>JAINUG010000168.1:0-1200000 GCA_029706075.1 Aldrovandia affinis
CGGTCGAAAAGTCATTTAAAACAAGTCGGAAACATGCTAATTGGCTATCCATTCAATTCAATGGCAGCGATAGCAGCAGCGTGACATTTTCTAATGTAGCAGCAAATCTAGCAGGTTAGTCAGTGTAAAGCATCGCTAGGTATTGGCTTTGACACGCCCCCTCATTAACCAGGCCGTTTTCCCGGTCCAAATCGGTCGGAAAAGTCATTTTAAAACAAGTCGGAAAACATGCTAACTGGCTATCCATTCAATTCAATGGCAGCGATAGCAGCGGTGTGACATTTTTAATGTAGCGGCAAATCTAGCAGTTTAATCACTGTAAAACATCGCTAGGTATTGGCTTTGATACGCCCCCTCATTAACCAGGCTGTTTTCCCGGTCCAAATCGGTCGGAAAAGTCGTTTTAAAACAAGTCGGAAACATGCTAACTGGCTATCCATTCAATTCAATGGCAGCAATAGCAGCGGTGTGACAGTTTCTAATGTAGCGGCAAATCTAAGCGTTTTAGTCAGTGTAAAGCATCGCTAGGTATTGGCTTTGACACGCCCCCTCATTAACCAGGCCGTTTTCCTGGTCCAAATCGGTCGGAAAAGTCGTTTAAAACAAGTCGGAAACATGCTAACTGGCTATCCATTCAATTCAATGGCAGCGATGGCAACGGCGTGACATTTTTTATGTAGCCGCAAATCTAGCGGTTTAGTCAGTGTAAAACATCGCTAGGTATTGGCTTTGACAAGCACCCTCATTAACCAGGCTGTTTTCCGGTCCAAATCGGTCGGAAAAGTCGTTTAAAACAAGTCGGAAACATGCTAACTGGCTATCCATTCAATTCAATGGCAGCGATAGCAGTGGTGTGACATTTTTAATGTAGCGGCGAATCTAGTGGTTTAGTCAGTGTAAATCATCGCTAGGTATTGGCTTTGACACACCCCTCATTAACCAGGCCATTTTCCCGGTCCAAATCGGTCGGAAAAGTCATTTAAAACAAGTCGAAACATGCTAACTGGCTATCCATTCAATTCAATGGCAGCGATAGCAGTGGTGTGACATTTTTAATGTAGCGGCAAATCTAGCAGTGTAGTCAGTGTAAAGCATCGCTAGGTATTGGCTTTGACACGCCCCCTCATTAACCAGGCCGTTTTCCCGGTCCAAATCGGTCGGAAAAGTTGTTTAAAACAAGTCGGAAACATGCTAACTGGCTATCCATTCAATTCAATGGCAGCGATAGCAGTGGTGTGACATTTTTTAATGTAGCGGCAAATCTAGCGGTTTAGTCAGTGTAAAGCATCGCTAGGTATTGGCTTTGACACGCCCCTCATTAACCAGGCCATTTTCCCGGTCCAAATCGGTCGGAAAAGTCATTTAAAACAAGTCGGAAACATGCTAACTGGCTATCCATTCAATTCAATGACAGCGATAGCAGCGGTGTGACATTTTTTATGTAGCAGCAAATATAGCAGGTTAATCAGTGTAAAACATCACTAGGTATTGGCTTTGATCCTCATTAACCAGGCCGTTTTCCCGGTCCAAATCGGTCGGAAAAGTCGTTTAAAACAAGTCGGAAACATGCTAACTGGCTATCCATTCAATTCAATGGCAGCGATAGCAGCGGTGTGACATTTTTTAATGTAGCCGCAAATCTAGCGGTTTAGTCAGTGTAAAACATCGCTAGGTATTGGCTTTGACGCCCCCTCATTAACCAGGCCGTTTTTCCGGTCCAAATCGGTCGGAAAAGTCATTTAAAACAAGTCGGAAACATGCTAACTGGCTATCCATTCAATTCAATGGCAGCGATAGCAGCGGCGTGACATTTTCTAATGTAGCGGCGAATCTAGCGGTGTAGTCAGTGTAAAGCATCGCTAGGTATTGGCTTTGACACGCCCCTCATTAACCAGGCCGTTTTCCCGGTCCAAATCGGTCGGAAAAGTCGTTTAAAACAAGTCGGAAACATGCTAACTGGCTATCCATTCAATTCAATGACAGCGATAGCAGCGGTGTGACATTTTTTATGTAGCAGCAAATATAGCAGGTTAATCAGTGTAAAACATCACTAGGTATTGGCTTTGATACCCCCTCATTAACCAGGCCGTTTTCCCGGTCCAAATCGGTCGGAAAATTCATTTAAAACAAGTCGGAAACATGCTAACTGGCTATCCATTCAATTCAATGGCAGCGATAGCAGCGGCGTGACATTTTCTAATGTAGCGGCGAATCTAGCGGTTTAGTCAGTGTAAAGCCAGCATCGCTAGGTATTGGCTTTGACACGCCCCCTCATTAACCAGGCCGTTTTCCCGGTCCAAATCGGTCGGAAAAGTCGTTTTAAAACAAGTCGGAAACATGCTAACTGGCTATCCATTCAATTCAATGGCAGCGGCGTGACATTTTCTAATGTAGCGGCGAATCTAGTGGTTTAGTCAGTGTAAAGCATCGCTAGGTATTGGCTTTGACACACCCCTCATTAACCAGGCCATTTTCCCGGTCCAAATCGGTCGGAAAAGTCATTTAAAACAAGTCGGAAACATGCTAACTGGCTATCCATTCAATTCAATGGCAGCGATAGCAGCGGTGTGACATTTTCTAATGTAGTGGCGAATCTAGCGGTGTAGTCAGTGTAAAGCATCGCTAGGTATTGGCTTTGACACGCTCCCTCATTAACCAGGCCGTTTTCCCGGTCCAAATCGGTCGGAAAAGTCATTTAAAACAAGTCGGAAACATGCTAACTGGCTATCCATTCAATTCAATGACAGCGATAGCAGCGGTGTGACATTTTTTATGTAGCAGCAAATATAGCAGGTTAATCAGTGTAAAACATCACTAGGTATTGGCTTTGATACGCCCCCTCATTAACCAGGCCGTTTTCCGGTCCAAATCGGTCGGAAAAGTCATTTAAAACAAGTCGGAAACATGCTAACTGGCTATCCATTCAATTCAATGGCAGCGATAGCAGCGGTGTGACATTTTTTAATGTAGCGGCAAATCTAGCAGTTTAATCAGTGTAAAACATCGCTAGGTATTGGCTTTGATCGCCCCCTCATTAACCAGGCCGTTTTCCCGGTCCAAATCGGTCGGAAAAGTCGTTTAAAACAAGTCGGAAACATGCTAACTGGCTATCCATTCAATTCAATGGCAGCGATAGTAGCGGCGTGACAGTTTCTAATGTAGCGGCGAATCTAGCGTTTTAGTCAGTGTAAAGCATCGCTAGGTATTGGCTTTGACACGCCCCTCATTAACCAGGCCGTTTCCCGGTCCAAATCGGTCGGAAAAGTCGTTTAAAACAAGTCGGAAACATGCTAACTGGCTATCCATTCAATTCAATGGCAGCGATGGCAACGGCGTGACATTTTTATGTAGCTGCAAATCTAGCGGTTTAGTCAGTGTAAAACATCGCTAGGTATTGGCTTTGACAAGCACCCTCATTAACCAGGCTGTTTTCCCGGTCCAAATCGGTCGGAAAAGTAGTTTAAAACAAGTCGGAAACATGCTAACTGGCTATCCATTCAATTCAATGGCAGCGGCGTGACATTTTCTAATGTAGCGGCGAATCTAGTGGTTTAGTCAGTGTAAATCATCGCTAGGTATTGGCTTTGACACACCCCCTCATTAACCAGGCCATTTTCCCGGTCCAAATCGGTCGGAAAAGTCATTTAAAACAAGTCGGAAACATGCTAACTGGCTATCCATTCAATTCAATGGCAGCGATAGCAGTGTGACATTTTCTAATGTAGCGGCGAATCTAGCGGTGTAGTCAGTGTAAAAAGCATCGCTAGGTATTGGCTTTGACCGCCCCTCATTAACCAGGCCGTTTTCCCGGTCCAAATCGGTCGGAAAAGTCGTTTTAAAACAAGTCGGAAACATGCTAACTGGCTATCCATTCAATTCAATGACAGCGATAGCAGCGGTGTGACATTTTTTATGTAGCAGCAAATATAGCAGGTTAATCAGTGTAAAACATCACTAGGTATTGGCTTTGATACGCCCCCTCATTAACCAGGCCGTTTTCCCGGTCCAAATCGGTCGGAAAAGTCGTTTAAAACAAGTCGGAAACATGCTAACTGGCTATCCATTCAATTCAATGACAGCGATAGCAGCGGTGTGACATTTTTTATGTAGCAGCAAATATAGCAGGTTAATCAGTGTAAAACATCACTAGGTATTGGCTTTGATACGCCCCCTCATTAACCAGGCCGTTTTCCCGGTCCAAATCGGTCGGAAAAGTCGTTTAAAACAAGTCGGAAACATGCTAACTGGCTATCCATTCAATTCAATGGCAGCGATAGCAGCGGTGTGACATTTTTAATGTAGCCGCAAATCTAGCGGTTTAGTCAGTGTAAAACATCGCTAGGTATTGGCTTTGACACGCCCCCTCATTAACCAGGCCGTTTTCCCGGTCCAAATCGGTCGGAAAAGTCATTTAAAACAAGTCGGAAACATGCTAAGTGGCGATCCATTCAATTCAATGGCAGCGATAGCAGCGGCGTGACATTTTCTAATGTAGCGGCGAATCTAGCGGTGTAGTCAGTGTAAAACATCGCTAGGTATTGGCTTTGACGCGCCCCTCATTAACCAGGCCGTTTTCCCGGTCCAAATCGGTCGGAAAAGTCGTTTAAAACAAGTCGGAAACATGCTAACTGGCTATCCATTCAATTCAATGGCAGCGATAGCAGCGGTGTGACATTTTTTAATGTAGCAGCAAATATAGCAGGTTAATCAGTGTAAAACATCACTAGGTATTGGCTTTGATACGCCCCCTCATTAACCAGGCCGTTTTCCCGGTCCAAATCGGTCGGAAAAGTAGTTTAAAACAAGTCGGAAACATGCTAACTGGCTATCCATTCAATTCAATGGCAGCGATAGCAGCGGTGTGACAGTTTTTAATGTAGCGGCGAATCTAGCGGTTTAGTCAGTGTAAAGCATCGCTAGGTATTGGCTTTGACACGCCCCCTCATTAACCAGGCCGTTTTCCCGGTCCAAATCGGTCGGAAAAGTTGTTTAAAACAAGTCGGAAACATGCTAACTGGCTATCCATTCAATTCAATGGCAGCGATAGCAACGGCGTGACATTTTTAATGTAGCCGCAAATCTAGCGGTTTAGTCAGTGTAAAACATTGCTAGGTATTGGCTTTGACAAGCACCCTCATTAACCAGGCTGTTTTCCGGTCCAAATCGGTCGGAAAAGTCGTTTTAAAACAAGTCGGAAACATGCTAACTGGCTATCCATTCAATTCAATGGCAGCGGCGTGACATTTTCTATTGTAGCGGCGAATCTAGTGGTTTTAGTCAGTGTAAATCATCGCTAGGTATTGGCTTTGACACACCCCTCATTAACCAGGCCATTTTCCCGGTCCAAATCGGTCGGAAAAGTCATTTAAAACAAGTCGGAAACATGCTAACTGGCTATCCATTCAATTCAATGGCAGCAGCGTGACATTTTCTAATGTAGCGCGAATCTAGTGGTTTAGTCAGTGTAAATCATCGCTAGGTATTGGCTTTGACACACCCACTCATTAACCAGGCCATTTTCCCGGTCCAAATCGGTCGGAAAAGTCATTTAAAACAAGTCGGAAACATGCTAACTGGCTATCCATTCAATTCAATGGCAGCGATAGCAGCGGTGTGACATTTTCTAATGTAGCGGCGAATCTAGCGGTTTAGTCAGTGTAAAGCATCGCTAGGTATTGGCTTTGACACGCCCCCTCATTAACCAGGCCGTTTTCCCGGTCCAAATCGGTCGGAAAAGTCGTTTAAAACAAGTCGGAAACATGCTAACTGGCTATCCATTCAATTCAATGGCAGCGATAGCAGCGGTGTGACATTTTTTAATGTAGCAGCAAATATAGCAGGTTAATCAGTGTAAAACATCACTAGGTATTGGCTTTGATACGCCCCCTCATTAACCAGGCCGTTTTCCCGGTCCAAATCGGTCGGAAAAGTCGTTTAAAACAAGTCGGAAACATGCTAACTGGCTATCCATTCAATTCAATGGCAGCGATAGCAGCGGCGTGACATTTTTTAATGTAGCGGCAAATCTAGCAGTTTAGTCAGTGTAAAACATCGCTAGGTATTGGCTTTGACACGCCCCATCATTAACCAGGCCATTTTCCCGGTCCAAATCGGTCGGAAAAGTCGTTTAAAACAAGTCGGAAACATGCTAACTGGCTATCCATTCAATTCAATGGCAGCGATAGCAGCGGCGTGACATTTTCTAATGTAGCGGCGAATCTAGCGGTTTAGTCAGTGTAAAAGCATCGCTAGGTATTGGCTTTGACACGCCCCTCATTAACCAGGCCGTTTTCCCGGTCCAAATCGGTCGGAAAAGTCGTTTAAAACAAGTCGGAAACATGCTAACTGGCTATCCATTCAATTCAATGGCAGCGATAGCAGCGGTGTGACATTTTTTAATGTAGCAGCAAATATAGCAGGTTAATCAGTGTAAAACATCACTAGGTATTGGCTTTGACACGCCCCCTCATTAACCAGGCCATTTTCCCGGTCCAAATCGGTCGGAAAAGTCGTTTAAAACAAGTCGGAAACATGCTAACTGGCTATCCATTCAATTCAATGGCAGCGATAGCAGCGGTGTGACATTTTTAATGTAGCAGCAAATCTAGCAGTTTAATCAGTGTAAAACATCACTAGGTATTGGCTTTGACGCCCCCTCATTAACCAGGCCGTTTTCCCGGTCCAAATCGGTCGGAAAAGTCGTTTAAAACAAGTCGGAAACATGCTAACTGGTTATCCATTCAATTCAATGGCAGCGATAGCAGCGGTGTGACATTTTTTAATGTAGCCGCAAATCTAGCGTTTTAGTCAGTGTAAAACATCGCTAGGTATTGGCTTTGACACCCCCTCATTAACCAGACCATTTTCCCGGTCCAAATCGGTCGGAAAAGTCGTTTAAAACAAGTCGGAAACATGCTAACTGGCTATCCATTCAATTCAATGGCAGCGATAGCAGCGGTGTGACATTTTCTAATGTAGCGGCGAATCTAGCGGTTTTAGTCAGTGTAAAAGCATCGCTAGGTATTGGCTTTGACACGCCCCTCGTTAACCAGGCCGTTTTCCCGGTCCAAATCGGTCGGAAAAGTAGTTTAAAACAAGTCGGAAACATGCTAACTGGCTATCCATTCAATTCAATGGCAGCGATGGCAGCGGCGTGACATTTTCTAATGTAGCGGCGAATCTAGCGGTTTAGTCAGTGTAAAGCATCGCTAGGTATTGGCTTTGACACGCCCCCTCGTTAACCAGGCCGTTTTCCCGGGCCAAATCAGTCGGAAAAGTCGTTTAAAACAAGTCGGAAACATGCTAACTGGCTATCCATTCAATTCAATGGCAGCGATAGCATGGTGTGACATTTTCGAATGTAGTGGCAAATCTAGCGGTTTAGTCAGTGTAAAGCATCACTAGGTATTGGCTTTGACACGCCCCCTCATTAACCAGGCCGTTTTCCCGGTCCAAATCGGTCGGAAAAGTAGTTTAAAACAAGTCGGAAACGTGCTAACTGGCTATCCATTCAATTCAATGGCAGCGATGGCAGCGGCGTGACATTTTCTAATGTAGCGGCGAATCTAGCGGTTTAGTCAGTGTAAAGCATCGCTAGGTATTGGCTTTGACACGCCCCTCATTAACCAGGCCATTTTCCCGGTCCAAATCGGTCGGAAAAGTCGTTTAAAACAAGTCGGAAATGTGCTAACTGGCTATCCATTCAATTCAATGGCAGCGATAGCAGCGGCGTGACATTTTCGAATGTAGCGGCGAATCTAGCGGTTTAGTCAGTGTAAAGCATCACTAGGTATTGGCTTTGACAGCCCCCTCATTAACCAGGCCGTTTTCCCGGTCCAAATCGGTCGGAAAAGTTTTTTAAAACAAGTCGGAAACATGCTAACTGGCTATCCATTCAATTCAATGGCAGCGATGGCAGCGGCGTGACATTTTCTAATGTAGCGGCGAATCTAGCGGTTTAGTCAGTGTAAAGCATCGCTAGGTATTGGCTTTAATATTTGGCCGAAACACTATTCATTGGGTAAACATTGAAACATAATACAAGGGCTAGAGTTTGCTAGGGAGTGTGTGAGTGATGCAGCAAGATGTGGGGAAAGGTTTTGTGGTCAGATGAGCCTAAAATATATTTTGTTATGTATGGCGCAAACCTAACACTGCCTATGCCCCATGTAACACCATCCCTACAGTGAAGCATGGTGGTGGCAGTATCATGCTATGGGGATGCTTCTCTTCAGTGGGGACTGGGAAACTTGCTAGAATAGAAGGATGGAGCAAAGTACAGGCAGATACTCCAAGAACCTATTTGTCTCCCAAAAAACTGAAGCAGGGGCATAATTTCACATTTCAGCAGGACAACAATCTAAAGCACAGAGCCAAAGCTACATTGGAGTGACTCAAGACTACACAGGTGAATGTCCTTGAGTGGCCCAGTCAAAGTCCTTACCTGAACCCCATCGAGAATCTGTGGCACAACTTGAAAGTTGCTGTCCGTAAGCAATGTCCAAGCAATTCTGCCAAGAAGAATGAGTGAAGATGACCTCCGACCAGTGTGCAAAGTTGGTAGAAACTTTGCACAAAAAGGCCATAAAGATGTTATTGCAGTGAAAGGTGCTTCCATAGCGGCACGGTGGTGCAGTGGATAGCGCTGTCGCCTCACAGCAAGAAGGTCTCGGGTTCGAATCTGGGGCCTTTCTGTGCGAGTTTGCATGTTCTCCCTGTGTCCGTGTGGGTTTCCTCCGGGTACTCCGGTTTCCTCCCACAGTCCAAAGACATGCACGTTAGGCTAATTGGAGAGTCTGTGAGTGAATGGTGTGTGTGCCCTGCGATGGATTGGCGACCTGTCCAGGGTGTATTCCTGCCTCTCGCCCGGAACGCATGCTGGGATAGGCTCCAGCCCCCCCCCGCGACCCTGACCAGGAATGGAGGTGCTTCCATCAAATATCAAGGTGAGGGGTCTGAATACTTATGCAAGCAGCATATTTAAGTGTTTAAAAAAAAAAATTAAATGTTATATATTTGTTGACATAACTAATTTATCCATTATAAAAATTCAGTTTGAGCTGTGTGTTTTAAATACAAATATATTTAAATATATACAGTACTGTGGAAAAGTTTTAGGCAGGTGTGAAGAAATGCTGTAAAGTAAGAATGCTTTCAAAAATATAAATTTTAATTGTTTATTTTTATCAATTTACAAAATGCAAAGTGAACGAACAGAAGAAAAATCTAAATCAAATCAATATTTGGTGTGACTACCCTTTGCCTTCAAACCAGCATCAATTCTTATAGGTACACTTGCACAAAGTCAGGGATTTTGTAGGATTATAGTCAGCTGTATGATTAACCAGTTATACCAAACAGGTGCTAATGATCATCAATGTAGGTTGAAACACAGTCATTAAGTGAAACAGAAACATCTGTGTAGGAGGCTTAAAACTGGATGAGGAACAGCCAACCTCTGCTACTAAGGTGAGGTTGTGGAAGACAGTTTCATGTCACAGGTCATACACCATGGCAAGACTGAGCACAGCAACAAGACACAAGGTAGTTATGCTGCATCAGCAAGGTCTCTCCCAGGCAAAGATTTCAATGCAGACTGGGGTTTCAAGATGTGCTGTTCAAGCTCTTTTGAAGAAGCACAAAGAAACGGGCAACGTTGAGGCCCGTAGATGCAGTGGTCGGCCAAGGAAACTTAATGCAGCAGATGAAAGACACATCATGCTTACTTCCCTTCGAAATCGGAAGATATCCAGCAGTGCCATCAGCTCAAAACCAGTGGGACCCAGGTACACCCATCTACTGTCCGGAGAAGTCTGGCCAGAGGTGGTCTTCATGGAAGAATTGCGGCCAAAAAGCCATACCTCTGACGTGGAAACAAGGCTAAGCGACTCAACTATGCACGAAAACATAGGAAGTGGGGTGCAGAAAAATGGCAGCAGGTGCTCTGGACTGATGAGTCAAAATGTGAAATATTTGGCTGTAGCAGAAGACAGTTTGTTCGCCGAAGGGCTGGAGAGCAGTACAATAATGAGTGTCTGCAGGCAACAGTGAAGCATGGTGGAGGTTCCTTGAAAGTTTGGGGCTGCATTTCTGCAAATGGAGTTGGGGATTTGGTCAGGATTAATGGTGTCCTCAATGCTGAGAAATACAGGCAGATATTATCCATCATGCAATACCATCAGAGAGGCGTCTGATTGGCCCCAAATGTATTCTGCAGCAGGACAACGACCCCAAACATACAGCCAATTTCATGAAGAACTATCTTCAGCATAAAGAAGAACAAGGAGTCCTGGAAGTGATGGTTTGGCCCCTACAGAGCCCTGATCTCAACATCATCGAGTCTGTCTGGGATTACATGAAGAGACAGAAGGATTTGAAGCAGCTTACATCCACAGAAGATCTGTGGTTAGTTCTCCAAGATGTTTGGAACAACCTACCTGCCGAGTTCCTTCAACTTGTGTGCAAGTGTACCTAGAAGAACTGATGCTGTTTTGAAGGCAAAGGGTGGTCACACCAAATATTGATTTGATTTAGATTTTTCTTCTGTTCATTCACTTTGCATTTTGTTAATTGATAAAAATAAACTATTAACACTTCTATTTTTAAAAGCATTCTTACTTTACAGCATTTTTTCACACCTGCCTAAAACTTTTGCACAGTACTGTATATTGTAACAGGATCAGGGGTTTGGGGTTTCGACATAACCAAGTTAGATAACGAAACACACACAAGAAGTTAAAATAGAACAAAATAAGAATTTATTAGGGAACTCACAATGATAAGAGAGGGGGGGAAAGGAATAAATCCAAGCAACCAAATCAAGCCCACAATCCGTTCTCGTAGTTACAAATACAGCACACTCTACTCCCTCATGGTACTTGGTGAAGATGTAGCATTCCTGACTATTATTTTAACCCTGAGTTTAAGTGGCTAAGGATTCCCAGGTGCATCTTGTTGCCTCATGAAGTCCATTCAAGGCTTGGGGGTGGAGCCAGTGTGTCATCAGGTATTTCCCCTCTATAACCACTCCCCTCACTTCTCCCGGCCGTCTGCCACAATATACAAATTGTGGCAGCCGCACAGAGGCATGCCGAGGGGTGGTGATCGAGGGGCGGTACGTTGTGGCCCGCTGGCTCCTCCCCCAGACCTTAACGGGAAGTCCGGGGTGGACGGAGCGCACCTGTCGCAACTTTCACCATAATGCAAAGAAAATAAAAGATGTGCCTTTACCTCAAACAAGCCGCAAAGCACCGGATAGGGAAACGCGCTGGTGACTGGAGGAAGAAAGAAAAAGCATTTAAATGGATTGACTACTTGATTTCTGACAGTTTTTGATAACCCCCTGTGTGCACCGACTTTTGGATTGACTGAGGAACTGGATTGGCTTAACGACTTTGGACAATGGATAAC
The DNA here is from genome assembly GCA_029706075.1 of Aldrovandia affinis. Lineage (NCBI taxonomy): Eukaryota > Metazoa > Chordata > Actinopteri > Notacanthiformes > Halosauridae > Aldrovandia > Aldrovandia affinis. The sequence goes on from JAINUG010000168.1 coordinate 11,410, forward strand.
GACCACGATAACGGATCACGGACTGAACTTGACCCCTTTTTTTATTTATTGATTCCCTAAATAAACTAAAGTATCTTCCGATTGTATCGTTGTATGGTAATTGTATTATTGTTCATTGGCTGCATTGCACCCCAACACCCCTGATCCTGCCACATTTGGTGTCTAAATAGCTAACTGAATAATAATTTAATTGATACAACGAAAAATGTAAGATTTAGTAAAACAGCTTGCAGAGGCTAACATCGCACAACAAGCGATGAACCGAGAGTTGTTAGCGGAGGAAAGGGAACAAACTGCACTTCTGCGGGTGGAGATTGGTCGTCTGACAGCGGATGGAACCACGGCTGTGCACCGTATTGACACAGAAACCGGAAAGAGGGTAACATTGCGTCCCTATTGCATCCCCGAAGCCAGAAGAGAAGCTGTACGGGAAGAAGTACGGACAATGTTGGCAGCAGAGATTATTGAAGAGTCCCAGAGCAAGTGATGCAGCCTCATTGTATTAGTTCCCAAACCCGATGGAACTATTCGGTTTTGCAATGACTTCCCCAAGTTAAATGAAATCTCTAAATTTGATGCGTATCCCATGCCTAGAATGGATGAGCTGATCGAGAGGCTTGGAACAGCCAGGTTCATAAGCACTCTGGATTTAACTAAAGGTTATTGGCAGGTCCCCTTAACACCTGAGTCCAGAGAGAAGACTGCCTTCCCACCCCAGACGGCCTCTTCCAATATCTCAAACTGCCATTTGGACTGCATGGAGCCCCGGACACTTTCCAGAGGCTGATGTTTGGCGTATGCTGCCATGATATTCGACACTGTTGCCCTTAACACATTAAATCATTTTGCCATTTCTGTAAGTGACACACCTGCAGTTTGGGCACAGTTATTTGACCTCTTTCAAAATCTATTAGAGAATTCGAATTTGTATAATGTAATGAAAAGTGTCACTCTGAACAGTAAGAATTTGTTCAAATCAGTGGGACTCTGATTATTACTGGAAAGTAATACCCTCTCTACCGGAGTCCCGCAGGGCTCGGTGCTAGGCCTTGTCCTATTTTCTCTGTTTCTCTGTTATTTCTGCTCCTGGTTTTTCCTATCACTGTTATGCTGATGACACAACTCTTTCTCTCCTTCTCTCCATCTGATACCCAGGTCCCGGCACAGATCTCTGCATGCCTGGCTGACATCTCCGCATGGATGTCCACCCACCACCTGAAGCTGAACCTGGGGAAGACAGAGCTGCTCTTCCTCCCAGCGAAGGGCTCCCCGATGATTGATGCGTCAATCACCGTGGAAGGCTCCATAGTGTCTCCGTCCCAGTCTGCCAGGAGTCTTGGAGTAACCCTGGACAACCAGCTGTGCTTCTCGAGCTATATTGCCGATTCTCGAGCTGCTGATTCTCCCTCCACAACATCCAGAGGATCTGACCGTTCCTCACCCAAGAGGCCACTCAACTCCTAGTCCAGGCCCTGGTGATCTCACGTCTGGACTACTGCAATTCCTTGCTGGCAGGCCTTCCGGCCTGTGCCATCAAGCCACTGCAACTAGTCCAGAACGCTGCCGCTCGTCTGGTTTTCAACCAGCCGAAGTTCACCCACGTCACCCCTCTACTCTCCTCTCTGCACTGGCTCCCCATCGCAGCATGCATCAGATTCAAATCACTGGTGCTTGCTTTTCAAGCGGCTAGAGATACTGCTCCCCCTTACCTCCAGTCACTCATCACTCCCTACACCCCTCCCAGACCCCTCCGCTCCGCCTCCTCTGGTAAACTAACTGTCCCTTCCCTCCGGGCACCTGGCAGCCGCTCCTCGCGGTCTCGCCTCTTCTCTGGCCTGATCCTTCGCTGGTGGAACGACCTTCCGCAATCAGTCAGAACCGCGGAATCACTTGCGATCTTCCGCAAGAGATTCAAAACCCACCTCTTCAGACTCCACTACCACTGAACTCAGTCCATCTAGTTAAATTGTCTTCACCACTGTTTACTTGTTCAACACTATACTCCAAAACAAAAAATACTAATAATTTAAAATTTAAAAAATTTAAAAAGAAATTACACTAACCTTTTCCTTCCCAGTGTTAAAGGTATGGTACGCAGATGCCTGCAATGATGTCTATTGCTGTATTACTGCACTGATCTCGTGCGCTAACTATGATTGTTCCTACCATGTATTAATGCACATCTTCTAAGTCGCTCTGGATAAGAGCTAAATGCTTAAAATGTAAAAATGAAAGTGAGTAAAATAATGATGGCTTTCACTCTCCTCGAGTCGATCAATCAATCTTTTTTTCAGTGTACAAGTTGTCCACACAATGCTTCAAAATTTGCAATTGATGGAAACAAAAACTGAGGGGGAAAAAAACCCAAATGAGCCAATTTGGGAAAAACAGGAAGAATAATGTTTATGGACCAGGGTCTTTTGCACAGTGATCAAATCATGTTGTGTTTGCATAGTTGTATGGTTTCAATCCCTGCTCAAATATGCTGGTTAGATATATTGCCCTACAAAACACACACACACACACACACACACACAAGCAGCAGGTGCGCCTCATAGAAGCTCACCAATCTGACAGGATTAGTCAGATTGTCAGATAGTTATTTTTTAGTTAGGTTTTTATAGCCAGTCCCAGAACATAAATTTGATTTTTTATAAGTGTGTAGGGAATGTTTTATCAGTTCTTTACTGTAATATGTTTGAGACATATGTTTAGCAGAAATCTCATGCTGTAATTGTATTTCTTTTTCATTTCATTGCAGATAGAGGACTAATGGCTAATGGTCTGATGGCTCTAAACTCCAAGTAACACCCCTCCTCCCCCTACCCCCTACGTTATCCCAATCTGAACCCCCCAAAAAAAATGAACGACCCATCTCAGTTGGTGCCTGAAAGTACGGGGCCTAACATGGCCGAGATGGACACATGTGAGGTGGAGATCAAGAGGAAGTATGAGGTCGTCCCTGCAGTGATTTTCTCCATGTACTACCTGTTCAGCATCATCTACTGCTTTTTTGGTAAACCCAGGCCATGAAAACGCACACACACATATGCATCCCCAGTGCAGAAGTGGGCTAGCAGAACTATAGTTGAAGTCAGTCCACCAGAGGCTCCCTCACAGTGAAGCTGAGCACATAAACAGAATAATGCAGTTTGAAGCCCAGGAAACCTGCCCAGCCAAATTAAGAAGATTAGCCCACTTAGGGAGACAGATGGAACCAAGTTCCCCTCTGTTATGCACTGTGATGGTGTGCCACCTAGATTACCTGTTTTTACGGGTTCAAATCCATTTAACCCCACAGCTGTGAATGTTTTTGTGGGAGCCGGGAAGATATGGGTGGATTATACAGGTTTACCTGCTTAATCTGACCTCCGGATCACTGTGTGCTTTCAAACAGAAAACCTGATTGTTGTGATTCCTTCATAGCTCTGCCTTTCAAAAGGCAGTTGGGTCATTCTGCAGTGGCCTTCTTGCTGTGCTAACTCTAACTGACATGAAAATGTAACATTTGTTGCCCCTCTGTGGACATAATGGTGTATGGTGATTGCTTAAGTGCCCTAGTTTCCAGCCCCTGCCCTACAAGGTTTTGTGTCTCAAATGTGGAAGTGTAGCAGTGTGCCACTGCATATAGCAGTGACAGTGCGTGTGCGTGCGTGCGCGTGCGTGCGTGCGCCTGCGTGTGGTTGTCAGTCATCATCAGCCGGCGGCAAAAGCGAGTGCAGCTGATGCAGATCCGGCAGAAGGGCACCAAGAAACGGCAGCAGGGCAGTGAGCAGCCGGGCATCTACCGGCGCAAGCCCACACCCATCAAGCGCTATGCCGGAGACATTCATGCTGCATTCAGTCAGTCTGCTGCTGTGCCGATATTTAACCAGGGTGGTGCTAATCCTAACCCTAACCCTAAGGGCACACCGTTCCTTTATAAACACCATTATAACTCTGTGTAATTGAAAATCCTGTATTTAGTCACACAGAGATGAGGCTCATAATTATTTAATTGGGTGTGGGTGTGTGTTCCACAGGAAGACAGTGCCTAAAGAATTTTGAGCATCTACATCTCCAAGCTTGTGCATTGTTGTGGGGTTCAAATAAGAATCCAGTTTGGCTCGCTGACCCCGTCTGTACTCTCACACACAGAGCTACCTCCAGGATCGGCAGATGGGCACGGCCACTTCCTTAAGCAGCCTGGGCACCACCAACCACACCCTGATGGACTTTGACTTTGAAACAGGCTCCACCCCATTCCCCTCACAGCCACCATCCAGTGATCAGGGTCTAAAGGAGGAATTTCGGTGCTTAACTTGAACTGTGTGAGTGCTGCAAAAAGAGGCACACAAAACTAGCTTTAGAATCATCTCAACCCTGCTCCTTGAAAACACCCAAGGGGGCCAAAGGACGTCATTAAAACTGTGGAAGGCCAGAATTGTTGCCATGTTTTGTTTCCTTTCCATTGATACAGATCACAGACATACAGTAGCGTTAACAATGATTTCTGCCTTTGCGGACGACTGTATTTGCAGTCATGAGAATTTGGTGCTTAGGACTGAGTCAGGAGACCCATGCATGGTCTGCTGCCTTCATGCTTCAGATGAGCCAGCGTTGGAACAGTGTTCAGCATTTAGAATAAGAGTATGTTGAATTAAGGTGTAAGATCTGACCACATCATACATAAGTGGACTTTGAACAATTAGACAAAAGGACCTTATTGATCTGTGAATGATGGGTGGATGTGTTAGCACTGTGAGCATCTGTGGCCAGATGATTGTCTCCATTTTGTAGGAGTTGGTTCCTTTTTACATTTAGTGCTAGGGTGTACCAAAAAGAAAATTAACAAATGTTCAACCTGCTCTAAATGTGCATTAGCTAAAGAGTTTTCTGTTGTGGGTGTGTGTGTGGACTTCTAACACGAATTTAATACATTCAAAAGTCAGACTAATACTGAGTATATCATTACATTGCCTGTGAACAGATAGGTTACATATGTTCAGTGTTTTTATTTTTTTATTTTTTTAACTGAGACAGTGAGTCAATTAACTCTCTTGAAACTGCCCACATAAGATGCTCAAAGAATGTACAGAACAACTATTAAAAGAGGGAAAATTAGCTGTTGTGTCCGTGTCTGAAACAATATCACAAACTGTACTTGCTCACATGTGATCTATAAACATCCACTCCAAATGCAGACAAACACTGGCAATAAATAGGTGTTTAATTCCTGCCGCCTTATTGGTTAATGTCAGTGGTGACCTCTCCTGGCCCCAGAGAGCCCCAATCCCAAGTTTCCATTTTCACATTGACTTGGTGTTTGCTAAACTAATCAAAATTATGGGAGATTTAAAACCCAGAAACAGCATTCACAGTCCTGGGGCCTCATTTATGAAATATGCTTACGCACATATTTGATCTTAGAATGTGCGTACGCCCAAATCCACGCCAAAGTTCAGATTGATAAAAACAGTCTTTGACGTGGAAAAGTACTTTCCACGTCAGGTTTCAACTTGGCATACGCACGTTTCCTTGTGGCAATGTTGGAGTACTGCAGGTGTTTGCGGTCTCGTCTCTTCTCTGTCCTGACCCCTCGCCGGTGGAACTACCTTCTGCAATCGGTCACGACCGCGGAATCACTTGCAATTTCCGCAAGAGACTCAAAACCCACCTTTTCAGACTCCACTACCACTGAATTCTGTACATCTAGCTAATTGTCATTTCCACTGCCTACTTGCTCAACACTATATAGGCTACTCCTGCTTACTCCGTTAAAACAAAACAAAAATTTACGAACCTTTTCCTTCCCAGTGTTACAGGTATGGTACGCAGCTGCCTGCAAAGTGTTTTTAAAGACATAAAAGACTGGATGTCAGATAATTTTCTATTGTTGAATACTGATAAAACAGAGATGATGGTCTTGGGGCCCAAAAACCTCAGAAGAGGGTTATCTGATTTATCTCTTAATCTGGATGGTTGCTCTGTTGCTGCAAGTTTGGTGGTAAAAGACCTTGGTGTTACTATAGATCCTGGTCTCTCATTTGATAGTCAAATCAAAAATATTTCCAGAGTAGCCTTTTTTCACTTGAGGAATATTGCCAAAATTAGGGACTTCCTGTCATTAATAGATGCAGAGAAATTGGTACATGCCTTTGTTACATCTAGATTAGATTATTGCAATGCATTACTGTCTGGCTGTTCCAATACCTCACTCAGGAGCCTACAACTCCTACAGAATGCTGCTGCAAGGATCCTGACTAGAACAAAGAAGTATGAGCACATTAGTCCTGTGTTAGCATCACTTCACTGGCTTCCTATAAACTATCGTGTAGACTATAAGGTACTTCTCTTAATTTATAAGGTGTTGCATGGACTTGCACCCTCTTATTTGATGGATCTACTTCATCCCTACAATCCCCCATGTTCACTTCGTTCACAAGATGCAGGCAACTTGGTAATCCCTAGAATATCAAATAATACAGCAGGTGGCAGAGCTTTCTCCTATAGAGCTCCTTTACTGTGGAACAGTCTACCCGTCTCTGTGAAGGAGTCAGACACGGTCTCAATTTTCAAGACTAGGTTAAAAACACATCTCTTTAGTCTCTCTTATAGTCATTAGGTGCAGATGTGGAGGGGGCGTAGCAATAGAGCCTTTTGGTGCAATGAGCTATCCTTACTGTCACCAATCATAAGTGATGATCCGCCCCTATCAGGACTGCTGATGATGTGGTGGGATGGTCTCTGAGTGCCCTCATGGCTGCGTGCTCCCTGTGCCACTCACCTAATTAGTTATGCTGCCCTAGATTACTTCTGCTGGTGCAAAAGTGTTATCACTCTACTCTTTCCCCTGATCCGGTGTGATATTTATCATAGTCATAATTGCACCTTTCCTCTTTTCTCCCCGGCTTCGTGGCACCTGCCCGGAGCTCACCTGCCCCAGAGTCAACCCCCCACCCCTGCCATGTGTTAGCCAGATGCCGCTAGCCCGGACCCTAGCTGCTGGTTCCATCCCCCGCCCTGCCTTGGTATCTGGAGGGATGAGGTCCACCCCACCCCTACACTTAGAATGCCCTTCCGGTGGTCTGTTAAGCCTCATGAGCCTCAAGGACTATTTGTTTTGTTTTTCTCTGTAACCCACAATTTTCCAGGAGTTCATCTCGACCGCCTTTTAAGGGGTCAGGGAATAATTTTCCAGTTTCCCACATTGGTTCCAATGGTTTTCTGGTTTTTTGATTCCCTCTGGAAAATGCCAATTGTGAAGCGCTGTGTGACAACCTGTTTGTAAATGGCACTATACAAAAATAAAGATTGACTGATTGATTGATTGATGTCTATTGCTGTATTACTGCACTGATCTCTTGCGCATACTATGAATGTTCCTACCATGTATTAATGTAGCTCTGGATAAGAGCATCTGCTAAATGCTTAAAATGTAAATGTAATGTAAAATGTATTCGGAAATCTAAGAGCGCCAACATGTCGTCTGCTGCCTAATTGTTTCCTCATTATTATTATTATTAGTAGTAGTAGTACTGGTAGTAGTATTACCAGATTGAACACATTGCTTAGGCTATACGTAATGGTTTGCACAATAAAGTTATTAATAAATTAAAACAACATAAGCTAGGCTACTTGTGGAAAACAAAACAAAAACACACATTGGTTTTCCAAAACTACCCATATTAGCATAATTGACACATCCTTGACATTTATTTAATACATATTATGGTTCCACACATGTTAAATATTTCGGTCAATCTATAGGCTATAAAATGTCCAATAATGCAGTGTTTTGCAAGAGGAAGAATGGCAGCATTGTCACTTCTCGAAGATATCGCCAACCGCGCAATAAGATGGGAACGAGTTATTAGAGATTTTGACCTGTTTTAATCAGACCACTTTTTCTTTACGTCCTTCAGGGACCTTTGCTGCCCCCCCACCTCGTTCACAGCCTGGGCTACAGACTGCCAGGCCACGTTCTTGGCTTTACTGGTAAAGCCACTGGAAAGACTCCCAAACAGCGTCCCTGCACGCATCTGCACCTCCGCCTACAGGACCTCGATTTCGGCCTCGCTAAAATATTTTTCTTGCAGATCGCCATTATCAAGTAGAGGATTTGTGTTTTGATTCAAGCTCCTTTATATGCTAATGATATTAATTAGGGGGCATTTACAAGCCAGAGATCTAAAACCATTAAGCTACGCACAATTTCAAGATCACTTGTGATTTAGAGATTTCATATCTGGGGGAGTGGCGTACGCACGTTTTTTTGTGCGTACGTTCAGTTTCTCTGAATCACACTTACACACATTTCAGAAATGATCTTAGATCAAATGTAGGATGGTTTCTACGCAACTTTTTATAAATGAGGCCGCAGGTCTATTGCTTTAAGCAGCTGAGTCATTCATCATTTTCAAATATCAATCATAAAGAAACTTGCCATAGAAAACTGTATGTGGTCATCTTATTTTTTAAGTTCATCCTCAATAGAAGCTATTCATAGACCGGAACAAAGCTCATAATTCTTCTACTCCTTTTTATCTCAGGTTCTGAATTTAAGCAATTATCAAAATCTGTGATTAAAACTGACTGTTAATGTGCTTGACAGTAGTGGTGGCATTGCCCGCTATGTATTTTTAGGGAAAGTATAGGAAATTCAAATTGTATTTTAATTGCATACCTACATTCATGCATACAATTATATTAACTTTTTGGCCTGAATGCCAAGCACTACCATAAAGGCCTGATTGATGGAGTGCTGCTGCCAGGTTCTCCCATCGCTGCAGAGGAACTCTGAAGCTCTCTTAGAGTGACCATTGGGTTCTTAGTCACCTCCCTGACCAAGGCTCTTCTTGCCGGACGGCCAGCTCTAAGAAGAGTCGTGGTGGTTCCAAACTTCTTCCATTTCACAACGATGGTGCCCTCCTGGGGACTTTCAATGCTTTAGCAATGTTTTTATACCCTTCCCCAGATCTGTGCCTCAACACAGACTCAAATTCTATCTCGGAGGTCTATGGAGAGTTCCTAGGACCTCATGGCTTGGTTTTTGCTCTGACATGTACTGTGAACTGTGGGACCTTATATAGACAGGTGTGTGCCTTTCTAAAGCATGTAGTAATTTCAATGCATTTCAATTGAATTTGCCACAGGTGGACTACAATCAAGTTCTAGAGACATCTCAAGGATGATCAAAGGGAACAGGATGCATCTGAGCTCAATTTTGAGTGTCATAGCAAAGGGTCTGAATACTTATGTAAATGTAATATTTCCGTTTTTTATTTTTAATTAAAAAAATTCTAAAAAACAGTTTTTGCTTTGTCATTATGGGGTATTGTGTGTAGATTGATGAGGAAGAACAATTAATTTAATTCATTTTAGAATAAGGCTGTAACATAACAAAATGTGGAAAAATTGAAGGGGTCTATACGTGGAATGTTCCCTGGTAGCTGCAAGCCCCTCCAAGCCCTCTGCTAGTCTACTCGTCACACTGCATCCAGTGCTCTCCTGTGCTGAATGGGGATCCAGAGCTCACTTTCAGCTGCTTGTTGACACGCCAGTACTTGTCTCCTTTGAAAAAGTAAATATTGCCATTGGTCCAGGTGAAGGCAGCATCAAGGTGGGATGGCACTCCAGTGAAGACATGGGTGATGGGTTTGGGGTGCACACTGAAATCGGCATATGACAGTTCATCCCATTGCCAGTACCCAGAACCCTAAAGAGATGGAGAGAGATGGACAGCTTAGTATGTAGGATGTTCCAGTGGCAATTTACTATCAACTTGTCAGGAGCCGTCAACAGGGACCGTCTTAGTTATTTTAATGCACAGCATTATTATGTCAGTGACCTTATTTGTTGTAGGGTCACGTGGTCAAATCCATGGTTTACCTTGAAGAAGAGGAGTTTCTTGTTGACCTCAAAGTAGAGGGCTGCATCGATGTTCGGCGGAATGAGGACAAGCTTTTTAGGGTATCCAAGGTCAAGACGGAAACCTGTGTACCTCCACAATTTGTCTCCTAAATCAGTGACAACAATGCAAAACCCCTTACAACAAGAAATGATGCAGAACAAGAATGATCTTTGTACAGCTTCTGTACAAAGTTCAAACCCAACAAGTTAATTTGTGGGAAAGGGTGAATTATCTTCCTGAAGAATAACATGGTTATTATTGCATATGCATACTAGCACACAGACCTGAAATGACTGTTTTCAATATAATTTCTAGCACAAGGCATTAATCTAACTATTCCAACCAATCATGCAGGAGTGCTCAGAAGTCTGTGCAGTAAGTGAATGCCAGTGGCAGCGTGGAATACTACCACAACTTCAATTGTTTAGATTTCTTTAACCGATCATGGTGGTGTTCCAGAATTAAATGGGGGGAGTACTGTGGAGTAACTAATGTCTGGCCATTACATACACATTAAGAACAGTTATGGAAATTGGATCACCCTGACTGTATCTGTGGGAGTAAGGGAATGCCTGCCTGTATCACATGCAAGTAACGTCAATACAGGACCACACCACACAATTAATTGCTGGTCCTGTCGGAAGCGAGGAACAACAGTGGACCTTGTCACTCTCTGGAGGAGGATCCAAAACCTCCTCCAAGACTGCGTTTTGGCTGACTTCATTAAGATGGGAGAAGGACGAGAGAGAAATGGGGGGTGAGCCACTGGAAAGAGCTGATCATATAGTGCACCACCAAAGAGGCGCACTCCACAACACCAGAAAGTGTGAGAGCTGAACCCCCTTTTCGTTTTTAGGGTTTAGAAATGGCTGCTTTTTTGATCTTCTCCTTGGTTTTCTAATTTTAGTCTTTCTTTGTCATTTTCTTTTTCAAGAAAACCCCCTTGAGATATTGTGTGACTCACTGTTGAATGTTTTCCTTTCCCCGTCTTTGTGAAAGTGTATCGGTTGCCCTATCGTGTATATTAAAGTCCTTTATATTTTTGCTATGAAAATCTACAAAGAAAATTAAGTGCTTTTAAACTAAACATGCACTATTAATTGAGTGCTTTGAGTTCGTGTTTGGATTCATTAGCTAGCCAGCACACTAGTAAATCAAATAGCCTGTTAGGTTTTGCCACGTTTGTTTTCGTATTTTATTATTTTTCTCATCACTACGGTTCATTCACATTTGTTTACCCGTCTGTCTATGTTCCGTGTTTTTCGATAATCCACTCCTCGTCTTTGTCATTGCACTATTCGGGTAATTTCGATTTTACGGGTTTTCTGCTTTAATTTTCCTATCTCGTTTACTTGCTCCTTTCTTTCTAACACCCTGTATATATTAGTTAGATGTATATAGTACTAATCTACTAACATTAGGGATTTAGATTAAGTTACTAACATTACTAATTACTAATTATCTCACGCTTCTATCTACTGCTATCATTCTCTCTCTCGTTGTCCTATCCCTGTACGCTTCTCTCTTTTCGCTTTATCTGCACGCAGATTCTTTCTATGCGCTCCTCCCCTTCGAACTGTGCACGTGTCCACCTGCTATTCCAGGTCATTTATTTTCAGTGTGTTTATGTGCTTCCCAGTCCGTGTCTTATCTCCCCTCGTTATTGTATTAGTGATCCCTATCGTTCTTGCCCTTTTCTCCTCCCAGTCACACCTGATTCCTATTGTGTTTCCCTTCCCCGCTTGTATTTAAGTTCCGTGTTTGCTTTCATTCTTTGTCAGAACGTTGATCATTATTCACTGTGCCGATTGTTTGTAAGCCAGAGTTTATTGTATTTTCCGAGACATCCCTTCTGTTTGACTTTGAGTTTTGCCTTCCGATTTTGTTTGTTTGCCTTTCTGATTATTTGGTTTTGACTTTTGTATTGCCTTTTTGACTACTCTTTTGGATTTAGATTTTGTACTTTTCCTAACTCTGACTATCGGCCTTTGAACCTTGCCTGATCATTAAACGTTCCTTTACTGCCTTATCCTGGTCTGCGTCTGGGTCCCTGTTCGGTACCTCACATAGCCAGTATAGACTGCTAGCTAATTAGGTAACTTTGATTGTTGGCAAGCTCTGAAGCATGCTATTTTAGTTAGCTAGCTGCCAGTTACGTAAGTGGAGAACTGCAAATATTTTTCGATCGCGAAATAATTTTGATGATAATCTACAGTTAACTACATTTACCATTTTACCTAATGTGGCAATAAGTTAACCTAAAGTGCTTAGCTAGCTTAACTCTAGCCAACATAATGTTACCTCCCCAGAGTCTCGGAAAGTTATGCACCGACCCCCTAATTGACATATCAGTGCAACTTAATCAAAAATTCTACTGGTTTGCTATGACATCCTGCAATTCAACGGTTTATAAATCGTATAATTTTAGTATGTATGCTATGTAGCCAGGGTTGTAACATGAAATACACCCCTGTATTTGTTTTTGCCAACCGCTAATCGGTAAGGGAGAGATATGTAGTGGCTATCATTACATATGTGTTTACATGTGACATACCAATTTCATAATGATTATAGCTAATGCTAACTAGCTACTTAGCAGCCCAGGTCATTCTGGTAATACCAACATGTAACTTCAAAGATTAACTTCAAGTGAAGGTGTAAGGTTAATAACATGTCTATTATTTCTGAACAATGTACTTCGCATTTAGTCAGGGAGCAGTGACATTGTTTACTCCACAGTGGTCTCCTATCCCCCTATTCTGCAAAACCCCCAAGTAGCTACAAACCTTACAGCAGCCATTTAAGGGCTTCCCACAATGACCCATGGTTTGCCAGCTCGCTATAATCATACAGTGAAATGCAAAAAAAAATTGTTCGTAGTCAGTTCACATTTTGGTACAGTCACGCTGCCACTGCCACTGCCACTGCCACTGGCAGAGGCCACCAAAGTAGACAAATGCAAAGACAAACTGTATTGATTTTCTTATCACTTTATGGCAAATGTTGTTTGGAATCATGTAGAAACCATTTATTGATATCCATTTGAACCAGGGGTTGCCATTCAACAAGGGTCTGATTCTTGGTATCAAAGCCTTTCCAGACAAATGCAAAGACAAAGCAATTTGATAATTTTTCCACAAAAGAGAACAGAACAAGGATTTACCCATAACATTAGCTACAATATTCTTACCTCTACCTAGACATTTGGGAGTCATGTCGGGGGCAGCCAGTGCAGGAGGTACCATAGAGTGATTTCACACTAGGCTATATAATCTTTCATATTTGGCTATATTTATATATACACTCAGTGGCCACTTTATTAGGTACACCTGTACACCTGCTCATTAATGCAATTATCAGTAACTCAATGCATAAAAGCAGGCAGACATGGTCAAGAGGTTCAGTTGTTGTTCAGACCAAAAATCAGAATGGGGAAGAAATGTGACTTTGACTGTGGAATGCTTGTTGGTGCCAGACAGGGTGGTGTGTCTCAGAAACTGCTGATCTCATGGGATTTTCATGCACAACATGTCTAGAGTTGACAGAGAATGGTGTGAAAAACAAAAAACATCCAGTGATCGGCAGTTCTGTGGGTAAAAATGCCTTGTTAATGAGAGAGGTCAGAGAAGAATGGCCAGACCAGTTCAAGCTGACAGGAAGGTAACAGTAACTCAAATAACCACACCTTACAACAGTGGTATGCAGAAGAGCATCTCTGAACACACAACACGTCAAACCTTGAAGTGGATGGGCTACAGCAGCAGAAGACCACACCAGGTTCCACTCCTGTCAGCTAAGAACAGGAAAGTGAGGCTACAGTGGGCACAGGCTCACCAAAACTGGACAGTTGAAGATTGTAAAAACGTTGCCTGGTCTGACAAATCTTGATCTCTGTTGCGACATGCAGATGGTAGGGTCAGAATTTGGCATAAACATAGAATCCATGCATCCATCCTGTCTTATGTCAACAGGCTGGTGGAGGTGGTGTAATGGTGTGGGTAATGTTTTCTTAGCACACATTAGGCCCATTGAGCACCATTTAAATGCCACAGCCTACTCGAGTCTTGTTGCTGACCATGTGCATCCCTTTATAGCCACAGGCTACCCATCTCCTAATGGCTACTTCCAGCAGGATAATGTGCCATGTCACAAAGCACACATTATCTCAAGCTGGTTCCAAGAACACGACAATGACTTCAGTGTACTCCAATGGCCTCCACAGTCACCAGATCTCTGTCCAATAGAGCACCTTTGAGATGTGGTGGAACAGGAGATTCACAACATGAATGTGCAGCCGACAAATCTGCAGCAACTGTGTGATGCTATCATGTTAACATAGACCAGAATCTCTGAGGAATGTTCCCAGCACCTTGTTGAATCCATGCCACAAATAATTCAGGCTGTTCTGGGGGCAAAGGGGGGGTCCTGCCCAGTACTAGAAAGGTGTACCTAATAAAGTGGCCACAGTATATATATACTACTACTGAGTATATATATATTCATTCATTCATTCATTATCTAACCCACTTATTCCTGGCCTATTCCAGCATGCATTAGGTGAGAGGCAAGAATACACCCTGAACAGGTCACCAATCCATCGCAGGGCACATACACCATTCGCTCACACACTCATACCTACGGGCAATTTAGACTCTCCAATTAGCATGCATGTCTTTTGACTGTGGGAGGAAACTGGAGTACCCGGAGGAAACCCACATGGACATGGGGTGAACATGCCAACTCCACACAGAATGGCTCCGACCTGGATTCGAACCCGGGACCTTCTTGCTTGCAGCGACAGTGCTATCCACTGCACCACTGTGCCACCCTTATATATACAGTCAGGTCCATAAATATTTGGACATTGACAAAGTTATTGCTATTTTAGCTGTCTACCACATCATTAAACAGCTGACCTTCAGCTTTAATGTGAGGGTATTTACATCCAAATCGGGTGAAAGGTGTAGGAATTACAGCACTTTTTATATGTGATCCGCCCCTTTTTAAGGGACCAAGAGTAATTGGACAATTGGATGCTCAGCTGTCCCATGGCCAGGTGTGTGTTATTCCCCCATTATTTCATTTACAAGTAAGCAGATAAAAGGTCTAGAGTTGATTAGAGTTGATTTCAAGTGTGACATTTGCATTTGGAATCTGTTGCTGTTAACTCTCAATATGAAGTCCAAAGAGCTGTCACTGCCAGTGAGCAAGCCATCATTAGGCTGAAAAATCTAAACAAACCCATCAGAGAGATAGAAAAATATTATGTTTGGCCAAATCAACTATTTGGTACATTCTTAAAAAGAAAGAACGCACTGGTGAGCTCAGGAACACCAAAAGGCCTGGAAGACCATGGAAAACAGTTGTGGTGGATGAATTATGAAGAATTATTTCCCCGGTGAAGAAAGGCGTCCAGTAACAGAGGCTGCAAAGCAGCCCCACAGCATTATGAAATCTCCACCATACTTGACTGTAGGTAGGATATTCTTTTCTTTAAAATCATAATTTTGTCGTATGTAAACAAAGCACTAATCTGCATTGCCAAATAACTCTAATTTGGTTTAATCGGTCCACAGAATATTTTCCCAGAAGGATTTATGTTTATCCAGGTGGGTCTTAGCAGAAATCAATCAAGTCTTCTTGTATTTCTTTTTCACCAGTGGGGTCTTCCTTAGCCTCCGACTATAAAGCCCTTCTTGGTTCAGTATCCGGCTTATGGTATGGGCTGAAACCATTACCCCAGACCTCTCCAGGTCAGCCTTGAGATCTTTGGATATCATGCGAGATGTCTTTTCAATAGCTCGCACCTACCTTAAACGACATCTGAGATCAATTTTCCTCTTACCACCACATCCTGGGAGATTCTTAACAATTCCATGAGCAGCAAACTTCTTGATAACATAATGAAATGTAGAAACAGGAATGCCAAGGTCTCTAGAGATGGCCTTATTACCTTTTCTGACATCCTCAGCTAGCTCTTTTTTCTTTACCATTGTCACAGAGGAACAGGGTAGCAAAACTGACTGTTTTCTCACTTTAAAATGGATAATTGGTTCATTGATACCATGTGGGTACCTGCAACTTATCATTCAACTCACTTCACAGGTCAGTTGAATGACACTGCAAACGAGAATCTATTTCCTCCAACCAAATTGATTTAAATTGTTCTAAAGGGTGCCAATAATTGTGCCATGGCCACTTTTCAATTTTGAAGCCATTAAAGATTTATTTTTATTTGTATTATTATTGTTTGATCGTGTGCTGTTGTAAATCAAACAGATGAATGTGTGAAGACACAAAAGTTGTTTCAATTTCCAATTATTTCAGAAGATATTGTCCATCATCTACATAAAATGCAAGGGTGCCAATAACGTTGGCCAGAACTGTACATAATGCATGACCGAAGAGCCATAAATTAATTTTTAGGCAGGCATTCCCTTATTCCCACAGAGGAACAAAGACAGGGTGGTCCAATTCCCAGCTTCTGATTCTTCCCAATGGGCAAACATCGGTTACTCCACAGTAATCCCCCAATTTAATTCTGGAACATCAACACGATTGGTTACAATCAAATTCCCAATCAATTCAAATTGTACTATTTCACGCTGCCATTGGCAGAGGCACTTACTTATTGCCCAGACGTCTGAGGTCAGGTGGTCACTCATTTTCCCTTGCGATTGGTTAGAACAGAGATCAATTAAACCCATGATCTTCTACATTTACCTAGTTTAGTGCCCGGACGTGTCACAGAAAACTGATTATTTTTTGTGAACTTAATTTTAAAACTGAATTGAATGTTTTTGAAAGTTGAATGTAACTTCCAATTAGCTTGAAGTCTGAATAAAGTGCACTTCATTTCAAATTAAAGGTTGAATGTAATAATCGTTAAATTCAATAACAAACCATTAGTTTCAACTTCATATTGTGAAATACAGATTCAAATTTTGTTTACAATTATTTAATTCAAGCCTTACAAATTCATTATGATGCCATTCAAATTAAATTTGTGGTGGCATTAATATCGCTCGAGCAGCACAGAAATGTGGTGGGAAGAAATGGGATACCTCTACACATTGTGCCACTTAACTGTAGGACCAGACCTCTGGCCACATTATAGGCTACTGAAAAATATTCAACTTAATGACATTTCTCAGTATTTTAGTACATATGATTCACTAGTGATGAACAGCATGTAATAATATGAATAATAATATGAAGTTACATCTATTTATACATTTCACGATTCACAAAATGACAACAGTTTTAAAGATTTCATTATTAAGTCTTTATCCACGTTATTATGTTTGCAATGTAATGCAATGCAAAAAATATATGTTTGTTTGTTCCAAAATAAATTATTTATTTTCTTATTGCTACATTTCTTTAATGCTTTAAATTGCACTAGTTAAGTTAATAACTTGGCAAGTATTGGGCAATACCGCATCATGTCCTTGATTGTAGTATCACTGCTATGATGTTGAGTAATGCAAATTGCACATCCCAGTTTTCCTACCTAATTCCCCCATTTTACTCCCCCCTTCGTACCATACATAGATTTCTGTGGGAAAGGCATGAGTCTATCGTCACACAGTGCTGAAAAACTCTCACACGTCTTTACGGAAGAATCCTTTGAGGTCATGGACCACAAAATAGTCACATGGCATAAAACATTTAACAAATCAAACAACAATTCATACAAACACAATTCATGTTATTAATTATGCTAACACACATAAAACGTCATCCCATGGGTATCTTCCAATCCACAAAGAACAGCCCTTTAACAGTCCACTAACTCACAGGGTTACCTTTCAGGAAGTAGGTCTTCTCCGTTCTCGGGGAGTGCACAGCTGTATCCAGGTTCCCCGGCAGGTCCTTCCACAGCTGATTGATCCTGACGGGTTTGTTGTACCCTTTCTCAGATACCGTCCATACATAATTTCCACTGAAGACAAACATCTTCCTTAAGGGACCTGTGAGGATGGAAGGGAGCACCTGAGAACACTCAAACTGTAGCAGTATAGTCTTGCATAAGCAGCTGAGCCTCTAGTGTAACCAAAAGGGAGATGATGGCTGACCAGGTAATCACTGAGCATGAAGACAGCTGTTTCTATGTATTACACAGTGTATGGAGGAGGGATATTTCCCCTCCCTCTCCCTCAGCTGATGTGTGTTCAGTGTTGGTTCAAATGACCGCCATGCATCAACCAGGTAGGCCCAACCCATTGGTCGTTGAGGTTCCCACCTTTACTGCAAAGGGTTTTGAGATTCTGTGAAAGGCCCTATACAAATGTAATGTATTATTATTTTATCTTATTTATCGATTTTTATATTATTATTATTATTATTATTATTATTATTTCAAACACAGTATCTTCGTAGAAGAAAATAAGGATTACGTTTGAACGTGGTTATTGTAGGTCATGTCTGTGAGCAGGCAATTCAATTGTGTTTTGGCCTTGGTAAGAAGATTAAGGGAGCGTTACTTCATGTCTGAAATTCCCCAACATTCCTATTAGATCTAGCTCAATCCATCTTTAATTGATTTAACTTAATCAGTCACATAGATGTTATTTTATTGCAATACCAAGGTTTGCTAACATTGAACCTGGCACCGAGTTTGTGAATGTGGGTGAAGACTTTACCAAGCATAACGGCATCCAGGCTGGAGCTGCATGGATCAATCTTTCCCTCCTGCTTCCCATCTGGGAGGGCCACTCCTGGGTGTGGTGCATTGGGGGTGCTGGCTTCTGGCTTACCTAAGAAGGAAGAGGAGTGGTAGAAAGCAGTGATGGGAGAGTAAGTATGAGATGGGAGAGAATAAACCCCAGAGTGGGTGGAGTTATTATGTGCTATGAGTAACTCAGATTTGAAAGTGTTTTGGTGCAGAAAACTAAGTATTTTGATAATTGGTTCAAAAAAGTATGTGATTGGCAGTAGTAGCTTCACCCACAATGAAGTTTCGTCTCCCACCTCTGGTAGAAAGGGTTCAAAGATTGGGTAAATGAACAGAATTGAGTTTCAAACAATAATTTCTCAAATAATAAACAATTATGCACAATTATGTACAATTATGTACAGGATACTTAAACCCACCCTACCCTTGACAGAACTAAACCAATTCTGTCCCACCGTTGCACTCGGACTCCCACTCATAGTTAGCAAATGACATAGCCCAGGCTCAATCCTGGGATGTCAAGGCCATAAGGTTCAGTCTTTGCCTGTGGACCTTTACTGGCAGAGCCACCCTGTTATCGAATTTCTGAAATAATATACATAGAAATTGACAAGACATGCAAACTGTGTTTTATTGTATTGTACTGTATTGTGTACTCTGTGTTATACCCATGTTTTTTTGTGTTATACTTTCATGTTTCCATGAGTCAAAGCGGCATTTCCGTTTTATATTTTTATATAATATAATATATATATTTATATAGTTTTGTCATTCTAAATCACGGCGTGTCCAGTCCTCACCGTACAGGGATTGGATCCCTTGCAGGTCATCGGGATGCAGGCGAAAGTTAGCATGGTACCCGCTGTAAACTGGCCCCATCAGGGCACTGCTGTATTGCGAGTGGCCCAGCCCTAGAGCGTGGCCAATCTCATGCGCTGCAATGATGCGCAGGTTGGACCCATAGTACTTGCCCTCAGTCCAGAGCTCAGCCCCATCAAAATGCACGATCCCTGATTCAGGGGTGTCAGCATGGGCCAGCACACGGCCTGTGTGGAAATATATATATTTTTAAGTATAATCCTTGGCTTGATAGCCATCGTCTCAAGGAAATGTACAAAATCCTTCTCTCACCTGGTCCATCGAATGGCACAGGACAAGAACCATCTTTCTTGTGGAAGGAGATTTTGATGTCTGCCCGCCCTGCAAGTACCTCCCGGAAACTCAAGGAAGATACGTCACTCCAGTACTTGAATGCTGTACGGATGGCTAAGCGGGTTTTAGCCAGTCCCATGTCAGAGGTGTAATTATAGATGCGGTAGGATAGGTTCTTCTTGCGCCAGTAGCCTGTTGAAATGTCCATATATGCACAATTATAAATATTTCCATAGAGGACATGAAGGACATATACATCCCTCAAGCAGCTGCCACCGGAGCGAGCATTGTCTATGGTCAGCTTTTTCACCTGCATCAACTCTTCTTCATGGACTTCAAAGACTACACATTCATATTTGTAATATTAGTCAATATGGTGAAGTGCTTATCTTCTATGAAATCATAAAGAGTCAAAACTGTCAATTGTTTTGACAAAGTCATTGCAGGAAAGAAGAATTTAGAAGTTGCTTAAGTCTATATCCTTGCTTACCCATCACACGATATTTGAGGGATTTTTTGTTGAAAGGATCCTCGATGCCACAGCGAGGTTGTCTCATCATTGCCAGGGTGACCTTGTCAATTTTTCCTGTGATGGACAGGTCAGTCACCTTCTGGAAGACCCTGTTGAGAGCAAGGGGATGGAGTCTCAGAGTATGGGGATTGCCATGGCTATTTAGTAGGGAAGCAGGGTTACCATAGTTGCTGTCCTACAGTCTTGGCTGATTAGTCCCATATTAACATAAGAACATAAGAATACATAATGACGAGAATGGGCCGTTCGGCCCATCTAGGCTCGTCATGTCCTAATCTAAAGAGTATCTAGTACTACATCTAGCCTGGACTTGAATAGCCCAAGTGTTTCTGCCTCTACTACCCGACCTGGCAAGCTGTTCCAGACAACTCTCTGTGTAAAGAAAAACGTCCTAATATCTGTGCGGAATTTGCCTTTAACTCATTTCCACCTGTGGCCTCTTATTCTGCTGACCCCAATTATCTTAAAAAATATTTGGTATTTCACTTTGTTAATCCCTTCTAGGAATTTAAAAACCTCAATCAAATCCCCCCTAAGTCTCAGTTTGCTAAGCTTAAATACATTGAGTGCCTTAAGTCTATCATCATAACTTTTACCTTTCATACCAGGTATCAGTTTAGTTGCCCTTCTTTGGACTTTTTCAAGAGCTTTCTTGTAGTGCAGTGCCCAGAACTGCACACAGAATTCTAAGTGAGGTCTGACAAAGGCATTATACAACATTAATATAACCTCCTTTGATTTATACTCAATACTTTTTGCGATGTATCCCAGCATCCTATTGGCTTTTTTCACTGCTGTAGCACACTGCTTTGATGCAGATAGGCTTTGATCAACTACAATTCCTAAGTCTTTTTCAAATTGAACATCTTCTAACTTTTCTCCTCCAATAAAATACTCCTGTCTAATGTTTTTATCTCCCACATGCATAACTTTACATTTAGCAATATTGAATGTCATCTGCCATGTATCTGCCCATTTTTGGATTTTGTTTAAATAATCTTGGATTACTTTAGTCGATTCCAAACTGTTTGCCAAACCCCCAAATGTAGTATCATTTGCAAAGGTAACTATTTTGCTACTAACGTCCATATCAAGATCATTTATGTAAATAAGGAAGATCAGAGGTCCCAGCACTGATCCCTGCAGGACACCACTGCCCACAGCACCGAGGTCAGATACGGCCCCGCCTACTGTTACTCTTTGTATTCGCCCTTGCAGCCAATTATGAACCCACTCTGAAACTACTCCTACAATTCCTACTGAATTCATTTTAGCAATGAGCCTCTCATGTGGTACCTTGTCAAATGCTTTCTGAAAGTCCAAATATATAATATCATAAGTCTGGTTCAGGTCAACACACTTTGTAACCTCTTCAAAAAAGTCCATGAGGTTTGTTAGGCATGACCTCCCTTTGAGAAAACCATGTTGGCTCTCCCTTAAAATACTATAATTTTTCAAGAATGATCCCAATTTATCCTTAATAATACATTCCAGCATTTTACATGCGATGCAAGTTAAACTGACAGGCCTATAGTTCCCTGGGTCAGTATGGTCCCCCTTCTTATATATTGGAATTATACTACCCTGCTTCCAGTCATCTGGTATTTCTCCAGTGATTATGGATTGAATAAAAATATCTGTCAATTGTTTATATATAATTTCCCCAAGTTCTTTGAGTACTCTGGGATATATGCCATCTGGGCCTGCTGCCTTATTTGTCTTAAGTTTTTGTAGTTTTTGTAGTACTTCTACATCCCTTATCTCAAAGTCCTCCAAAACATTCTGTACCTTGTCTATACATTTTGGCATATTTATAACCTCTTCTCTAGTAAAGCTCTCAACAAAGTAACTGTTTAGTGTGTTAGCAATATCCTTATTATTATAAACCAAAGTTCCTTCCTTATTCTTAATGCACTTAACCTCATCCTTAACTTCCCTTTTTCTACTACAATATTGAAAAAACTTATTAGGATTATTTTTTGCATTTTTGGGAAATTTTAATTTCAAACCACCTTTTAGCTGATCTTATTTCCTTTTTAGCCTTAGCCCGCATATTACCATAATCTAACTTTCTCTCCGAGTTATCCTTTTTATATACTCTGTACAGTCGCTACTTTTGTCTCAAAATCCACTGCGGAGACAGTTTTTCATCCTATTTTTCCTTACTTTTGGGATTAATTTACACTGTACATCTACAATAACCCTTTTAAATATAGACCATTTTTCATTCACAGTTCTGCAATCTAGAAGTTTTACCCAATCTATATTACTTAAATTCTCTCTCATTTTATTGAAGTCAGCTCGTCTAAAATAAAAAAATCTAGAGTTAGAGGAGGCTGTATTAACTTGCCAAAAAATATCAAAAATAACTGCACTGTGGTCACTTGCCCCTATTGGTTCTCCTACCTCTGTGCTGCAAATTCTTTCAGGATTGTTACACAAAACCAGATCCAGTATTGATTTCCCTCTTGTAGGCTAAGTAACAGACTGTACCAAAAAGCAGTCATTGACCATATCTAAAAACTCCTCTTCACATTTGACCTGACCTGTCACTATCTCCCAATTAATAGAGGGGTAATTGAAGTCGCCCATTATTATTGTCTCTCCTTCAGCACAGGTTTGTTTTATGTTACCAAAGAGCGTACTATTTATATTACTGTCTGAAGCTGGAGGTCTATAGCATATTCCTATATTAAAGCCCTTCTCATGATCTCCCAGTAATCTAATCCAGATGTCCTCACAAGAAACGAATGAGTTTATACCTGGAATTTCCTGCACATTAAGATTGTCTTTCACATAAAGGGCCACTCCCCCTCCTCTTTTATTAGTTCTATCCTTCCTAAACAATTTGTACCCCTCTACATTGTATTCATATCCCATGTGCTGCGCCAAGCCATGTCTCAGTAATCCCAACATCGTCATAACCCCCATTCAACATGGCAGCCTCCAGTTCCAAAACTTTATTTTTTATGCTTCTCGCTTTTAAACACATGAACTTCAGAGCCTTACTCACACTTACGTTGTCCTTCCCCTCCACACATAACTGTGCCGAACCACCTCTATTCACATTATGATCCAAAAAATCTTTATTAATTATATCCTCAGATTTATTATACTCTGCCCTGGTATCTTCCATCTGGGCAGTCTGTACCTCCCTATCCATAATACTACTAATTTCCCTCCCTGCCCCCCCAGTCCCTAGTTTAAATATTCCTCCTCTACCCTGAGCATACGCTGGCCCAATGCATCTGTACCCCTCCAGTTCAAGTGTAGCCCATCCCACTTGTACAGGTCACCCCTGTTCCAAAAGGAGTCCCAGTCCCATAAACCTGTACCCCTCTTTCCTGCACCAGGTTTGTAGCCACATGTTAAATCACCATATAAAATTATGCTTGCCTTTGCTAGCACGTGGTACTGGCAGAATTCCAGAGAAGACCACCATGGAGGATCTGCCCCTTAATTTTGATCCTAATTCCATAAATTGGTCCTGCAGAACCTCAAACCTACCCTTACCTATGTCATTGGTTCCAACATGGACTGTAGTGTCTTAACTGACTCAAATAAGACCACGGAGAGATATTCACGGTTCCTTTACTGGCACATAGTAGAACTTACAAAACGTATGACGTAGCACGTACATATGACGATATAGCCTGTACCACAGAGGCTCTTAAAGGAGCCTGAACCATAACACTCCTCCCTTCTACAATCAAAGTTGTATGGACAATAAAACAAACACTGCAGATCTTCTGAACCTATCTGCTTAAACAATTATCAAGAACAGATTCAGTGCAACTGTCGAAAAGTTCTGGTTGACCATCCCTAGGCTAAGGCCTACAGATTTAATCTGTCTGGTGGATTCCGTGTTCTCTGGGGATATCTGGACAGTACTATCATTTCAGGTTCCCTTACCCCCCCTGCATTCCTGTCCAGCTCTTCATGAACGCTCCTTGGCTGAGCGTCCTGTGTGGCTGCAACAGTCTGTGTGGCTGCAGCAGTCTCAGCTGTAGTTCTGCTGGTGTCCTGTGTGGCTGCAGCAGTCTCCACTGTAGCTCTGCCCTTTTCTTGCTGTTGGATTACCGGTGACTTTGTTGGTGCGGCTTGTCCCCCTGTAAGATGCATCTGGTCTATGTGTCGCCGCCACACCATGTTCGGACCCACCTGCACTTCATAGCTCCGTGGTCCTGTCTGGGCCTGTACTATTCCATACGCCCACTTCCCACCCCTCCGATAGTCTCTCACCATGACTTCCTGCCCCGCGGTGACTTGGCGCTCCCGCCCACCATGCAGCATCTTTGCTTGTTTATTTAGCACCTCGTTGCGTCTGCTTGGCTTCATGAGGTCTAGACGTGTACACAGACTCCGTCCAAACATCAGGACTGCTGGGCTCTCACCCGTGGTGGCGTGTGGCGTGTTCCGGTATGATGCCAAGAACCGAGACAGTCTCGTCTGCATGGTTCCTCCATCCCGTTTGGATGCTCGGAGCCCCTGTTTGAGGGTCTGGACGAACCTCTCTGCCAGCCCATTTGTGGCTGGGTGGAACGGAGCTGAGGTTGTGTGTTTGATCCCGTTCACTGCCATGAATTGTGTAAATTCGTCACTCGCAAACGTTTGTGCGTTGTCGCTCACTAGCTGGAGGGGAAGTCCAAAACGAGCAAAGATTGTTCTCAAGTACTCAATGGTCTGAGCTGATGTCTGAGACTTGGTGCAAAAAACCTCTGGCCACTTAGAATGTGCATCTATGACCACCAAAAAGTTGTGCTCCTCAAAGGGTCCCGCGTAGTCTACATGTATTCTCTGCCAAGGTTCTGTTGGCCACTCCCAGGGATGGACCGGAACCGGGGGAGGCATGTGGCGTGTCTCTAGGCACCCACTACAATTCTTGGTCATTGTTTCGAGTTGTTCATCCACTCCAGGCCACCAAAAATGGCTACGGGCCAGCAGTTTCATTTTTACTGTTCCCACGTGGCCCTCGTGGATCTGCTGTAGCACTTGACTCTGGCATTTCTTGGGTATGATCACTCTCATGCCCCACAACAAGCATCCCTGGTGTGTGGTTATTTCCTCCTTTCTCTGTCGGTAGGGTGTTACCTCCTTGCTGCATGTGGTCGGCCAGCCAGTCATGGTATATTCATACACCTCTGATAAGATCGGGTCCCGTCTTGTCTCCCGTTTCACCACAGCGCTGGTCAGCGGCAAGGCTTCCAGCTGTGCCGCATGGAAAACCTCCACTGCGTCCACCCGTTCGTCCTGGCCCTTGGCCAATGGCAGCCTCGATAGTCCATCAGCATTAGTGTGTTGCGATGTCCGTTTATACTCAATGTCATACATGTGACCAGACAGGAAGAGTGCATAACGCTGTAGTCTGGCAGCGGTCATTGCTGGGATCCCTTTCCGTGGGCTGAAGATGGACAGCAATGGCTGGTGGTCTGTCACTAGTGTAAAACTTCTTCCATACAGGTATGTGTTGAATTTCTTGACCCCCCAGACCAGAGCCAATGCTTCTTTGTCGATCTGTGAATAGTTTTTTTCTGCACTATTCAATGTCCTTGAAGCAAATGCCACGGGCCTCTCTGATCCATCCGGTAGAACCTGTGAAAGAACGGCCCCTAGACCGTAGGGCGAGGCGTCGCATGCTAGCTTCACTGGGAGTTCGGGGTCGTAGTGTGTCAGTACCTGTTCCGAAGTGATGAGCTGTTTTGCTTCTCTGAACGCCTCCTCACATTGTCTTGTCCAGCACCACTTCCTGTTCTTCTCTAGCAGCTGGTTGAGGGGCTGCAGGACTGAGGCCAGGTTAGGGAGAAACCGGCGATAGTAGTTTATCAGTCCCATGAACGATCTCAGCTGTGACACGTTCTGTGGCTGTGGTGCTCCAACCACCGCATCTATCTTTTCTTGAGTTTTGTGTAGTCCGCTGCTGTCTATCTCATGTCCACAGAACTGGATTCTGTCCTTGAAAAACTCACACTTCTGTGGGTTCACACGCAGCCCATACTCCTCCAATCGGTTGAGGACACTCTCCAAGTTGGTCAGATGTTCCTCATCCGTTCGACCAGTGATGATCATATCGTCCAACAGGCATTGGGTCCCCGGAATGCCCTGTAAGATCTGGTCCATCGTGCGCTGCCAAATGGCAGGGGCTGATGCGATGCCAAAAACAAGGCGGTTGTACCTATACAGCCCTTTATGCGTGTTTATGGTGAGGTACGGTTTGGATGTCTCTTCCACGGGTAGCTGGAGGTAAGCTTGCTTCAAGTCTATCTTGCTGAAGTGTTGCCCTCCAGCCATCGCTGTGAAGATATCCTCGACATGAGGCAGGGTATATTGATCCACCTGCAGCTTGGGGTTCACCGACACTTTGAAATCCCCACACAGCCTTACAGAGCCATCTTTCTTCATGATGGGCACCACCGGGGTTGCCCATTCACTCCTGTCCACCTTTGACAAGATCCCTGCCTCCAGCAAGCGATCTATTTCCGCTCCAACCTTTGGGCGTAGGGAGAATGGCACAGGCCTGGCTTTGCAGAATGTGGGTGTTGTATCCTTTAGCACCAGTTTTGCTTCAAAGCCCTTTACCGTTCCCATCTGATCTTGGAACACAGCCTCATGTTTCTTCAGTAGCTGTTCCAGTCTTTTGTGGGTCTCCGTCTCTGTGGTCTTTGTGGTTCTCAGCAGCTTGATCTCGCTCCAGTTTAGCTTCATGTGCGTCAGCCAGTCCCTGCCAAACAGTGGGGGGCCATTTCCATTTACTACATACAGTGGTAGTTCCTGTGTTTTCTCGCCATATTTGACATGCACCTGTAACATCCCCTTGGGACTCAGTTTCTCTCCTGAATACGTCCTGAGTACGACGTCTGTCTTCCTCAGCTTCTTGTTTTTGAAATGTTTCTCGTACGTGATTGCGGGGATAATGGAGACTGCTGACCCCGTGTCCAGTTCCATTTTCAGTGGTGTGTTTTCTATCTCTGGCGTCACCCATATTATGTTGGTGTTTTCTGCTGACACTGTGTTTAACTCCATGGTTCCAATGAACGTATCCTCAGAATCACTGTCACTTCCTTGAGCTACTGCATGCACTGGTTCTCTATTTTTCTCTGTTTTCCTTTGATTTTTGCATGCTGCTTTAATGTGGCCTCTGCGCTTACATTTGTGGCATGTCTCCTCTTTAAAACGGCAGTCGTCAGCTTTGTGTCCTTCTCTATTGCATCTATAGCACTTTTCCGCCACACGGGGGCGCTGCCGCCCACGATCCATTCTATGGATTTGGGGAGCTGTCTCTGTCACGTGACCTCTGCTGCTCTGCAATTCTAACGTGTCTCTGCTAGCTATCTCCATGCTCACTGCGATTTCTACTGCCTTCACAAAAGTTAAGTCAGACTCTGTTAGTAAGCGTTTCTGTATGTTGTCACGTCCCAAGCCACACACCAATCTATCTCTGAGTGAATCATTTAAATTAGTCCCAAACTCACAATGTTCTGAGAGCCTCCTCAGCTCTGCCGCATAAGCGTTCACACTTTCTCCTTCTTTCTGGTCCCGCCTGTGAAAACGAAAGCGTTCCGCGATGACGAGTGGCTTGGGAGACAGATGGGCTTGCAATATTGCTACCAAGTCGGCGAACGTCCTGCTGGCTGGTTTTGCTGGGGCAGTCAAATCGCGGAGTAATCCGTACGTCTTTGGACCAATCAGACTTAGCAAGGCAGGCACTTTCTTGTCATCTGCGACATCGTTAACAATAAAGTATTGCTCAAGACGCTCTGTATAACTTGCCCAGCTTTCCTGCGTGTCATCAAACACATCCATCTTCCCGATGTTCGCCATCTTCCTTGTTGCTGCTAGCGGCTGGCGAGGCTGCTCCAAAACGGACGGTACTTGGTCAATATCTCTGTAAAACCTTCACTCTCGGTACCCGACATGGGCTAACATCTACACGTACCCCTACACCGTGGGTAAGTATCCCGTCGCCATTTGTAGTGTCTTAACTGACTCAAATAAGACCACGGAGAGATATTCACGGTTCCTTTACTGGCACATAGTAGAACTTACAAAACGTATGACGTAGCACGTACATATGACGATATAGCCTGTACCACAGAGGCTCTTAAAGGAGCCTGAACCATAACATGGACCATGACCACTGGATCCACCCCTGCTCTGGCCAGGAGCTTGTCTGCATGTTCCAGGAGGTCTCCAACCTGAGCACCAGGCAGGCAACATGCCATGTGAGATTCCTTTTCCCGCGAACAGACTATACTGTCTATACCTCTAATTATAGAATCCCCCACTACAATTAACTCCCTTTTCCTGGGTGGCATGGCCGCCAGGGTGCCCCGGGGCTCATCAGTCCTCCCACTCACAGAGGACTGGGCCAGATCCTCTTCCTGCAAGGGCTGGAATCGGTTGGACACCACAATCTCTGGAGATGCCCCTGCATGTGCGCACCCTTTTCTACGCTGGCGCCCTACCGTCACCCAACTCTCTCTCCCTACCTGCTCTAGAGGCTCCCCCCTACCACGCTTCGGCATGCAGGCTAACTCTCTAAAGGGCGTACTAATTAGTTCCTGGAACTCTACAAATTCTGCAGGGCAGTCGAGACCAGCAAGTTGGGCTTCGAGATCAAGAATCTTGCTCTCGAGATGCTTCACAAGCTGGCAACAGTCGCAGACGAAACCCTCCTGGAAGTCTCCTTCCAGAAACGCAATCATCCTGCAACACTTGCACTGCACTGCCGATGGCCACATTTTCACCCCTAAATATATCTATTGCTCTCCCTACACTGAACGAATTACTGCCAAAACAGAGGCACCAAGTCGATAAAAAATACTATACACCGATGTGGTTCCGAAGAGTCAGGTGCAGAAATTTCTAAATGAAAACAACACTTAAAGCTAATTAGAAAACTTTCGGTCCAGTTGTCTGTAGCAAGAGAGCTAGTAGCAGCCAACCGAAACGGCAATACGCTCAACGCTTGAAATATAACAATTCAATTCAAGCCAACAAAAGCTAGTTAGCTATAGTATATTTCCCTGCTCTTGGATTTGCTCCTGAGAGGGCAAAATAACACAAAAAACCTTGTGTCAGCTGGGTGTAATGCCAAATCGGTAACTTTTTAACAAGCTTTCCGAAGCTAGATGGGGGAAAAAAATGTATGTCCGTTCCGTATGTCATGATTAGCCATGTCACATGCTAGCTATATTCTTTGCCTGAAAATGGAAATCCCACTACTGGTTGGTCTTGACAATTATTATTTACAAACATCATTTCTTTTTGAAACCAAATTTCTCATTATTTTTAGAGGTAATTAATAAATATATAAACAGAATTACCTTGTGTTTGGTCTCCTTCAAATGGCTTTAAATAACAAATATTTTGTCAATAATACAATTTTGCTTATCCCTGCTTTCAATAACCTAGAGCTACATTTTAGGAAAAGTTACTTTATCAGAACTTTCAGAAGATAAGCCAGTCCTTGCCACAAATTAATCCAACCTCTTCAGTTCTTCAACCCTGCCATTAGAGTTTGGTCCAATTTTGTTGGTTATAGCTAGATCTGACCCCAGCTCACATTTTGGTGCAAATGTTTCTGCTTTTTCTGGCTGCATGTGTTGTGCATTTCATCTCTATCATGATTGTATCATGTCATTTTTATGTCTCGGATTTAATGTTTGTTAAGGTAGTAAACCTATGTCTGTAGAGTTGATATATTTGACATAAATATTTTGTCTTTGTCTTAGTGTTGTAACTTAATAAACCAGCTCTTAATTGAACTGCTAGTTGCAAATAAACCTGTTCTGGTTTAATTGTGATCATTTTGATTATTGCATATTTCTATTGTGTTATATTTTAAATGGCTACATGTCTTATACAATATAGATCCATGATATAATGACATCACAATTTAGACATACTTCCATGTTAAATATTCACTGCATTGCAGCCTGTAGAAGGGTTTTTGAGAGCTCAATTAGAACCAGTAGCATATGACACAATATGTGACAGGTGTCCTGGAGGTGTATCCTGCTGAGAAGCTATTCTGAATTTACCTGAGAGCCTCTGAGATCTCCTCAGCCTGATATCCCTGGCGTTGTGGGTCCAGTGAGGGTTGCAGGTAGCCATACTTCTCCAAGTAAGTCTGGAGATACCGAAAAGCCAATGGGGACAAAGAATTGTCACATGAATTAGACCACACAGCACAGCTTCACATGTCTGTACATGCTTTTTTTTTGCCAGGAAAAAGTATTATTTTACTTTCTCACCATCCTGTGGTGAGCTGAAAAATTGCAGTGGATATAATTATTTAGTTTTCAAAATATAAGAAAACATTCTCCCCATGGGCACCAGAGGAAGTCCAAAATGGGAAAGTGCATGGTGTTGAAGGCAGAGAGTGATTTATGTGTTATTGAGACTGCATAATTAAATAGAATTGTTTTTGTGGTTAACATAGGCAGGCCAGATATACAGGCATGGGCATTGACTCGACCTCATACGCACACCAAGCAATGTAACTTCTTCTGATCGTAACAAACAAGTTTGAGTCAGTCCGAGTTAGTTCAGCAGCCTTTTTAACTTTTATTTTTGTTCCCAAAACAAGTTCAGGAGCACCATTGTGGTACAAAATTATAATTACTGATTTCTCAATGGTCAATTAAAATGGCATGTTTAATGTGATTATAATGCGGGTGAATCAGAAGCGTTGTGAATGGCGTATACAATCACACCATTAACATCAATACTTTCTGTGCCTGTCAAAACAGTTTGAGGTAAACAAAAGCCCCCAGGTGTAATTACCGCTTTAGGAAATATTTGGCACTCTCATATTTTAAATTCTATATCACCTTAGAACATAAGAATACATAATGAGGAGAATAGTACGTTCAGGCCATCTAGCCTCATCATTTCCTAGAATAGCATACAGTTCCTAGTCTAGAGAATATTCAGTACTGAATCAAGCCTACACTTGAATACCCCAAGTGTCTCTACTACATGACATGGCAAGCTGTTCCACACATTGACAATTCTTTGTAAAAGATATTGATATTGGTATCAATGCAGAATTTACCCTTGACTAATATCCACCTGTGCCCTCTTGTTCTGCTAACTGAACTCACCTTTGATAGTTCACTTTGTTACTCCAGTTTATGAATTTAAAAACCTAATCAAACCCCCGCTTAATCTATTGAAGCTTAGCAAAAGGAGACTAAGGGCTCATAAGAGCAGGTTATGAAACTTTCTTTCACAACAATAAAATGGAGTGCATGTATGTGCAAGTCTTCTTCAAATTAAAAACATTCAAACTTTTCTCCTCCCATAAATTACTCCTGTCTTACATTTTTTATTTCCCACATGCATACCTTTATATTTTGCAATACTGAATGTTATCTGCCATGTTTCTGCCCACTTCTGGATTTTGTTTAAATCATCATGGGCTACCATAGTAGATCACAAACTGGTTCCAAGTTCCCCCCAAGAACAAAATAAAAATTACATTTAAAAATAATTAAAGGTATTTATAGTTGGAACACATACTGAGCTCTCCTCCTCCTTTGGGATATGTGTCAATTCCTTCCTTGTCCCTCTCAACCCCCAATGTTGTTTTTATTGTTCACCTTTCACCTCACCTTTGTTTTCCCTCCCTCCATCATACTCATTCAAATACATTACTGTTCATAATTCTGTATATGTATAGTGGCCCTTTAAAATCTCCACCCCATCTCAAAACTTTCACCTTTTGTTGCATGAAATGAAAATATATTAAATCTGACCTTTTCCACTTTTATTTACACATTTTACCTTACAACTTCCAAGTGAAAACAAATTCTCAAAACTTCTGGATATGAATTAAAAACAAAAAATGACAATAAGTTGGATTGATAAGTCTACACCCACTTATCATACCAATTGTAAACTAGCTCAGGGGTAACCAATCACCTTCCGAATATGTGTAAAGGTGGAAAAAGTCTGATTTAATATGTTTTAATTTCAGGCTGTAAGGCAACAAAATGTACATTTGAGACACCCTGTGTATATATATATATATATATATATATATATATAGTGTCCCTTTAAAGTCAAAGTAAAAAGAAAATAATATGCAAATTATTTGACTAAATAAAATGGGAAAGTACTATTACATTTATAGCTTTCTGCATCTGTTGTGATTATGACCGGTCAGTGGCCAAGAGTTGTACACGCTAGTAGAGTTATAAGGCATGACTTGCACGTTTGGCAAGTGGACATGAGTGAGTTTTGTAAAAACACTCTTCAAATATATTTGCAAAATATACGCACTGCAAGGCTCACATTAATCATGTAAATCATGTCAGCTGCCGTTTTTTGGTTCTTACCCTGGCTTCTATGATTCCGTGCCTGTCAATCACAGCAGACAATGCACACATTGCAGCCGAGAGCAGCATGCCTAGCTGTAGGTAACCCATGTTCAGCCCACTTCAGAATCAGCAGACACCAGCCACAACCACAGAAAAGTTCTCAAAAGATGTTCCTTCTGCCCCTCTGATTCCTTTTGTATCCTGCAAAAACTAGGATGTGTCCATGTGATTAGCAAAAAAAAGGCAGACAGAACCACAGAGAGACAATATCATATAAGCCTTTTGCAAATAAACCAAAATACCCGAATGCTATTAAATATAACATTTCTCACATACCTATAGCTCATTGATGTTTTAATTACTTTTGCTTGCCATGGTTATTGTCCTCTTGTCTTAATAACCTTGTTCTCTTTCTCTGGTTAAGCACTGTATATATCCCTCACAGAGCTGACTGAGTCATGGTGTTAACTCCAAGATGATCCATCCCTAAGGAATGCAATCTACAGCCCCCAGTCATTCAATGTTTCAGTCACAAACTTCCTCTCTATGTGCCCCACCCCACTTCCATTCATTCCCTCATTCCCTCAGAACATAATATCTACACCAGTAACATTCAAGGCGGGAGTCTGAATTCTAATACCCTGTTCCGTGTGCATCAGTGACAAAAACAAATCAACAATAACCTCCACCCCAAATAAATTTACTTGAGATAGCATACGGTCACCAATAAAGCTTTAATCACCCACCCAACATTTTGGATTGTATTACAGTTCTTTGTTGCATTACAACTACTTTTACAGTAAAGTAAAGCAATCAATCATTAAATTATGTATAGCGCTGTTTAACTTTCCACAGAGGACAGATATCAGAACAAAAGTAAACTACCAGGTCCAATTAGCATGTTAGTTTAATTGCATCAAGAATTTAAATTGTCCATTAATTTAGTCCATAGAGGTATCAATCTCATTTTACAGTCCTATAATAATTCAACAGAAACAGCAGCCTTGAAGATGCATCAGAACTCATCAAATGTAATCAAAACAGTTGTTTTTTAAGTGGAAAGATTCCCAGAAGACCGTTGTTGTTGTTGCATTCAGCTGAAGACACTACAAAAGTTTGCATACCAAACTTGGAGGTTTTGCTTGCTGTCCTCATCGTAATGATTTACGATTTCTTCTGTAGCTGTACAGGAACAAACATTAAGCCATATTCTCACCCTATAACAACCCTTTCGATTACTTTCTGGTCCCCACATTTCTTTACTCTACA
This sequence comes from Aldrovandia affinis, assembly GCA_029706075.1. NCBI lineage: Eukaryota > Metazoa > Chordata > Actinopteri > Notacanthiformes > Halosauridae > Aldrovandia > Aldrovandia affinis. The sequence continues at coordinate 45,255 of JAINUG010000168.1, forward strand.
GAAGGTATATTTATGTATCCTGCGTGACATGATACTTATTTTTCTATCAGGACAGTTGTGTTGGAGGAGGGATATGACAACAATCTTCCTCAAGAAAGTCAATCAACTCTTAGTTGCTGAAACTGAACAACCCTGTCTCAGGCATCATTCCATAATATCCAATACATGCTTGATTGACATCAGATTTAGTGACTGAGAAGGCCATAACATATAATAATACATTTTATTTGTTATGCGCCTTTCAAGAAACCCAAGGTCGCAGAAACCCAAGGTCGCAGATGGATAATGTCAGCATTCTGCTCCTCAAACCACTGGCCGATTACACTGAATGTGTGGACAGGGGCATTATCATCTTGAAAGATACCCCTCTCTGCAGGAAATAAATTGATTAAATTAAGATCATCACTCAGTATCATTAAATAACAATTGACATCAACCTTGCCTTCTAAGGGTATGAGTGCACCCAAACCATACCAGGGAAATGCCTGTAATGTAATGAAATGTGCCCCACACCATCATGGCAATACCAGGTCCCCTCACCATTGGAACACTGTTGTTTCCATTTTTTGTCCACTACCTGTACATTTGTAGAGCCATCTGTTACAGATCCAGAGTTGGATGTAGCATTGGGGTATTTTAGTAGTATTGAGGCAGTTGGTAGGCCAGCAGTTCTTACGTGAGGCCTGGCCAAGCTAGTATTGAATTGTATTGGTTCTGTATGATTTATCTGTATATATGATTGCAATATAAACTACAGTGTTCCTGTCAAGACACCAGAAAAAATAGTAATACAAATAATGAAGACACTGAAGGTTCCACATCTTACACACACTTCACAGCCTACTTTACTTCAAATGATTTGATGCACATAGACATCATCAACATCACAAGAGTACAGCGTTTATCCATCAAGCACCCATCCTTAGCGAGTAACCCCCAACCCTATACCACAGTGGATATTTGTGGTTAGCCACATTTTATTTCCTTCATGGTTTTGAAGTAGGGATGGAGAGAGACAGTGGGTGTGGAATGGGGAGTCTGACAAGGAAGCCTGTGGTTTTTTATATGTAACGAGGGAGTGGGGGGCAGGCTATTGTCTAAAAAAGCCTGATATTTCCACTACAGGCCAACAGACAGGATGCTTGGGGTTTCTAAAGATGTCAGCACCATGTATGTGCATTGTAATTATAACTGTTCTATGTATAGTATATATAATCTGGTGCTATCCTCCACTTCTCAGATACACAATCTGATCCGCATAGCAAAGAGTTAGTTAACTGCGGAATCCCCGACACTAAGCCCATTAGAAAGAGTGATTATTAATAAATATTTAAGCTCTCTCCTTATGAAGCCAAAAAGTTGTCTAGCTAGGCTAATCCCCAGAGTGCTGACCAGCTGGTGGAGTGTTTTTTTTCTTCATATTTTTTCTGACTGCAAAATAAATGAGAAAATAAATACAAATAAATGAATAAATAAAAACACTGCAAGAAAACAAACAAACAAACAAAACACAGATACATTGAGGAACAACTTATACAAAGTTAACAACAACAACGACAACAAAAAAGACAAACAAAGCAAGAAGCAAACATGCCCTATTCTATCTCTCCATTGCTACTGTATTCATTCCCAGCCCTTATAATGACTTAATATTTGCATTTTTTTGGCTATCCCTCTCATCTTCCCTGGCAATAATTCCTTCCTATGTAGTATTGTTTCACATATTACTTAAAAATGTTAAAATTTGGCTCATTAACGTTTTGTTATTTAAAAATGAAAACCAGAAGTATGAGTATATTGTGCAGCATGTTACAGTCAACACGAAAATCCCCCAGCACTACAGCTTCAGGTGAAGTCCTAAAATGCTCAGTTATGGGGCTAGCCAAGAAACTCAGTGGAGCTAGCTAACGTTATATAGCTGGCTTGCTAGATCGCCATGCTAAGTATCTATCGATAGCTAGCATCATAGCTAACAAACTCGTCTTGTTTATTTCGTTTTGTGCTTTGGGGTGTGGTAATTATTTTTTGTGATAAATTGTTCACATTTGCTATCTCTAGTTAGTTTAGGAAGTGCCTGTATGACACTTCCTTGTCAAGAAGCCGAAATCTATAGACCCTAGTAGCAGCCCCGTTAGTCCAAATCCACCCGAAACCACAGCACAATGTTGATAATGATGATGGTTGTAGTAGGCCTACTGGTAACGCTATCGATAACGTTAGCGGCGGGGCTAATGATGCTGGTCAAACTTGCAGCAGTGGCGCTGCTAATGTCGCCGACGACTTAAACCGAAACACGGCAAGTCGACCACTTTTAAAGTCATACTCCCGCCGACTAATTTGTGGTAGGGAGATATGCTTTCAAGCCGCTTGGTTTCAGTCCAGACCCTGGCTTGAATACTCCATCAACAAAGACGCATGCTTTTGTTTTCCCTGTCGTGTTTTTAGTAGTCCCACAGTTAACGATAAGGATAATGTATTCGTGAAAAGTATTGGAGAGGTGGTTCGACTCTTGGCATAAATTAACTTCCAATGAGAGGCGATCTTGAAACTGTTGATGAGGATGGTCTTGCTGCGGGGCTATTCGTTAAACAATTCCAGCAGTGGTGGACCGTCAGGGCCTGCAAGGCCTTCTCTGCTGGCCTAATAAATATCTGAATCACAGACTGATGTTAATTATATTTTGTCCATGAATACTTAATAAATAATTCCAAATGGTCTGTCCGCTTCCTTTCATAGCTTTTCCCCTGGTTGCGCTGCTTCCAGACGTGTATTTTCATATTAAAGCATTTAACCAATCACATTTCAGCCATCATTTGTTGCCAGGGTCAAAGAAATCTGCCTGGAGGCCTTCACAATCAGTTCTGCGGGCCCTGTAGCATAAAATAAATGGCAATGAAACTGTTGCAACCAATCAGATTTTGAGTTGGCGACACCAAGGCCTTCTAGCAGGCGTACGGTAACGTCAGCGTATTCACACCCTTTGATTGGATAGTCAGAGAGTGTACTAGCCAGAGCCAGCAAACTGCATCTGTAGCGAGCTGCATGAGCAAAAATATAGTTGTGTTGATTTAATAGCTGTTTTGTCAACCCACAATGGCTGAAGGAGGAGAAGAAATGGATTTAGTTGCAGATTTATTGTCAAAGCCATTTTCAAGACGGACTTTTCAAGAAAAGCTGGACATCGTTAAGAAAGGTCAGGCAACTCCGAAGCTAGCAAGCCTGTCACAACCGGGAAAAGGATTTGTCCGCCACTTTCAGTCCACTAACTACGAGCGGTACCCCTGGCTCACAGGCTCCGAGGAACACTGCAAATTGTATTGCTGGGAGTGCTTGTTATTTGCCACTGATCGACATGGTGTTTGGAGCCACACTGGGTTTGTAAATTTGACTTGCCTAACCAAGGCAGCAACGAGACACCAAAGCACTGCCGGACACTTACAAGCAACGGTGCTTTCCAAAACTTTTGGGGAAACCAGAGTGGATCTACAGCTGAGCGAGCAAGTGCGCAGGGAAACGGAGCGATAGAAAAGGACTTATTGATGGAACTGAAACGCACGGATAATCTGTACGACAGAGTAATTGAACTCTTTTTGAGGAAAGAAAGGAGGATGGATTTTGTGTACAAATAATAAGGATTTTTGGTGAGTAAAATGTTGCTATTTTCCTAAATAATATTGCAATTTTATGAGGTTATTATTGATGCTTTTTTATGTGTGTCGCAGCTGTAGCTGCAGTAGAAGGAGACTTGTGCACCCCGGGTTTGTTTCTTCAGTGAAGGCATTTATTCTGGCTACACAAGTTATCTATCTGCGATGCAACAGCTCATTATAAAGTGATACCCCAGTGTGCAAAATACACATCAAAAACAATTCAGAATGAGGTAATAGAAATATTGGTCAAAATGGTGAGAAAGGAAATCAAAGAAAAATATGCAAATGCAGACTCTAGTGGCTATTGCATCAAAAGTGATGGTACCTGAGACAGATGCAACATTTTTCAGAATTTATCAGTTATGGTCAGATTTGTCTGTAATTCGATACCTGAGGAACATCTTATTGGATTGCTAGAGTTGCACCAGCTTGATGCAGAGTAGGCCTAAATTTGCACAGAAATTTTGAACCACCTTACAGAGACAGGTTTCAGCACAGATAATATCACCAGCCAGTGCTATGATGGAGCATCGGTGATGAGGGGCATTAAAGGGGGTGTGCAGGCTATAATACAGAAAAGACTGGGCAGGTACATTCCTTACATTCACTGCTATAATCACCAGCTCCACCTTTCCATAGTACATGCCATTCAGAACTAATCATGTGCTAAAAGGTTTTTTGATTTATCCAGTTCACTCTACTCTAAGGGTGGCAGTGTAGTGTAATGTTTAGGAAACTGGGCTTGTAACTCAGAGGTTGCTGGTTTGATTCCCAGGTGGGGGCACTGCCTTTGTACCCATAAGCAAGGTACTTAACCTGAATTGCTTCAGTAAAAATATCCAGCTGTATAAATGGATTGTATGTAAAGAAATGTCAATTGTGTAAGTCGCTCTGGATAAGAGCGTCTGCTAAATGCCTAAAATGTCAAATGAAATGTAAGTGGAATCCTTGAAAACTCTTAGCAGACTAAATATTGTGGTGATGCTACAAATGAGCCTTCATCGAAATGCCAGAGAATCATGAGTACAAATTTAGCTCTATTGTGCTTTTTACAATTGGACATGAAACCGGGAGCTGTCTGACTCTAAGGAAGTAAATGCTGAGCATTTTAGACAGGGCTTTGTCAGAGATGGAGAGCAGATTTTCAAAGAAGAGCTTGGATTTGATGAAGGCTTTCTCTTGTATACTGCCAAATTCTAGTACATTTCAGATGCCACTATTTTAGTGTCCATTCATGTGATTGCCAGTGTATCAAAAACTGAAATGGAGCATGAAATTCTTGTAGCAAAACCAATGCTGTTGAAAAAATTACCAGATAATGCTGACTGCTCCACTGTATGTAAATATCTGCAGGAATAAAAGATGCATTTCCAGTGCTACATAAGGTCTATGTGTCTGCCCTTGTGTTTGGTGTCTCAAATGCCTCATGTGAGAACTCCTCCTCTACTCTGTCAAGAGTTCTTACACCCTTCCGACGCTTTATGCTCCATGACCGGAAGAAATATCTAGTGATTTTGGCCCATGAAAAAGCAATCACTCATAATCTTAACATGGATGACTTTGTGAGGGAGTTCTCCTCAAGAAACAGAAAGCTGATGCTTTGAGTTAGGCTGCATCCTTGTTAGCTGTATTAAGGTTTTATTGTACCAGGCGTAGCGCCCGTATCTGAAGTTGTGTGTTCCTTGAGCAGTGGGAAGAACTTGTGAGTTGCTAATTAGTCTGCATTGATGCCAGGTGGCATCCGCCACTTAGTGCCTAGCACCACTCAGCAACTTAAATAACCATAGAAAGCGGCAGCTTTTCGGGGCAGCCTCCCCATCCTAGCCTCCCCGGACGAAGACTCGGCGGACAAAGACGAAGGAGTCTACCTACAGGAGTCCACCGAGGGAGGCCAGCTAGGGCTCGCTGCACAGTAAGTATCCGGTTTTGTTCTTAGGGACATAGCTGTCTAGTATTGCACTCATGTCTACTTGTTTATGTATTGTATTAGGTTTAGGCATTATTTCGCCAATATTTTCCGCACATTTTATTGCTGCCTTTGAATCGTGGCTACAGATTTACCTACAGCAGGGGTCTTCAAGTAAAATTCAAAGAGGTCCAGTTAGATAAAATGGCCTCAAGCCAAGGTCCGGTGGTGATGCACAGTGGCGTAGCATGGGTTGCCAGCACCCGGTGCGAGGCACGTAACGGCGCCCCATTTTCTGTCGACGGGGTGCTACGCGAAAAAAAGCTGGACGGGGGTGCGCGAGGAAATAATTGCGCCCCTCGGAACCGGTCCGTGGTGCAAAAAAGTTTTTTTTTGTTTTGTTTTTTTTCTTAAATTTTGCGCCCCTCTGAACCCCCCACGCTACGCCTCTGGTGATGCATGTGTGTTTTTGTGCCCTCGATTTCACAGATATGTTTCCTTGCGTATTCCTATCAAATGATTGCATTGAGTAGGCTATCATTCCCTTCGGCTGTATGGTCAACAACTGACTTTCAAATCAAATAAATAAAGTACATTTCAATACTATTTCAACAATATTTATTGTCAGTTTTCTTTTCTCATTTCAATTAAAATAAGGGCTGCATTTAAAAAATAAAATACATATCAGAGAGCTGATACATGAAAAATCTTAAAATAAAGTGCTTAATTTTAGAAAAATGAAATAAAAAGTGTAGCTTCAGTTTCCCTTTTTCTTATTTTTTAACTCCATTTCACATTTTAACAGTCTGAACCAATTTTATTATAAACAATCTCAATACATCTTAACAATTGAACTGATTTACACCTTTTCTCTGTATTTCCTTGATTTTTCTACACAACTCTTCTTTTTGTTTTCCGTCAAGTAAGGTTTCAGCTACCGCATTCATGCACTCCTTGATAACCTCTCCGTCAGTAAATGGTTTCTTATGTTGACCCAAAATCCAAGCAACTCTGAGGGAACATTCGTTAGCACGTTGTTGGGCAGTGAATGAATGGGTTAGGATCCTTGTGGATCGATCATATTGGGCTCTTAGATCGTGTATTTTCTGTGCCCTTACTTCTGATTTCAGCGGGTATTGTTGGTCAAAAGCTTTGTGCTTTGTATGATAGTGGCGCTTCACATTTCCACTTTTAATAAGCGCCACCGTCTCGGAGAATATGAGGCACACAGGTTTTGAACTGCCCGTGGGAAGAATGAACATGTACGAGTCTGTCCATTCTGGATTGAAAGCCCTATTTTCGCTGTCTACTTTTCTAACTTTGGAGCACGCCATGTGAAATTATTCTTCTCTTAAGCTAGCTATTTTATCTGACTCACTTCTCCGACTGTCTTGTCTCGTCTCTCCTGTCTTGTTCTCACTGACTGACTCGGAATGCACAGATTTGATTGGCTAATAGCATCACGTGAGATGATAAACCAGTGCCGTAAATGCTAGAAAAGCTGCGCCGGTAAAAATTGAAATGCTCCGTCAAAATGTAGTAATTCTCAATAATTTATCGGTTTTTGGACGCGGTCCGGATAGGACGGCTTCTGGGTCCGGACCCGGACCGCGGTCCGCCTGTTAGTGACCCCGGACCTACAGGGTCCTAGTTTAACTATGTGGTTGCTCCTAGCACCTGGAATTGTACTTCCCTCTAGGGTGGCTTTCAGCTAAACTGTTCTTGACTGCGGTTAACACTTTGTTGTACGTCGCTCTGGATAAGAGCGTCTGCCAAATGCCTGTAATGTAATGTAATGTAATGTATCATCGTTTTGTATCTCCCTGTTCTACTTCCTCTGCAACTAATACTACATGCTACCTCCCTATCCGAGTCCATGTCTCCTCTTCTAGACTGCCTAGAAGGAGAAATTCTACTCGCACCCGTAACCTCTCCAATCTCGTCCTCCCTCCTAGACCTCCCAGTGTCAAAGTGGTGGTAGCAGGCGGACTATGAAACTCCCAGTCCGCTGTCCAAAAGGCCAATTTCATCTTGGCCCAGGCCTCCCTACTCTCCCTGCAGTTCCTGGCGCTCACGGAGACGTGGATCACTCCTGAGAACACGGCCACCCCTGCTGCTCTCTCCACTGCCTACACCTTCTCACACACTACACGACCCACAGGTAGAGGTGGAGGGACAGGTATACTGATCTCCCCCCTGTGGAGATTTGGTATTGTTCCTCTTCCTCACTTCACACTAACTCCTGCACGAGCCTCAGCCCACCCCCTTCCATCTCCTGCATGAGCCTCAGCCCACCCCCTTCCATCTCCTGCATGAGCCTCAGCCTACCCCCTTCCATCTCCTGCATGCGTTCTCAAGTCCCGGTATTGAAACTTTTCATCATAAGCTGTTGTCCATTTAATAAAACTTGACATCATGAAAAACAAATTCACTGTATGTAAGCTAATCTTTAAATTAGTTTAGGTCATGATAGCCATGGTTATTACATATTTGGATATATCCTCTTAACTGAAAAACAAACGTTGGTTGATAGTATTTCTTAATGGTATTGTGCCCCCCCCCCCAAAAGGCCACTCGGCCCACCCTGACTCAGACACCTGGAGCCGGGCCTGAGCTAAAGCATGTAATTGAGTACGGTGAGTGTCAAACTGAAACCGCGAGTCCCTCTCCCACTCCAAAGCATAAAGTACACCATAGAGAAAGAAGGATTCAAAAAGTTACTCAAAACTTTAGTTCCGAGTTGCCCAGTAGGAAATCTTTTGCGGAGGAAGCTTTGCCTAAACTTTATACTAATGTCAGGGAGAAAGTTACTAGTTACTGCAAGAACGGCAAAAGTAAATCACTTTTTCTACAACTACAGATCTGTGGTCAAGTCGCAAAATGCAACCTTACATGAGCCTCACTGTGCACTATGTGGGAGATTGTGCTTGCAGACTTTGCTATCTCAAGTGAATTATTTATTTGGTATTTAGATTTTTTTTTTGTTAGATATTTAAGACTATTTTATTTCAAATTGATTAATACAGCAGAGCAGAGTTGTTCAATAAACATTCGGGTTTACAATATAAATCAATTTGGTCTGATTCAGTTTTATAAAGGGGTATTATTTACAAATTAATTTTAGTACAAGAAATATCGAGTCATCAAATATCAATAATCAGCAAAGAAAATATTGTGCTAACAATTTTAGGCCATATCGCCCAGCACTAGTCTATTTGTGTGTTTGCTTTTAAAAAAAAATTTTTTTTCATCTATTAAATTTTTTTTTTTTTCTTCTTGTCTTTGTTTTGGGGGGGTCACCGTCTCACCGCTAGGTGTTGCCTTTGCTGACTTGTATTGTTATTGTGACATTTTAAAATAATTGTAAAAAATTACATTCCAAACTTGAGCCCGTGGTTGTAACTCTTGTTGCCCTATGTCGAAGGTGAAGGATCAGTAGTTACAGTAAGTGTTTGAATACTAAACCATTGAATCATAATTCTGATTTACCACAAGCTGCTTGAACTGCCCTCTGGCAAACAAGACTGATAAACAGCAAAAACGAAGATATGAAAAAGATGCTACAGCATGAAACAAACATGAAATAAATTTACAAAGCACTAATTTTCTTGCAATTTTCACATTGAAATAAGCAATATATACAGTTGTGGCCAAAATTATTGACACCCTTGCATTTCAAGTAGATAACATTCAGTATCTTCTGAAATAATTGGAAACTGAAACAACTTTAAGTCTTCACACATTCATCTGTTTGATTTACAACAGCACACGATCAATCAATAATACAAATTTACAAAAATATTTGATGGCTTCAAAATTGAAAAGTGGCCACGACACAATTATTGGCAACCTTTAGAACAATTTAAATAAATTTGGTTGGAGGAAATAGATTCTCGTTTGCAGTGTAATTCAACTTGCAGGTTGCAGGTGCCCACATGATATAAATGAACCAATTATCCATTTTAAAATGAGAAAACAGTACATTCTGCTACCCTGTTCCTCTGTTCCAATGGCGATGAGAAAAGAGCTGTCTGAGGATGTCATAAAAACTATTACAACAAACTATCACAACGCTATAAGGCCATCTCTAGAAACATTGGCATTCCTGTTTCCACAGTTCGCAATATTGTCAAGAAGTTTGTTGCTCATGGAATTGTTAAGAATCTCCCAGGACATGGTGGTAAGAGGAAAACTGATCTCAGATGTCATTGAAGCGAGCCATTGTAAAAACACCTCGTATGACATCCAAAGATATCAAGGCTGACCTGGAGAGGTCTAGGGTAATGGTTTCAGCCTATACCATACGTTGGACACTGAACCAAGAAGGGCTTGGAAAGAGAAACACAAGGCGGCCTGATTAATCTTTGCCAAGACCCTCCTAAGCAAGCTAAATACTTCTGGGAATTCTGTTGTCCAATGAAACCAAATTAGAGCTCTTTGTGCAATGCAGATCAGTGCTTACAGACACGAAATTAAGCTTTTAAAGAAAAGAACACCCTACCTATAGTCAAATATGGTGGAGGTTCCATAATGGGTTGCTTCGCTGCCTCTGGTACTGGACACCTTGAACATATTAAGGGCATCATGAAATCAGAGGATTACCAAGGAATTTTGGAGCAAAATGTGCTACCCAGTGTCAGTCAAAGGTCATGGGTTTTCCAGCAGGACAATGATCCAAAACACACATCCAAAAGCACCCAGGAATGGTTCAAGAGAAAACGTTGTACTGTTCTCGAGTGGCCAGCAATGAGTCCTGATCTCAATCCTATTGAACACCTGTGGAGAGATCTGAAAACAGCAGTTGGGAGAAGGCACCCTTCAAATCTGAGAGAACTGGAGGAGTTTGCAAAAGAAGAGTGGGCCAAACTGCCAATAGAGAGGTGTAGGAATCTCATTAATGGTTATCGGAAGCGCTGGATTGCAGTTATTTCCTCCGAAGGCTGTGCTACCAAATATTACATCTAGAAGGTCAATAATTTTTTCAATGCCATTTCTGGTTATTTTATGATTTAAAAGGATATGTTAAGTTCTGAATCAAAAATACATTTTCTGTACTATTAACAGTGAAATAATGAATTGTGGAGACCAAATACTTTTGTCAATTTCATCTTATTTTAGAGAAAATTTAGTTTTTCGTTTTTGTTTTTAAACGTGCAAGGGTGCCAATATTTTTGGCCATAACTGTATGACGACAATAAGGAAAATAATAAAGAGCTTCAAGAATTCCAGATTTTGATTACAAAATTGCAGCAACTTTTATTGACCGCTTCATTAGTCTCCCAACCCGGATGCACCCCCCCACCCCCATCTTTACATGTCACTCACTGTACTGTCCGGAATACAAACACATATGTCTGAGAACTCTACACACAGTGGACTGCAGTACTGTGATTAGCTGAAAAAACAGAGAGTCAAGGTCCCTGCCCAGTTTGAAGTGATCTGACACACAAGTGCCACTAACAGCAGTACACAATGTGATTTGTTGCAGTGCAAGACATTATTTCTTCTGTGATTGCTGACCTGAGCGTTTGTGAAGTCTTGCTTTGAATGGAAGCTAACAGACTGTTTTTAATGGGTTACTGGCAACTGTCTAGCTCCTGCCAATTGCCAGCTAAGACCTTTCAGAATCCATCATTGATTGCCAGGAAAGGATTTCTCAGACACGGATTCATCTCCCCCGATTCAAAAAAGGTATATTGTTTTTGTATGATAGAGCAGCTTCAATAAAATTGACAGTGAATACAAAAGTTCTATATTTCCATCAATCTATGAAAGAAAGTGGCACACTTAGCTCTAGGCATTAGAAACAATGGCTCTTTTGACTGAACAGACCATCTTTCCCCCAGTAAACGTTTCATGGTATGCTCCCCCAAGAATTTATGTTGTTCTGGTCATTTAATGACATCACTTAATTTTAGGATGGCACCCTTGAGTATTTTTTTTAAGTTATTGTATTTTTCTATCCAGTCCTGAATGCACTCAATGGACCACTACATCTCCACACAGCAACGTCCAATAATCACAACATTAACCAGAGTTAAATCTGTACAAGCATAGAAGTCATAAGAAAAAGCCACATCAAATATTGTCAATTCTACAGCATAAGATTGGATAACACCAGCTTTATAATTTGGGCTATGATTTAGTTCTTTTGGTAAAAAACACAACTCTCAACAGCAAATCACAGTCTTAAGAAAAGGGGGGGGTCAGCAGCTATGAGACCTATACACTATATTTATACCTCTATACACCAGAGTTTGAAGGTCTTTCGAATCTCTTAACCATTGCGAAGTATTACATCTGCAAGGAGAAAAGCCCAGGCTGGATTTCATTATGAAAAAGTGTGGCAGTCACATAAGCAGTAAGTATGAACAGTGTTTCAGAAATGCTATGGTCCAAGTTCATCATGGATCCTGGGGCCGTTGTTGTATGCGAATACCAAAGTTATGCAAACATCAAACATGTGGTTTGGTCTTCCTGACATAGTTGTCCAAGTGAGTTTTTTTTTCTTTGTTTATATTGTTGACAGTGCTTTTAAACCACCCCCCCCAACCCCAACCCCACCCCCAGGACTTCCAGCCACCCTCTTTTTCCTTATTATGGGACAGCCAATATTTTATGAATCCCGCTCCAGTTCCTGTAGCTCTTCCTGCAGGGCCTTGCCCCGCCTAAGTTTCTCCAGCTGCTCCTTAGTTGGCTGTTTGATTTCCCCAGAGTCCAGTTTCTGCTGCAGCTCCTCTACCTGCCGCAGCTTCTTCCTGAGGTTTTTGATCTTCTTGGCCTTTTCAGCCAGGGAGTCGGAGGCATCAGCCTGGAACAGGGCAACATCCTGCTGCTCCTCTCCTCCTCCCCTTTGACCCCCGTCACAGGCCCCATCAATCTCTGTCTTCTCCATGGCGGCGGCCAGCTCCTCCATCCTGTCCTCCTCAGCCCCGCCCCCATTTCCGCCCCCATCCTGCTGCTGCCTGCGCTTTTCCTTGCGCTTCATGTTGCGCTTAGCCGTTTTGGAGAGACCCGCCATTTCACTCTCTCTCTCCCCGGCGCCTGTTGTTGCTGGCGCTTGTGCCCCCTGCTGCCGGGACTGCGCAGCATCTTCAGGGTTCATGCCCGGTGGCAGGTCCGGCTTGCTCTTGAAGAACTTGACGTACTTATTCTCGTACCTACAGATGCAGAGAAAGAGGCACAAGGATTAAAATGGATAAAGATTGAGGAAGAAAGAAAGGACTCAGGAATGCAAGAAACAACAGAGAGGAATGAAATAGTGGACGTTTCACACTGAGATAAAAACGAAAAAAAGATGGCAAAAATAACCCTAGCATTCAAAAAAAGAGTTAAATTAAAAAACTGATAATATATATTCAACTAAGAACAGGTGCAGGTTTTACATTCAAAACACTTTCATAGTTTCATGATGATGGTTTAGCTTCTTAAAAGTCTCTTGCTTCATCGTATAAAGAAAATATGAAATCAGAATTTCACATGTGAAATCAGGTGATCACATGAATACCTGTGAAGTAAATGTGACAACACCATACATGTGACGATATGTGGTACATATGTGAAATATCCAAAATACACATGACAGATGTGCAGAATTTGATTTTTCCATAAGCCATTTTTCCAACAGCACTAAAACTGTTGAATGGGAAAATTGAAATGATTGATAAAAGTATACACAAATGGAGTATGTGCCTGACTACTCACACTGGCACCTCCTCCTGGGGCACATAGCCATCCTTGACTCGTCGTGGTTTCCGCCAGGTTCCATCCGGCCGCTGTGTAGCAGCAATGTACTTTCCTGGCACAAGAGGAGGAGGAGAGGTGCAATAACACATTGAAAACAAAAGAAGGCTCCACGTGAACTTAGGGGTACCTGAAGATACAATTAATTTAACTACCAGTTTCAATACCCATGTATTATTTACTGATACTGTTAAAAACAAAATCTTAAAATGTAAGAAGACAATTAAAAGCCAAAAACAGACATAACCTACATGAGAATGAGCATAACCTAGAATGCAATTACTCTGTAAAATGCATGTGCACATGCATTTTCATGTGCACAAAAACAACGTTTAACAAAAGCCAACAAGCTAGCTCACTATACTGCTCAATTAATTCCATAACATTAGCACTGGTACCTGTAGTTGCTACCCAACTACATAGCCAAACCTTGAGGCACGTGTCCGTATCCTCATTGTGAACCTCTGAAGTAAATAACAGCGATGCAGCAATGTTAATATAAACACACAATAATGAAAACATGACATACTAGAGTATGCGTATTACCTAAGTAGCTACCCGCTAAAATGGCTAGTGTTAGCTTTCACTTTAACTAATAATAAATCGCTAATTTCAGCTTCCTGTCAGTTGCTAGCTATTGCGTTCTTTGTCCAGTAAGCTACCAATCTATTAGAAGAGTAGATATCACTACCAAATTATTAAATAAAATATTTTGGATACATGCATATCTAGTATGTCGAATAAGTGTAAATGTGTAGCTAGCCATCACGTGTATACGAATATTTCATAGTAACAGTGGCTACGTGTTGGCTTTCCTGGGCGAGCTACCTAGCTCATACCAGTTTATTACAGCGAGGAAGGTACCAAAGTAAATTCATATGAATTATTAACTATTGCTACCTAACTACACCTTCGTATTAAAGAGTTATGCTGACCGGCATAAGAGATAGGGGAAGCTGCTATATTTACGGAATGTATTATCGCTAACGTTAGCCATCTAGTAGCAAGCCAGCTAACAATCTCTTGTTGTGGCCATTCAGTAAAGCTTGATGGCTGAGATGCTTACTAGTTGATGTTACATGGCAAAGGACGTTCCTGAAATGTATCCACGTTAACGGTATTACTTCAATATAGTGATATTTGAAGGCTCCATCGTCATATTATAAGCACGTAGTCTGCATGATCCGTAGAAACGTTGCAGCCGACTAGGAGCTAGCCAAGTGTTTCTCAGCCTTACCAGATTCATCCGTTACATAGGGGGTCGCCATCTTGAAAAGTGATGCACTTCCGTCTAGCGAGCGGAAGCGGCGCTGTTGAGACATATCGGAGTGGAGCGCTCTTCTTTTGCATTGTCTTCAGTACCATTGTTAAAGGAAATACGTTATATATAAGACCCGATTACTTTGTATAGTATAATACACGTATACATATAACACAGTTACATATTAATTAATTGTGCTGTTATCCAGGGCCTGATGACAATGTGCTTCTCTCAAAATGTATGCTTTGATTACTTACTCTACACATTCACTACTGTTAGCGTGTTTCAGGAGGTATTCGTTAAGAGTCGAAATACTTAGACCAAATTAACATTAACTTAGTATTTATTAGAGACAAGTAGATAATAACAGGAACAGAAGAAAACTTAGCAGACTCTCAACAGATGTGCTCAGTCGTCTTCCGGGAGCGCGCTCAACCTGGGGCCCCCGGAACCTCGTCCTTTGTCCCCTCAAGTCCTTGCTGATTGGCTGACCCCCTTTGGTTCAGGCTCTCCAATCAGCAACCAATTACACTATCTGTCTTCGTGCATAGTAGGCACTGTCTTCGTTCTTAACCCTCTGAGGTCCGTGCTAAGCTTTTAGATGGTTTTTGATTTTGGCATGGTCTGATATTTATCTCAATTTCATCAATTTAACACACACTTACTCCAAAGTGTTTGATATTTTTATTTGAAGGACAATCACAGCTACATTTGTATGCCATCAATAGTTTGGTCAGTATCATATGCAGCTTGTAAATAGATCTACAAACACACAAGTTAAAAATAGTAAATTTTTCTGCTGTCACAAAAGTTGTGAAAGCACACACTAAACTATAGTGACGAATTGTTTTGCCAATGTGCGTTTGTTCATCAAGGTCTTGGTTATGTAAGGGTGTGAAAACAGTTTAGCACATCTGAGATCTAAATAGCTAAAAACCTGTTTTTATCAGAACTGGTCACATTTATTTCAGGCTGTGGGAGGGCTAAATGCTAAATACCTGAATATTCATTATTCATTGTCCACACCTCTAAGATCTGTCAGATGGGCCATCTCTTTCCCTCATTGTGTGCCTATTGCAATTTGTTACGTTGCAACACGCGGAATATGTTTGGCGTCACAAGACGCGAATTCATATATTTTCACGAGTATTTGAAAACAAGCGAAATAAATAACATTTTAGGCTGTTTGAAAAGTATTCTTCCATAGATCTTGTGTGCATATTGCAATTTGTTACGTTGCAACACGCGGAATATGTTTGGCGTCACAAGACGCGGAATTCATATATTTTCACGAGTATTTGAAAACAAGCGAAATAAATAACATTTTAGGCTGTTTGAAAAGTATTCTTCCATAGATCTTGTGTGCATATTGCAATTTGTTACGTTGCAACACGCGGCATATGTAGTCACAAGACGCAGAATTCATATATTGAATATACGAGTATTTGATAACATGGCAAATCAAATATAGTTACTTACTCTTGGTCAGTTATTGTCTTCGTCGCTTTCCATCGATGCTCTCAAACACTGCAGCGCAGACAATCTTTCCATCTTGAATAAAATTGTATGTCTGTATAAAATCTTGCTTCAAATTGTCACAGTTTGTGTTGTTTACGCCGGCGTTTTCACACATGGCCCCACGCCCCTCCCCACACACCTCTCCGAAATTAGCACCTAGTTACCATGTCAATAGAAGGGGGACGTTACTACCAGGTAAAAAAGAGTAAAAGGCAAGGTTTACTTTTGGTCTAATTAACCTAATTTAAAAAATCCCATTTGATTTGCCAGTGCTCAAATCGGAAAGTCGCGATTCTAAGGTTTCTGTCAATGTTTTTGTCGCGTGTGTATGATAAAATATCGCGAAGTTAGAAATAGTAATATACTTTTATTGCTGCTTGGATCGTCGGCGATCCAGTCGACCTCAGAGGGTTAACCTTGTGGAAGCAGGTGCAAGATTAAGAAAAACGGGCCCCCCCGGGCTAGTCTGCCACTTCTGCGAGAACAAAGGGTCATAGTTGCGAAAACATAATTTCTGTACATTAATTCACAGACAGGTCAGAAGACAAACACACTAATACATTTCCACACTACACATCCCTTTTGTATTCCTTTGAACCTATTCCCATATTCCTATAACAGCAAAAACAAAACAAAATTAAACCAGTGAAGTTCTAATTCCCAGCTTTAAAAAGTCAAAAGTACTGCATGCTATACTGTACCTCAACAATGGTATGTGTACTATCCTGAATAAAATGCATACAAGAATATATACATTATCACATTATAAGTTTGCTTACTTAGAGCCATTCAAAATCATTGCCTTTGAAATACAGTAGTCTGCGTGTATCCATTTATGTATGTTTTTTATGAATTTATGCAAGAATTCATCTTCTTGTGCAACAATTTGTGCATCTTTCAGACATTAAAAAATGTTTAAAATACTTAGATTTGTATAAATAAAATAACAAGAATGTAAGCAGCAAAGGGCTAGAGACAGAAAAGCCAGTTGGAGCAAAACCTTTTTTATTACAGATACTATTTGTCACTGATATAGAGGTACTATAGCACAGAGTTTGTTGTATTCATCAATTGTGTTTACAATTACAATAACTTAAAAATAGATTTACACACACACATGTATATATACAATTGTTTTCTTATAATTATAAAGGGCAATGTAGTCAATCTGATTAAATTTCACTGATTTAGAATAGGGTGAAAATATACAGTACATTTCCTATTTCAGGGGAAAAAAATTACAGCAGCAATTATGTACAGGGAGCTGCATGTTGTAGCTGCTGATCTTCAGCCTCAGGTGACAGGGAAGTCATTACTGACACGCTGGGCTGGGGTGGCTGCCTGCTCAGATAGGACAGAAATAGGGAGAAAGTATGAAGCAGGTAATGAGAACACCTGGGTCCTGTCCTTGGTGGAGGCGGTCGCATTTTTCTTCTCTCCTCACTGTCTCTCGTCTCTTGTCTCACTGTGTTCCTGGAGTTTCTGGAGTTTCTCTCTCTCTCTGTGTTTTTTCGAAACTAAATTCTAATAATGGAGTTAATAAGCTGGTCTCTCAATGCAATTGACACAATCTTTTCAACAAGGAAAACAGGCTCGGGGGAGCCTGTCTGTCCGGACGGGACTTTCGTCGGGGGATATGCCATGGACGCGTGGAACAGCTGGCGCGTGGTATGCCTGGCGGCTCTCTCCGTTGAGGACATCGAGGATTTATACTTATTCGGCTTCATGATAACAGGACATTTGCTCCTAGGATTGAGCATGGCACTGGTTTATCGGAAAATTGGAATGATGGCATCATCTCAAAACGCCCAAAAGGTGCCCGTCATATTAAACGAGATGGGTAGAGCGCTAGGTTCTCAGATGGTGGCGACTACTGAACTGAGTCGGAAATTGGATTACATCTTGCAGAAACTTAACATTCTACATAGCGATGTGCAAACATTGAAGACCTAACGATTTTCTCTGGGGAAGAATGAGGAGTAGCATGAAAGTTGCTGCCCTGCACTCTAACCCAAACATTCTAATCTGGCTCCCCTGCTATCGGTCTGGCAAGGCCGTGCGTCAAACCTCCCCTGAAAATTCTACAGACGGATGAGAAACTTTCCTACACCCCCATCTACCCAACCCAAACAACTCTGTTGATGACTTTCGGACGAGGCCGACCAAGGGCGTTTCCGTAGCAACCTGTTATCGTTGGAACATTCTGCGAAGTGCGCCTGTAATCTGTCTCACATCAGGAAGGATTTTACAGAATTACACACTCACGCACACACGGACTTAATTCATGGACTAACTGATTCACACTCACACACGCACCTCATGCACATCAGCGATACCCCCGCCTCCGCACCCCCCACCTCTTTAATCTGTGTTCTTCCTGTGTATCAGAATGGCGCCAGCTTGTTCGGCGATTCGTTCTGTCACGGAAGTTTAACTCCCCCCCCCCTTTCCTCCTTTGATTGTAATGTCCCCGTTTTTATCTGTTATTGTGTTGTTGCTGTTTTTTATTTTATTGATGTAAAGCGCCCTGTGCACCCGTGCTGAGAAGGGCGCTATAGAAATAAAGTTTTACTTACTTACTTACTTACTGACAGAGAGGTGGTAATGTTCTGGGACTTCACCCTCATTAATATGCAAGCAGAAAGGTATGATGTGTGAGTTTACAGGTTTAAGGAAATTGAATAATATGGTATGCATATTAACAATGTATTCAATTTTTTGGTGGTTTTTAAAATCGTTTTTACATTTTTCGCCTGGTTATGTGTTATGTACAGGTCACTGCACAGGAAACACTAGTAAATTAAGGGTTATGGGGGCTGTTATGGTGTGGGGTGCATTTTCCTGGCATGGTTTAGGTCCACTCAACCCTTTAGAGGGCAAGGCAAACACCAGTACCAAATACAAAGCTATTTTGAATGATCACCTCCATCTTATGGTGAAGCATTTCTATCCTGATGGGAGTGGTCTCTTCCAGAATGACAATGCCCCCATCCACAGGGCACAAGTGATCATTGAATGATTTAATGTGCATTAAAGTTAAGTAAACCATAAGCCAGGGTTGTCCCAGTCACCAGGGGCCTCATTTATAAAAAGTTGCGTAGAAACCATCAACCATTTGATCTAAGATCATTTCTGTGATAAGTGCGTAAGTGTGATTCAGAGAAACTGAACGTACGCACAAAAAAACGTGCGTACGCCACTCCCCCACATGTTAAATCTCTCAATCACAAATGATCTTGAAATTGTGCGTAGCTGAATGGTTTTAGATCTCCGCCTTGTAAACACCCCCTAATGAATATCATTAGCATATAAAAGAGCTCGAATCAAAACACAAATCCTCTACTTGATAATGGCGAGCTGCAAGAAAAATAATTTTAGCGAGGCCGAAATCGAGGTTCTGTTGGCGGAGGTGCAGATGCGTGCAGGGACGCTGTTTGGGAGCCTTTCCAGTGGCTTTACCAGTAAAATCAAGTACGTGGCCTGGCAGTCTGTAGCCCAGGCTGTGAACTCGTTCCCTTATTGCGCGGTTGGTGATATCTTCGAGAAGTGACAATGCTGCCATTCTTCCTCTTGCAAACCACTGCATTATTGGACATTTTTAGCCTACAGATTGACCAAAATGTTTTACACGTGTGAAACCATAATATGTATATTAAATACATTTCCTTCAAGGATGTGTCAATTATGCTAATATGGGTAGTTTTGGAAAAACAATGTGTTTTTGTTTTGTTTTCCACAAGTAGCCTAGCTTATGTTGTTTTAATGTATTAATGACTTTATTGTGCAAACCATTACATATAGCCTAATCAATGTGTTCAATCTGGTAATACTACTACTACTACTACTACTACTACTAATAATAATAATAATAATAATAATAATAATAATGATGATGAGGAAACAATTAGGCAGCAGACGACATGTTGGCGCTCTTAGATTTCAGAATACATTTTACATTACATTGACATTTTAAGCATTTAGCAGATGCTCTTATCCAGAGCGACTTACAATATGTACAATAATAAATGGTAGGAACAATCATAGTACGCGCAAGAGATCAGTGCAGTAATACAGTGATAGACATCATTGCAGGCAGCTGCGTACCATACCTGTAACACTGGGAAGGAAAAGGTTAGTAAATGTATGGAGTAAGCAGGGGTATATAGTGTTGAGCAAGTAGGCAGTGGTGATGACAATTAGCTAGATGTACAGAATTCAGTGGTAGTGGAGTCTGGAAAGGTGGGTTTTGAGTCTCTTGCGTAAGATCGCAAGTGATTCCGCGGTCCTGACCGATTGCGGAAGGTCGTTCCACCAGCGAGGGGTCAGGACAGAGAAGAGACGAGACCTCGAATACCTGCAGTACTCCAAGATTGCCACAAGGAAACGTGCGTACGCCAAGTTGAAACCTGACGTGGAGCTGGGTACTTTTCCACGTCAAAGACCGTTTTTATAAATAAATCTGAACTTTGGCGTGGATTTGAGCGTACGCACGTTCTAAGATCAAATCTGTGCGTAAGCATGGTTTATAAATGAGGCCCCAGATCTCAACCCAGTTGAACACATATGTCTGAGACAGTCGCATCCCTCCAACAGAGTTCCAGACACTTGTAGAATCTATGCCATGGTGTATTGAAGCTCTTCTTGCAGCTCATGGTGGTTCATTAATGCCCTATTAAGACACTTTATATTGGTGTTTCCTTTATTTTAACAGCTATCTCTATATATGTATGTGTGTGATTGTGTATGGTGTGTATATATTTAAGTTTGTTGCAATCTTTGGTCTATCCATACATACATAATATGCTTAAATTAAACATTCAGAATAACATAGCAAATGTCATTTAGAATATGTACTAAAGTCTAAAGTGTACAGATGAAAATTGAATCTTGGTGCGACCAAACACCTCAAGCCATATTGAAACATTGACTGAAGTTCTTCCAAAAAGCCTGCCCACAACACAATTTGCATTCTAACCACATTAATAGTCTACAACACACACATGTATGTGGTATAGCCCAAATACATGGCCCATGTTTGGGGGGGGGATTTGGTTTGTTACAGCAGCAATGATACAGGAGAAAAAACACACAAGACATACAGGACATAATATATGCCATTTAGCAGACGCTTTTATCCAAAGCGACAGTAGTGAATGCATACATTTTTCAGTATATGTGGTCCCAGTGGGAATTGAACCCACAACCTAAGCGTTGCCAACGCCATGCTCTACCCACTGAGCCACACAGAACCACAGACATCACAGTATACTGAATAATAAATACAAGATAAATATATATTTTTAAAACAGAGCAAACACCTAGCAGCTATACAGACATACAGAACATCATAGTATATTGAATAAAGAATAAGAATAAAAAATTAAAAAAACCTAGCAGCGATCATACTGGAGGTAGTGCAAGTCCACCAGATACACAGCGCATACCAGTGTACTGAAGTACTAAGAAAAAAAATATTCAGATCAAGTAGCAATCGGGGCAACAGTGAGATGTGCAAAGAATGTAGGGTAGGTACAGCAGTTAGGTAGCAAACAACCAACTAGATAACATTAACGTTAAGTTCTGACTGACTGGACACATTTGCTATCGTTAGTTGTTTATTATTAGCTATCACATCTTTGAGATTCAAACGTTATGTGCCATTTGACCAAACGATTCAACGACCTGACCTTACAATTATTTGATTGGTCCTCAATACTTATTTCTGGGACGGTAAATCACGTTATTACATTGAGGCTTTCTAAATAGTTTATGCTTATTGTCTGCCATGGCAATACAAAAATGAAAATACTTTTTTTTAGCTGCTGTACTTTTAGCAGCTTCTTAAAATATCTGTCGTTGAGTTATCCACAAGTGTAGGAACTATGGACACACACAGTAATATAATGATATTGAAGCGTTTGTAACACAAATGCAAACTTACGTTTCGTTTTTAGTACAGCGAAAGCCGAAGCTGCTTTAGTCTCTCCTTTTACTGGGAACGCTGAATAACACATAGAATCGCAGCTCTTCTACGTCATCACTAATCGCAATCTTAAAGGGAACGCAGGCTGCGGTCTAACTGTGAGCAGGTAACAGCGGTTTGGTGAATTATGTCTTTGTGTGCCTAATCGCCACAATACAATATAAATCCGATCATGTATACCAAGCATTTTTAGCCAATTTACGTCTGTAAACACTTATTGGAACTAGGGTTATTCAAGCACCACACAACCACGCATACTGTGGTGAACACAATCGGGGAACGAATTCGCCCCGGAACTATGGGTGGGGGTTGTGGGGTAGGGGGGATTATTTAAGCGTAGCTCAGGGAAGTTGTAGTTGTTGTTGTTACTGAACGAAATGTTTGTACCTGTTGGTTGTGGGATTTTCTTTTGATTAAAAAAGATTAATCGCGAAGCTGCCTCTGTCCTCCGTCCTCCGGCACTACACTGGTGACCCCGACATCGGTTTTTGTTAAAATAAGTGTACGAAGACCGCGCCGACGCAAAGTTAATTAACTATGGCTACGAACGCCGTTGCAATTAAACTGCCGGAGTTTTGGGAATCCTCAGCTGCAGCATGGTTCTCGACGGTGGAGGCACAGTTCAAATCCGTAAAATCACCGACTGACAAAACACGGTACTACTACGTCGTGGCAGCACTGGGAAGTTCCGTGGCATCCAGACTGGTAGGCCTCCTCACAGACCCCCCAGAGGAAGATAAATATGCGACTCTCAAGGCTCTGCTGCTTAAGACTTTTGAGCTATCTACAGCTGAGAGAGCTCGTCGGCTGTTTGCTATCCAGGGACTGGGGGACAGCAAACCATCTGTGCTTATGGAGAAGATGTTGAACCTACTGGGTAGGGAGAAACCTTGTTTTCTTTTTTATGGAACTATTCCTGTGCAACATGCCAACCCGAGTCCAGGTAGCACTGGCCAACACCACCATCACAGAGCCCCGCGCCCTTGCTGAAGAGGCGGACCGGTTCTTCCTGGCCACTCAGCGCCCATCTCCAGACCTGCTCGCTCCCACCATCAGCGCCCCACCGCCAGTCTATCGCACAGCGGCCAGGGACAATTACATGCCCCTGACCAGCGTGGAGCAACGGCGGGTCTCTGCTTTTACCACTCCAGGTACGGCACCAAAGCTAAACAGTGCCGTTCCCCTGCAACTTCAATCCAGCGGGAAACGGGAAGGCCGGGCGCTCGGTAGTGGCCCTGAGCGCTGGTGACTCTAGCAGGCTGCTTTTTATCCGTGACACCATCTCCAACCGCAGGTTCCTCTGTGATACAGGCGCGCAGAGGAGCGTCATTCCCGCTTCGGAGATGGACATCATGAGCGGGAGCACGGGCCGCAGTTAGCAACCGCCGACGGCAGCCCAATCCACTCCTACGGCGTGCGGTCAGTGGAGTTGTGTTTCGGGGTCAACGGTTCATTTGGGACTTTGTGGTTGCATCTATCGCTTTCCCCCTCCTTGGCGCAGACTTTCTATGCGCTCATGGACTGTTAGTTGACATGAAGAACAACTGCCTGGTTGGCTGCACAGACTTTCACCTCCTTCGCATGCACCAGCGGGAGGCCGTCTACAGCGGGCTGTCTAGCTTGCTTTCGGAGGAGGACCAATACCTTCGCCTGCTGGCCGAATTCCCGGACCTCACCCAGCCCACCTTCTCTGCGCCCACCGTCAAACACGGAGTCGAGCACCACATCGACACCAAGGGGCCCCGGTCTACGCCAGAGCCAGGCGCCTCGACCCCGCCAAGCTGGCCGTCGCTAAAGCGGAGTTCGCGCACATGGAGCAGGTGGGCATCATCCGTCGCTCGGACAGCCCCTGGGCGTCCCCCCTCCACATCGTTGCCAAGCCTGGTGGCGGGTGGCGTCCATGCGGGGACTACCGCCGCCTCAACGATGCGACCACGCCCGACCGCTACCCAGTCCCACACATCCAGGACTTTTCAGCACATCTGTCGGGTAAGCGGGTCTTCTCTAAAGTGGACCTGGTGCGCGGATACCATCAGGTGCCCGTGCATCCCCGGACGTTCCCAGACGGCAGTTATTACACCCTTTGGACTGTTCGAGTTTCTAAGGATGCCGTTTGGACTTAAAAACTCTGCACAGTCTTTTCAGCGACTGATGGACTCTGTTCTTCGGGTCCTCCCCTTTGTCTACGTCTACCTAGATGACATTCTCATCGCCAGCGCCACCGAGGAGGAGCACCTGTCCCACCTCCGGGCCCTCTTCCGCGGCTCAGCCAGCACGGCCTGATTGTCAACCCGGCTAAATGTCTGTTCGGGCGGGGCACCATCGAATTCCTTGGACACCGCGTCACGTGTGAGGGGCTGTCCCCTCCCGGCCCAAGGTGGAAGCGGTTGCTGCCTTCCCACGCCCTCTCACAGCCCGGTCGCTGAGGGAGTTCATTGGGATGGTGACCTTCTATCATCGCTTCATTCCCCGGGCCGCCCACACCCTGCGGCCGCTGTACGAGGCCCTCAAGGGCAAGAGCCCTAACCAGGCCATTGAATGGACAGCGGAGCGGGAGGGGGCCTTTAAAGACACCAAGGCTGCGCTGGCCCAGGCAGCCATGTTGGCCCACCCTCGCATACGGCGCCCATCGCCATCACCACTGACGCTTCCGACTACGCCGTGGGTGCGGTGTACGAGCAATGGGTGGGCGGGGCCTGGCAGCCCTCGCCTTCTTCAGCCGCCAACTGTCACCCAGTGAGCGTAAGTACAGCACCTTTGACAGGAGCTCCTTGGACTATGGCTCGCCATCAGACACTTCCGGTTTTTACTGGAGGGCCGTGAGTTCACTGCCTATGTGGACCATAAGCCCCTCACGTTCGCTATGTCCAAAGTGGCAGAACCGTGGTCCGCCCGCCAGCAGCGGCAGTTCTCTTTTATCTCGGAGTTCACCACGGACATCCAGCACGTGGCTGGTAAGTCCAACCTGGTTGCGGACTGCCTCTCCAGAGCGGTGGTGGGCGGTCCAGCTGGGCTTGGACTACTCTCACATGGCCACGGACCAGGCCTCTGACCCCACGGTGCAGACCCTCAAAACAATGGACACAGGGCTACGCCTGGAGGAGGTAGCCTTTGGCGACACCGGGGCCACTCTCCTGTGTGATATTTCCACGGGTCAACCTCGGCCGGTGGTCCCTGTCAGCTGGAGGCGCCCGTGTTTGAGGCGGTGCATGGTCTGTCGCATCCAGGCAGGAAGCCGTCTGTGCGGCTAGTGGCGGCGAAGTTTGTGTGGCACGGACTCAGGAAGGATGTGAGCGTGGGTCGACACATGCACGGCCTGCCAGCGCCAAGGTGCACCGCCATATTAAAGCCCCTCTGGAGCGTTTCTCCGTTCCAGCGGAGGTTCGACCACGTGAACGTCGACCTGGTGGGTCCCCTGCCTCCATCCCACGGCTACACCTACCTCTTCACCATGGTGGACAGGACGACCCGCTGGCCGGAGGCAGTCCCCTCTCCTCAACGGCGTCCGCGGACCTGGCCCGGGCATTCATCGGGGCGTGGGTCGTCCGGTTCGGCACTCCGTCTGACCTCTCCTCTGACCGCGGCCCGCAGTTCACTTCGGAGCTGTGGAGTGCTGTGGCGGAGGGCTTGGGGGTTAAACTCCACCGTACCACCGCCTACCACCCTCAGGCCAACGGACTGTGTGAACGTTTTCATCGGTCCATGAAAGCCGCCCTCCGAGCCAGCCTGAAGGACGGCAACTGGCTTGACAAACTCCCGTGGGTCATGCTTGGACTCCGGACGGCCCCCAAGGAAGACCTCCAGTCCTCCTCGGCGGAGCTGGTCTACGGGCAGCCACTGCGGGTTCCCGGTGAGTTCATGCCCAACACGACGGACCCCTGGTCTGCTGCTGTGCAGCGTGCCTCCCTGCTGGACAGCGCCAGGGTCTTTGCCCCAGTCCCCACGACTCAGCACGGCGTCCCTACGTCCCAGGTGCCCCCAGGCTTGCGATCGGCGGGTTATGTGTTCATCCGCCACAGCCGCGCACCGTGGCCCACTGCAGCCCCGTACGACCGGCCCGTTTCGGGTCCTGGAGCACGGGCCCAAGCACCTGGTGGTGGACATCGGCGGTAGGCCTGAGCATGTTTCAGTGGACCGCGTTAAACTGGCACACCTGGACGTGACCCAGCCAGTGGACTTGGCCATACCCCCTCGCCGGGGCCGCCCCCCGGGCCAGCCTGCACCCCCCGCTGAGGTGCCTTTGACCTCGGCCGCACCGTCTCCTCCCATTACCCCCCCTGTCACTGTTGCCCCCCGCCCCGCCCAGCTGGAGGTCGGTACTACCCCGGCGTTCCCCCCTGCCCCGCCTCCTATGGTCAGGAGTCGTTTCGGACGGCTCGTCCGCCCTTATCGCCATGCTGACTTTGTGTATTAAAGCGAATTCTGGGGGGGCTCATGTGGTGAACACAATCGGGGAACGAATTCGCCCCGGAACTATGGGTGGGGGTTGTGGGGTAGGGGGGATTATTTAAGCGTAGCTCAGGGAAGTTGTAGTTGTTGTTGTTACTGAACGAAATGTTTGTACCTGTTGGTTGTGGGATTTTCTTTTGATTAAAAAAGATTAATCGCGAAGCTGCCTCTGTCCTCCGTCCTCCGGCACTACAATACTGTATTACCACACACCAGATCGTTTTTCGTTATTTTGACTGTACTGATAAACGTTCTTCAGTTATTTCAGTTCATTGGAGAGCGGAGAGCAGCATGTGGGTGATTACGTTCATAGCCGCTGAAGCCCGCCCAAACTACACTTTATCAAAGGTTTTCAGTGTCGGCCATTTTGCTACAGTCAACAGCATGCAGGACACGACTACGTTAAAAAAAAAAAAAAAGTGAATCACAGAAACGAATCTTTTAGGATCAGTCACTCAGTTTACTTGAAAGATTCGTTCAAAAACATTCGTTCTTTCATGAACTGTACAACACTGGTAGGGAAGAGACGCTGCGCAGCATTAGCTGTGACCTACCCTGTGCCGGCCAGAAGAGGATGGGCTCCCCCCTTTTAGTCTGGTTCCTCCCAAGGTTTCTCCCTATCAAGGGAGTTTTCTCCTTGCCACTGTTGCCTTTAGGCTTGCTTTTCGGGGGGTCTAGGCCTGGGTTCCCCCTCTGTTAAGCGTTTTGTGACAATTCAATTGTGAAAAGCGCCATACAAATAAATTTGATTTGATTTGATTTGACCTGTGCAAAGAAAAACAATAAACAACAGCATAAAATATCAGCCTTATTAACAGCAGACCAGGCTTCAAATTAATAATGATTAATTTTGTTGCACAGCAAATATAGAACAACATGTTTGTTGTTAGCTGTGTTTATTACTAGCCATTGCTACTTCCTGTGCTAACCTAGCCACCAGTAAGGGTAACTATAACGTGGTGACCTAGAGGCCCTTGCGGCCGCAAAATGTCAGTTTCTAGCTAGCTATGTTCGCGTTTACTAATTGTATCAGTTGTGAAAACGTGTTTGAGTGAAAGTCCCCTTTCCCCTCGTACGAACAATGATTGCATGCATGTATTTGTATCGTCTACCGTGGTTGAGTGTATGTGTGAAGAATGACCCCTGTGCATTTGTCGTCTAATCTTTGTTCTTTGTCCTGGTGTCTCACCCTTTGTTCTAATAAAGCAACTAGTACTATAATGGAAATGCCACACTTAGGTCTATGGGCCTATGTGGGCTGGACCTTACTGTGCCATGCAGCTGCTCACAGTTGTCTCCCCACCAGGTCATTTATGTTTAGACGGCGCTTAGCCCTGACCGAGAACTGCCCCCACAGATGCACTGACTGAGAACATGTACACCATCTGTTCTGGGAGTGCTCCGTGGCCAGACAGGTCTGGGGCCTTGGTGTGTCCTCTGTCTCCCAGAACAGGCTCCTGCCGAGATCCTCCCTGACGGCTGAGAGGGATGTAGGACCCTGGAGCTGCAGCGCCAGTGGAGGATCATCAACACCGTAAAGCAGGTCCTGTGGGAGACGAGGAACATTAAGGTCTTACACAAAGGTCCTACACAAAGTGTACCTGGTCACTCTCTGGAGACGGATTCAAAACCTCCTGCAGGATGGCGTTTTGGTGGACTTTTTGAAGGATGAGAGAGGGGCGATGGGGAAATGGGTTTTCGTTTTGTCAACTAGTGTCTCTGTATGTCCCCATCTTGTGCTTGATGTTTGATGTGGATGTTTTGTATCGTGCCCCTGTCTTTTGAAATGTGTTGTGGAGCCTATTGTTTGCCTAGACACTTTTTGTTTTGTAGTTTTGTTTTGCCACTTTTAAAGGAAGTGTTTTGGAAAAAAATTGAATAAAGATACATTTATAATGGAAAAGCAAGCTCGTCCGAGTCTTGATTCCGTGGTGTTTCA
This sequence comes from Aldrovandia affinis, assembly GCA_029706075.1. NCBI lineage: Eukaryota > Metazoa > Chordata > Actinopteri > Notacanthiformes > Halosauridae > Aldrovandia > Aldrovandia affinis. Next base: position 73,704 of record JAINUG010000168.1, read on the forward strand.
CCACTACAATACTAACACCTTAATGGCTCGTTTCACATTCTCAGCTGAGAGCAGATTGGTTCCAGTTGCTGGACCAGTTGAACATGCTTTTCAATCAAATACACTGAAGGATTGTTTATTCAGTTTAGTATCCTGTATAACGGGACAAGAGAGAAGACAATGGTGCGATCTGAGTATGTTGAATGGAGGTTAACGGTTACATCAAAACCGGTTCACCGAAATGTGTCGCTTGAGGTCACTGTTAAAACCCCTTCGACTTAGGCATCCCACCCACTCTGCCATGCCCCAGTCATAAAATCCAGAAAATATGCACATTAAGTATATATACATTTCTCCACATGCCACATAATACCTACATACAATATCAATCAATGGTGATTTTTGTTGAATCCAACTGTACAAGGTGTATTAAGAAATGTGAATGAAAACATGTATTGTGTGTTCACATGATACTCATTCATCCAATTATTGACATGTGAAAAAAGAAATCATGCAAAAACACTAAAATCTAATTCCAACGCTAAACACAAGTAACTTCAAACTAAGGCAGCACTACATGACACAGTAATACCTGCAAAACCAACAAAATTCTAAAAAACTGTCAAGACAAGAACCTTTTTTAACTCCAACACAAAAGACAACGTACAAGGCAAAGCAAAACATGGACAATATCACATCAGTGTCATAAAACCATACAATAATGAGCTCAAACAAGCCACAACAGGACTAAACTAGAACACGTAAACTCCATACACACCAATAACGCCCAAGCGCTAATGGGAAAAGAAAAAGAAAATTAACTAGGAACAGAACTAGGAAATGGAGTAGCTGTGGTGGTGATGGGGGGAGTGGAGGAGGTGGAGATGGGGGAGGAGGAGAGAGCGGTTATCGAGACTGACGCTGAGGCCAATGGCTGGGCCTCAGCAGCAGTCGTGCCTTGAGCGGACACCCAAGTGGTTGGTGGTACCTACCCGGGACCTGGCACCTTCCCGGGAGCGCCCTCCGCCCCTAGTTTTCCACCCGGGGCTGACACCACCACTGCCACCCCCGGGCCACCAGAGGGCCCCCAGGAGGTACCAGGTGGCCGACCGCATGGTTGTTAGAGGCCTGCCCTTGATCAAACAATTCGGTGAAAGTCTTATTTTTCAAAGGAAGCCCTGACATCAACCCCATTGAACACCTTTAGGAAGGTGGAAGGAATTAGGGGAGGAATTAGAACGCCGATTGCGAGCCAGGCCTTCTCGTCCAACATTGCCTGACCTCACAGATGTTCTTTTGGCTGAATGGGCACAAATTCCCACAGACACACTCCAAAATCTTGTGGAAAGCCTTCCCAGAAGAGTGGCAGCTGTCATAGCCGCAAAGGGGGGTCCAACTCCATATTAATGCCCATGGTTTTAGAATGGGATGTCCAACAAGCTCATATAGCTGTGATGGTCTGGTGTCCACTGACTTTTGGCCATATAGTGTAGTTTCGCAAGAGATCAGTGTAGTAATACAGCAATAGACATTGTTGTTGGCAGCTGCATACCATACCTGTAACACTGGGAAGGAAAAGGTTAGTACTTTTTTTCTTCTTCTTTTTTGAGGAGTAGATAGATAGATATGTAGATACTCTATTGATCCCCATGGGAAAATTGGGTTGTCTTACAGCAATGTAAAAACAATAGACATCACAAAAAGATAATTAAAGAAATACACCAGACCAGCACAACACTTCATTAAAACAATCTGTCAATCAATCGATCAGCAAGGTCAATTGGTAGGCTTTGCCCTTGTGTTATTAAAAGTGTGAATTGCAGCAGGTGAGAAAGAACGCCTAAACCGCTCAGTGAAGCACTTGGGAGCAGTGAAACGACCACTAAAAGAGGACATGTGGCTCATCAGGACAGGGTGGAGAGGGTGCAGACTATTTTGCATGATGGCCCTGGTCTTCTTCTCCACCCTGCTCTGAACCACAACATCAAGGGGCACCAGAGCCATTCCTATGGTGGAGCTAGAGTTTTGATGATCTTATCCAGCTTCTTAAGGTCACCCTTCTGTACATTGCCCCCCCAGCATACAGACGCATAAAACACCACACTGGCAACAACACTGTGATAAAACATAAATAGCATCTTGCTGCAAACGTTAAAAGCTCTTAGTTTTCTTAAAAATAAAGGCCTGGCGGATGGCGCAGCGGTCTAACGCACCATGCTTCAGAGTGGTGTGCGCTGCCCGTCAGGGACGAAACCCGCGTCTCTACCAGATCGGCCCTGGTCGTCAGCCCGATCGGAGGCGGCATTTGGCTGTCCGCCTCCGGGGGAAGGGGGAGGGAGAGCCGGAACGAGTTCGTCGAGGAGAAGGTTAAGGAGTCCGTGGAAGATTTCCCGTCTCGAAAGAGGCGGGAACACTCAACCAGGAATGTGTGTCTCAATCCCGGAGGACGAGCGACGGACTCGTGAGGGTGGGGAATTGAAGTAAATAGAGGGTTTAATTGGCAACCAAATTGGGAGGAAAAAATCAGAAATAATTTTTTTTTTTTTTAAATAAATTAAAAAAATGCCTGGACTGGTCTTTTCCATAGATGGCATCAGTGTTCTTTCTCCAGTCCAGCTTATGGTCCAAATGTACCCCAAGCTATTTATATGAATTCACAATCTCCACATCAGTTCCATTAATACTGATACAAACAACAGTCCTCTTACGAAAATCTATCACAAATTATTTTGTTTTGCTAACATTTAAAATCAAAGAGTTTCTCTCACTCCATGACACAAAGTCAGCGATCACTCGCCTGAATTCCATTAGAAACGCCAGGGCATGCCTTCTTTGGCACTGGGACAATACACAATGTTTTCCACAACACCGGTACCTTTTCCAGGGACAGAGACATATTAAAAACATAGTTCAGGACGTCGCACAGTTGGTTTGCACAGTGTTTAAGCACCCTGGGGTGCACACCATCTGGCCCAGCTGCTTTGCTGGCATTGATCCGCCTGAGTTCCCTCCGGTCCAGAGTAATGGATAGGTATGGAGTCACTTCCCCACCCTCTGTGCAGTCACTGCCTCTGCACTGGTCCCCAGAGCTGACATGGCCACAGTCAAATCGATTAAAAAAGTCATTCAATTCATTAGCCCTTTCTAAATTCCCTTCATCAGGGAGTAGCGAGTAATCTGCTTCATACCGTTCCACACCTCCTTAACATTGTTCCTTTTCAGCTGAGCTTCCAATTTATTTCTATAGGAGTCCTTCCCCTCCCTAATTTCCCTTTTCAACTCTTTCTGTACACATTTCAGTTCATCCCTGTCACCCCTCTTAAATGCTAGTTGTTTCAGGTTAAGTAGTTCCTCGAGCTCCCCATGGTTTGTTATTTGAGTAACAACGCACAGTTTTTGTTGGTATCACGGTGTCCACACAGAAATTGATGTAGCCTGTGACACAATAAGTTATGTCATCAATGTCAGCCTGGTCCTTGTATAGCATACTCCAGTCCATAGTTTCCAAACAGTCCCTTAGTTCCTCGTATGCCTCTTCTGTCCACTTACGGACAGACCGTACTGTAATTGGATTCCTTTGTACAGTGGGGCGGTACTTGGGAATTAAATGGACCATATTATGGTCAGATTAGCCAAGGGGTGGGAGGGGCACTGATATAAAAGTATTCTGTATGTTAGCATATAGGAGATCTAATATTTTATCATTCCTGGTGGGACATGTAACATATTGACAGAATGAGGGGAGTGTTGATGTGAGTGGGGAGTGGTTGAAATCACCTGTAATGAGGTGTAAAAGTGCATCTGGTGCTTGTGTTTGCAGTTTACTAACAGTGGTGTGGATACATTCAGTTGCTATTTTCACGTCAGCTGAGGGCAGGATGTAAACAAGTCTAATTATGACATGGGAGAATTCACGCGGCAGATAGTAAGGTCTTATTCCAACAGTGATCGGTTCAACGTGGGGTGTGCACCATTGCTCTTTCACACACACATGTCCCCTATGGCACCGGCGATTATTCACATAAAGACAAAGTCCCCCTCCTCTTTTCTTACCAGCTGTCACGTCTCGTGTTCATGTTCCCCGTAATTAGGTGTTTGTAGTTTATTCCATGTTTTCCCTGTTGTCCGGTCCGTGTTTTTACTTTCGCTTACCTGTTTCCAGTCTCGTCATTGTATTATTGTTTTTACCTGTTTCTCGTTATGTCTGATGTAGTTAAACTGTTCATTTCCAGATTGTCTCGTCATTGTATTATCGTTTTCACGTATTCTATATACTATGATGTCCTGTATGTCTGTATAGCTGCTAGGTTTTTTACTCTGGTTTTTAAATATATTTATTATCCAGTATGTTGTTATGTCCTGTATGTCTTGTGTGTTCTTTCACTCCTGTACCATTGTTGCTGTGACAAACCAAATTTCCCCCCCCCGGGATTAATAAAGGCTATTCTATTCTATTCTATTCTATTCTATTCCTTATGTGTCTGATTGCAGTCAGCTGCATTCGTGTTAATTCCTGATTGTTTCTTGTTATGTCTAAATGTATATAAACTGTGCGTTTTCCCATGTTCGTTGCCAGATTGTCTTGTGCTTTGCTTATGCCTACACAACTCTCCAGCGTTTTCGCTGTTTACCCGTGTATTGTTTCATCGTGTTTTTGTTCGTGCTCCCGTGTTCATCTGTATCCCAGTCTCATTCCCGACCCACCTGTTCGTGCTCCTTGTGGTTCCAGTCCCGCTCCTCTCTGTGTTCCCTGGACTGATTTCCCGTTATCGACCTCCGCCTGCCCATTGACCACGTCTTGCCTGCCTCTGACACACCTGAAGCCTGGAAAGAACTTTGCCTGTCCCCGACCACTCTTTGGATGCCTGTATTGCCCTGATTGCTCCTGTTTGACCATTGCCTGTTTTTTATGCAATAAAGGACATTATTGCATTTCCGGGTCCGCGCCTGGTTTTCCTACTCCGTTCCTGACAGAACAATCTGGCCACGATGGAACCAGCGGACCGACCCGATCCTGCCGACGTTGCCCGTTACCACGGGATTCGCCTGGGACATCACAAGACGGAGCTGCGGACATTGTAGCAGACCGTCCAAGCTTTGGCGGAGCAGCTTTCCACCATGGACCCTGGCTGCCTCAGCAGGATGGAATGCCGTGGCCACCTACGATGCCTTCATGCACGGTCTCTCCGAGAGGGTTCTGGACCAACTGACAGTGTGTGACCGACCTCTGGACCTGGACAGACTCGTGGACCTGGCCATCCGCATCGACACGCGTCTGCAGGAGAGAGGAAAGAGGCGTCATGAATCCCCTGCTCCCCATTGCTTCCGGCCTGCGACACAATCCAACTCCCCTGCTCAACCCACTGCGATCACGGAGCCCATGCAGTTGAATCGGGCCCATCTATCCGAGGCCGAACGGCAGCGCCGCCGGGAGGGGGGACTATGCCTTTACTGCGGTGGCAGGGGACATTTCCGGTTGTCATGCCCGGTAAAAGACAACGCCTGTCAGTGAAGAGGGAGGTTCTGATGGGCGCCTCGCAATTATCAACCTTCCGACCCCAACGTCCCATGTTCCACGTCGTCCTCTCCTGGCAAGGAGAGCAGTTTCCGGTGCAGGCCCTGATTGACTCGGGGGCCGACACTAATCTCATCTGCCCTACCCTGGTTCGTCGCATGAGAGTTCCGGTGTCTCGGCTAGCGACACCTCTCCAAACCAAGACCCTGACAGGTACGCCTCTAGCAGTGATTGAGGAGATCACCCAGCTTCTGGAGCTGCTTGTTTCCGGAAATCACAGGGAGAGACTGGCCTTCTATCTTATGGAGTCTCCCCATGCTCCAGTGGTGCTTGGTGGACCCTGGCTGGCGACCCACAATCCCAGTATTGACTGGACGACTGGACACATCCGAGAATGGAGCCCTTTCTGTCAGAAGTCATGCCTACGTTCCCCGGCCACCCCTGGAGACTCCACGCCCATGGCTAGAGAGATCCCGGTCGACCTGTCACTCGTGCCCTCCGAATATCACAACCTTGGTCAGGCTTTCAGCAAGTCCCGTGACTGCACGTTACCACCTCATCGTGCCTACGACTGCCCTACCAACCTACTTCCTGGTTCGACTCCTTCCAGAGGCCACCTATACTCATTGTCTGTCCCAGAGAACAAAGCCATGGAGGAATACATCTCCACATCATTATCGTTGGGAATCATCCACCCTTCGTCATCCCCTGCTGGTGCTGGGTTCTTTTTTGTTAAGAAGAGGGATGGAACCCTGCGTCCCTGTATTGATTACCGGGGTCTCAATGCCATCACTGTGAAGAACCGCTACCCACTCCCATCTCCAGGAGGGGAAATTCTTCACCAAATTAGATCTCCGCAACGCCTACCACCTGGTCCGTATTTGGGAGGGGGACGAATGGAAGACCACTTTCAACACCCACACTGGCCATTATGAGTACATGGCCATGCCATTCGGACTCACCAACGCCCCTGCCATCTTCCAGGGGTTAGTGAACGATGTACTCTGGGACATGTTGTCCCGGTTCGTGTATGTCTACCTTGATGACATTCTTATTTTTTCAAAAACCATCGAGGAACACATACAGCATGTACGCCAAGTTATCCAGAGACTACTTGAAAATCAATTGTTTATTAAGGCCGAAAAATGCGAATTCCATAAAGATTCTGTTCAGTTTTTAGGTTTTATTATCTCCCAAGGCCATCTGGAGATGGACCCCGCCAAGGTGCAGGCGGTACAGGAATGGCCCGTACACACTGATCGCAAACATCTTCAACGTTTCCTTGGGTTTGCAAACTTTAGGTTTGTGCGTAATTACAGCACGGTCGCCACACCGTTAATCATTCTAACATCTGCAAAGATCTGTTTTAGATGGAACCCTGATGCCCAGATGGCCTTTGAGAAACTCAAGTCTCGATTCACGTCAGCTCCTGTCCTCGCACTCTCGGACCCTGCACGTCAGTTCATTGTGGAGGTGGATGCCTCCGATTCTGGGACAGGGGCGATCCTTTCCCAGAGAGCCCTTGATAACAAGGTACACCCGTGCACTTTTTTCTCACACCGCCTTTCCACTACTGAGAGGAATTATACCATAGGTGACCGAGAACTCTTAGCTATTAAACTAGCATTTGAGGAGTGGAGACATTGGCTAGAGGGGGCTGCTGTGCCATTCCTGGTCTGGACGGATCACCGTAACCTGGAATACCTCCACTCGGCTCAACGCCTTAATCCTCGTCAAGCCAGGTGGTCTCTATTTTTTGCCCGTTTTGTTTTTACCCTATCTTTTCGCCCAGGTTCCAAAAACACCAAGCCCGACGCCTTATCCCAGATCTATGCCTCTCCGGAAGAGGAGAGCAATCCGGAGCCTATCCTGCCGCCCAGCTGCGTGGTAGCAGCAGCTGTGTTTGATATTGTTCGAATGGTGGAGGAGGCACTCCATACCACACGGACTCCCAGGGATATGCCAGCCAACCGCCTGTTCATGCCAGAGACTGTCCGATCCCAGGTGCTGGAGTGGGCTCACTCTTCCCCGATGGTCTGTCACCCCGGTGTTTCACGCACCCTATCGTTTTTGTCCCGTAGATTTTGGTGGCCCACCATGAAGGATGACACGGCTGGATTTGTGGCAGCCTGTGTGCCCTGTGCCCGGTCCAAGACCTCCAATGCTCACCCCAGCAGTCTCCTTCAACCCTTGGCGGTTCCACGACGCCCGTGGTCCCACGTCGCCCTAGACTTTGTGACTGGTCTACCACCATCAGAAGGTAACACAGTCATCATTACGGTGGTAGACTGGTTTTCCAAGAGCGTGCATTTCATTCCACTGCCTAAACTCCCCTCTGCTAAGGAGACCGCAGAGCTCATGGTGAGACATGTTTTTTGCCTCCACGGATTACCGCAGGAGATGACCTCGGACCGGGGTCCCCAGTTTTCCAGTGGGTTCTGGAGAGCGTTCTGCTCTCTGATTGGCGCCAAGCCCAACCTGTCCTCTGGGTTCCACCCAGAGACCAATGGCCAGACGGAGCGCTATAACCAGGAGCTGGGGAAAGGACTGCGCTGTCTGGCCGAACAAACTCCAGCTACCTGGTCACGCTCCCTGCCCTGGGTAGAGTACGCCCACAATTCCCTTCCCGTTTCCTCCACCGGAATCTCTCCATTCCAATGCTATCTGGGGTACCAACCTCCTCTGTTCCCGGAGGAGGAGAAGGAGGTGGAGGTGCCATCTGCCAAGGCCTTCATCATTAGAGCCCAGAGTACATGGCAGAGAGCACGTGCCCCTGCTTCGCCATGTCTCGGCTATGAAGAGCCAGGCCGACCGCCGCCGCCGCCTGCCCCTCGCTACAGGGTCGGCCAAAAGGTTTGGTTCTCTGCCAAACACATTCCCTTGCGGGGCTCTTGTAAAAAATTATCCCCTAGATTTATTGGTCCCTACCCCATTATTCGTGTTATAACCCCCTCGGCCATACAGTTACGCCTCCCTCCTCCCCTATGCCGCATCCATCCTCTGTTTCACGTGTCTCGTCTCAAACCCTATGTTGTTTCTCGTTTTAGCCCTCCTGTCCGCACCCCGCCTCCCCCCCAGCTCATCGAAGGGGGCCCAGTCTACACCGTTCGCCGCCTGCTGGATGTCCGACGCAGGGGCCGTGGTCGCCAATTCTTGGTGGATTGGGAGGGGTACGGTCCTGAGGAACGCAGTTGGGTACCTGAGAAACATATCGTCGACCCCTCCCTAATCCAGGAATTCCTGTGTCGGCATCCGGCGGCCCTGGGGGTACTGTCACGTCTCGTGTTCATGTTCCATGTAATTAGGTGTTTGTAGTTTATTCCATGTTTTCCTTGTTGTCCGGTCCGTGTTTTTACTTTCACTTACCTGTTTCCAGTCTCGTCATTGTATTATTGTTTTCACCTGTTTCTCGTTATGTTTGATGTAGTTAAGCTGTTCATTTCCAGATTGTCTCGTCATTGTATTATCATTTTCACTTATTCCTTATGTGTCTGATTGCAGTCAGCTGCATTCGTGTTAATTCCTGATTGTTTCTTGTTTTGTCTAAATGTATATACAATGGGGGAAATAAGTATTGAACACATCAACATTTTTCCCAGTAAATGTATTTCCAATGAGGCCATTCAAGTGAAATTTGCACCAGACTTTGGTATTAACTCAAGAAATCCAGACAAAAAATCTAAACATTAAAGTCCATATGTAAATAAAGTTATGTGTAATAAAGTGGAATTATATAGGAAAAAAGTATTGAACACACTAACTGAAATTAATTCAATACTTAGTGGAGAAGCCTTTGTTTGTAATGACAGCTTCAAAGCGACAAACCAATTGCGAGTATGCTTTGGATCGTTGTCCTGCTGGAAGGTCCACCCACGTCTCATCCTCAGCATCCTGGTGGATGGCAGCAGGTTCATCTCAAGAATCTCTCTGTACATGGCTCCATTCATTGTTCCTTCAATGATATGAAGTCTGCCAGTACCACGAGAGGAGAAACAGCCCCACATCATGATACTTCCACCTCCAAACTTCACTGTTGGTATAGTGTTATTCAGGTGATGTGAAGTGCCATTTCTCCTCCAAACATGGTGTGTTGTGTGACAGCCAAAAAGTTCAATTTTGGTCTCATCTGACCAGAGTACACGCTCCCAGTAGTTCACTGGCTTGTCCAAATGTTGTTTGGCAAACTTTAAACATGTCGAACAACATGTCTTTTTTTTTTTTTTTTTTCAGTAGTGGAGTCTTGCGGGCTGAGCGTGCACAGAGGCCATAGCGGTGGAGTGCATTGCCTACTGTCCTTTCTGTCACAGTTGTACCTGCTGCCTCCAAGTCTTTCTGGAGCTCTTTCCTAGTGGTCCTTAGCTCTTTGGCTACTCTTCTATGTATCCTTCTGACTCCCTGATCAGAAATCTTGCGAGGAGCTCCTGTGCATGGCCGGTTGATGGTGGAGTGATGTTGCTTCCACTTACGGATAATGCCCCCAATGGTGCTTACTGGAAGATTCAGAAGTTGTGAAATATGTCTGTAGCCAATTCCATTTTCATGTTTTGCAACAATCTGGTTGCGAAGGTCTTGAGAGAGCTCTTTGCTTTTACCCATCATTAGATGTTTCTTGTGTGGCACCTTGGTAACAAAAAAAACATTTTATAGCCCATCAATATATTCTAGCTGACATTAATTAGCACAGATTGGAGGTAGAGTTGCCTCCTAATTAGTTATGGTTTTCAGCTGGTTCCTTGCCTTTCCTTGCAGTGGTGTATTGCTTTTTCTTAGTGTGTTCAATACTTTTTTCCTGTTTCATTCCACTTTATTACAAATAACTTTATTTACATATGGACTTTAATGTTTCGATTTTTTGTCTGGATTTTTTGAGTTAATACCAAAGTCTGGTGCAAATTTCACTTGAACAGGCTCATTGGAAATACATTTACTGGACAAAATGTTGATGTGTTCAATACTTATTTCCCCCATTGTAAGCTGTGCGTTTTCCCATGTTCGTTGCCAGATTGTCTTGTGCTTTGCTTATGCCTAAACAACTCTCCAGCATTTTCGCTGTTTACCTCTGTATTGTTTCATCGTGTTTTTGTTCGTGCTCCCGTGTTCATCTGTATCCCAGTCTCGTTCCCGACCCACCTGTTCGTGCTCCTTGTGGTTCCAGTCCCACTCCTCTCTGTGTTCCCTGGACTGATTTCCCATTATCGACCTCCGCCTGCCCATTGACCACATCTTGCCTGCCTCTGACACACCTGAAGCCTGGAACAAACTTTGCCTGTCCCCGACCACTCTTTGGATGCCTGTATTGCCCTGATTGCTCCTGTTTGACCATTGCCTGTTTTTTACGCAATAAAGGACATAATTGCATTTCTGGGTCCGCGCCTGGTTTTCCTACTCCGTTCCTGACAACCAGCCTTGTTACAGTCTCTGTCTACCTGCACCATCGTAAATCCATCCAATGCAACGAATACGTCCGTGGTGTTTTCAGTCAGCCAAGTTTCTGATAAACAAATCAGACTGCTTTCATGATAGACCCGTTGAGTTTTTACATTCACTGACAGCTGATCAATTTTGCTTGATAGCGACCTAACATTGCCCATCATCACCGATGGAACGAAAGGTTTGAATTGTGGCTCCTTGTTCCTCTGTTTCACCCCACCTCTTCTCCCCTGTCTCTGTGGCTTCATCTCGGGCGGTAGATCAAGGTTGAGCCGCTCTGCTTTGACAGGCCGGAGATCATGTAACTCCCTGAAGCTGCAATCGCTTCCTTATTCTCTGTTTGTGCCGCAATCAACGAGACTATAAACGTCAGTATGATCCATGATACCAAGCCTCTGATTGTGAGATCCATAGCCATGATTGGGTTTAAATGGACATAAAACAACATCCAGATGGACAGACTTGTCACTAGCAGGCCAGCGCCATTTTAGAACTTTGGTAGTTCGAGTAAACCGAGTAAACAAGAATACATATACAAAAAGTATTAAACAACTCGGCAGTGGTGATGACAATTGGCTAGATGTACAGAATTCTGTGGTAGTGGAGTCTGAAAAGGTGGGTTTTGAGTCTCTTGTGGAAGATCGGAAGTGATTCCGTTGTCCTGACTGAGTGCGGAAGATCGTTCCACCACCGAGGGGTCAGGACAGAGAAGAGGCGGGACCACGAGGAACGGCTGTCGGGTGCCCAAAGGGATGGGACAGTCAGTTTGCCAGAGGAGGTGGAGCGGAGGTGTCTGACTGGGGTGTAGGGTGTGACGAGTGTCTGGAGGTAAGGGGGAGCAGCTCCTCTAGCTGCTTGATAAGCCAGCACCAGTGATTTCAATCTGATGTGTGCTGCGATGGGGAGCCAGTGCAGAGAGGAGAATAGAGGGGTGACATGGGTGAACTTTAGTTGATTTAACACCAGGTGTGCAGCAGCATTCTGGACTAGTTGCATTAGCCTGATTGCACAGGCCAGTAGGCTTGCCAGCAAGGAATTCCAGCCATTCGGCTCCAGCCGTTCCTCTAGGAGGTACTGGAAGGTGACAACGGAAATCCCGGATCAACCCTGGGTCAAGAATGTCCCGGGCTAGGGCCCAGGAGCGCTCCTCAGGGCCATAGCCCTCCCAGTCCACAAGATACTGGACACTCCTCTGCACCAATCAGGAGTCTAGAATACGGTGGACAGTGTAGGCTATTTGACCATCGATTATGCGTGGCAGAGGAGGTGGAATGGTGGCTGGAGACAGGGGGCTGGTGGTCAGAGGCTTGAGAATGTAGGGTGTAGGGTGGATCTGCATGGACTGAGGCAACAGAAGGCAATAGGTAACCGGGTTCACCTTACATAAGACCCTGAATAGATCAATGAAGTGGGGGGCCAACTTGTGAGACTCGACTCAAAGAGGGAGGTCTTGGCTGGAGAGGCAAACCATCTGCCCTGGCCAGAATTGGCAAAGAGGTCTATGTCGATGATTAGCCTGGAGCTGATGTCGGGTGGAGGCACACTGCAAGGATGACCGTGCTTGCCTCTAGGTCTTACGACAGCGGGCGACGAAGGCCTCTGCTGAAGGAACGCCCACCTCGGACTCTTGCTCAGGGAATAAGGATGGTTGGTATCCAAGCTGGCACTCGAAAGGGGAAAGGTCCGTGGAAGAACTTTGTAGGGTGTTGTGTGCATACTCGACCCAGATGAGGTATTTCCTCCAGGTGGTTGGATTGGAGGAGGTCAGGCAGCACATGGTAGTCTCCAAGTCCTGGTTAACCCTTTCTGTCTGGCCATTGGACTGGGGGTGAAAACCAGAGGAGAAACTGACGGAGGCATCGATAAGGGTACAGAAAGCTTTCCAAAACAGGGAGATGAATTAAGGACCACGGTCAGACACAATGTCCTGGGGAAGACCATGGAGATGAAAGATATGCTAGGCTATGAGTTCTGCGGTCTCTCGAGCTGTGGATAGTTTGGGTAGTGGAACAAAGTGGCAGCCCTTGGAGAAACGATCACCAATAACGAAGGTGGCTGTGAAACCATTGGATGAGGGCAAGCTGGTAACAAAGTCCACAGAATGGGTGCTTGGGTATAGGCAATGGGTGAAGAAGGGGGTGCTGCCTGGATGTCTTGCTTTAGGCACAGGTGGTACAGGCTGACACAAATGATTGCACATCCTTATCCATGGTAGGCCACCAGAATCATTGTCTCAAACATTCCAGCATCCTGGTGGTCTCCGGATGCCCTGTCAACCGAGAGGGGTGCCCCCAAAGCAGAACCTGGGATTGGGCTGAGCTGGGAACGAATAGGCGGCTAGGAGGTCCATTCCCTGGATTGGGATCTTGGTGTTGCGCCCTCCTCCCCGTAGCTTCAATTCCTCAACCTACTGGTGCCACAACCTGGTAACTCGGAATGATGGGTTTAGGGGTCTCATCTCTCTTGGAAACATCAAAACGACTTGAGAGAGCATCAGGCTTTAGGTTCTTGGAACCTGGACGATAAGAGAGAATGAAGATGAAGCGATTGAAAATGAGAGCCCACTGAGCCTGGCGAGAATTGAGGTGCTTAGCATCCTGAATGTAGGATAAATTCTTGTGATCAGTCCAAACTACAAAAGGATATTGTTAGGTTCACGAATTCAGAATGCCTTAAAAGAGAATAGAGAACACTTGCACCAAATGAGAGACAGAACAATCTGAGAAAATCAAGCAGAGTTTATTCAACCCAATTCATTTGGGGTTCAATGTCTCCCTGTCAGACAAAGAACAACTATTTTCCTGCAGATTCACCTTCTTATACACAATAGTTACCCTTAGACAGATGCTTTAGCCTCGCCCTTCTCTGAGAGAACCTCGTACGAGTCTAATCTTTTTGGCAGGCACACTCTGCCCTTGAGACTGTGGCGGTCAGCTACCCATGCAAAACAGTTCCGCAAAACAGATTTAGTGCAAGCATGTGAAGTTATTCAGAAACAATTTTTAAACACAGAATTTCTCTATCAATCCCTCCTTTTTATGATTTTATCCCATATAGTCATAAAATACTTTCACATTTTGAACAGCATAGCAAGTTTATTTCAATGCAGAAGCTTAAACATCTTTAAACAAGTTTTGCAAGGCCATGGCAGTATCGTCATAGTCTGGAGGATCAATTATCTCTTCATTCCCAGAGTCAGATTGTCCTTCTTCAGAATCTAGGTTGTCATACTCATCAGTCACTAGGTCTTTTTGTTGGGCCAGGGCTAATTTCTTAAGACCTTCCATAGCTTGATCTATGGTTTTACCATCCGCATCGTTATCAGGTATGTAGGTACAACACGCAGTTCCAATTATGTGGCATACTCTTCCCTTGGAGGCAGTCATGAGGTCCAGGACCATACGATTTTGAATTGTCATGAATCTATGTGCAGTTAACTTGTTTTTTATACTCTCGGTTGCATTCAGTGTAAAATTGATCAATGCACTCAGGCGGTAGTTTATTGTCTCTACCCTTAACATTAATTTGCCCACCCCCATTTGGGGGAAAAGACTAAGAACCGCTTTGTTCCCTGTACTCCAAAGTTTGTGATCTTTTGGAACATTACTTCCCCATATTGCATCATGCTTATCCTCTAAGGCAGGGGTCTTCAACTCCAGGCCTCGAGGTCCGCAGTGTCTGCAGGTTTTTGCTCCAACCACGCACTGCACCACCTGATTTCACTGATTAGCTCGCTTCCTGGACCAAGGAGGTAAAGTAATTATTCGAAATCAGGTGGTGCAGTATGTGGTTGGAGCAAATACCTGCAGACACTGCGGACCTCGAGGCCTGGAGTTGAAGACCCCTGCTCTAAGGATCTTTTTGCACAACCCTGTGTTTCAGCACTTATTATCCATGTATGGTCAGTCAGCATCACATATGCACAAGTTCCGTGCCACTTCTTAGGCAGAGCTATGTACACATTGTGTCCGCAAAGCCAGTACCACCCATCCACTGCCCTAGTGCCGTTTTCTGTAGGCGCTAACGTGGAACACCATGTCCCATTTAAGGGCGTTCCAGTGGTTCTATTCTTACAGTGGGAGTACACTGTCCCATTGCATTGGGATGTGTCCCCCACCGGAACTGTTCCATTCCCTCGTACACAATTTACAAAGGTCTTATGCGGGGTATATGGTACTACCATAATGGGCGTAATCAAATTTTGTGGTGAGGTTTGTAATAAACCTTGTCGATCAGTGCAATTTATTCCCATCACTATATTCGTAGCAGTTAGCCTGGTTGTGATTTTGTGGGTTGGTATGTAAGTGTTCCTGTATGAGTTGAGAGCCCTATGGCACATGTTACAGTCCAGGACACATTTAATCCAATTCCCGGGGGTTGGTCCACAGTCATCCTTGGTGCTACGGATGATGCAGGTAGATGTGTGCATACGTAGCAGTTGGTCTTGTTTACGCTATGTGCTGTGCGATTCGCATACCGCCACCATGCATTAGTTGCATATGCATGTGGTGGTTTGTCATTAGCATCTTCATATTCATGTGCTTTTACAAATCTCTTCCCTCTTATCGGTGTTCCGACTACCGTGATTATCATCAATAGGGTTAAAGACCCCATTGCCCGCCACTGGAGGTTCGCCATAGCTGTGTCTAAATCTCAGTAAGAGGGTTGTTTGCTTCACCGGTTTTGAGACAGGTGTTTCACACCTCCCTTTGTAGCCGGACTTCTCCCTTCTGAGCACAACTCTTTTAGGTACCTACTCACCCTTTGTTACCTTTTTACAGTGGGACAGATGGACCCAGGTGGATCGCTCAGCAATCTTTACTGCTGTTGGAGTTGTTAGTAGCACCTGATACGGCCCTTTCCACTTTGGTTGATGCCACGCCTTGTGCCTTGGATCTTTAATCGGTGCCCAGTCCCCGACCTGCAGCTTTTCTTCTGGTATTCCAGCTGTAAGAGTTTACACATTTCTTGTTTATTAGGTAACATTTTCTTCATATAGTCTGCCAATGTGGGATTATCCTCTGATGTTTTATCTCCAAATTGAAGTAGGTGATAGGCTTTTCCCATCACTATTTCATGGGGTGAGAGTCCCCTTGACCCCCTGGTTATGCGCATACTAGTGAGAGCTAGGGGCAGGCATGCCACCCAGCCTCTTCCTGTCTCTTGCATAGCCTTTTTCAATTTTAATTTTAATGTACCATTAGTTCGCTCTACCAGTCCTGCAGACTGTGGGTGATACGCACAATGTTTTCTCATATCGATTCCCAGTATTTTTCCCATTTTGTCCAAGGTTTGGTTATTGAACTCTGGTCCGTTGTCACTATATAATTTTTTAGGTATTCCCCACCTAGGTATTATTTCTCTACAAATTATTTTTGCCACAGTTTGTGCATCAATGTTTGAGGTAGGGTATGCTTCTACCCAACCTGAGAATGGGTCAATCATTACTAAGCAGCTCTTTTTCCCCTCACTTGGTGTGAGGTGGATGAAATCCATCATCCAAGATTCAAATGGTCCTGAGGGAAGAGGTATTTTCCCTGGTGTTGGTTTAAGACCCCCCTGTGGGTTGTTCCGTAAGCATGTTAAACACCTTTAAAAAAAAAAATGTAAGGTTGTAAATCCAAACGTTGTATAACGTTTGTTAACCATAGCTACCATCCCTCCTTTTGAGACATGGCATATGCCATGACTCAACTCTGCAGCTATGGTAAACAAAGATCTCGGTAATACAGGTTTGTTTTCTGGGCCCACCCACAGGCCAGTTTAGTTCTCATCACATTTTTGGTTGCCCCACATCCTTTTCTCTGGTACCCCCGCTTCATGTTGCATGTCTCTCAAGAGAGTGTAATCGAGGGTGACACAATCAATTTCTCGGAACACTCCCTGAGTGTCTGCAGCTGCTTCTTTTGCAGCAGAGTCTGCGAATGCATTCCCCAGGGACACCTCATCTGTTCCTTTCGTATGTGCTGCACATTTACATATAGCCAGTGTTTTGGGTTTCTGTAATGCTCTCGTAAGGGCTATTATTTCAGCAGCTTGTGCTGAGTAGTGATGTGGTAATGCTTTTGCTTCTATGACTTCAGTCTGAGTGCAGACCGCATATCCGCTAAGATTTACCCCTTTTTCATTCTTTTTGCAGGATCCATCCACATAGAATGTTACTTCTGCGTCAAGAGTGGGTGTGTCCATTAACCCGGGGCATGCTGCCACAGACCTAGATGTTTCAGCTACACAATCGTGAGGATCTCCATCCTCAGCGGTTGCCACCAAGGTAGCCGGATTAAGTGTGGTCCATCTTACATAAGAACATAATCACATAAGAATACATAATGATGAGAACGGGCCATTCGGCCCATCTAGGCTCATCATGTCCTAATCTAAAGAGTATCTAGTACTACATCTAGCCTGGACTTGAATAGCCCAAGCGTTTCTGCCTCTACTACCTGACCTGGCAAGCTGTTCCAGGCATTGACAACTCTCTGTGTAAAGAAAAACTTCCTAATATCTGTGCGGAATTTGCCTTTAACTAATTTCCACCTGTGGCCTCTTGTTCTGCTGACCTCACTTATCTTAAAAAATCTTTGGTATTTTACTTTGTTCATTCCTTTTAGGAATTTAAAAACCTCAATCAAATCCCCCCTAAGTCTCCGTTTGCTAAGTTTAAATAGATTGAGTGCCTTAAGTCTATCATCATAACTTTTACCTTTCATGCCAGGTATCAGTTTAGTTGCCCTTCTTTGGACTTTTTCAAGAGCTTCTATATTTTTCTTGTAGTGCGGTGCCCAGAACTGCACACAGTATTCTAAGTGCGGTCTGACAAAGGCATTATACAACATTAATATAACCTCCTTTGATTTATACTCAATACTTTTTGCTATGTATCCCAGCATCCTGTTGGCTTTTTTCACTGCTGTAGCACACTGCTTTGATGCAGATAGGCTTTGATCAACTACAATTCCTAAGTCCTTTTCAAATTGAACACCTACTAACTTTTCTTCTCCCATAAAATACTCCTGTCTAATGTTTTTATTTCCCACATGCATAACTTTACATTTAGCAATATTGAACGTCATCTGCCATGTATCTGCCCATTTTTGGATTTTGTTTAAATCATCTTGGATTACTTTAGTCGATTCCAAACTGTTTGCCAAACCCCCAAGTTTAGTATCATCTGCAAATTTAACAATTTTGCGACTAATGTCCATATCAAGATCATTTATGTAAATAAGGAAGAGCAGAGGTCCCAGCACCGATCCCTGCGGGACACCACTGCCCACAACACCGAGGTCAGATTCGGCCCCACCTACTGTTACTCTTTGTATTCGCCCTTGCAGCCAATTTTTAACCCACTGTGAAACTACTCCTGCAATTCCTACTGATTTCATTTTAGCAATGAGCCTCTCATGTGGTACCTTGTTAAATGCTTTCTGAAAGTCCAAATATATAATATCATAAGCCTGGTTCAGGTCAACACACTTTGTAGCCTCTTCGAAAAAGTCCAGGAGGTTTGTTAGGCATGACCTCCCTTTGAGAAATCCATGTTGGCTCTCCCTTAAAATACTATTATTTTTCAAGAATGATTACAACTTATCCCTAATAATACATTCCAGCATTTTACATGCAATGCAAGTTAAACTGACAGGCCTATAGTTCCCTGGGTCAGTACGGTCCCCCTTCTTATATATTGGAATTATACTACCCTGTCACGTCTCGTGTTCGTGTTTCCCCTAACTAAGCGTTTGTAGTTTGTTCCATGTTTTCCTAGTTGTCTGGTCCGTGTTTTTACTTTCGCTTACCTGTTCCAGTCTCGTCAGTGTATTATCTGTTTCACCTGTTTCTCGTTATTTCTGATGTGGTTAGCTGTTCGTTTCCCATGTTCATTTCCTGATTGTCTCGTTATTGTATTATCGTTTCCACTTAATTCCTCATGTGTCTGATTGCAGTCAGCTGCATTCATGTTTATTCCTGATTGTTTCCTGTTAGGTCTAAATGTATTTAAGCTGTGTGTTTTCCCATGTTCGTTGCCAGATTGTCTTGTGCTTTGCGCATGCTTACACTACTCTCCAGCCTTTTCTCTGTTTCCCTGCGTTTTGTTTCATCGTGTTTGTGTTCGTGCTTGTGCTCCAGTGTTCGTCTTGGTCTTAGTCTTGTTCCCGCTCCTCCCTGTGTTCCCTGGACTGCTTTCTCGTTTTCGACCTTCGCCTGCCCACTGACTACGCCTTGCCTGCCCCTGATATCCCTGAAGCCCGGAACGAACTCTGCCTGTCCCCGACCATTCTTTGGATCCCTGCATTGCCCTGATTACTCCTGCCTGACCATCGCCTGTTTACAAAATAAAAGAAGTTTTTGCATTTCTGGGTCCGCGCCTGGTTTTCTGGTACCATTCCTGACACTACCCTGCTTCCAGTCATCTGGTATTTCTCCAGTGATTATGGATTGAATGAAAATATCTGTCAATGGTTTATATATAATTTCCCCAAGTTTTTTGAGTACTCTGGGATATATGCCATCCGGGCCTGCTGCCTTATTTGTCTTAAGTTTTTGTAGTACTTCTACGTCCCTTATTTCAAAGTCCTCCAAAACATTCTGTACCTTGTCTATACATTTAGGCATATTTATAACCTCTTCTCTAGTAAAGCTCTCCACAAAGTAACTGTTTAGTGTGTTTGCAATGTCCTTATTATTATAAACCAAAGCTCCTTCCTTATTCTTAATGCACTTAACCTCATCCTTAACTTCCCTTTTTCTACTACAATATTGAAAAAACTTATTAGGATTACTTTTTGCATCTTGGGAAATTTTAATTTCAAACCGCCTTTTAGCTGATCTTATTTCCTTTTTAGCCTTAGCCCGCATATTACAATAATCTAACTTGCTTCTCTCTGTGTTATCCTTTTCATATACCGTAATTTCCGGACTATAAGCCGCTACTTTTTTCTCACGCTTTGAACCCTGCGGCTTAAACAATGATGCGGCTAATTTATGGATTTTACGGTAAGCGACCGGGGCGATTTTTTCACAGAAAAAAAGCATTGCTCGTTTTGGACAGCATGAGGGCCCATATAACAGATTCTGTAAAAGCAGTCATCAAGAAGACAAACTCAATTCCAGCTGTGATTCCTGGGGGCACAACGAAGTATTTGCAGCCACTCGACATCAGTGTGAATCGTGCATTTAAAGTGGCACTCCGAGTTGAGTGGGAGACTTGGATGACTAGCGGCGAGAAATAATTTACCAAAACTGGCCGCATGCGAAGAGCAACTTTTGCTCAAGTCTGCCAGTGGATCCTGACAGCGTGGAACAGTGTCAAAAAATCCACTATCACCAACGGGTTTCGAAAGGCTGGACTGCTGCGTGATGAAGAGGACAGCACAAGCTCAAGTGCGAATTTGTCTCGAGACGAAAGTGACAGTGAGAGCGACAACGAAAGAGAGACTGAGAAAGTGTGTGACGAAGTAATTCTGAGGCTGTTCAATTCCGACACTGAAGAAGACGACTTTAGTGGTTTTAGTGCGCAGGAGGAAGATGAAGATAGCGATCAATGACTTTTCTGGTAGGCTACTGTGTTTTTCTTTAACCAGCCGTGTTACAGGCACTGTTCGGAAAAAAGCATTCATTTAATTAAAAGTTTAAAAAATCTTTCCATGTAACATTTTCTGTGTAAATATCCCATGTTACAACGCGGACATCTGCGGCTTATAGACAAGTGCGGCCTATATATGTACAAAATCTTTTTTCTTTTAAAATTTAGTGGGTGCGGCTAATATTCAGGTGCGCTCAATAGTCCGGAATTTACGGTACTCTGTACAGTCGTTTCTTTTGCCTCAAAATCTCCCGTAAAAATGTAGTCATCCACTGCGGAGACTGTTTTTTCATCCTATTTTTCCTTACTTTGGGGATTAATTTACACTGTACATCTACAATAGCCCTTTTAAATATAGTCCATTTTTCATTCACAGTTCTGCAATCTAGAAGTTTTACCCAATCTATATTACTTAAATTCTCTCTCATTTTATTAAAGTCAGCTCGTCTAAAATAAAAATTCGAGAGTTAGAGGAGGCTGTCTTAACTTGCCAAAAAATATCAAAAATAACTGCACTGTGGTCACTTGCCCCTATTGGTTCTCCTACCTCTGTGCTGCAAATTCTATCAGGATTGTTATACAAAACCAGATCCAGTATTGATTTCCCTCTCGTAGGCTGAGTAACAGACTGTACCAAAAAGCAGTCATTGACCATATCTAAAAACTTCTCTTCACATTTGCCCTGACCTGTCACTATCTCGCAATTGATAGAGGGGTAATTGAAGTCGCCCATTATTATCGTCTCTCCTTCAGCACAGATTAGTTTTATGTTACCAAAGAGCATACTATTTCTGTTACTGTCTGAAGCTGGAGGTCTATAGCATACTCCTATATTAAGGCCCTTCTCACGATCTCCCAATAATCTAATCCAGATGTCCTCACAAGAAACTAATGAGTTTATACCTGGACTTTCCTGCACATTAAGATCGTCTTTCACATATAGGGCCACTCCCCTTCCTCTTTTATTAGTTCTATCCTTCCTAAACAATTTGTACCCCTCTACATTATATTCCTCCCCATCCGCTGCGCCAAGCCATGTCTCAGTAATCCCAACAATGTCATAACCCCCATTCAACATGACAGCCTCCAGTTCCAAAAATTTATTTTTTATGCTTCTCGCATTTAAACACATGAGCTTCAGAGCCTTACTCCCACCTACGTTGTCCTTCCCCTCCACACCTGAGTGTGCCGAACCACCTCTAATTGTTAGATTAGGAGCTGTTAGTAGAGTCGCCATACAGCTCAGCTGTCTTGATGGTGACAAGAATGTATGTTTTGTTTGCAGTAGTAATACAGAAACCACATGTGGTACCATCAGTGTCAATAGTTGGTATAACACTGGTTTGTGAGGCTTTTACTGCTAATGCTGCTGCTTCTACAGCTTGTAGACAGCATGGCAGTCCTCGTGCTACAGGATCCAGTTTTGTGGAGTAATAAGCAATTGGTCTTTGCTTCCCTCCAAATGTTTGCATTAGGACTGACGACATGAATCCCCCACGGCTGTCTACAATCTGTATGAAGGGTTTAGCTGGGTCAGGATGTGCCAACACCTGAGAGCTCACCATGACCAGTTTTACCTGTTCAAAGGCTTCGTTGGCTTCAGGAGTCCATTTGATTGGATCTCGAGCCTCCATTGGTTCGCTGTAAATACAATCTAACAGTGGCTGCGTCAATTGTGCATAATTACATATCCAGGTTCAGCAGAAATGTATCATTCCTAGGAAAAACATCATCTGTTTTTTTGTTTCCGGTAACAAGGCTCGGCCTTGAGCTGAGATAGCGTGTCCCAGATATTTTACTTCTGGTAAACACCACTGCAGCTTCCCCTTGCTTATCTTGTGGCCTTGTGAGGCCAGAAAGGCCAAACATGCCTTTGAGTCTATTTCGCAGCGCTCCCGAGAAGGAGAGCAAATCAATATGTCATCTACATACAGGAGGAGTTTTTAAAATCACAGATGCTGCCATCCACATATCCTGCCAGTATAATGTATCTAGAGAATAGGAAGTGGGAGTCTCCAATTTAAAGTTTTTCTCATGCATTTCACCTGGCCCTGTTGCCTCTCGGAAATACATAGTACAGTGCAGATCAGATGGGTCATGGATGTCAATTTTATTAGGTTTTAACCTGTCCTTAGCCATTTTTACCAGATCTCCAGCCGGATCACTGTACCCGGTTTTACTCATGCTTAACATGTACAGATAGTATGGCTCTCCCTGTCCTAGCACTACGTGCTGTTCCTGGATTTCTGATATCCTGACCACCTCCCATCTATCGCCATCCACTGGGATGGATGCCAGCCCTAGTAATGTCATGACATCTCTTCCCAATAAGTTTGTTGGGCAAGTTTTGGAAACAATTACCTGGCACCACACCTCTTGGTCTCCGTCCCAGAATTTTAATGGTTCAGTCATTTTATGTTTTTAGGTTTCTTTCCCTTCCTCTTTTTCCACAGGTTATTCTTATTTTTTCTGTAATCAGGTTTCTTTTGTTTTTCAGATTCTTTGCTGTCTACAGCGAATGCGTCATTTTTTTTTTTTTTTTTTTCTTTTGTCTTCCCTAGCCAATCGCTCGAAGTGAATAGCATGTTCTATTATCACTTGCAATCGGCACGTTGCCCATGTAATTACATGTATTTTAATTAACATTGTTAATGCAGGAGTGAGACCGTTCAGGAACGCATTTTTCAGCTGTTGTTCATAAACCCCATCGTTATTATTTGCAGGTGGTTCAAGACCACTGTTAGCATTAAACACTTTTTTAAGACGGGTTAGGTATGCCATTACCGTTTCGTTTTTATTTTGCACACAGTCCGAAATTTTTACTTAATCACAGTGTCCTCGGAAAAGAAGAGTAACCCTTGTTAATAATTGATCCATATTTAATATTTTATATAATAACTTGGTTCCATATTTATTTTGCTTTGCTTTATCGCCTTTAGCTTTATCTCTAATTGCATTCACAAGCTTGCCACATTGCGGGACCTTCAACTTCCCATCAAACCCAAACTTTTCTTTCCACATGCCAACCCAATCTCCTGCCCCCGTAAACCTCGATTCCATTTCCCTTGAATCCTGAGACAGGTAAACTTCACCATCACTTTCTTTCTTACAACAACAACAACAACAACAACCACCTTTGCTCTTACACTTTCCACGGTCACACCTATGTTCTGTCACTCACTTTTATGACAAGGCTCTTGGTTCAATATCACACTTTTATCTTTAAATAGAACTCGGAAAAATCCCGTCACTCACCGCGCTTCCAGAGGAACGTTGGTCTATCTGGCCTCGCTACTTATCCAAAGATCCTTCGCGATCCGGACGAGGTCTTTCAAAACTTGTCCCAGACAAGCCCCGTGCATGGTTTCAGACGTCACGCCCTTCCTCTGCACCAGTGTGGTGAGATATTGGGATCCCGGTACATTTTACATTACATTTACATTTTAAGCATTTAGCAGACGCTCTTATCCAGAGCGACTTACAAGATGTGCATTAATACATGGTAGGAACAACCATAGTTAGCGCACGAGATCAGTGCAGGAATACAGCAATAGACATCATTGCAGGCATCAGCATACCACACCTGTATGAGTGACTGGAGGTATCGGGGAGCAGTACCTCTGGCCGCTTGAAAAGCAAGCACCAGTGACTTGAGTCTGATGCGTGCTGCGATGGGGAGCCAGTGCAGGGAGGAGAGTAGAGGTGTGACGTGAGTGAACTTCGGCTGGTTGAACACCAGGCGAGCGGCAGCGTTCTGGACTAGTTGCAGAGGTTTGATGGCACAGGCCGGAAGGCCTGCCAGCAA
Source organism: Aldrovandia affinis (assembly GCA_029706075.1). Classification (NCBI taxonomy): domain Eukaryota; kingdom Metazoa; phylum Chordata; class Actinopteri; order Notacanthiformes; family Halosauridae; genus Aldrovandia; species Aldrovandia affinis. The sequence goes on from JAINUG010000168.1 coordinate 98,016, forward strand.
GGAATTGCAGTAGTCCAGACGTGAAATCACCAGGGCCTGGACCAGGAGTTGAGTGGCCTCTTGGGTGAGGAACGGTCGGATCCTCCGGATGTTGTGGAGGGAGAAACGGCAGGTCCGAGCGATCGCTGCAATATGGCTCGAGAAGCACAGCTGGGTGTCCAGGGTTACCCCAAGACTCCTGGCCGACTGGGACAGAGACACTATGGAGCCTTCCACGGTGATTGACGCATCAATCATCGGGGAGCCCTTCGCTGGGAGGAAGAGCAGCTCTGTCTTCCCCAGGTTCAGCTTCAGGTGGTGGGTGGACATCCATGCGGAGATGTCAGCCAGGCATGCAGAGATCCGTGCCGGGACCTGGGTGTCAGATGGAGGGAAGGAGAGAAAGAGTTGAGTGTCATCAGCATAACAGTGATAAGAAAAACCATGAGCAGAAATAACAGAGCCAAGTGACTTGGTGTACAGAGAGAATAGGACGGGGCCTAGCACCGAGCCCTGCGGGACTCCAGTAGAGAGGGTGTGGGGAGAGGAGAGGGATCCTCTCCAGGCCACCTGGTAGGACCGGTCAGCCAGGTAGGACTCAAACCATGTCAACGCAGATCCAGAGATTCCCATCTCGACGAGAGATGAGAGCAGGATCCGGTGGTCCACGGTGTCGAATGCCGCCGACAGGTCGAGGAGGAGGAGGACAGAGCTAAGGGATCGGGACCTAGCAACATGAAGAGCCTCAGTGACCGCAAGGAGAGCAGTCTCTGTGGAGTGGCCTGCTCTGAACCCAGATTGGTTGGGGTCAAGCAGGTCGTTCTGTAAGAGATGAACAGACAGTTGATTATAGACAGCCCGCTCTAACGTTTTGGAAAGGAATGGGAGGAGAGAGACAGGTTGGTAGTTAGAGATGACAGCAGGATTCAGAGAGGGTTTTTTGAGGAGGGGGACAACCTGAGCACATTTGAGGGAGGAGGGGACAGAGCCAGAGGAAAGAGAGGAGTTAATGACATTGGAGAGACAAGGGGAGGATGTCCATAGCAATGGACTGGAAGAGGGGGGAAGGAATGGGATCAAGAGGGCAGGTGGTGGGACGGTGGGAGAGAACAAGTTGAAGGATGTCCGAGTCAGGGAGGGGTGAGAAGGAGGACAGAGGAGTGGGAGGTTTAGGTAGCGGGATGGGAGAGGGAGAGGTTGGGGGGAAGGAGTTGCGAATGACCTCAACCTTCTCGTGAAAGAAGGGTGAGAAGTCATCGGCGGTTATAGAGGAGGGGGGTGGGGGAGGAGGAGGGGTGAGGAGAGAGGAAAATGTAGCATAGAGTTTACGTGGGTTGGAAACAGAAGATTGAATTTTAGAAAGGAAAAATGCAGACTTAGCAGAGGAGAGGTTAGTGGAGAAGGAAGCCAGGAGTGTGTGGAAGTCAGACAGAGCTACAGGGGATTTGGATTTTCTGGGGGGCTGGGGGTCGGAGACGAGCGGGTTTAGCGGATAGAGGACAGAGTAAGTCAAAGGAGGAGGAGAGAGAGGAAAGTAGGGTGGAAGATGCTACCTCAGCAGGTAGCTGAGAGAAGGCATCAGTAGGGGGAAGGGAAGATAGGACAGTAGCTGACAGGGCAGCGGGGGAGAGAGAGCGGAGGTTGCGACGGACAAGGACAGTGGGAGCAGGTGAAGATGGTTTAGGCCCAGAGGGGAGGGGGAGGGAGAAAGACAGAAAGCAATGGTCAGACACATGTAGAGGCGATACCGTAATGTTGGGTGAGGTGCAGTTCCTGGTGAAGACCAAGTCCAGTTGGTTACCGGCCTTGTGGGTGGATGGGGATTCAGCCATGGTGAAGTCAAAGGACTGAAGCAGGGGGAGGAATGCAGAGGCCTGGGAGGTCTCTAGCTGCAGGTTGAAGTCCCCGAGGAGTAAGACGGGAGTGCCATCCTCAGGGAAGGCACTGAGTAGGGCATCCATCTCGTCTAGGAAACTCCCCAGTGGACCTGGAGGGCGATAGAGAACAATGATGTGCAGTTTACATGGAACAGTGACAGTGACAGCATGAAATTCAAAGGAGGAGGGTGAGAAGTGAGGAAGAGGAACAATACCAAATCTCCACAGGGGGGAGATGAGTATACCTGTCCCTCCACCTCTACCTGAGGGTCGTGGAGTGTGGGAGAAGGTGTAGGCCGCAGAGAGAGCAGCAGGGGTGGCTGTGTTCTGTGGAGTGATCCAGGTCTCCGTGAGCCCCAGGAACTGCAGGGAGAGTAGTGAGGCCTGGGCCGAGATGAAATCGGCCTTCCGGACAGCGGACTGGCAGTTCCATAGTCCACCTGCTACCACTACGTCAACACTGGGAGATCTAGGAGGGTGGATGAGGTTGGAGAGGTTTCGGGTGTGGGTAGAATCTCTCCTTCTAGGCAATCTAGAAGAGGAGACAAGGACTGGGATAGGGAGGTAGCATGTAGTGTTCGATGCAAAGGAAGAAGAACAGGGAGATACAAAACTATGATACTCACCGTGCGGCGAGCACTCCCTAGCTGGCCCCCCTCGGTGGACTCCTGCAGGTAGACTCCTCCGTCTTTGTCCGCCGAGTCTTCGTTCGGTGAGGCTGCCGCAAGAAGCTGCCGCTATCCACAACTACGGCTGTTAATATGTGGCGAATGCCCCCTGACAACAATAGAGACTAATTACCAATCCCTTACACTAATCAACTACAGACACGGGTGCTACGCCTTTTAAAACAAAACTGATTGAAACGCTAAGTATCAATCAGCTTAACTAAATCATCTAAGCAGCAATTGAAGCTAGTAAACGAGACTAATAAACTGGAACAAAAGCAACAAGCTACTAATTAGCTAACAAAGGAGTGAGTCCTGCTGCAACAGGTGAGACAGGCAGTGAACGCTGAAAACTACACACGAAATCTAACGCTGGGTAACCAACACTCACTAGAACGCAACGCAACGAGACGACTCCTACCATGGTCAAATGCACACGGTACGAGCCCCCAAGGTTAGGTTCACGAATTCAGAATGCCTTAAAAGAGAATAGAGAACACTTGCACCAAATGAGAGACAGAACAATCTGAGAAAATCAAGCAGAGTTTATTCAACCCAATGCATTCGGGGTTCAATGTCTCCCTGTCAGACAAAGAACAACTCTTTTCCTGCAGATTCACCTTCTTATACACAATAGTTACCCTTAGACAGATGCTTTAGCCTCGCCCATATATCAGTCATAAGACAGTTATTTTCCCCATCTCTGAGAGAACCTCGTACGAGTCTAAACTTTTTGGCAGGCACACTCTGCCCTTGAGACTGTGGCGGTCAGCTACCCATGCAAAACAGTTCCGCAAAACAGATTTAGTACAAGCATGTAGTTGAAGTTATTCAGAAACAATTTTTAAACACAGAATTTCTCTATCAATATGCAGCTCCCTCAACCAGTGCCTCCACTCCTCAAGAGCCAGCTTCATGGCCAAGAGTTCCCAGGTGCCGATGTCATAGTTACTCTCAGCAGGGGAAAGACGACAGGAGAAGGCACTAAGGTGGGGCTTTTGGTCCTGAATGGCTCGCTGGGACAGGATGGCTCCTACTCCAACATCAGAGTATCCACTTCCACAATAAAGGGCAAAGAGGGATCAGGGTGGAGAGGTAAATCACTGCTTGAGGTCCTGGAATGATCTCCTCACCTCCGGAATCCAACAGAATTGAGCAGCTATCCCCCTAGTCAGGGCAGTGAGAGGCGTGGCAAGGGAACTGAAGTTTTTGGTTTTTGATGGCCCCATAAGATTTTAGTTTTCTACCTTTATTAGGCCTATACACATTGTCACTTTATCAGTCTACCTTTTCTTCTTTTGAATGAATACATTGGTAGCCTGAGCTTCTCTTGTAAATTGTCACCTGTAAAATATGCTTTTAAAAGAAATAACCATTTGTAATGTAAAGTGGTGCAGTAACATAAAATCTATTTGTTACAGAAGAGAAACACCAGAAGAGATGTTTTTAGATACCTTAGGTGTGTGCCTTTTATGTTTAATGGGAATCCTACTCAGGCCATACACAGATAGAGGTATCCATGTTAAGTAATTTTCTGTGGATTACAGAGGTTATTTTTGCCCAGGTCAGTGTGCCACCCCAATAAAATCACTGGGTCTAACCCAGGGGTGTCAAACATACGGCCCGCGGGCCATATCCGGCCCGACAGGTGGTTTAATCTGGCCCAGTCGTGAAGAGAAAAAATTATAACGATATAAAAAGCATATTTCTAGTCCATTCCTGTGGGGAGTTATGTTTTTTTAAAGAAATAACCGAAAAGCGCATTTCCAACACTAGGGGCAGCAAAGGAAAAGCAAGATTGGCATGACAAGAGATCAAGAAATAAAGAGCATATCTTTGCAAGCGCGTGCCAGGTCTGGGGAAGATGCAGTTTGGTTCCCCGCAAGTCTTACCGCCGTTAAGTTGCTAGCAAAATATCAAGAGTGACACCCCAATTACCAAAATGTCGTTGTCAAAGAGAAGAAAGGTTGACGTAGAGTGCCGAGCTTTCCAGGAAAAATGGACAGAGTATTATTTATTCACAGAGGTGAATGCAAAACCAGTGTGCTTGTTATGTAATCAACAGGTTGCAGTGCTCAAAGAATATAACATTCGGCGCCACTATGAGACTCACCATAAAGAAAAGTTTCACCATTTGCAGGGGCAGTTAAGAAAAGAGAAGATAAAAGAATTATTAGCTGGACTGAAAAAACAGCAGTCTGTATTTACTCGTAGCCGTGATGTCAGTGATAGAGCAGTGAAAGCTAGCTACCTTATTGCAAACGAGTTGGTGCGAGCATCCAAGCCATTTTCGGATGGCGAACTTGTGAAAAAATGCATGCTGAAGGCTGCAGAAGTCGTGTGCCCCGAAAAGCAGCAGGCCTTTGTCAACATAGGTCTGTCAAGGAATACAATTGCAGACAGGGTACAAGATCTCTCGCGAGACTTGGGCAGCCAAATGAAGGACAGAATCCGGTCATTTATTGTATTTTCGGTCGCTATTGATGAAAGCACCGACATCACAGATGTTGCACAACTGTGCATATTTATTAGAGGTGTTGATGAGACTTTGACCGTCACCGAGGAGTTTCTTGATTTGGTTCCCATGATGGACACAACAACAGCTGATGACATATTCAGCGCTCTCGTTACCGCGCTGGACAATGTCGGAGTGGACTGGTCCCGTGCTGTTAGTCTGGCCACTGATGGTGCCCCATCAATGGTCGGGAGAAAGGCAGGTGTTGCCACAAAATTCAGGAGAAGGTGCAGGCAGCCAACGGAGGAAAAGATTTTTGGACATTTCATTGTATTTTGCACCAGGAAGCATTGTGCTGTAAAACACTAAAAATGGATCACGTTATGAGTATGGTTGTCAAAACCGTGAATTATATCCGAGCGCGAGGTCAGAATCACCGTCAGTTTGACTGCTTTCTCAATGATAAGCACATCCCGGCTGGCTTACCATACCACACTGAAGTGCGATGGTTAAGCCGAGGTGCCGTACTCAAGCGCTTCTTTGAACTACGAGAGGAAATTGGGGAGTTCATGGAGAAAAGGGGAGGCCAGTAGGCGAATTGAAATGCCCGGAATGGGTGAGAGATCTGGCCTTCATGGTGGATATTACACAGCACCTGAATAATCTTAACAAAATGATGCAAGGTCGCCAAAGAGTCGTCACGCAGTTTTGCGATAGCATATGCGCCTTCAAGTTGAAACTGTTACTTTGGGAGAAGCAGCTCTCGAATGGTGACACCGCGCATTTCCCAATTCTCGCAGCTATGCGCGCAAGCCAACCCAATGCTGATTTAGATAAATACAAAGATAAAATAACAGAATTGCTGCAGGAGTTCGAGCGCAGATTTCAGGTCTTCGGGGAACTTGAGAAGGAATTTGCCTTTTTTTTTTTTTTTTTTATAGTCAATGCACCCGATATGCCCGCAGACATCCAACTTGAGATAATTGACTTGCAAAGTGATTCTAATTTGAAGCAGAAATTTGCATCGGTAGATTTAGGCACGTTTTACCAATATCTCTTGCCAGATTACCCCAGATTAACACACCTGGCTGCAAAGATTTTGTCCATGTTTGGAACTACCTATCTTTGTGAACAGGCGTTCTCTGTTATGAACCTCAACAAAACAAAGCACAGGTCAAGATTATCAAACACACACCTGAATGCCATCTTGAAATGTGTTGCTACACAGGATTTGAAACCTGATATTGATGGCCTGGTGAAGGCCAAACGATGCCAAGTTTCAGGATCCAGCAGTAGTCGATAGAAGAAGCCTGTGGGAAAGGGAGTTTAATTAAATTCTTGTTATGTTCACAAATGTTTGAAGTCTGAAGAATGCAGTTCTTTGAAAATAATTTACTTTTGTTTTTAGCTTGAAAAGAATATTCTGCAGTATATCCCTATCAGCAAGCCAGGTTAAGTAGGCCTGAGCTACAAAATATTTTTGATCTGAAGTAGCCATATCATATGGTTCAGTACTGCTATAACTTTTATGTTTTTTAATTTAATTCAATTTTTCATTACTTTGCACATTTACATTTTAGGCGGGGTGTTTAATTTTTTTTCATAGCACCCTCTTTAGTTTACTATAAGGATTGCTTCAGTATCAGATGCAAAATATTCACTCTGTATAAAATTAAATAAACCAGTTTTTTGAAAGCAAAATGCATTTTATTTGAAATCCATTGGCCTCTCTGTAAATGAGTAAATAATAATGATAAGTGATTAGGCTACTATGTTGGTTGAGGCATTTTTTCCCAACTAAGAAAAAAACAAAACAAAAACAAAGCAACTGATTTGGAGTTGACCATAGGTTATTTTGCTATTATGTTACTGGTCCGGCCCACTTGAGATCAGATGAGTTGTATGTGGCCCCTGAACCAAAATGAGTTTGACACCCTTGGTCTAACCTGACCACCCCATTGTAAAGGTTCAGGCTACACCCCTGGTTCCACAGCAGTTGTTGTTGTTGTTGTTGTTGTTGTTGTTGTTGTTGTTGCTGTTGTTGTTGTTGCTGCTGCTCCCCTATCAAGGTGCCTTGGTTAGTCAGAACTGTGCGAAAACACACCACCTCTGCTGGATCCATAGTTTGACTCGGTCTTGCTGAAATGATGCAGAGCACAGAACATAAAAAAACGGCTTAAATAATGGCAGGAAAACAATGCACAGGTGGAAACACTCAAAACAATAAAAACAATTAACCAATACAATTTTGAAACAATTAGGGAACACAAAAGTCCAATACCGCCCTCTGGCGGTGAGCAGGAACCATTACAAATTAACTTGACGTCATGTACAAGACTTCTTACAGGCATGGACTGTAAAGCTGATAGATTTAATATTGTTTAAGTATCATCTGTCCATCAAATGCTCTTGTAAGTTAATATAATTTACAGGTAACTGCCAAAATAAAGGAAACACCAACATAAAGTGTTAATAAGGTGTTAGGCCAACACAAGCCATCAGAACAGCTTCATTGCGCCTTGGCATAGATTCTACAAGTGTCTGGAATTATATTGGAGGGATGCAACACCTTTCATTCGATCATTTTGTGATTGGGGGACAGCCATGGCATATGGTTTACATTGTTTTCATACTCATCAAACCATTCACTGACCACTCTTGCCCTGTGGATGGGGGAGTTGTCATCCTGGAAGAGGCCACTCCCATCAGGATAGAAATGCTTCTCCATAGGATGAAGGTAATCACTCAGAATAGCTTTGTATTTATTGGCATTTACCTTGCCCTAAGGGGTTGAGTGGACCTAAACCATGCCAGGAAACTACACCCCACACCATACCACAGCTGACAGAACCCTTCATTTTAACATAACATAACATATGCCATTTAGCAGACGCTTTTATCCAAAGTGGCTTACAGTAATAAATGCATGCATGTTTCAGTATATGTGGTCCCTATGGGAATCAAACCCACAACCTAAGCATTGTCAGCACCATGCTCTACCTACTGAGCCACACAGTTACCTGTAGTATTATTCTGTAAATGCATGAGATCTGTATTCCTGTAGCAATTGTTGAGAACTACAAAATTGTCAATATTAATTTAATCCTGCAATAAATTCAAATCCTGAAGCCTAAAACACACATGTGCATGTTAAATAAAGCATCTTGAGAAAGTAAACATGTGGCCCAGGGTCCCCGTTAGGGGGCGTACTTGCACAAAAGTTTTAGTGACTCACAGCAACTAGATTTAGTAAGAACACTGCGTGATCACCACAATGTGATCACCTTTTAAACCTGATAACAATGTAGGGCTTACATATATATACAATGGTATTATGAATCATATAGAAAAGTGTTTAAAATACAATATTTTATTAAAAATTAATATCAGAAACATGCAGTTTCTACTATTTATACAGTTTTTATACAATTTTCCACCTAAGCCATTGCATTTTCACTTTGAAAATGGTCATGCCCACTAGTTGTGGTTCAGCTGATTGGCACATCTGCAGCAGACAGAACAGGGGTGAGTTCAATGGGCAAATGTCAAGTAGCGTTGAGCAATCGCACTGATGGGAGTTGAAGTCCATCGTTGAGGTTGTAGAGCGTTATGTGAGCTGTCAACTTCACTTCACATTAGCACCCCAGACATATTGCACAATATTTTGCCTACTGAGTTCATAAAATTAGTTCAATAGGCAAATGCTGAGCAAACTTTTGCTATCATGCTGATAGAAAATTAAGTACAGTTACAGATTGTGAAGTAGGCTACATTTAACATATCTCTGCATTTTACCTCCCATCAGCACCTCTGTGAAGTGTGCAAATGATTTACTTTCTGAACCAACATTTTCCTTTTCACTGACTAAAACACATCAATATGGAAGAGTAAACTTTATGAAATGGGTATTGTACTGATTCACGTTTAACGTCATACTTCGAATGTAGGGGTTCACAAACCACATAAATTGCTATTTAGCTAAATAAAATTATTCCTATAATTACAATGGTCACAGTGTTACCATGTACATTAAGTTGTATCCTATCTATAGTACAAAATATGTGATTGATGAAAAGAGCAAACAAAGTCTTACTAAAGGGGGAAATATGTTTTTCCACTTTGCTTAGGGCCCCTTGGGACTTCACTGACAACAGTTTGGGAACTCCTCTTTTTTTAAGTTAAATTTGTTTGATTCTTGTTGATTTAGCATATCCTTGTTAATGAATGAAAATACTATATATAAACCACAAACAGATTTTTCTCATATAATGCACTTAGTAAGCAGACTCAAGTCTTTCAATATCATCTCAGACATTACCCTCAAAGTTACACCGGCTAAATCCTAAGTGAGCATTGCTTTTATATAGCTCGTAATATGAAGTATTGTTCTCAAAAATAAGTTCTCAAATGTAGTAATGTCTTCATCATTGTATCTATTCCGGGGCTATCTGCCGCTTTACTTCATCATTTCAACTTTGTGTGTCAAGATTCACGTCGCTGTGGCATCTAGGCCACCAAAAACCCCAGGTGCTACGAGGTGGCAGGGTTACTTGTGGCTCAAGAAAGCAAACGAGGGCTTAATCTTGTGAAAAGTTTTAAAACGTTGATTGGTCTGTGTTTGTATTTTTTTTTAGGTAAAGCAGATAGACGACAATAATTGGCGAAGTAATCAAATACAACACCTTCGACGAGCAGCCGTACACGGTCTCGATCCACCGTGGCAGTGCACGAGATAGTTAGGAGGGGTGTCGCTGGGAGGAGAGAAGTAGGAGTGGATATTGGGCAGATTTAAGAAGGAGCTCGGAAGTGACGTGACCGTTGCCGGCAGAGTGGATAAAGACAGAAAGATCGACACGGGCGTAAGGACAGACGGCTAGTTAACGTTAACTTCTGCAAAGCAACGGAGGTGAGAGTTTTATAATTTCCATGAATGTATGTATTTACAGAATGAAATATAAAGCTTGCTATTGAGTTTACAGTCTACATACTGTCTTTTTGGTTAACAATAGATTGTAGCTGGCCACCTAGTAGTGTCGAAACAAATTAATCATATGTTACAGGGTCCGAGGAAGGAAATGATCTGGGCAATTTGGAGCAGTACAGAACACGTAGGTTGCAAATTCGCAAGATAGCGAGCTGAATAAAGTCATTTATACGGATTGGATTTTGCTTGCGGTAGCCAGTTCGTTCTGGGTTCAAAATAATGCAAGACAACTAGCTAGCTAAATTAGCTAGCTCTAATAGTTAACTGTTTGTCAGGTTTTCATCTACGTGGAATAGTGGTTCTCTAAGCTAACTAGCTAGAGGCATACTTGCTTTTACAAATCGAATAATTATCCAACGTTCTGATAGACCATTGTATGGATGTGGTGTTGTAGGTGACTATCTTGTTAGCTAGCTAGCAAGCTTGCTAACTTGATATAGCTAACATTAGTAGTGGTTGCAATGGCAAGGTAGTATGCTTGTATGAAAACATTTCATATGTGTGACTCCCATTGTAGCTAACAGATTAACGAATTTGCCAGTAATCGACATCATACTAGAGCATCTCCAATCAGGACACTGGTTTCTGGCTAGCTAGTTGGCCAGTGCCAGCGCTAGTCGCAAACATTGATGCATGTTACGAATTTGCCAGCTAGTGTTGTTTCATCATAAGAAATGAACGTCTAGCTCAGTATTAGCCAGCCAAGTGATTAAATTATCAGTTTTTAAGTTGCTATTTCCATGCGTGCGCATAATAATACAGTTTAATTATGCAACACGGCCTCAATTGACTGGGCTCATAGTACTACATAGCTGCAGCTAGCTTCTCAGGCCAAAGCCCAGTTAGGGTAGAGAGCATATAGGAAAATGGTAAAATCTGCACAATTCCGTGCTGGATTTGGTATTAATCGGTAAATTTGCTGTGTGTTCGTTTAAATTGTATTGTTAATGTAACCGACTCAAATGTCACAACACGTTTAAACTAGCTAACTGGCTGGCTAGTTGGGTAACTAGCTAACATCGTAGTTGGCTAGCTAAGGGGAAGTTGTGTAACGTCAGTTTGCCAGCTGGGTTAGTAACCAGCTAGTTTATGTATCGAAGGTTGCTTGATCGCTGAGGTAAATATTCACATGAACGCGCATGTCACATGACTACCTACATTGGCTAGCCAGTGAAACAGAATTTGATATAATTGCAATGTTAATATTAATTTGACATAATTTAGAATGGAATTCCATTAGGTCCAGTGTCGTATTTCCATGCGTGTGGTTCTACTGGGTGCGGATGGGATGATCGGTGGTTTTGTGGTGTTTGTGGTTAACTGGGATACTTACAGAATGTTGCGTGTTTAAATCTCACATGACATATCGCTGCTCCATTGAACCATTTATTTAACATTTAATAATTTAATGTAAACTGTTAACTCCTTAAACTGGTGTGAATAAGGTCGGTCTATCTTTTTAATGTACGGTAGTTAATCTTTAGTCTTCGGCAGTTCTAGCTGTGCCAATGTATGCAGGACCCCAACATTGTATTTTGAACAATGTTCTCGTACTTGAACAAATGCTGGCTAGAAGGGATGGGAAAATAGAGGTTGGTAAAATATGGGATAATTTTCTGGATTATGTAAAGGGAAGGGATAGGAATGCCAAAGTATCCCCCAGTCGTCTAGAAACCCTAGAATCCAAGCGGCTACTGGCCATCCCAGAAACTAAACAATTATCAGCCTTCCTAGAAACTGAGTGGCTACCGAGGGAAAAGAGAAGGGAGAATGGGTTTATAGGCCACCAAATTATTTTGTTGCTGTTATGATTTTGTTTTTTTGTTTTTTTGTTTTTGGTCTAGTTATTTAATGTTGTGTGCCGATCTTTGTGGTGTACTATGTGTAAATTAAAAACATGTAATACAGAAAATAAAACAATGTTCTCATAGAAAGCCAGTTTCACAATTTTGTGTAATATTCATGCCGTGGTAACTTCAAGAATTTGAGGATTAGCGTCTGCTAATTTTGGCTTCAATCTGATACTTCAGTACAACAGCAAGACCATGTTGAAGAAGCTCAAGCGGATGCTCACAACTTGTTGAACATAGGTTTCCAGGCGCACGTCTTCACTGTTGGTCATGTGGTATCTACATGATTATTTAACCCAATAATAATGCGTTTTGAGAGTTACCTTTTCTGACAGCGCTTCCTTTGTTGTTTTAAGTCTTATTTAATGAAAGCGTGCACTCATTATCTTTAACCAGAAGTTTGGCATCATCATAAATGTCAAAACAACAGTTTCTGAATGTCACCATGCACGTCCCTAGAAGTCTAAGAACGAGTAATCAGTAGCCTGTACTGTTCCGTTTAGCACTCAACATTCGCAATGGTAGAACTATACAGCCTACATTCAGTCTGTGTTGTCCTTGAACACATAGAAATAGGACTGCCACCTTGTGACCCTGACTATATAGATATGATGTTGAGACTTCCTCCCTGTACAATGTACATTTCAGCAGATCGAATAGTGTACAGTCAAGACGCCTAAGAATAATTCTGCACATAGTGGCAGAACAAGTATGGAAGTCCTGAAGTGAACCAACATGTTGAACCTCAGGACACTGCTGGTACAGTCAGATATGATGTACCCCAAATGGTTACATAGGTCTGGGGGTGAAGAGCAGTCATTAGCAAAAGGGTTTGCAGTCCAAGACCCCCTATCATTTCCTTCATATATTTAAGGCTCTGTAACAGATGTCTGTGATTTCCTTGATATAGGGGCCCTAAGAGGACAGGACTCAACTTCCAAATAAATTGTTGCTGTTTAATATTTATATTCATATAGACGTCTGCGTTTCCACAGGGGTCTAAAGAACCACGAAGATTAGGCAAATTAGTCTGCTGACGCATGTTATTCTTCTTCTTCGTATGCCAATGAATGACAATTTCAGTTTTTCAATTTGTTATTTCACTAAATCTTTATTTCAAAATTTCACAAAAGACATTTTTAGATTCAGTACACCTTAGGTCGATTTAACTAGGGTGGTCTTATGCCTTAATTAATTTAATAAAAAATTAAAAGATTAAAATCATTTTTACATTTTATTTAATTCGGTCGCGTTTCTAAAAACCTGCCTCTGAGAAAGGCATTTGTTGTATACTTTATTTTTAGTTTGTTCCATTGATTTATAAATATATTTTCCGTATATGTTTCGAACTGGTTTGCTAATGCTGATTTTTAAAAATGGCGGTTGAAACAGAACGCAGAACCAATCCGAAATGTTCAGCGCTGCAAGCCCCACCACCAAAAGTTCCATAACATCGACCTACCCCTTGACTAGGGCTGTGTTCGAAACCGTTCCCTATTCCCTAAATAGTGCACTATACAGTGTGTTCGCCATTTTGTAGTAGTGTTCGAATTCTTAACGGTTAATTTCGTTCACTATATAGTGCACTATAAAATACCCACAATTCACAGCGATTTCTAGTGAACAGCGAATGTACCCTACAATTTCTCCGATATACCACAATGCCATGTGGTCGTGTCTTAGTTAGCTCACGACAAAACCACACTTGCACATCATTCGAATTTCAACAATTTATTTGGGATTTAACATTCAAAACTGAACATGCAAACCCGATACCACCTGAGTACATTTCAACCTGCTGTCATGAGTGCTCGTTTTGTTTACGTGATGCTGGGCGCATCCGCTTGCGTCACCTGAATATCCGGCAAAACATTTTTAGACATTTTTTCAAATGACGTTCAGTGTAGTGTCCGAAAACAGTTTAATCGTTCACTACATGGAACACTACATAGGGAACACTATATAGGGAATAGGGAACGAGTGAACGGTTTTGAACACAGCCTAGGAACATTTTGGGGGGTAAATATGTCCCCCGAGCTACATTCTGATGCTGGTTGCTGCTACTTCCGTTTCCTGATATGAAGATAATTACCATAAAGGTCCCAAGTTCCTGGGAAAAGTTCCTGCGGTGGAAACGCGCCTTTAGAGAGTTATTGGAAGTATTTTTAACATACTGTATTCATACAGATTTAAAAATATATACATTTTTTAAAAGCTGAAGCGAAGCATCTTGTGTGTGTCCCGTGTAGCCTGTGCAATGTACCCAGTTCTAGCGATAAGATAAATATGCTGTGTTTCAGCAACTGTTTGTGAAAGGAGTCATTGCAAAGCCATAATCTGAAAGTGACTGTTTTTCCATCGATAATGAGTTGATTGACCTGGGCTTGCAATCCAACTAGAAGTAGAGAGAGTTTTTGTTGCATGTCCCGTTATGTTTTCTCTCCACTAGTCTCTGCATTGTGGTTGACCCAGGCAGTGAAGGAATAAGGTCTGTGCTCACCAGTTTCCTTTACAGACTCTGTTTGAATGTGCGGCTTATGACGTGAGATAAAACCGGAGTTTGGCCCCTATGTACCAGACAGTGCCATCTGTGCTGCATGCAAATGACCATTGAAGAATTGTTGTAAATATATTCCAATCTTTACAACACTTTGCAAAGGAAAGGTGGTTCAATTCAATTTGTTAAATCAAGATCAGTAACTGTGAATAAGAATTCCTTTGGACATTTTTGGCTGTTATGGTATGAAAAATTGCTTCAACTAAATGTCACACAGAATCATTTTGTGTTTAGTTGATCTGTTTATTTTAAGAAAATAACTGGTTTGAGAAAACTGCACCTGCTTCTACTTTCTACAAATGTTCTCCTAGTATCTTTACAGCAGAGTTCAGAATCTATGCTCTCTAATCACTATGTGAAAGTCTCATGTTGTTTGAAATGGTGGAAATGACTGGGAATGAATTTGTCACAAGGATTTTTCACTTGTCAGCCTTTGCTATGAAGGTGCTGAGTGGCCACGGATTGTACTGTATCCCTTTACCGAAGGGTGCAGATGAACAGAAAAGGGCAAATGATGAAAAGGAAAAGTGAAGTGGATGGACTTTGGCTTCGATGGACGAGAATGGATCTGCGTAGAGATGATGCATGCGAGTGTTGTGGTGGCATGCCAGCACAAGTGTTTTGAGTAGGATATTGGTTTCCACTGTCTGGAGCGAGGTGCAGAAATGGCTGTTAAGCAGGAGAGCTTCTGGTTTATTCATTGGGGGTTGGCTAGCTCTGGCAGAGGAGGCCAGCCAAGATTGATGGGAACCTATCCAAAATGCAGCAGGTCCTGAACCTGCAGCTGGGTTGAGTAGGTGGCAAGCAGTGGGCTGGTTCTTTTAGATTAGTTGAAGGAATGAGTCGGTAGATGTTGGCGTGTGATACAATGATCTGGGCTACGGGAGTTGTGCATGATCCTGAGGTTCTTGGCAGCCCGTGAGGGTGTCACCATCTCCTTGGAAACCAGTGTTAAGGTCCTAGCCTCGGGGGGGTGCTTCAAGGTATGGTATCTGGCTTTTTTGAGAGGTTTAGCTTGAGCAGTTGGGTGGTTGGCCAGGCAGAGATCACAAGATGGAACCTGCACAGCAATGAATGAATGATTTCAGAACAATTCAGATAAATAAAAAATAGATTTAGAAAAAGATTTTCCCCATTGAAGTTGAGCGCTGGGCATGTACATTGTTGAATTCTCCTTGGCCTAGAATTCTTGAGATTTCAAGTCCTATGCAATACTACAATTGGCTTCAAACAGACCCATACAATATTTTATACTAGAAAACTGCTTATAGTGAACAATGCAATAAATAAAAAACTTTTTCAAAGGAGAATGCCCACGGATTTCTATAATTTGATATAATCAAATTACCCCCCAAAATGTTTAGATTTTTGCAGTGGTCTCATAGCTGCTCCAGTAGTGATCTGTAGTATTTTCATGGACCGTATACATTTGACAAGACAATGCATCTCAGTTTTATTAGATTGTTTTTGTTTTAAATGTATTCGATTTTCCCCCTGTTTTTCTCCAATTTAGTGGCTAATTATACCCTCTATTTATTGTGAGAATAGTCCATACATTCACATGGAACAGGCAGGACGTCCTGATCTGAGCTGTTTAGCAGGCACTACATTGCAGTTCTGGTTACTGGAGGAGCTATGAGACCAGTGCAAAAATCAACCTCAGAGTAGGACGTGGTAGTCCGTTATTAAGCTTCTTGCACCTACTTTCAGCAGGAAGTAAGACCAATACCTGAGAGTGGTTTCCTGTCTGTTTTTGTGGTATGTGAAGTGCCATAAACGCATGCTTGTGATGACTCGCACACAGGAAATGTGAAAACCATTGTTTGTGCTCCCACTTTATTAAATGCCACAGAAACATGCATACACACATGCCTAAACGTTATACAACTATACTCAATTATCACACAATATTTCTGCTTTTCGTCACTGCAAAAAAAAATTGATAAATGTAATTCTTTAAATGTGTATTTGTTAATCATTTGATAATGTTTTTATTATTTGTATATATTTTTTTCCCCTCCTTGTGGATAATGTTCCTGGAGCGCAGTCCAATGGATAACACATTCAAACGTTGTTTAATAATGAGCTGTTAATGGCCTAATTTACAGACCAGGCACATTGCTTACTTCATTGATAAAACAATAGCCTACTTTTATGATGTTTCAAAGTGTTTCTTTGAACATGGATGTTTTTATTTGACACATGACCACATGCAATGCTTATTTTAAATTGTAGGGGATTCATAATTTTGTGTCATAAAGAAATGTTATCTAGTGAACATTTATTTATTCTGGCCATAAATCTGTGAGATGATCCTACTTTTTTATTGTTTGTGATGGAACCAGGTCATCTTGCCAATTTACTTATGCATTTTCCCCATCGCTACATAACGCAACTTGCAAACCGCATTCATTTCAGCAGTGTTCTTTTAGTGGACGGAATGATGTCTCTGGCGATGTCTAATCTATATCTCTTTCCAGTTCCGTATTGTTATAGATTTCTAAAAATCACTCCTCTCTCAGAACATGCGCACATGCCGCCATCTCAATGTAAGGACAGCTTGTGAGATTTCCTAAATTGCTGCTGAGTAGGAGTATTTAAGTCTAAAGAATCTTGATAACTAGCTTTTATTCCTAAGAGTAAAAGGAATTTGCATCACTCTCAGAATGTTCAATGACTTAAGAGCTATTTACAACTCTGAGATGCTTGATTACTACTGGCCTGGACCTAGACCTAGTACTATGTCTTATGTGTCAGCCTTAATTTATACTGAAACTAGATTGTACTTTTTACTTTAATTGAACTGAAATGGCAAGTAATGTGCATGAAACTCTGCAATGTCTGGTGTTAAATTCAGGCTTGTGATCTTCCTTTTATTAGTTTTGGAAACAGCAGTGTACTTTTCCACTTTATCTGCCACACTGACATGAATTACTAAGTTTTACACTGGCAGTGTTGGCATTTTTTTATTTAAATTTTGAGACCAAGATGTATAAAGGAACTTGGTTTACTCATCTTAAAAAAAAAAAATACCTGACGGCAACAATTTTTCTGCCTTCCATTCTAGTTAAAATTCCTTATTCCTATCTCAGTCCACATCGTGGTGTCTTTTCTTTCTAGTTTAGGAGTGCAGGGTACATTAACGAGTTAATTAGTCCTTCTTAAAGAGTACTTAGAATTCCAAAAATCAACAAACACTTTGCACAGCTGGATCTACCACTCCTTTGTTCAACACTGAAGAGCCCCCTCCCCACGTCATAGGCTTGATTTAAACTTGGTCATGGTGTCTGACGTAGTTTCACCTTTGCTGACAGTGTGAGGTGCTTGGCATGTGTACAGGTGAGATAGCATGCACTGACGCACGAGGAGAGCATGTCAGAGGGGCGTGTTTGCTCGGTTTAAGTTTCTGTTTCCTGAGTTGCCGTGCAGGAAAGAGAAACATAATAAGGCAACAGCTAGGCCCATAAAACTCCAGCTGTTTACCAGAGAGAGTGGCATTGAGTTGGGAAGCCAATCCCTGAAGACCCCAGAGTTTGTTACGGGCTCTAATTAAAACGTTGAGTTGGGTGCGGGACTGAGGCAACTGGTCACTGACCGGTGGTCTTGTTCCTTGTACATTGAGGTTTCTGTACTACTAATCCTGTTTGCGTTGGCTCGACAGGGGTGATTGCTTTAACGTCCTGATAAGGAGGTGCCTCTTGAAAGATTATTTTGTCTCCTCAGATTCTTAGCTGGTAGACCTTCAAGCTGTGGTTCATGACAAATGTAGGCATGATTTGTTTGTCAAATGTAACAATCAGCCTTTAACAGTGACATACTTTTGATTTTGACCTGTGCTGCTAGTCATTTTTAATATAGGAAAAATTTAACATCAGTGGCAGGAGGTGGGCATAGTAGAGGGAAAAAATTGTGAATTCCGGGAGTGGGGAATCCAGCTTTCTTCTCTTTTTTTTCTTGCCACTTGGTTTCTTTAAGGGTATTCTAGGTAGCAAAAATATATTGAAAAAAAGTTTGATTTGGACTTAAATGTTTCATGGCATAGTGTGAGCTGGCACTCAAAATGTTTTGGATTCACATAAAATCCAATCTCATTTACTGCAACTCCAAAGCCAAAATGATTAATGTGCCATTTGTCTAAGCCAAACTGGAACCAGGCTGTGGCCAAAGGCAACTTTGAATGCAGATTCTCTTAAACTGTGCGCCAGACAGTGATTAATTGAAATTTGGTTTTCATAACAGATTTTATGTGCATAGGAAATGAGTCTAAAGATAAAAGAGGGGGTTGGAGGTTGAATGTAGTATTTTTTAAAGTCTTCGACTTAGGGCTTACACTATCAAACAACTTTCCCAGACATTCTAGTTTGAACGCTTTTAGCAGACGTTTCTTTGTCCCTCAGTATGATGCCGTTTGGTAGTAATCATGGATAGACTGATCCAGTTCTGTTAAATGTATCCTTGTGTTCCCCCTCCCAATGCATCCTACCAAATTCCAAAGTGCAGTTAATCAATGTGTATGGAAAAAATGATTTCAAACTACTTTTTCTCCTTTTCCTCCCTAGATTTTTTTCAGCTATTTCTACTCATTTTTTTTTTTTTTTTTCTTCTTTTTTTTTTTTTTTTTCTTCTTTCTGCTGAGGCTCCTGCAGGAAGAGGAAGCGGCGGTGTCCAAGCTGTAAGCGTGGATGGTGGGTTAGCCTCTGGAGGAGTCTGTGACCCCATCTGCCTCTCCCCCACCATCTCCCATTCCAGCTTCCAGCATTTGTAATGTGAGCCTTTGCTGGCATCTTGTGGGAGAGCAAGAAATCCAGGAAGAAATAAAAATCGTTGTGTGAGGAGGCATCTGCGAACAAAACTGGACACATTCAATTTGAGACCGTGTGAATTATTCTGTGTAACTGCGGTGACTGTCGATCGTCAGACTAAAGTGTACTACCATCGCTCTCCGTGGAGGAGAAAGGGACTTTAAAACGCAAGAAGCAAGAATTTATTTTTTCTTTTCTTTTCTTTCTTTTTTTCTTTTTCTTTTTTCCTTTTTGCCCTGATTGGGGCCCTCTATTTTGGATTTCACCATGGCCAAAAAGAACAGTCAAAAAGGTAAGTTTTTGTCCAGCATCAGCCTCTGTGCTTTCAAAATCCACCACGGTAGCTTATGGCAACTGAGTTTTCAGCATACCTCTACCCACACCCCTCTTGGGGGACCAGGGTTTTACACTGTGTCTATTTCCATCTGACTCAGAGGAATGACTCCACAGCAGATAGGCAAAGGAGATGCAAGTGCTCCTAGCCTCAGGGAGAGATGCTCCAGGAGCATGTTGGAAGGTTCTAGATCCTTCCCTTACTCTAAACAGAACAGGTTTCCCTAAGAAAAATCCAGCCTAAAATTTGATTGCATGAGGTCTGTGCGCGTCTGTCTGTGTGTCCTAGTGCACGCCGCTTGGTTGGGCTGCCACATCGTACGTATTTACATGACTCTCACCCACATGCAAGGACATCTTGAGGTATCAGTCATGGGAGCAGGCCCATCCAAATGGCACAGTGTTCCCAAAGCAGCCTGAGGAAAGGAGCATCACAGCGGGAGTCTGAGTATCTCGTGGTCTTTGCTGCGACGTGGTGAATTCTGATCTTAGAACTAAACTCATCCCAGCTGTCCCTCACGTTGCACACAGAGAAGCCAGATGCCTTTGGAAACAGCTCTGTTTGATACCGAAGTGAATGCAGTGAATAACACTGTAAAAAAAGCATCTAGTTTTGCATGCCCGCTCGGCCCCCAAAACCCCTTAAATCCTGAAATAATTGGTTTTAAAGGGATCCTTGACATACAATAGCCCTGCGGTTAGTCAGGAAATGGGCGGCAATAATGAGAGTGAAATCTGATACCCACGTGACGAAATGGAAACACACGCACACACAATACCCATTTTCAGGGTAATCCTGTTTTTATTGCTTCTTGAGAATAAAATGTTTAGCTTGGATTGCGTGTTATGTGGCATGATACATTTCCTTGTTACATTTTTTTTTATAGGTGTGATATCAAACTTGCCTAGGGGCCTTATGAAATTCACTCAAATTCTCAGACATTCCCATCTGCTTCTCACTTTGTTTGAACAATTCTTGGGGGCACTCTTGTTGTTACTGGCCAATGATTCCTCTTTCTGCACACCAAGCCACCTCTCTCTTTCTATCTCTCAACACCATGCTCCTTTCCCATCCCTCTCCCTTTCATTCAACTCTTAAAACAGGATACCAACTTGCAGCAGAGAAATAGTGTGAAATAGATTATTTTATTTGAAAGGCAACTTTAAAAAAGAGGGCGAGAAAGAAGCAGTGGTTTTGAGTAAGTGCTTAAGCTGTAGAGGGGCCAGTATGTTTGTGAATAGAGCCCTCTGTGTTTGTGTGACAGTGTGAGTGACTGAAGACTGTGTTAAGTGCAGTCCTGAGAAGGAGCTCCAAAACCACCAATCTACAATCTTGTCTGCCCAGACCATGAGCCAAATTAAGCCAGGTGCTATACAATACTGGCAGGAAAAAAACCTAAAATAATCTTGTCCTTTTAAAAGTGAGATTTTTATTTATTGGTTATTATAAATAATAATAAATGCACCAAATGCAAGTCCTGTGTTTTATATCAACAGTCATGCATCTTATTCCAGCTTAATTTCAGGAAATTGTTTTAACCAGACCCTCTGCATTGACTGAGGTCTGATTCCTACATATCCTGTCTCCATAGCAACACAGACAGCAGCAGCCATGTGGTATCTGTCATCCATTGGATGGCTGTCTTTCAGTTTGGCCACTGTAAAAAGCTAAATGCATAAAAAAATAAGTTGAAGTAGGCTTCCTTAAGATGTCATGGGTAAAGTCTGTGACTGTAAAGTCTTTTTTGTTGTATTCTGCTTTATTTTTTATTTTTTATGTTTGATTGATTTTTTTTGGGAATGACCCAATTTTTTTTTCATTTGACTTTGCTTGAAACTCTTGGCCCAACATGGCAACACATGCACTGGGAACAGTGGGTTGTTTTTGAAAAATGCATATAAATGAGCTACAATATAAACTTAAGTAGAATGGAGTAGTGTGCATTAGAGGCTAGCTTTGCAGTGCATTAGCAGCTGTCGTAATTGGAAGGACTATCTCTTTGCCTTTTCTGGGTTTCTGATATTTTGACAGCAGATGGTTTACTAGCTAGTTGATACAAAAATGTACAATAAACCAGTTAAATATAGGGGATAATGTTAGAGGTGGTTTGGCACAGTTGGGTGTGGCGGTGGAAGAGAATAAAGGTACAGGTAATGCTGAATAGAATGTGGAGGGGTCCTTGTGAGGACATCTGGATTAGATTACTGGGAGAACATGAGAGGGGCCTTAATATAGGAGTATGCTACAGACCACCAGCTTCAGACAGCAAAATAAATACTATGGTCCATAAATGCTCTATGGAAACTTAAAACAAGCCTGTCAGGAAGGAGAGGCATTAATAATGGGTGAAAGCTACAAAAGAAATAAGGTCAGCTAAAAGATGCAAAGAGTAATACAAAGCACCTTTTTCAATATTGCCGGCAGTAGAAAAAGGAGGTTATGAAGAGGTTAAGTGCATTAAGAATAAGGAATTTGCTTTATTATAATAAGGAGGTTACCACTCTGCCCAAAAGTACAGTCAATGTACAAGATGTTTTAGTGGACATTGAGATGAGGGATGGAGAAGTACTAGAAAAACGTAACTTAAAAGGCAGCTGGCCCTGATGGCATATATCCTAGAGTACTCAAGGAACATTGGGAGATTGCACAAAAATATCTGTCCATGGTTTATATATAATCTCTAAACACTGGTGAAATACAAGATGACTGGAATTAAGGTAGTATAATTCCAATATATAAGAAGGGGGACCGTACTGACCCAGGAAACTAAGCCTATCAGTCTAACTTGCATCATGTAAAACACTGGTATGTATTATTAGGGACAAGGTTCAATTATTCCTGAAAGATGATCATATTGTAAGGGATAGCTAACATGTTTTTTTAGGGGGAGATCATGCCAAACAAACATCCTGAACTTCTTTGAGGAAGCTACAAAGTGTTTTGACTTGAACCAGGCTCATGATATTATATATTTGGACTTTCAAAAAGCATTTGACAAGGTAACACAAGAAGCTCATTGTCAAAATTAATTCAGTAGGAATTGCAGGAGTTATTTCAGAGTGGGTTCATAATTGGCTGCGAGGTCAAATACAGAGAGCAAGGGGGTGGGGTTGAGTGGGAGGGGTTGTATCTGACCTAGGAGTGGTGGGCAGTGGAGTCCCGCAGGAATCAGTGATAGAACCTCTGCTCTTCCTTATTTATATAAATGATCTTGATAGGGATGTTGGGAGTAAAATAGTTACATTTGCAGATGATGCAAAATTTGGTGGTTTAGCAAAAAAAGGTAATCCAAGATTATTTTTTATTTTATTTTAAATGCCAAAATGGGCAAAAACATGGCAAATGACACAAAGTATTGCTAAATATAAAGTTATGCATGTGGGAAATAAAAATATAAAACTGGAGTATTTTATGGGACTTGAAAAATTAGGTGGTGGTCAATTTGAAAAATACTTTTTGTAGTTGTAGTTTATTAAAGTCTCCGTATCTAAGCAGTGTGCTGTAGCAGTAAAGAAGGCCAAGAGGATGCTGGGATAGATTTATAGCAAAAACGATTGAGTATAAATCAGAGGTTATTGATGTGATATAATGCTTTTGTCAGACCTCACTTGGAGTACTGTGTTTGCTTGTGGGCACCACACAACAAGAAAGATGTAAAAAGTCTCGAAAAAGTACAAAGAAGGGCAACTAAATTGGTACGTGGTATTAAAGGTAACGGTTACGAAAGATTTGTTGGAAATTAGTTAAAGGCGGAAATTAGTTGAAGGCAAATTCCTTATGGATATCAGAATGTTTTTGTTATTTTACAGTTGTCAATGCCTCAGACAGCTTACCAGGTCAGGTAGTGGAGGCAGAAACACTTGGGGTATTCAAGTCAGGCTTGATACCGTACTGTATATTCTTTAGACTCGGAAATTACCAGCACAGATGATCTGAACGGCCTGTTCTCGTCACTATGTATTCTTATGTTGTGTAATAAGTAAAAAGAAAATGAATAGACAAAAATGAAAAGGAACTTTCTTGTCTTAATGGAGGGCTTCCTAACCAACAGTCATGCCATTCCACAACTTTGCAGCCAGAATATTTAATATCGTCGTTCAACATGCATGCTGCACCACAAATGAGATTCATTTGATTTCATATTGAGATCTTTCTCATTCTCTGTGGTTTATGGTTGAAATAGTGTATCCAAGGACATGCGAATACTGTGGTGGGGAAAAAAAAAAAAAATCTAGGCTATATATTGGAAAAGTGTGTTAATCTTGCTTTGGGTGACTTTTGTTTGGAATTGACTGCACTGGTTCTAACGCAAGATTTGTTTGGCAAATACTATGCTTCATCATTTAAATTATTTTTGCAAATTCTTTTACAATTAATCGATGAGTGTGGTGTGAGGTATGTTGGGACGTGGGGAGAGATGATGCACTTTCTGTATTGGGGGTGGTGTATGGATCTATTTATCCTACCCATCAGTGATGCTAGCAGCATTCTTCATATGCAAACACACACTGTGTGTGCCTATGTGCGTGCTCGTATGCACGCCTGTGTGCATGGCAAATGTTATTTTGTAATGACGCACTTACATGCTGAAAGTGTCGGAGTAGGAGTATAGAGTAAGCCAGAGCACGGGGACACTGAAGGCTGGGATATGTGTGTTACTGAGCATTGTGCTTCAGTGTCCCACCTGCTGTCACTCAATATGTTACTTCATGGGCCCTTCCAAGTGTAATGGAAGGGCCCACACCAACCTCTGCAGAGTGCTTCTGAGTATGGCTGTGACAATATGACATTTTCATGGTATGGTAATCCTACTACTCAATATCATGGTTTTCGGTATATCATGGTATCATTTTTTAAGCTAAGAAAAGTATCACACAAAGTTTACAACTCGATCTGTTTATTCTGTTGAAAAATAAAACAAAAAATACAACTGAATATAGTTCACTCATTTAAATCATTCACTTTGCGAATTAAGCAACATTTTGCTTTATCGCGTTATCAGTTTATGGGATCTAGCACTATTTTTGCCACTCACTTTTTCCATTGTGGCATAAAACTTGTGCAGCATTTGGCTGTACAAATTGGAGGAACCATAGAAGCAAGGCTCGTGGGATAACTTTTCACAGGTAAGTGGGTATTTCACCATTTCACTGTCACATAAAGCTGATGCTGAATGACCGTCAGATATCGCCATGATGATAACAAAACATATAACATTAGCTAGTTGTCAAACCACTGCATGACCAAGTGACAAAGTGATATTCCATCTAATTTGTTGTTGCGGAAGCCATGTGAGGTGTGGATTTATCCATTTATTATAATCTCACCACCTCTCCAACACACACACTTGCCAATTGCAATATACCAACCAATAAGACAACCAGTTGGATGACTCAAGTAAATATCACTTTCAGTCACTTGGTCATGCAGTGGTTTAGCGAACGTTATGTTCCAACGATATCTGTCGGTCATTCAATGTCAGCTTTATGTGACAGTGAAATAGCCACTTACTTGTGAAAAGTTATTCCACGAGCCTTGCTTCCATGGTTCCTCCTATTTGTACAGCCAAATGCTGCAGAACTGCCAAATGCTGCACAACTTTGTGTAATTTTTTCATAGGTTAATTCTCCTTCGTACCATGTTCACAGCCAGGTTCTGCGGAAAATCGTTGAGGAAACTCAACAATTGTAAAATTTGGAAATCCTGTAACCTGCATGTTATGCAGAAATTTCCCATGTTTGTAACAAGCCAAATGTCACAAAATTGGTTGGCAATTAAGTGAGTTACAATAGATTTTATCAGGGGAAGTCCATCTCTCAATACACATGATCTTGCCCGCCCCAACATACAACAGCAGCCAATGTGGCATCTACGTATTTATATCTATGGCAAGAACAGTCAGAGGCGGTGGGATTAAATTACATTAGCAGACACCCCAGGTCCAATATTATATTATTTAATAAGGGTTATTTACATTTTCGTAATGGTTGAAATATTTTTTTCCCAGCATGAAAATAGCTTTTGCCACATGATTTACTATCACGGTATTACGTTAAGTTTATGATGGTACTATTTCTTATTTAAATATCATGGTATACCGTCATACCAGTATACCGTCACACCCCTACTTCTGAAATAGCCTGCCTGTATTTTTGAGTGAAGACGTGTCTTCGGGTAAAAAAAAAAAAAAAAAAAAGTGTTTCTATTCATGTTTTGTAACCTTTTTACATAACTGGTATGTTTCCACTGAAAAGTTCTGTCCTCCCAGATTCCTTTTCTGTGCTCAAATTTCGACTTGTTGCTTTGTGTTCTGGAGCCTTAGGCCCTCGCATCTTGCCCCCTCTGCTGTAACTCCCCCAGCTGTTTGGCTTCCCCCCTCTGTTGTAACTCCCCCAGCTGTTTGGCTTCCCCACTCTGCTGTAACTCCCCCAGCTGCCCTGCTCTGTGTCACTCAGCAGCTGGCTGGGTGGAGGCTGAAAGTGGGGGATGGAGCTTGATCCGGCACAGCACTCTGTACCCGGACGTCTCCCGGTTGGGTAAACAGGGCAGATTTGGGCGGAGATCCTCTTTCTTTCTGTCACACTTTCCTTCACTTTGTTTGCTGAGAGAGAATCTCCATCTCTTTTTGTCCCTGTGAAGTATTTCCAGTCATCCTTGACTCAAGGATTGCAGTCTTCAAACATAAAATATTTTTTAAACCTGCTTTGCATATGGTTGTAGTTTTGTTAGTTGAAGGTTAATGATTCACTGCTGCATGCAAAACAATTGAATATGCCCTGTACTGATGTGCCCTATACTCCACCAAAACACCGAACATGCATTTATTACATTTACATTACAGTTTACATTTAGCAGACGCTCTTATCCAGAGCGACTTACACAGTTTACATTTCTTTACATACAATCCATTTGTACAGCTGGATATTTTTACTGAAGCAATTCAGGTGAAGTGCCTTAAGGGTACAACAGCAGTGCCCCCACCTGGGAATTTATCCAGCAACCTCTGAGTTACAAGCCCAGTTCCCTAACCATTACACTACACTGCTGCCCTGTTTGTTTTTATGGGCTGTGACAATTATGCCTTCTTTTTTTTCCTTTTTTAAAAAAATGCCATGATGCATCATCGTTACAACTGTTCATTTTTTCTTTTGCTGTTTTTAGACACTTCTGGCGTGGTGTTTGACACCCACTCTAAAATGGTGATGTCCCAGGGAGGCTCCTACGAGAGGATGAAAGAGAAGGTAAGGGGAAGCCCTCGGTGTGCATGAGGGACCTCCACATTGAGCTTGATTTACCCCTGCTGTGCAGACTAAGCCCAAACTCCCGTCATGGGTGTCCCTGTGTTTGCTGGTCTTTGTTCCAACCAAACCTGTAATGATTTATGTGTCGTATTATACAGACAGATGTTAGGGTTGAATAAACCGGTGTCCCCACTATCAGTGTTTGGGACTCCAGTATGATTTTGCAGCAAGGACTACTGCTCAATGAACAGTTTTATTAGATGGCAGATATAGGCCTAGTTATTTCAGCTGGAACAAGAACCAGCAATACCCAGGACTGATTTTGGGAAACCCTGCTTTACAGACCTGCAGCGTGAGTGAATCCAAGTCCTGTATTTACATAATGTAAAGAGCTTAATAAACAAAAAAATGCTCACTGTTTAGATAATGAACCACACCCGGTAAAGCACACTACACCAGTTCTAGTGTCAATTGACCATTTTCGAAATCCCAACCGCCTCTTAGTTACGGTTGCTAAGTCGATCAAGCTTTCACCAAAGATGGGTTCTACCTTGATTCCTCTAAGTGAAGTGTTGCAAGAAGTTCTAAACCTGATGGTGACAGCAGGGTCTGCAGTATGCTGTCGTGGTAGTCCTGTATACAAGCCATTAACATTTCAGCATTCAAGCAGCCCATAAGGAAGGGGGAATTGTAGTGTAGGCAATAGCATACCATTGCAATGAAAATTAAATAAACCTCACCCATTATCAGCTGCACTATTGTTCCTGCACGGCCAGTCAAACTGCCTGCAAGGGAACGTTCTTATAGTCCGGAACCAGTGCAATCAATTCATTAAAGGCAAAAATTAGAGCAGTTTGTTAAATAAAATTTTTGTTTGAATGGTTGTTTGGAAATGTGACCCCATGTTTGTAAGTGACTTTTTAGCTCCAAAAAAAATATTCAAGAGAACAAAAATGCATGAACGCTTTGCATTTTCTTTTTCTTTCCCAAGGCAATACATCTTTATAAGCATTGCCAATTCTGATTTCTTACAAAATGTAATATATTAATCAATTTGTTCTGCATGACCCTGTCCTGTTGCTCTTCCACAGATCAACGCTGTCCGAGCTGTAGTTCCAAACAAGAGCAACAACGAGATTGTTCTGGTGTTGCAGCACTTTGAGAACTGTGTGGACCGCACTGTGCAAGCCTTCGTGGAAGGTACCGTTTTACAAGGCCTCTCGGCTGGAGTGGTTCTTTTCTGCTGGGCCATGACTGACCAGTTGTTGAGACTTGGCAAGCTGTAACAGTCTTCAGCAGGTAGCACAAGTGTGGTTCCTACATGGGGAGAAGTGTAGAAAAGGGAAGCTGACAGCTTGGAGCTTTTGCACATGTCCTTTTCATAGAGGGGGTGTTTTATTTCTGATAAATTATTATAATTAGAAATATTATTCATACTCTTAAGGAAGTGAAAAGGACTGTATTCAGTTAGGTGCTGAATGGGAAATGCATTGTTTTGGAATGCGATTCTGCATACTGCTGTGTTGCCAGGTTACCCAGAATCTAGATTTGTTTTTTAATGACAAAAGAAGTGGTAAGCGGCTTTGCTCCAGTCATGGAGGCCTATTTACAAACTGGTTAGGCCACTGGTTGCTCAACGGAAATGCGCATAATCAGATTTGTATGGGCATAGCGAGCACCCTTTGAAACAAAACATTGAAAGTTTTTGTTGTATTTTTTAAATAAATTGGGCCTCATTGATGTGGCGCTGTAGAGCAGCGTCGTAGGCTGCTACCCATCCTCTCTGTGTGCAGTGGAGGCCCGACGTGGCATTACTGGATTTAACAAGGCCAGCTTTGACTCCAGGCCCAGGAGCAGATGATCTCCTGGACCTTTTCCAGCACAACAGCGCTGCCTCGCCTCTGTGTCCCCTTACAAAAGATACTTTATCACCTTCCTCTGCTGCAGGCATTCCCCCTTCCTGTTGTGTGTCAAGCAGGAAAATACTTTTTTTTTTTTTTTTCTTAAAAGTTTTAATTGCTTTTATTCTTATTCCATCAATTCAATATTGTCCTTGGGGTAGACCTGTAAATGTTGTCGTTGGAAAGGTGGTGTTGTGCCTATGGTTAAGAACCAAAGGCATCTGCGCACACTTTGTGTTGATGTGTTCTCAGGCTTTTGAGTGCCTTTTCAGTGCTTTCATTCAATGTCTTTCCTCGCATGTGGTGTTCCTGCAGTTTGAGCATTACGCTAATCATATATGGATTATTTTCTTATCTTTGTTCACCTCTTCTGTAGAAAAGAAAAAAAACATGAAAGGAATTTATTTTGTGGCTTGGCCCAGTGCTTGCGTAGAAAAATAAGCTGTGTCAGACCTAGTACACAGCTAAATATAGGATTCTATTTTCAGAACAAAGTCAGAGCCAGTAAAAATTGCATTCTTGTCATTGTTGTCATACAGATATTTGTCTTCTGACAGTAATGCTTGTTCTACATTTCAATGTGTTTGTGCACGGTCCTCAGTGACGCATCCTTGCTAAAGAAAAATGTATTTGAACCACACCTTAGCTGTAGCATTTGTGTATGCATTTCATGGTATTAACATCCTATTAAACATTTGTTCTAGACTTAGAAAGTGGTAATGTTGGGGCGGCGGATGGCGTAGCGGTCTAACTCACCTGAATATTCATGATCCACACCTGGGTTTTAGAGAAATTGAGAGAAATTGTCCATGTACACATGATATCCAGAACCCAAGTAATCACGATTCACAAGTGACATGTGTCATATGTAAGTCCTCCTTGTCCTATCTGAAAGTACACAGAAAAATCCACAGTATACCCAGTGCTAGAGTCACACAGTACAAACAACTTGAAACCCCACTTTATTGGCTTTGCTTTGATGTACTGTGTCATACCGGCCAGTTTGAACAGGTGAGTTTTGAGGTGTGATTGAAATTTTGTTATGGTGTCAGACTGTCGGATGTGTGGTGGGAGGGCGGAGGGCATTCCAGAATTCATATATTTTCACGAGTATGTGAAAACATGGCAAATAAAATATATCTTATGTGTTGTTTACACCGTGTTTTCACACATGGCATCACCCCTCCCCGAAACTAGCACCTTGTTACCATGTCAATAGAAGTGGGAGGGCACTTCCATGTAGACCGAGAGTAAAAGAGAGAGTAAAAGACAAAGAGTAAACAAATGGTAAAAATCTAATATTATTTGCCAGTGCTCAAATCGGAAAGTTGTGATTCTAAGGTTTCTGTCAATGTCAATCTGTTCTGCCACGGGTGTATGATAAAATCTTGCAACGTTAGAAATGGTAATATACTTTTATTGCTGCTCGTATCATCAGCGAACCAGCCGACCTCAGGGGGTTAACAGTCACTTTGTGCAAGTCGCCGACTCTGGATTCAGCAAAAGAGCCCCAGACCATCACACTTCCGCCTCCATTTTTGACAGTTGGTTTCACACACTGAGGAACCATCCTTTCGCCTACTCGACAGCCTACAAAAATCTTTCAAAATGTTGAGATTTTAATTTTGATTCATCGGTCAATAACACCTTCTTCCAGTCTTCAGTAGTCCACTAGCGGTGCTTCATGACCCAGGCAGGCCTCTTTTTCTTATTTTGCCATCTTAGCAATGGCTTTCTTACTGCCACTCGACCTGTCAAACCTGCAGCTCGAAGTCTTCTCTTCACAGTTGAAACTGAGACTTCCTTACTTCGACCAGTGTTAAGCTCTGCTTGAAGCTGTTGTCCTGTGAGCCGCCTATCACACAAGCTGTTGACTCTCAGAAACTTGTCTTCTGATTTTGTTGTGGCTTTGGGTCTGCCAGACCTCTTCCTGCCAGTTTCCTCCAGTTTCCAAGTGCCTTTTGATGGTGTAGGAAACTACCCACTGCCAAAAAATGTACATTATTTTTCAGTTTTTGTTAACCTAAACTTTTTTCTTAATCTCTGGCAGTTTACCACTTACCTTTGTACCATTTCGGGTTATTCACTGGACTTGAACTGCTTAAATTTCAGAAAAAAATGGAAAATGGGGGTGTTCTAAAACCTTTGACCGGTAGTGTATATAAAAAGTTAGTCCCATCTACAGACCCACTCCTAGAAATGCTTACGGAATCCTTTCAAAATGGAATCCTGCCTACCTCTTTGAGAGGCTCTTTAATTCCATTACTCCCCAAACCCGATAAACCTTGTAATAAATGTGAAAACCTGAGACCAATAAGCCTCCTAAACGCAGACTTAAAAATACTCTAACATTTTTGCCAGATGATTGGAAGGACTAATCCCAGGGATAGTTGAGATTCAAATGGATTTATTCTAGGCAGGCAGGGGTTCCATAATGTTCAAAGGGTTTTGAACCGTATGCAGAAATACTGACTAATAACACCACATCCAAACCAATCACAATTAAACAGCTGTAGACAGGAGTGTCCTCTATCACCATGGCAATGGAACCATTTGCTATTGCTGTACGATCCCACACAAAGATCACTGGTATAAATATAGGGCAACAAGAGCAAAGCATTGCTCTATATGCGGATGATGTGATTCTCTTAAGAATATAGTCCGATCCATTCCAGCCCTGTGAGGTTTGACAAAAACATTTGGAAAGATTTCAGGATGTAAAGTAAACAATACCAAATCCTCAATACTGCTACTTAATTCAGCAGAAAGGAATAATCCACCTGTACAAGCTTGCCAATTTAAAGTTGTGGATAGTTTCACATACTTAAGCATACAAATTGTCCCGTGCATTGAACATATAGTGAACACCAGTTACAGTCGTGTGGTGAAAACGATTACAGATTCGATTGATAGATGGACACCCCTACCAATCTCTCTCATAGGGAGAATAAATATTCTTAAAATGAACGTACTTCCAAAGCTTCTTTATCCTTTTCAAAATATACCTTTTCTGCCTCCTACTAGCCTATTCTCTAAACTAAAGACAACGTTTACCAATTTTCTATGGAACAATAGGCTACGTCTGTCACTCCTGTACTTGCCTTACGACAGAGGTGGGCTTAAGTACCTGAACCCTATCTGGTATTATTTGGCAGCACAACTACGAACAATTGTTTTGTTTTACAGATGAAAACCCTCCTTCATGGAAAGAGATGGAAACCCATTCAGTGAGACTGGTATCAGGCTAGAAAATATCTGGGAAACTATTTCCCTTTCACTTTTCAGTCCAATATGGGGCAACGATCTCTTTCCACCAGGCAGGTCTGATCTGGGCTGAGAAGGGATTACAGAAAGTATAAGATCTACAGTACCAGTCAAAGGTTTGAGTACACCTGCTGGAAACTAGGTTTCTCTCATAATTGACAATGTTTTACACCATATAAGTTTCTTTAAATACTTGAAAATAAAAATAAAAAAACATTTAATGATAAACAAAATGAACATCAAAGCAATGTTCAATAAAATGTAATTGAAAATGGAATCTTGGATTCCTCAAATTAGCCACCCTTTGCTGTGATAACAGCCTCACAAACACGGGCCATTCGGTTAATAAGTTTCAGCAGGAAATCACCCGATATGTCTTCTCAGCTCTCTTGCAGAAATTCCCAGAGGCACTTGTGGGTTGCTTTGCTTTGACTGTTCTGTCCAGTTCATCCCATACAAGTTCTTGCTCAAGAATGAAGGAGTGCCCGCTTAGCCGTAGTCCAGATGGAAGGTGTACTCAAACTTTTGACTGGTACTGTATGTGGGCCAAACAATGAACACCTAATGTAATTTGAAGAAGTAGTTGTTAAATATAATATCCCACCAAAGCAATTCTTCAAATACTTACAACTGAGAAATGTCATCAGAATGTCACACAATCAGACAATATCTATCCCTTCCCTATCTACACTAGAAACGAATGTTTCAGGACTGCTTGGGAAGGGGTGTTATATCTAAGTTATATGATGTCCTGTTATCAAGCTCCTTACAGCTAAACGTAGTGTCTGTGTCCG
Organism: Aldrovandia affinis; assembly: GCA_029706075.1. NCBI lineage: Eukaryota > Metazoa > Chordata > Actinopteri > Notacanthiformes > Halosauridae > Aldrovandia > Aldrovandia affinis. The sequence continues at coordinate 130,722 of JAINUG010000168.1, forward strand.
TCTGTGTCTTCTATTTTTATTGTTATCCTCAACTGATTTATGTAATACTGAATGATTGTTATTGCTAAAAACAATGAATATATTGTTTAAAGAAAAAAACAAAAAACATTTGTTCTCTTTGTTTTCAGGCAGTGCTGCTGAAATATTAAAGGAGTGGAATGTAACTGGTAAAAAGAAGGTATGTCAATAAAAAAAAAAACGAATCAATTTGACAATGTACCCTATCTCTGCCTTGTCATTGTCATTTAAAACATCATCATAATCATAAAACTAGTACACACGGCACACAAGTGTTTTATTTCATTGCCATCCCTCAAATGAACTATTGTTCCTCTTACAGGCAATATTCATTCTGAAGGGGTAACGCATAGATAGCCCTGATAAACAGATGAGCAGCGTTCTTTTGTAATTACTGTATCTGTGTTGTATCCGAAGTGGGGTTTTAACATTCATGGATTTTTCCATTTAAAGCAATGGAATACTCTCAAACTAGTCCTGTATTAACCTCTACTCTCAGTAGATAATTTTTCACACTGATAAATGTTTCCTCACTGTGGGAATCAGCCCAAGAAGAAGAAGAAGCCCAAGCCCCAACCAGAAATCCCAGCTGAACCCGAGCAAGCCGAGCCTGACCAGGCCGAGACCACACCTACCGTTGAGGACAAGGATGCCCTGAATGGTTTCCATGCCAACGGCTCGGTGCTGGACGGGGACTCGCTGGACTCCCTGAGCGAGCAGCTCGACTCTGCCTCCCTCGACACGGCCGAGCTAGACTCGGAACCTGCCACACCTGAACTCTCTGATGCCACATCAGGTATCAAGCAGTGAACTGTGCCCGGACGCACCTAAATCCAGACTTGGAATTTAAGCCCAGTCATTTATTCAGATTCTGCATAGCATCTTAAGCATAGCTGGGGTTGACTTGTAATGTATGAACATAGTCATTAAGATGTAAATCGATGTAAAGAGTGATCTAAAAAGCCCGCCCCCCCACTCCAAGATTAATTTATCGAGAAGGACATGCACTCATTTATATGCTGTGCATATGCTGTATGCTATGTGCTTATCTTTGGTTTGACTGAGTCAGTATATGGTCATTCTAAACTCATTGTCTATGGCACTCAAGCCACAGAAATGAACCTCTTGAAATGTGTGTTTGATTATGTGGGTGCCTCACTCACTGTAAGTTTGGCCAATGTCTTGCTGGTTTTGGCCCACTCAAAATCATGTGGATGAATTTTCTTAGAGGGCCAGCTTGCATCTCTTGGCTTTTGTGCATATTTACCCTGTGAATACATTTCCAATCCACTTGTGTACAATTTCACTGATTCCCCCCCCTTCCTTGCCATGTAAATTCATAATTCTCTCATCCTCTCACATCATCGCCACACACTCTCAAAGCAGAGAGCACTGCAGCTGAAGCATGCACACTCGCCAGTCCGTTTGTGAGTCAGGGACCGTTTCACAAACTACAAGCACTGCAGTGCACATCGTACTAGTAGGAGAGGTGCTGATTAGACGAGAGGCATCTCTCACTGACAACTGGTAACCTGTCGGTGCCTGGTCAGTAGCTCGCATCTCTCTACAATATTTATCTTGTTATCTTTTAACTTTATTTTATGTATTTATCTTTCCCCAGTCATATGGGATTTGTGATTAACTAATTAAGTGATAGCATTTTTTTAATGAATGTTTCTGTACCCCCCCCCCATAATGTCACATCTGTATTTATATCATATATACATTTTATTTAAATCTACATTTAATGTAATGTGCTATTTTATAAACCCAGTGGAGCCCCAATCTGCACTTTTTGTTATGCCGTGAATCTTTGGATCTACTAATTATGGGTGACTACCCATCCCCCGCCCTCGCGGACACACACACACATGCGCGCATATACACGCATGCGCACTCGCACATGCATACTGCACTCGCGCATGCATACTGCACGCGCGCATGCACACAGACACACACCCTCGCATATACGCATGCACATGCACGCACACACATTTTTTGTTTTCCCTTCTACAGGGTTTGTCTGGAAGGGTAGTGAGATGACAGTATTTATGTAAGATCTGGCTGTAATCTTCCCATTAATGGCTTTTTCTTTAACAGCCACAAATTTACCACTCTGGATGTCCTTTTGTTACTTCCTGTGGAAAAGTAAACACATTTGTGTTTAATGAACAATAAGGTGTGGAGGTGGATGCTAAACCCATGGTCCAGAGCCAGGCCTCTCACCCTAGCCACGGGGGTCGAAGCCATCAGGGACCACGCACCAACAAGTCCCGCCCCCGCCCCGCCTCCAGCACCCACCACGCGGTCAGCGGCTCCTCACTCTTCCCTGATGACAGCCAGCATGGGGCAACCGGCAATAAGAAGATTGGTAAGAGGGTGGCTTTGCTGACTTGTTTGTTGGTGCAGGCACCAGAAATGCCAGCCGCATTAGATCATTTCTTTATCAGCTCTCAAACTTCCTTTCTGTGTACTCGCCCAAAAAGGCTGTGACTCTCACAAACCGTCAACTTTTTTAATTTGTTAACACAGAAATTGAAAAGAAAATTAATTCGCTTATGCAAAACATGAGGGAAACGTATTTTGTCAGGCTGTGGAATGTGAAGCCAGTCCTGGTTCAAGCCCTCAACATATTTATAGGATTTTCAAATACTTTCAGAATATATTTGATTATCCAGAGTTCAGGAATGTTTTACAAAATATTAATAAAATGTTGGAATACTTTTTTGAGTAAAAACAAACAAAAGAAACCCCACTAACTTTGTCTAGTATTAGACAGTGACATTTGGTTCATGGTTGTATTTAAAATACATTACGATATACTTCCTCTGGGAATGCAAAGGAGGCAAAAGGGTTTTTGGCACTATTGATTTCCATTAATTGTGAAATGTCGAAACTCAATCCATTTCTCCCACTGGGTCAAATTTAATGATTCATCGTAGCCTGTGCATGAGGTTGCCTACCACTTTGGCAGTTTGGCAACCAGTCTCCCCCCTCCCTCACCACCCTGTCCCTGCCCCCCACAGCACCCAACATTGACCGTTCTGTGAAGGATCTGCAGCGCTGCACGGCTTCCCTCACGCGCTACAGGGTGGTGGTGAAGGACGAGATGGATTCCTCCATCAAGCGGATGAAGCAGACCTTCGCGGAGCTCCAGAGCTGGTGCGTCTCTATCTGTCTAACTGCTGAAATCCCTTTAACTCTCTACCCATAGGCAGACTGGAGATTAAACACTTGAATGCCCTTATGCTGAGGATATATAATTTTATATAAAGCAATATCTATCAAGGGTCCCCAACTCTGGTCCTGGGGAGCCACAGGTGCTGCTGGTTGTTGTTGTTACTCAGCACTTAATTGATCGCATTTGATCACACACTTAAGTGCTTAGTGACAACTACAACCAGCAGACCCCGGTTCTAGTCCTGGCTCTCCAGGAGCAGGGATGGGGACCCCTGATAGATATTGCTTTATATAAAATGATATAAAATTGTTATTTTACCTTGCACATAATTTAGCGCATTTATCCAGTTCATTGTTTAGTGGTGGAACTTACTGGAGATAAAGCAAGCTTCTCAAGCGTACAAAAGCAATCCTGCACCTTGAGTCCACTGCTCTTAGTTTCTCCTTTCTGTTATGCCATAATGACAGCATGTGTGGCATCTTAGATTCACCATCAGCTGCCATTCTGGCTTTCAGTGTCATCAAATACATGATTATATGATTTATAGTTTTTTCTGTCAAAACCATTATACATGAGTAGAGGAAAGGGGGGTTAAAAAAGCAAGTCTTCCTGATACCGTTCAGGTGATAGAGCCAGCGAACAAACATTGGGCCAACGTGACATGAACTTTGTGTGTCTGCATGCGTTGTCTATGTAATTATCTTCGGTCTGTAGAAGAAAAAAAACATCTCAGGGAGGGTTTAAAGACAAACCGTCCCTTCCTAATTAGCTGCTGATTTGTCGGTTTACAAAAATATGGCTGGACTCTGCTCAGGACGGGCTTCCCCACGTAACGCCAGGCCCAAATCCTTCCTCCCATAGAATACACTCTGCAAGCTGGTGTCCTTTCTCTGAACACTGTTTAAAAAGGCAGTTTTTACTCTTCCTGGTTACAGAAGGCAAACAACATGTTTAGCCTAAAACAAAGTGCAGCTCATATCTTATCTGTGTCATGCAAACTGGGTTATCATTGCAGACTCTGGATCCATTTAATCTGGGTCTCTCTCTTTCAGTCTAATTGACCGAGAGGTTGCCCTGTTGGCTGAAATGGATAAAGTCAAAGCAGAAGCCAGTAAGTGCAATCCTCTCCCTCTCTCATGACACCATTACCAAATGCTGACACTGTATTTGTTTGAAGATCTATAAAATGTAATTTAGGTTAGTGGGGCATTGGGGTTACATTTCAGATCCCTTTTGGGGTTCATATTTCAATAGGAAATAAGCTATCTGGTCCGAACCAAAGGATTCATCAGTACGTTACTCTACCCATAACTGATAAAGGTATATCTTTTCATAGTTGATTTAAAAAATAAAAATGTATGGGGAAACCGTAATTTGAAGAATGTATTCCATGCATTCATTCAGATCAAATTGTTTATCACCTGTAGATGTAGGGAATGATGATTTGATGTTCATAGGCTGTAAGGCTGTAAGTAATACCTAGAATAGCTAAATAAAATCTATACTTTGAACAGTAAAATAATAAAATGTAAAATATACCGTGTCATTGTCCCTCCTCACCTATATTTGCCTGTGCTGTTCTTTTTGGTGTTTCAGTAAATAAATGGCAAGCATTTGGAATATGGAAAATTGTCAATGGCATGACCGCATGAATCTAGAACATGTTTCCAAGTCTTCAGATTCTTATATAGTTTTTCCTACAAACCTTGTGGTGTGAATATGGGTTGTTCAGTATACTTTGTCACATGCAGTACGTTTTTGAGTAATCGCTAACTGTGCATCTCACTGCGTCCTTCCAATTAACCATTATTTTCACTTTTGCTGGCTGGTGGCATGAATTTCCTCAGGCTAAAACTCACATTAGTCCAAGTCTGAAGTTTGAATCATGAAGGGAAGCATTTTCAAAAACTATCTTGGAATATGCAAAGGCAGATGGTTTCTGAGGCAAACTGACAAAAGATGTGATATGCATCAAGGTGGTTTCAGAGGAACAGATAAAGTGATGCCTCTCAGTGCACTTGAATTGAGTTCGAAGTTCAAATGAGCGCACTTTCAGTGCACACAAAAACCTTGTGTGTATCGGTGTCCTCTATGTAACCAAACATGACTGCAAGAATGCATATTTCTACAAGTAGGCCATTCTCCCCATTCTCTCCTCTGCCCACTGGCCCTTCTCTTGGGTGTAGTGCGAGCAGGCGCTGGAAAGAGTGAATAGTGTTGGTCTCAGGTGTCGGGGGAGAGTGAATGGCGTCTTTGTCTGTGTGTGTGTCTGTGTGTGTTTCTGTGTGTCTGGGTGAGTGAGTGAGAGCACACTAATCCCTTATACAGCTTCTGAAATTGCATTCCTCAGCACTGACCAGACCATCTCTCCCCTACTGTTGTGTGTGCTCTGTCTCTTCCTCCCTCTGCCTGGATGACAAAATCCTTTTGTCTCTTTGCACTTGGCCCTCTTGTCCATTCCTAAAGGATTTCAGTTGCTGCAATCATGTTTAAATCTTCTTAGCAAATGAAACATAGTGTCGTCCACAATATGGCTGTATTGTTTGATATAGATGGTCATGCTCGCCTGAGCCCTCTGTTTCACCTGGTGATGACAGCTCTCTCCCTCTGGACTCTAATGTGCACAGAGGCAGGCAGAAAAAAATCCTTTCATTCTTGCCTCTCCTTGGCAAGCTTGTCTAGCTTTCAAGATGGTCTGTGTATGCGCATGCGCATGAGCATGTGTGTGCTCAAGTGTCCATGTATGTGCATTGTGTCTATGCTGTTCGTGTGTATGCGCATATACATGTGTTGTGTATTTGTGTGCGTGCGTGCCTAGTCAGTTAGCAGCTCTCACAGGCACATTGCTTTGGCAGGCCTGGTCATGTAGTAGTAGTGATAATTGCAATAATAATAATAATGACTACTATAATTAGTATGAATATTGGCCCAAGTTTCAGCACTAGCTCCGCTGCTGTTGCGTTTCAGTGGCCATCCTGGATGGGCGTCAGAAGAAGGCGGAGGAACTTCGACGGTTGACTGACCAATCAGCCTCCATGTCTGAGGACCAGCTGAGTGAGCTCCGTGCGGACATCAAGGTGAGTGTGCCAAGCCCCCCTCACCATGGGATAATCTCCATCAAAACATCTCTGCTGAAGCCTTAAATATAGGGAAGACAGTGAGGTGTTTATTTATATATCACTGTGTATGTGTGTGTGTGTGTGTGTGTGTGTGTGTGTGTGTGTATATATATATATATACGGTATATATAGTGCATTTGGAAAGTATTCAGACCCCTACACTTTTTCCACATTTTATTGTTACAGCCTTATTCTAAAATTGATTAAATTCATTGTTTTCCTCATCAATCTACACAATGACAAAGCAAAAACAGGTTTTTAGAAATCTTTGCAAATTTATTCAAAATAAAAAACTGAAATTTCACATTTACCGAAGTATTCAGACCCTTTGCTACGACACTCGAAATTGAGCTCCGATGCATCCTGTTCCCTTTGATCTTCCTTGAGATGTCTCTAGAACTTGATTGTAGTCCACCTGTGGCAAATTCTATTGATTGTACATGCTTTAGAAAGGCACACACCTGTCTAAGGTCCCACAGTTCACAGTGCATGTCAGAGCAAAAACCAAGCCATGTAGTCCTAGGAACTCTCCATAGACCTCCGAGATAGAATTGTGTTGAGGCATAGATCTGGGGAAGGGTATAAAAACATTACTAAAGCATTGAAAGTCCCAGGAGCACACTGTGCTCCATCATTGTGAAATGGAACCACCACAACTCTTCTTAGAGCTGGACGTCTGGCCAAACTCAGTAACCGGGCAAGAAGGGCCTTGGTTAGGGAGGTCACCAAGAACCCAATAGGCACTCTAAGAGAGCTTCAGAGTTACTCTATAGCGATGGGAGAACCTGGCAGAAGGACAACCATCTCTGCAGCACTCCCATCAATCAAATCAAATCAAATCAAATGTATTTGTATAGCGCTTTTCACAATTTAATTGTCACAAAACGCTTAACAGAGGGGGAGCCCAGGCCTAGACCCCCCCAAAAGCAAGCCTAAAGGCAACAGTGGAAAGGAAAAACTCCCATGGTAGGGAGAAACCTTGGGAGGAACCAGACTAAAAGGGGGGGGAGCCCATCCTCTTCTGGCCGGCACAAGTAATCAGAATACTTATGTAAATGTAATATTTCATTTTGTAATTTTTAATACAATTGCAAACATTTCTAAAAACCAGTTTTTGCTTTGTCATTGTGGGGTATTGTGTGTAGATTGATGAGGAAAAATGAATTTAATCCATTTTAGAATAAGGCTGTAACATAACAAAATGTGGAAAAAGTGAAGGCGTCTGAATACTTTCCAAATGCACTGTATATGTGTATGGGATGTTCATATGGGAAGGAATGTGAAAACCACTTGGAACTCAGACAGCGTATAAACTGATTTGAAAATGCTGAAGTGAGCGCTTGGTTTCCCACAGAGACATTCTGTTACCATCCACAGGATCAGGGTGTAAAAGGTCTGAGATGATGTGCTATCTTCATATGACACGTATCGTAAAATGAAAATGATGCATATTTATGAGGAATATCTTAATATACCCAGCTCATAAATCCAAATACCACGTAATCCATATGCAACCATGTATTTTTACATACACTTAAAATGGAATATTGAATTGATCACTATTTACAAAAAGTCAAAGAAATGATGAGTCAGTGCCACTCAAGTTGCATTCAATAAAACCACCCTGTTGGTGTCAATGATTCCTTTTTATAAGCCATGGAGTGCTGGTCATTGTAACAATGATTATACCTAATGATATTTAATGTAGTGGTGTTTTTTAAAGGCATATGAAAATACTGTGCTTTGTCAACATCCCAAGCCCTTCCAATGTTGCACAATTTGGCTCATGTTTACTGTGGGAATCTTAAATGGGTTATGCTGGATTAATACGGTTCTCAAATGGAAACACTTTATATTTTGCATTGTCTAAAATTTGGTATGTTGGAATTGGTAAAATGTACAAAATTCCTTATTCCCTTACAGCTACTTGGGTGATGTTTTGTGTTATAATCTTCATTCGATAAGTAGCCAATGCCCTTCTGCTAAAAAAAAGTACATCCATTAGTCCAGGGGTGTCCAAACTTTTTCCACTGAGGGCCAAATACAGAAAAATATACGAAAGGCTGGGCCACTATTGGGGGGTGCTACGCGAAAAAACCTGAGAGCAGTTTGTTTATTGAATACGGGTGGCTCCACTAGTGGTGAAACTAAGAATTACAACTCAGTAAAGTGCAAGTTTCATGCGCGGGCCATATTCCTTATATTGGAATGCGGCCGCGGGCCAATTAAAAATGGACCGCGGGCCAACTGCGGGCCGTAGTTTGGACACCCCTGCATTAGTCTAATTAAAATACATGTATGGGGGGGTGGCGGATAGCGTAGCAGTCTAACGCACTGTATTTTGGCTGGTCCGATATGGTGTGCGCTGCCTGTCAGGGACATGGTTCGAAACCCGGCCCTACCAGACCGGCCCTGGTTGCCAGCAGACTCGTGGGGGAGGGTGAATTGATATAAATAGAGGGTATAATTGGCAACCAAATTGGGAGAAAAACAGGAAAAAATGTGAAAACTAAATGTAGAAAAACAAAATACAGATATGGTTGCTAATGTGGGTTAGTTATAAAGCTGTTCATCTGCATAAAAGGGTCACCAATAAATAAAATCAAGTAAATTCATAATATCAGGCAAAAGATGGGAGTCAGAACACTCCTACTCACTGGCTGCTGACAGCCACTAGCTTTGTTTACATGATGTCACTAGCAAGCCTAAGCTGAGTTCTGAGGAGAAAATTGGAAATCACAGAGATTCCTGCTTTAAAGAGTTTTACTTTCCCATTTTTGGAGACGATGGCTGTAAGACAGCCATCTTTTAGCTTGCTTCGACAGGGTATACAGAGGTATTATTTTAGAACTCATTGCAGTCTCCCCACACACAATCGCATCAAGTTATGCATGAACTGAACGCCCCTTTAAAATTGTAAGAAATTAAAAGACCATGCTTGTGAAGGGGTTATTAGTATGCCCAAGTTTAAAATCGTTTGTGGTTAAAAAATAATAATAATTAAAAATGTAAAACACTTGAAACTAATTCTTAACATTTAAATTCTTAGTGGTAAATGACTAACATCCCTAGTTGTAATTAATGGTGATTTCATGGACTAATCCTATTGCAAGGGATAAAAATACTGTATGATGACTAATCCCACTGCTAACATTGGGTAGGGTTTCAATAAATTGCTAAATAAATTGAGCACGATAATGCTGAGCGCCACCTCCTCCCTGCAGCACTTTGTGAGTGAGCGCAAGTACGACGAGGACCTGGGGAGGGCCGTCAAGTTCACCTACGAGCTGGAGCCACTGAAGAAGAGCATCATGGGATTTGGGCAAGGTAGACTCCTGTCTGGAGACCGATGCACACATGCATGTTTGTGCACACGTGTGCACACGCATGTGTTCAATTATGCGCTCATTCGCTCACCGACTGAGCAGCAAACATAAAGCAACCGCCACACCTCTCCATTTAAAACTTCTGTAATAGTGTTGTCCTCTTGTACCCGTTTTGCCTCTATGTATTGTGACTCCCATCATCAGCAGCTCTTTGGATTGATGCAGATTTCTTCATTTGGGACCACGCTATTTGTCACGACACTTGACCTTTTTGTTGTTGTTGTTGTTGTTGTTGAACAGTTGCTGGGTCTTTAAAATATACTTTCTTGCAGGCCATACACTGGACTTGCTCTGCATGTGATTTTGATGAGACCAGTGCTGCATTCACGAAGCAACAACCCCAAAATGAATTTGACATATGTTGCTCATTTTGTTTAATATTTTTTTGTTATAATTTTATTTTAAAATTACATGGGTTTCGGGTGGGTGTTGAGAGTAGTGTCTTTTGAAAAACATGGGTTGAACAGTATGTATGTATGAGGTGAAAAAAGGCATTACTCATTACCTGGAGAAAAACAAACATGATAAATAAACACTAAATATAGTTGGACATGTCCCATGGAAGTATGCAGTGTGACTCAGCTGCTGCTCTCCCTCTCCTCCCTCAGTGTACCATCCCCAGACTGGGTACTCCAGCCGCTCCCGCTGCAGCTCTGCCTCCTCCACCATCACCACTCCCGGCACCCTGGAGGGGCTATCCCCACCCCCTCCCCAGGCCTCGGGATACATCGGCCGCCCTGCCCAGCCACACAGACAGGTTAGCCGCGCTACAGGGAGCACAGTAAAAGCATTTTTTAATACAGAAATTGCTTCATTAAAATATTCAGTTTGTTATGCTCTGGGTAAGGTCCTCTGCTAAACTAATTAATTTGTTCATTTATTGTTTTATATAATAACCTTTATATTTGTGTCCCATTTTTTAAAATTTTCTTTTTATTTCTTATACCTACACCTTAGGGTTATCAAGGCAACAACCGTCCAGGCCAGAGCTATCACTCCGGAGGTCACCGGTTTAATGGTGGCCCGCACCATGACCGGAACCCCAATCGGACCAGCCACCGTTACCAAGGCAACCGTGCTGGCATTGTCCACCCGTCCTCCCAGCTGAGCTCCGCCTCTGTTAATGGCTCCACCCAGTCCAACCCGCTCTCACCCCGCCAGGACCGCCCCACTCCCAATGGGCTGCCCCAGAGGCTCCCGCGGACACACTGCCCCTGACACCCCGGCCCCCTTCAACCCCGACCCACCCCCAGCAATGAAGAATAGAACTGAAGTTTACATCCTCTCATTTATTGAACTGTAGTGCCACCTGTAGGTAGCCCCCTCTACATTCCACTCTCTTCTCTTTTTCTGTTTTTTCCAGTACAAAAGCTGTCTCTCACTCTTTCTCAAGTCTTTTCACATTTCTGGTAGCAGGTTGCTGTACTTGCCAAGTTCTGTCGTATCGCGAGGCAGGTGCTGTCTGCAGCCCCTGTCAGCAGACTGGGATTACCTCTTTGGTTGTTCTTTTTTTTTTTTTTTTTTTTTTTTTTCCCTCCCCTTTTTTTTTTTTTTTACATTTTGGTCTGCAGTAGTGGAGCTGTTGAAGTTGACCATTATTTTGACTCTTAATTTGTATGCAGTTGTTTGCCCTCACTGTTTAAGGGCAACTAATTATATTTTTCTACCTTTTTTTCTTTTTTTAGCTTTAATTTAGCTTGTTTTTAAACTTCGCTTTACCCTCATTCTTTTCCAAGTCTTCAATGTAGGAAGCACGTAGCCTAGAGTTTTTCTTTTTTCGCAGTGTTTTCCACTTGCTTGCGTGTATGAATAGCCCCCCCCAACATCTGTAAACTAAGGAAGGTGACACTTATATCATCTTTACTACAGTCAAAGGTCAGTTGCTATTGAGGGCACTAGATTACCTGCTCTTTAAACTGAACTGTGACCTCTCCTTGCAGCCAGGACATCAGTTCGGCATATCGGAAGAATGTTTGATCAGCCCAAATCTTTGCGCACCCGGTTGTGGCATCTCATCACGCAGTTACAGTACAAAATACATTTTTTGTACATTTGCATATTCTCACAAACTGACCTCACCTTTGCCTTCTGAATATGTAGAATATGATGTATGAAAACACAGGAGTAGGTAATGGGACTGGTATTTTTCGTTTTCTTCTTCTTCATACGTACACTGGCCTCTTGACCATATCCAGGAGTGACGTGATAGGGCAGATGAAGGATGTATGTGAATATGGTTTAAGGCTGGCCTGAAATCTTTCTGAAAGACTGTCAGTTTATAGTGCTTACCGCTGCTGATGCTTTGGAACAAAACATTTTTACAGAGGTGCTAAAGCAGTGATCATGTTAGTTTTGTTGATAAAGCATGTCTTCAATAACTCTTAACTGTTGAATAAAAGCTAGATGTATACCTCATTATAGATGCATTACACCCCCTCGTAGCATGTGTGGTATTGATTGCTGTTCTGACATTTGGAGACCATGGCACGGTGTGATTGTGAGCAGTTTCGAAATAATGCTCAGGATGTCAGAAGGTGAACCAAGGGTAGCAGATTGTCAGCAGCCAGCGCATTATTTTATGGAATAAAAACCCAAAACCTAATGCACTCTCGAGCACTAAATTATGTCTACCTTACTAAACGTTAGACTACTTAATGAAGCTTGCCATCTGTCCCTCCTGTTCCAGCAGATTTGCAATGTGTTTCATTGTGTGTGATATAATCCTGGCTGTCCTTGTCAGTATAAAAAAACAGATTTCATCATGGATTTCAGTAGCAAGAGCCCACGGTCTGTGTGTGCTGTCAAGATGTTCCCATTGTTTTGTGAACAGCACAGGTTGAAGTTTAAGTGGAACATTTTTCCGAGTTTGAACACTACCGACATTCACATTTTTGAGAGAAGCGTGCAGCGTGACATCGGTGTGAACAGAACCGGCTCCGCCAGGCTTGTATTGATGGTCTTGTGCGTCGTGTGATGGAGAGACTATTTGGTAGATAACTTAGATCCACATAAACTACATTCTCAGGCAAAATAATGGCAGAGCGTTTAACCCCAACCTTCAAGACTTCCCTGTTGATCGACTCTTCCAGTCTGCCCTGTCAATACGGCCTTACTTGTACTTCCCACACCTGCAAGCATCTCCTGGCTCAAGAGGAATCCCCCTGTTCTTTGAATAGTGTGGGTGTCAACCAAACAAGCTGCTCTGCCAAATTTCAGTTGACCTTGCTTTGCAGTTGTCATCTCCGCCCAGCCCCGCAGTTCACTCTTAAAATGTAATTCTCATATTCCTTCCACTCTTCAGCTTGTGCGTGTGCTATACATGTTGCTGGGCCACATGGAGTTTGGACCCACTTCAGAACTGGAACCACACTTTTTGGTAACTGCGGCCATTTCTTAGTGCGTTCCTTCCAAGTCACAAAGTATCTTGTAGATATTGACCCTCACCTTTTCTTCATCCAGGGCATTTGTTTTTCTTCTAGTAGTAATCTCCAAAGAAACTTACTGTACAGTTTGAGTTGCTGCTGTTCTTTACTCTATTTTTTTTGTTTTGTTATTTCTGAAAATGCATTTTCACTTGATCTTTTTTTTATCAAGCAGTGAGCGCAACACTTCCTGCTTACTCTTCTATGCTTTATATGATTTAATAATCAATTGTATTAATAATATGCTTTCTTTGGAATGCCTTCTGTATTTCTGTATGTACGTATGTTTGTATGTATGTAACTACATATATGTGTGAGTGCCCACACCAAGGGCTTTAGTTGCGTATGTACTGTTTGTGGATGTCTTTGTGCCCACGGTTTACCTCTGGGCAAAAGATGGCGGTATTTAGCACTGTCATCCTTCCTGTGTATAAACCTTTCCTCCCCACCCATCTGAGAACTGTAAACTAGTAAAGTGCCTTCTGTCATCTTCCTCATTTCTTTTCTTCCCCCATTCCACCAATTATGGACCAAAGACATTCACGCACCCCTCCCCTCCCTACCCCGCTCCTGTATAAGCAGCACTTGGATACCAACATGTTCACTGATTGGCACACTTCTTCTCATTTACTATTAATAAAATTGTTCGCAAATACACCAGTGTCCTGGCTCTCCTGTTGCCAATTACTTTGATCATTGTTGAACTTTGGGTCTGCAGGCCTATGGCCCTTTGTAGCTTTGGGTTTACCTACTCAATAGCAGGGTGGAAGTCTTAATTTCACACCAAAAACATTAGTGGTACATTGTTCTGGGAGTCCTTAACTGCACTTGGTGTGTTGCAGCAAATTTCAACCATAAACCTTGTCTGTCAGCTCCCTCCCACCCCATAAATATTACCTGTTCCATCTAGTACCAATTTTATATGAATACAATGTTCTGGTCAAAACTAGCTCACAAGGTGAAATGAATACTGAGTGGGCTATGCCTACCATTGTTAAAAGTATTTGATGGGTACTAATGGCATATTTTATACTAAACTATATTATTATACTAATGGCACACAATGTGACATTCATATATTGCAATATACACAAAGACCGTCACTGACGTGTAACACCGGATAGGATTTCTGACCAGGGTTTGGGTCAATTGACTCAAATTAGCCAGCAGAGATTTCATTCCTTGTTGGGACCTAATGGTTTGAAAATAGGCTTCGTCATTAATAAAAATGGGTGATCATGGAATAGTCACATTTCATTACAAAAATGTACAATTTTAATAAATCTCTGAGTTCAAGATGGTGTATAATATATTCCCCAAATACCCCAACCTTGGTCCTGACAGTATGTGATCAGACCAGGTGGGTCTATGTTCAATCATTTTAGTACTGAATCATTTAGCTTCCTGAATAGGGTTATTGAACTCCAGGGGCCTCATTTATAAAAAGTTGCGTAGAAACCATTCTACATTTGATCTATAATTTCAGAAATGTGCGTAAGTGTGATTCAGAGAAACCGAACGTACGCACAAAAAAACGTGCGTATGCCACTCCCCCATATGTGAAATCTCTAAATCACAAATGATCTTGAAATTGTGCGTAGCTGAATGGTTTTAGATCTCCGCCTTGTAAACGCCCCCTAATTAATATCATTAGCATATAAAGGAGCTCGAATCAAAACACAAATCCTCTACTTGATAATGGCGAGCTGCAACAAAAATAATTTTAGGCCGAAATCGAGGTCCTGTTGGCGGAGATGCAGATGCATGCAGGGATGCTGTTTGGGAGTCTTTCCAGTGGCTTTACCAGTAAAGCCAAGAACGTGGCCTGGCAGTCTGTAGCCCAGGCTGTGAATGAGGTGGGGGGGCAGCAAAGGTCCCTGAAGGACATAAAGAAAAAGTGGTCTGATTAAAACTGAGGTCAAAATCTCTAATAACTCGTTCTCTTCTTATTGCGCGGTTGGCTATATCTTCGAGAAGTGACAATGCTGCCATTCTTCCTTTTGCAAAACACTGCATTATTGGACATTTTATAGCCTATAGATTGACCAAAATGTTTTACACGCGTGGAACCATAATATGTATTAAATACATTTCAAGGATGTGTCAATTATGCTAATTGGGGTAGTTTTGGGAAACCAATGTGTTTTTGTTTTGTTTTCCACAAGTAGCCTAGCTTATGTTGTTTTAATTTATTAATAACTTTATTGTGCAAACCATTACATATAGCTTAAGCAATGTGTTCAATCTGGTAATACTACTACTACTACTAATAATAATGAGGAAACAATTAGGCAGCAGATGACATGTTGGCACTACAACTACATTTTACATTACATTTACATTTTAAGCATTTCGCAGACGCTCTTATCCAGAGCGACTTACAATGTGTAGGCTACATTAATACATGGTAGGAACATTCACAGTACGCGCAAGAGATCAGTGCAGTAATACAGCAATAGACATCATTGCAGGCAGCTGCGTACCATACCTGTAACACTGGGAAGGAAAAGGTTAGTACATTTTTTGTTTGTTTTAATGGAGTAAGCAGGGGTAGCCTATATAGTGTTGAGCAAGTCGACAGTGGTGATGACAATTAGCTAGATGTACAGAATTCAGTGGTAGTGGAGTCTGAAAAGGTGGGTTTTGAGTCTCTTGCGGAAATCGCAAGTGATTCCGCGGTCTTGACCGATTGCGGAAGGTAGTTCCACCAGCGAGGGGTCAGGACAGAGAAGAGACGAGACCGCAAACACCTGCAGTACTCCAACATTGCCACAAGGAAACGTGCGTACGCCAAGTTGAAACCTGACGTGGAGCGAAGTACTTTTCCACGTCAAAGACCGTTTTTATCAATCTGAACTTTGGCGTGGGTTTGAGCGTACGCACGTTCTAAGATCAAATCTGTGCGTAAGCATGTTTTATAAATGAGGCCTTAGGCCTCAAGGGCTGCAGTGCCTTCAGGTGTTTGCTACAACTACGCACTACACGTGGTTCTGTGTGGCTCAGTTGGTAGAGCACAGCCTTGGCAACGTTTAGGTTGTGGGTTCAATCCCCACTGGAACCACATACTGAAAAATGTATGCATTCACTACTGTAAGTCGCTTTGGATAAAAGCGTCTGCTAAATGGCATATATTACACTGGATTTCATGAATTGGCTCACCTCCTGGACCAAGGAGGTAAACTAATTATTTAAATCAGGTGGTGTAGTGCCTGGTTGAAGCAAGTATCTGCAGACACTGTGGACCTGGATTTTAATTGCCCTGGTTTAACCCTTCGATGCACCACCTATAGAACATACACCTTTGCACAATGTGGGCTTCAGAGACCTGAACACATGCCTTTCTCGTTTACATTTTTTATAAATTTCTATCCCAATGTGTAACCTCATTCTTTTTTGTGTACTTTACCATACAGAAACATTTATTTGAATTACATTTATTGCACATTCGAATACATTCTTAAAATAGACATCACAATGTAATATGAAAATATAGAAATGGCTATATTGAACGGTCAAAACAACCAATTTTGTGATACTGTAATTTTTTTCGCTTGTCTTTAAAACCAGCTGGCTAGTGAGTTAGGTAGCTAATACGTTACCCGTCCTTATATATTAATCAAAGTATTTACCTGTCAATCTAACTGTAGCTAGATAGTCTGTAGTTAAATTGTGTACTGTATCATTTACATGTCTAAATGTATTTTTGTGTAGTTGTGCCAATAGTATTTGATGAATTGTGCACAGAAATTAATTCCTGACAAGAGTCAAAGGTTCCATTGGAATTTTTATAGGAAATGAGTGGGGGCCTCAAAATCTTGAAAAACAAAAACACCAAAGGCCTCAAGAGATCCCAGTTGTGCATCTAAGGGTTAAATGAGAATTTTACCCATAATTAACTTTTTATGTTGTCGTCCTTCCTTACTGTAGTATGCATGCAACAGTATATACATGTTTTTTTGCAGATCTGTTAATTATTCAAACTAAAAATAACACAAATATTTTGTCTCTGCAACTTCCTGTTCAGCTTACCGAACCTACATTCTCCTGTAATGCAATTCTTTCTCCTCCCTCAAGAACACAAAAACCATGCATTGCAGTCTGGGAAAATGAGGCAGTGGGGAAAATAAAATAATGGATCACTGTCCATCTTATGTGAACTTTTATGAAATGTCATCGACACTGCAATGTAAAGCGCTTAATACCTCCAGGACAAGCACACACACATAAGAACATAAGAACATAAGACTACATAATGATGAGAACGGGCCGTTCGGCCCATCTTGGCTCATCATGTCCTAATCTAAAGAACATCTAGTACTACATCTAGCCTGGCCTTGAATAGCCCGAGCGTTTCTGCCTCTACTACCTGACCTGGCAAGCTGTTCCAGGCATTGACAACTCTCTGTGTAAAGAAAAACGTCCTAATATCTGTGCGGAATTTGCCTTTAACTAATTTCCACCTGTGGCCTCTTGTTCTGCTGACCCCACTTATCTTAAAAAATCTTTGGTATTTTACTTTGTTAATCCCTTTTAGGAATTTAAAAACCTCAATCAAATCCCCCCTAAGTCTCCGTTTGCTAAGTTTAAATAGATTGATTGCCTTAAGTCTATCATCATAACTTTTACCTTTCATACCAGGTATCAGTTTAGTTGCCCTTCTTTGGACTTTTTCAAGAGCTTCAATATCTTTCTTGTAGTGCGGTGCCCAGAACTGCACACAGTATTCTAAGTGCGGTCTGACAAAGGTGTTATATAACATTAATATAACCTCCTTTGATTTATACTCAATACTTTTTGCTATGTATCCCAGCATCCTGTTGGCTTTTTTCACTGCTGTAGCACACTGCTTTGATGCAGATAGGCTTTGATCAACTACAACTCCTAAATCCTTTTCAAATTGAACACCTACTAACTTTTCTCCTCCCATAAAATACTCCTGTCTAATGTTTTTATTTCCACATGCATAACTTTACATTTAGCAATATTGAACGTCATCTGCCATGTATCTGCCCATTTTTGGATTTTGTTTAAATCATCTTGGATTACTTTAGTCGATTCCAAACTGTTTGCCAAACCCCCAAGTTTAGTATCATCTGCAAATTTAACTATTTTGCTACTAATGTCCATATCCAGATCATTTATGTAAATAAGGAAGAGCAGAGGTCCCAGCACCGATCCCTGCGGGACACCACTGCCCACAGCACCGGGGTCAGATTCGGCCCCACCTACTGTTACTCTTTGTATTCGCCCTTGCAGCCAATTTTTAACCCACTGTGAAACTACTCCTACAATTCCTACTGATTTCATTTTAGCAATGAGCCTCTCATGTGGTACCTTGTCAAATGCTTTCTGAAAGTCCAAATATATAACATCATAAGGCTGGTTCAGGTCAACACACTTTGTAGCCTCTTCGAAAAAGTCCAGGAGGTTTGTTAGGCATGACCTCCCTTTGAGAAATCCATGTTGGCTCTCCCTTAAAATACTATTATTTTTCAAGAATGATTCCAACTTATCCCTAATAATACATTCCAGCATTTTACATGCGATGCAAGTTAAACTGACAGGCCTATAGTTCCCTGGGTCAGTACGGTCCCCCTTCTTATATATTGGAATTATACTACCCTGCTTCCAGTCATCTGGTATTTCTCCAGTGATTATAGATTGACTGAAAATATCTGTCAATGGTTTATATATAATTTCCCCAAGTTCTTTGAGTACTCTGGGATATATGCCAACCGGGCCCGCTGCCTTATTTGTCTTAAGTTTTTGTAGTTTTTGTAGTACTTCTACATCCCTTATCTCAAAGTCCTCCAAAACATTCCGTACCTTGTCTATACATTTAGGCATATTTATAACCTCTTCTCTAGTAAAGCTCTCCACAAAGTAACTGTTTAGTGTGTTTGCAATGTCCTTATTATTATAAACCAAAGTTCCTTCCTTATTCTTAATGCACTTAACCTCATCCTTAACTTTCCTTTTTCTACTACAATATTGAAAAAACTTCTTAGGGTTACTTTTTGCATCTTGGGAAATTTTAATTTCAAACCGCCTTTTAGCTGATCTTATTTCCTTTTTTGCCTTTTTAGTCATCCACTGCGGACTGTTTTTTCATCCTATTTTTCCTTACTTTGGGGATGAATTTACACTGTACATCTACAATAACCCTTTTAAATATAGTCCATTTTTCATTCACAGTTCTGCAATCTAGAAGTTTTACCCAATCTATATTACTTAAATTCTCTCTCATTTTATTAAATGTGCCATGAGAGCCACTTCCCATTCCTTTAAACCAGGGAACTTGCTGACATGCCATCATTTTTGTTTTATCTATCCATTTATCTCCCTCTCCCCCTATATACATATACACATATACATATATATATATATATATAGTGAATTGATGGTAAAAATATATATTTTTTGATTTTTGGGTAAACTTCCCCTTTCATCAGCATGCCAAGTCTATATTACATTGCCAATACAAAAAAGGACACATTGAAATAATAGCAATTTAATGAGGATTTTTCTAAAATACAAGGAATTTAACTGTAAATAAATTTAATAAGTCCAACAATGACATCCTAAAATGTATGGTGGTGAACAGCCTGTGGTGAAGTTCCCTTTGAGGGAGGCAGCAGTCTTACCATTTCCACCTGCGCAGTTTGTCCAATCGTTCCAGTGCACTGTGCATCACCGTCAATACAACGAGCATGTCCAACTGACTGCAATATATTCCTTACAGGCTCACAGTTGCTACCAAATCACTGATCAAAAGCTGGTTTACGTAAAAGTAAAGTAGGCAGTGTGTATGTGTGTGTCAAAAATGGCAAGTGTGTACTAGTGTGGCGGGCATTTATGCAGTGGCTGCTGGAAGTACCTCTACGTCAACTTTTTTTTTTTTTTTTGGCTTTTAAAATACATTTTGAATTTTACAAAAATGCAGCTAGCTAGAATCTTTTTATTATTATTATGGTGTCAGAACTCAGCTTTATGGTCCATAAGCACTACTGCAAAATGATCCCAAGATAAGGGCGCTACATCCTGAATGCACCCAGGGGACTTCAGACGTAATCCTAAAGATACTTTAATTATCATCTGTGGTGTGTTCAAGAAGAGCCCACTTTTCTACTAGACCCTACAAAAGGAGAGGTGTGGAGGGGACAAACCAGCATTGGTTTCAAGATTTTAAGACATTTTCAGAACAAGAAAGGACTACGACAATTTCTGGGTCACATTTAGAAGAGTTTTGAGTCAAGTTAAGCCAAGCAGGGTGCCGGGATACAAAATGAAAGCCTCTCTCCCACAGTCTGCCCCCGTGTTCGCCAGTGCACTCCAACAAACTGTGTGAGGGAGTCGAATTCCAGTTGTCACCAGCTCACTGTGTATCCCGATTCCTTTGAAGACTGACGGAGTACGTCTGGACGGGAGCAGTTTGTACTGTCCCATGGTCGAGTTCTTCTTCCTGCCCCACTGCGCTGCTGCTCACTGCTGGCTCATCTTGGCTGCCTCAGCTTTGATGAGGGCGATCAGTTCCTGGTTGATGAGGAAGACGAAGCGAAGACCTGCAATCTGGGGGGAGGAGGCACTGTTGAACGCCTTCCCAGGGGCCACTCCTCTGAATGCTTAATCCCCTCAGGTTTGATAGACCCCCCTCTCACCCCCATCTACTTCCCTTAGGTTTGCTAGACATGACCCCCACCACTCCTGCTCACCTCCACGACTGAGTTGTTGTTGAGCTTCCACTTGTTTCCCGATAGGACTGGTCTCCCGTCAATGTAGACTGGCCTGCGACCCTCATTGGCGATGAAGAAGTCCCCGTTGTTCTTCAACTTGATGATCCCTGTGGAGACACCAACAGCGACAACAGTGCCACCTCAATCCGCTCAGTAGATCTCAGCTCTTGACAGTCAACGTAAACGAGTAAATATATATTTTTTAATCTAGTACAGTTTTAGACAGCACTTCACAGTGGGATTTAGGGAAATACATTATTGGTGAGGGAGGGTAATCGCTTTGCACACCTTTATCCAGGACCAGGCTGGGATTACTGACAATTATGTTCTTGTCTCTGCTAATTCCAACCCAACACACCTAGCCACTTATCACATCATGAATTTGTGGACAAAGGCTGTGTTCGAAACCGTTCACTCGTTCACTCATTCCCTATTCCCTATATAGTGTTCACTATGTAGTGTTCCATGTAGTGAACGATTAAACTGTTTTCGGACACTACACTGAACGTCATTTGCGTTTAAAAAAATGTGCCGGATATTCAGGTGTCACTGGGATTGTTGGAGACTTCTTTAAGCATCTTTCGGTCAGCTCTTGGGCTTAACTTGCTTGGGCGGCCTGACCTGGCCATGTTGCTGGTCGTTTTAAATGTTCTCCACTTGTAAATTATTTTCCGGACAGTGGAATGGCTAATTTCGAATTGTTTGGAGATCTTTTTATATCCCTTCCCAGACTCATATGCATCTACAATTTTTCTTCTGAAGGCTTCAGAGAGCTCTTTTGATCTCGCCATGGTGATGCAGCTCACTTCAACAATCAAGAGCAAACCAAACTAAATGTCTTAGGTTTAAATAGGACAGGCTCCTCCAAAATCCTCTGTAACAATGTTCTAAACATTTGCACCTGATGTGGTGCTCTTGATTATAATTGTAGGCATTTTAAGTGGAACTAAATGTGGGGGTGTCCTAACTTTTTCCTCACAAGAAGATTGCATTTCTATTAATCACATTTTACCAATCATTTTTAAAATAATTTGTTTCAGTTGTATTTGTTTAGTTATATTACCTCAATTTTTCAATATTGTTCAAATGAATATCAAATGTCCATATGTTTGAATATGTTGAAGAAGACAAAGGTTTTCATAGGGTGTCCAAATTTTTTCTCATGACTGTACACATCAGTGAATGATGTCAACAGTGAGCTGGCAGGGCGCTCGGTCATGTGTGGTTTCTCTGTCTGGCGCTCTGTGTTATGTGTGGTTTCTCTGTATGGCTCACATGGTGAGCCAGCTGGTATGGAGGTGGGACGTCGTACCTTGTTTCCTGGAGATCTTCCAGGCTGGCCCCTCCAGAGACAGATCCACATCTATCTGCTTGTCCTTGGTGGCTCGGCCCAATGTTATCTGCAGGCACAGAGGGAATTTGATCAGAAATCAACCATTGGGTCTTGTTTTTCAGGTTCCATGTTCAATATTTAACATTACTAAAAACAGACTCCATCTTCTGGACATATTAATTCCCCCAGAGATGCAGACGTATGAGCAAACATAGAAAACATATGATGGCAAAAACAAATTGTATGCATGCAAATACAGGTAACTGTATAGATAACCAATAGCGTTTTTTGACCGGACGATACGGTACAGCACGGTTACCAATCTGTGCTCCAACGTTTTGTCGCTTTTTCCACCGTCAAGCGACCCGTAACGCACCCAAGTACCTGTGCTGAATTTAGCTACTGCTCTGTTTAGGTACTAAACGAGGCAAACAGGGACCTAAGGGTGGAGCTAGCAATATTGCAGATCATTGATTCGTCACGCGCAATCGTCACAGAATCATCACGCTAAATCTCAGACCGGCCCAGACATAATCACCATGTTTTTTTGTTTTTTTTTTAGCTTCACTTCGATTATTGTATATTATTTGAAGAGTATTATATCGAGTTTGGCATTATTGCCAGGTTTGCGTGATTCTACCAGTTAGGTTTGTGTTACAAAAACTGAAATAAACATGTTTTTTTTAAATGAGAAAGTATAGTAGTCATTTTCATTCACGTAATTAGAATATACATTTTCATAGCAGGGCTCGAAACTGCCACCAATTTGGTGGCATTTGCCACTGAAAATCTGCCCAGTGCCACTAAAAAAAATAACCAGTGGCAATGTTGCCACTAGAATGTTTTTTTTATTATTTTTTTATCCTAAAGTAATATTTGGTTTGATTATTTGATCTCACATTGATCTTGTTATGTCGGTTAAGTTGTGTTTATGTCTGTTGTCTTGGCGACTATTTAGGCTACATGAGGTCTGGGCGGAGCCCGTCCGTTCGGGCAGCATTTCTTTCAAGTTTTCCCGAGTCCCGCGCAAAGTAGCAAGAGTCAGACACAACGTTAGAGCAAGCTAGGTCATCATTGCCGATCACAAAACCATAGCCTATGAAGAATAATGAAGCGCATCGATACGTTTTTCGTGAAGAAAAATGCCCCACCACCACCACCTGAGGTTAGACCAGACGCAGAAATAGATTCAGAATCCGATGAACAGTCACAGCCGGCAGAACAGGAATCCGAGGTAACCGAGCAGCCACCCTCCGCTAAAAAGCCAAGATGTAGCCCTAACTCGAGATTTCGCCCTGAGTGGCTTAAAGAGTTCACATGGCTAAGGTACGAGAAAACAGGAAAATATATGTACTGTGTGTACTGCAAACAATGCGGGCCGACTGTTGCAGGCAGTAGCAAACTTGCGTCTGCAGCAACCCGTTTTAAACGCGACCCCCTCGCTATCCACGCAAAAGCCACAAGCACATACAGTGTCGCGACAGGTGCATCGCGAGCGCTGCTGCCCCCTTTATGCGATTGATAAAGTTGTTTTATGTATCTATTTATTTTATGTTAATTTGTTATTGAACTATATGCACTTCTGAGTTTAGTATGAATAAAATCTCATTGCTGTTGCACCTTATTACCGCCTAAAAAAATGTTTTACGTACATTTACCTCCAAAATGTTGTGCCACCAAATTATGTGCCACTGCCACTAACAGAAAAACTTAGTGGCAACTGTGCCACCAGTGTAAAATGTTAGTGTTGAGCCCTGCATAGTACAGTTTAATTCCTCACATAAATAGATTTTTTAAAAGAGGAGATAGGAATCGCTTCAATGCATTCCGATGCTCGAGCTAAACCCAGGTATTTGAAACAAAAGGATCTGAACTGGACAAGTGGACACTTGAACTGGACACTCACATTTTTTTTTTTTTTTAGCTAGGGCTGCACGATATAGGCAAAATCTCATATTTTGCGCTAAAGCATGCGATGTAACAAAACACATGGGTGGAAAATTGATATTATATGTGTTACAGACATCATAGAATAGGCATTATATTAAGTGAACCCAAACAATACAATTTTCCCAATATTAGTTTAGCCTACTGAAATGTACTGAAAATTATTCAACTGTTTCTGTTGAACTTCTTAATCACAACTTCTTAATCACATACTGAATGAACACAGCTGTCCTACTGTTTCTTTCACCGTTGAGTTTTTTCAAAAGCATCCGAGATTGATGCATGGTTGGGGTGGGACTGAGTCTAGGATGTGATTTTGCGTATATGAGTTCTGGGGAGACAAAGCTAGTCAGAGTGTGTGTGGGGAAAAATGCTATAGACTTACGTCTCAAACTTTAGCAGTATGATATTGCAAATGCTCATATAGGAATACAATATATCGTTCACTACTAGTCGTAGCTCGTGCTGGACATATTTTTGCAGCAACAAGCTACATGAAAGCACAGATGTAAAAGACAAATATTGCTAATGTTTTCATTTTTATATGATTGAAAAAATGTAGGCTACAGAGGTATTAAATGTGATCTTGGCAAATTACAATTCATTGGAGGACCAACGCCAAATAATAAATATGAAAGATTGTATACCCTAGTTTGAATAAATAATAATAATAATGCATTTTATTTAGATGGCACCTTTCTGGGCACCCATGGTCACCTTACATAAAAGTTAATAAAAGCAACACAGGAATTACAGTCAAGGTACAAAAAATAATAAGAATAGTAATCATTTAAAAACAAATAATAAAAAATACATGCAAACCGATCTAACACAAGCATGACATCAACACATGAACGACATAAAACATTGTACAGTGGGTGACAGTTTACAGTGGGGAAACAGGGGAGAAGTGTCAGTGGTAGGCCATGGTGAATAGGTGGGCTTTGAGCAGTGTTTTGAAGGAGGATAGTGTCTCTGCGTGATGTGTGTGGGGAGTGAGTTCCAGAGTCTGGGGGCGGTGGAGCTGAATGCTCGCCGCTCGCATTGTCGGGTTGGTGGGATGGAGAGGAAGCCAGCTGAGGATACAGAGTGCGGGTTGGGGTGTATTCCTGTAGGAGATCGGAGAGGTAGGGGAGTGGCAAGGCAGTGTAGGGCTTTATATGTGAGCAGAAGAATCTTGAAATCTATGCGGTATTGGACTGGTAACCAGTGTAGCTGAATGAGAGTGGGAGTGATGTGGTCATTGGATTTGGTGTGTGTGAGGATTCGTGCAGCGGAGTTTTGAATAATTCGCAGTCGAAGTCACTGCATAGTCACTGCATAGTACCTCCTGCGCTCGCTGCCCCCGACATACCTCTACCTAGGCGTTTGGGAGTCAAGAAAATTGTAGCTAATGTTACGGGGAACGCAGTGTTCTGCTTTTGTGAATTTGAGCTGGAATGTTTACAATGTCAATGCTAATGTCATTCTTTTTTGTCACTTCAGATAACTCCTCCTATGTTCACGGTTCTGTTGTGCGGTGGAAAAACGACACAGGGACTCGACCCGTGAAGGGGATCGTTACGGCTACGGATGGTTACCGTGCCATGCTGTGCCGTTGGTGGAAAAACACCATATGGGTTTGAATACTTTTGTCAGGTAGTACATACTGGCGGGAAAAAAATATCCAAATACATCAAAAATGTAAACCTATCCTCTTGGAAAAGGTCATATCCAAAAAAACAACTCACCTCTCTCGACCTCATAAGATAGCGCACCATTCGCCCACGCAATGCTGCCAGGGTCTGGTTGTCAAAATCTGGAGAGTTCATTCCTGATATCACATGAAGAAAAAAATACATTTTTAATTTGCTGATCCTTTTGATCTCTGGAAAAATGTGTTTGATAATTCTACAGCAAAACAGAATTCACACAGGAGTCAAATACAAAAAGAGACACTTGGGGCCTGATCAAGATTAACTAGGGCTACGGCTACATGCAGATAGGGTTCCTTGAATGAGATGCCTATGTATGTGTGTGCACATGTGTGTATGTATGTATGTGCATTGTTGTGTATGGATGTGCGTACGTATGTCTGTGTGCGTGTTTTGTGTTTGTGATTGTCTTGGCCCGCTCACCTGTGATGCTGTCCACCAGGACCTGCCAGCGTGGAAGCTCCTGCTCCAGCTGTCTAATCTCTCTCTTCTGGTGCCGGTCAGCAATCATCAGCTCTGAAGGAGGGCAGAGCGCAGTTCAGTGCAGTGCACCAGCACACTCCACACAACTGAACAGAAACTGGCACGCATACATCGCCATCTACTTTAAGGCACAGGCCTAAAAATCAGGTCGATTCAGACTCATCAAATCAAATCAAATGTATTTGTAGAGCGCATTTCACAAATGCATTGTCACAAAACGCTTAACAGAAGGGAACCCAGGCCTAGACCCCCCCCCAAAAAGCAAGCCTAAAGGCGACAGTGGCAAGGAAAAACTCCCTTGACAGGGAGAAACCTTGGTAGGAACCAGATTAAAAGGGGGGGAGCCCATCCTCTTCTGGCCGGCACAGGGTGTGTCCAAAAAAGACCGTATCATGGTCAGTCTGAGGCGGCTCAGGGCTGGATGACTTTGCGCCTCCTGCGGGTATCTGCAGGTTTAGCCAAGTCAGATTTAAGGCTTTTTAATACTTTTTTAATGCCACTCAAAATGTAATTTAATACCAATTTCACGATAACAAATGGCAAAAACCACGCAACGACACCAATTAGTTTAAGTTTAGGGACAAATTTGTCCAAAGATGTTAAAACAAAGGGTTGACACAAACATAAATAGCAAAAATAGAAAATAATAAATAAAAACATCCAAATACATTCAGTGTCATCCAGGGCAGGAATTTCACCAGTCTGGCTGCAAAAAAATTATGTTTACATCCGCGATTAGATTATTTCGGAGATAAGGGGCCAATCCAAACCTTGCTATGTAGGCCGTTTTGTCTTTGCCGCATACGAATGTCTTAGCGATTTCCGAGTCAGGGAACATAGCACGGAATACCTCTCCTACCCCGTCATTGCCATTGTAGGACTGGTGCTTCGTGACAGTGTTCAGAACCCACAGTACCTCAGCTTCAAGCGTCGGTATGGGGCTGAATGTTGTCCGGACTTCTGTTGGTGTTGCAGGTAGTCCTACCTGAGATGGCGCAGCTGAAGTGGAGGCAGGGGCCGAACAGAAATGCGAAATACTAGTAGTTTGCAGGCGGGTTTTATCAACTGATTTATGCTTAGTGCTCTGCATGTGCAACTCGATTGCTTTCACCTCCATTGTCCCGAGTTTTAAATCCTTTTTGCAGAGTTTGCAGCGGGCCTCATGATCGTCTCGTCTTTGACTGGGACCAACCATGGCGCAAACACTGGGTTATCGAGCCAGTTCTCATTAAATTTGCACTTTCCCATAATGAGTGAAAATGCCTGGGGCAGTTCAACTAACGTTAGCGTTATCGATTGCTAACATTAGCTATGTTTTAGTTAGCTAGATGTTAAGTTCGCTAACTTAGCTTGTTGAACTTGAATATTGTGCTCTCGAGAGTCGACTCCGTTGCTGAAATAGTTCCCTGCAAACATAAGGACCTCTGTTGGTTCCGCTCATTCCGGTCTGCGTGACGCTACAAAACGGTAAATAAAAAATCTCCGACTTTTATCTCCCGTTACCCGTTTTTCCCCAGATTTCACAATGAAATATAAGATGACAAATCCACATTTTTATCTTTCCCGTCTATGGCATTTTTAAGACCACTTAAGGCCTTTATTGGTGATAAACAAATTTAATACTTTTTAAGGATCCGCGGACACCCTGTCCTGAGTTAGGTAGTCAGTGGGGGGGGCTAAACCACATGAAGGGGGTCCAGATCCAGGCACTAGGGTAGGTATGAGGGTGAGGGTTGATGTGGGGCGTGGGGGTGAGGGTTCTCGCAGGATCTAGGGCTCAGGGGTGGGTGCTCATCAATATCAGTTGAACCTTACTTGCTGTGCTGAATGTGTTTATAATGGAACGGCATTCTAAGTTAAACAGAGACACTCACCGTGCTCCAGCACCTCATCCCTGCTTTCCCTGTATAAAGAAATCAAACAAACATCATCAGGCTGGAGTCTGACATAGGGGTGAGGCATGCGCAGATTCGGTCCACTCACTTGAGCTTGGCCTCGTCCACCAGCTGTTCGGCATCTGAAAAGTTGAGCACTTGGTCTCCTTTCGGGAGGGGCTGAACTGCGAAGATGAAGAACGGGCAGGGGGTTTACACCTGGGGGGGCGCAGAGCTAAACGAAACAGGGGCCCAGGGAAGCGCTGTGTGGGACACACTTACCACTCTGGTCCTCCAGCAGGTAGTACTGCTTGAGCAGCTGCCAGTGCACCAGGAGGCTCTTGGGAGTTCTGGAGGGGTAGAACACACCTGGGTGTTTGTTCAGCAGCTCCTGGAACACCTCCAGCTTGGGCTGGCTCGACTGCAACACGCACCACATGAAAAATGAGTTTCAGCTTTAGCATTTGCTGAGGAAATTGAATCATTTCTGTTGGGAGACTGTTGTAATGACATGGGACACATTCAGAAACCTTCTCACCATGACAATTGGAAATGATGAATAATTAACTCAGTAACTGTATGTGTGAAACCTGTGCTGAAGGAGGAGCGCCCCACATACCATATTGTGCCACATACACATGAGCAGTCTTTCTTTGTTCTGTGAATCCATTATTTGCATGCATATCCTGAGAAAGGCTGGGATATTGCCGAAACTTGAACTGCTGATTGACACAGATCTCAATTAGGTTTGGGGATTTAGAGTATGCAATAAGTTAATGAGGAGTATTCATTTCTGCGTTCTCCAACCATGTTTCTGTACGAATGCATGAACATGCACAGACAATATCCAGTTAAGTTTAGTTCCAGAAAGAGTGGGCAGAATTTGTTTCGCGTTAGTAGGGTACAGCCCCTGTATCATCCAATAGTTTGAGCTTCAAAACCTTCTAACCCACTACCAAAGTCAAATAACTGGTGCTTGCTTTTCAAGCGGCTAGAGGTACTGCTCCCCCGTACCTCCGTTCACTCATCACTCCCTACACCCCAGCCAGACCCCTCTGTTCCGCCTCCTCTGGCAAACTGACTGTCCCATCCCTCCGGGCGCCTGGCAGTCATTCCTCGCGGTCTCGTCTCTTCTCTGTCCTGACCCCTCGGAGGTGGAACGACCTTCCGCAATCGGTCAGGACTGCGGAATCACTTGCGGTCTTCCGCATGAGACTCAAAATCCACCTTTTCAGACTCCACTACCACTGAATTCTGTACATCTAGCTAATTGTCCCTGCTTTCTCCATTTAAAAAAAAAAAATAATAATAATAATAATAAAATAAAAATGACTAACCTTTTCCTTCCCAGTGTTACAGGTATGGTACGCAGCTGCCTGCAATGATGTCTATCGCTGTATTACTGCACTGACTCTTGCGCGAACTATGATTGTTCCTACCATGTATTTATGCTCATCTTGTAAGTCGCTCTGGATAAGAGCGTCTGCTAAATGCTTAAAATGTAAATGTATCTAAAATGTGGTTGAAAATGTCAGTGTACTCCACAGACCTACAGTGACACTTCACTACCTCAAACCTGTGCTGGCTCAATTAGGAGAGGGCAGCACTATGTGTGGTGGTGGCACACTACATTATTCCCCCATTCCAAAACTTGTGTGGTGTGTGACCCCAACTTCTGCAGTTGTCCAGTCGTTACACATGTCACCTTCACTTGTAAACTTGTGATTTTCAAAAGTCAAGTAGTGTATACCAGGGCTCTTCAGAATTAATCTTGGAAACATCGAGTTCACTCACAGAGCCGATCTTGGCCAGCAGGGCCTCCTCGGCTTGGCCGAAGAGGGCTTTGCTCTGGATAGCAGCGATGGCCTCTGGGTGGAGTTGTCGCATCGCCTGCCATGCTAACCTGCGGGGTCACAGGGAAAAGGGTGGCCAGTGTGGCAATAGCAGCATTTGGAAAAGCTCAGGACAGCAGGAGGATGAGGAAGGGGGGGAACATCGAGAAGAATGGGGGCTCGGAGGCCAGACGCTTACTTGGAGATGACTGGGTCATACAGCAGGGCGTACCACCGTTCCTGGATCTCGCGCAAGGTGAAACGGCAGCTGAATTTCACTCCTAGATGGACAGTGGTCAAGTCTGTGGTCTGAAAAGTGAGACGTGCTCGTTATGGTCTGCCAGGACTGTCGGTTTTCACTTCAGCTGAGATATTTGTTTAAATTTATTCCATTTAGTTAAAAGGCACAATGTACAGTAATAAACTGTGCCAGATTTAGCAAAACAGCTCATTTGTACCAGTTGCCCTATTAGGAAATTAAGTATTATCCTCTTACCACTGTGCAAACAGCGGTAAAGCACAAAACATTTATTCACGATGCATAATTTACTGCGAACACCAATGACTTGGTGACATTCAATATCTGCAAGAGTCCGAGGAGAAGGCAGAGGGCGCAGTAAAGCGGCGTTGCCCATCAGTGCCGCTGACCTGTAGCACCGCGTTGATGAGCAGAAGGTCGTCGACGGGTTTCCAGCGGCCCAGGTCCTTGGTGATCTGCAGCGGCTGCCTGCTCTTCTTCACCCGCTTGGCGATGGGCAGCGGTGTGACCACGGCAGTCAGAGGGGGCGCCGGCACGATGCTGGACTTGGACACCTGGAGAAGTGGGACGGGAGGAATGTCTCTCGCTCTTCTCCTATGCTTACATCACTCAAAACCCAACACACACTCTCCTCGTCCTTTGCTCCTTCTCTCCATCCAGAGGTACCTTCTTTTTTTCGGCTGAGGAGGTCTCGCTCCCAGAGAAGCGGGCGGGTTCCATCACAGGAGGACCTTTGACCCGGCTGGATGACTTGGCCAGGCTGCTCTCCACCAGCTCGTCGTCAAACTTCTTCCGCTTGATAGACCTGAAATAGAGAGCAAGAGATGCTTCTTACTGAAGGCAGCCGGCATTAGGCCTGCATCCGCATTTAGATGAAGGCATTCTGATTAAGGCGGTATGCCAAAATGACTGAATCCTAAATAGAAAACATAGTGTGAACCTTTTATGAACATGAACACAACTCAGGTCTCCAGAGCCAGATTAATCAGGTTTACCTAGGTCTGCCTGAATGCTTAAATTACATTTTAACACCAATTTCAAAATATAATATAAGCAAATATAATTTTGGCTTTACTGACTGAAGGCTTAGAAAGGCATGCAGCTTGCATCCGTTCACATGATAGTACTGAAGCACAGAATTGCGTCCTTCTATGACCATAAACACAAATGGAAAAAGTTTCCATTTCCCCTCAAATAGTAGTTCCTTCTCTTTTTAAATACAAATCAATCTTCTCTTGTTAAATAGAGATTAACATAAGTGTCTACAACATGCTTACTGTGTAATTAACCTTTCAGGTTGCATAGTAAAAGTGGTGAATACTTATCTTTTGCACTGTTGGGTTTATTCATGTTATTATTAACTGCAAGTTGAGGACTTGCCTTAAACATTTGAAAGACTTGATTCTGTGTTTAGAGTATTTGAGAATAGGTGAACGTGTTTGCAAATGTACATGTGCAATCTAATCACACTGACCTAGAGGAGCTCCTGCGTTTAGGGACCACCCCACTGAATGCTTGCGTTGCTGTTCTTTTGACGTCTTTGCCGCCTGCCGACTCCTCGTCCTCAGATCGACTCTGTGCAGTCGCGCTCCCTGCTGTTGCCCCGACCACCATTGCATCTGCAACCCCTCCCAGCATGTCTACAGCAACACAACGCAACAAACGGTGGCTGATCACTCGAATACAAGAGTACTGCATTAGTTTTGCCCAAAATATTTACATATATTGTTTTAAATGTAGCATTGTGGAGAAGACAGACAGACCATGGGCGTCAGCTCATTCGGGAATTAATGTCACCGGCAGTTAGCTATGGAAAGGCAATACAGATATTCGCGTCGTGCATCGATCTTACAATGAATGTAACTTGCTAGTAAGCCACATAGTTAAACGTGCTAAAAACAAATTCACGTTACAGTACCCCGATTAATCTTACCCTTATCCATGGCCTCGTGCGAGATCCAGCTCTAAACGGCCGAGCCGGTCATCTATTCAGGACGAGTTTTCCAACGATCTGCACGAGAACATCTAGCTTAAAACATATCATTGGTACCCTATACAGTTAGCCACCTGCCCCAAACCCCCATAACAATACATCAGATAATTACATTTAGCTACAAGCTTTAGTAAGAACTGCGGTGTTACATTTAAAACGCGAAAATGCGCTAATTTATCTTGCCAACTAGTTGTGCTGAAAATAATTCCTGCTTTAAACTAAATATTTAGCTAAATTGATCGCTGGTTATAAATGATATAGCGAACTAATTACATTGAAAACAAATGTTACAGGTTACACATTTTAATTTGACAGTTATTTCAGCTGTAACTGAGTTCAATGCTAGTTAGTGAACGTTAATCTACATTACGTTATGACCCATCTGGCTAGTAAAATAGCTAGCCAGCTAATGCTAGCAAGGTAATACTATCTTAAACCACACCCAGTTAAAACTTATATTAACCACTATACCGTTTTCGTGACGGATTTTTAAGTCTCTTACAATATTTTATTGTATTTATTTGTTCTTTTATGCCTTAGTTGTTTATAATATAAATTTGAGAACAGCTCTGATACTAAAACAATCCATCGCCCCCATCTCAACTTCCGGAAAACCCACGGAAATGACGTAACCTCGTGCCGCCCCAAACCAAATCACGTGATATTCAATGTTCGAGCCATGATTAGATACCAGTAGAGGGGTAGTAGTAGGGGGGATTAAGCTCAAAAAATGGCCAACTCGTTACGCGGCGGATAGAAGCACCAAATTTGGTACACACACTCTTTAGGATGTATCTCACCATCTCAGAAGGGGTGCCCAAAAATTTGGACCCATTAAAGGCTTTTAAAAGGGGAAATCCAAAATGGCTGCCAGAAAAGACCCAAGATTCCTAAAAAGTGATATAATGCTGACATTTTGGCTGATTGTGCTAATTATAGCTTTTACATTTATAGTAAATAGACTAATATTAAAGGATTTGCCCAAAATAACCCATGAAAAATGTCTTAAATACATTTTAAACAGCTTTAAACACCAAACATAGGCTTAAAAAACACTCAGAATGAGATGACCTTCCAAATGAATCCTTTTCTGAGTGATATATTGTCAATGGCATATATACATAATTGTTTTTAAAAACTTTTAAAAGACCCAATGAATGATTATCTATAGATAATATATTGTTAAAATCTTCATATGACCAGAGATCAAGCCCTCTATTGGGGCACAACTCATTAGCATTTTAATGCCCCAAAATTGGCTAATTTCTTATGTTTTGGATAGAAGCACACAGTTGGATGTACTATTGCGAATGTATAGAAATGTTGTATCATTGCAAACAAGACACTGGACTGAACCTGGACTGACCCTTGGGGAAGGGAGGTAGGGGGGTGTGAGGGGGCGGGGCTTAACTAATCAATAAAGGCAGTCTATCAGAACAGTGCTCGGTTCAATTATGTATTTTGTGCTGGAAAAAAACACTCCCCCTGGATTATGAAGTTCACATTTAGCATGTAACTAGCTTAGGTTAGTTTCCCAAATCTAGACACTAGCGTAAAAGTTAGACGCCTGTAGTGTGCTATCAGCGAGTTGTGGGACAGTCAGTGGAAGGGGGTGTGTCTTCTTACTAATATTTGCTCTGCTTCCATTCCAAGATACATGTCAAGAGTTGCTTGTACTGGACACCCGCAACTGTGCAAATGAAGATGTTGTCAACACTGTGCGTACCATTGAGAAGTTGGGCACTACCCAGTATCACAGATATGTGAAGGAAGTCATTGTTGATGGGAAAACATCCATTCACCAGAGTATTAAGAGGAATAACCTTCCTCTTTTCAAGAATGCAAAAGCAAAGCCAAGATCCAACGAGAAAGCGAAACTTTCAGCTTTGAAAAGTGACTGTAACCTCTTCAGTCAACTTTACATTGCTAGTAAGTTTAGAGATGGCAACCTGGATGAGTTCTTCTCTCATGAGAATACTATTTGTCCTCCTGCCCTTTCCAAAGACGGTAAACTCAATTTGCCATCCCAGAAATCTGATCTGTTGGGTCTTATAGCTGCTGATACTTACCCACCAGTACCATCCTCTGTTGATGCTAAAATCATTGATGGAGCTGCTATCGCACACGCCCTGCCTGTTGATAAAGTATCTACCTTTGGTGAATATGCCAGTGATGTCTTCCTGCCATGGATAGAGCTTCAGTTGAAGACCTGTGACAGAGTTGACATGGTCTGGGATGTATACAAAAATAATAGCCTCAAAGAATCAACACGAGAAAAGAGAGGACATGGCGTCCGACAAAGCTTCCCCACAAGTTCTCTGATTTTCTAAAGAACCCATTGAACAAGGAAGAGCTCTTTGAAATGCTAGCCGAGAAGGTTAACTCCACCAAGTTTGAACCAGGAAAGCAAGTATATGTAACTAAAGATAGGCATGTGCTTTCATCAGGTCCTCTAGCCCCAATGCCAGAGTGTGACCATGAGGAGGCAGACACTAGAGTATGCATCCATCTAAAAGATGCTCTAGAAAAGGGTGCACAGACAGTCGTAATTCGAACAGTGGATACGGATATCATAGTGATCCTCGTTGGTCTGTTTGGACAGCTTGCCAAAGACTACCCAAATATAGGCCTCTGGGTTGCTTTTGGTATGGGGCAAAACTTCCAGGAAATATGCATCAATACTATTTTCAAAAAGCTGGGGAAGAAAATGAGTTTGGCTCTACTGGGATTCCACTCATTCACAGGCTGTGATACAACTTCACAGTTCCAGGGCAAGGGCAAAAAGACAGCCTGGGCTGCATGGAAATCATTTCCAGAAGTGGCAAATGGCTTCATTGCAATGACAGCTAATCTTTTTCAACCGCTTAGCCAGGAATCAAACAGTTTTGCATTGCTGGAAAGACACACCTGTGTTCTGTATGACAAGACAACTGACATTGAAAATGTCAATGATCTAAGGAAGGACCTGTTTTCTCAAAAATGTCTCTCAATGGAAAACATTCCTCCCACACAGGCTGCACTGCTACAACATTCAAATCGAGCAGTTTACCAAGCTAGCATTTGGTCCAAAAGTCTGAAAGCTATCCAGTCTGTACCTTCTCCTGAAAAATATGGATGGACCAAAGTAGCTGATTCGTGGACACCTTTATGGACACTCTTGCCAGAGGCTGCCAAAGTTTGTAGAGAACTCCTGAAGTGTGGCTGCAAAGCTGAGCCCCTCTGTTCTCGAAAGTGTCGATGCCGGGATGCTGGGTTACCTTGCACAGCATTATGCCAATGTGCTGGAACATGTGAATTGGCACACGTGAGTCACTACTAGACAGCAATGAACAAGAAGATGTAGAGTGCAAATGTAAATAAGAAGATGCAGAGTGCAAAATAAGCAAGAAGATGCAGAGTGCAAAATAAATAAGAAGATGCAGAGTGTAAATGTAAACAAGAAGATGCAGAGTGCAAATGTAAACAAGAAGAGAGTCAGAGTGCAAAAGTAAATAAGAAGATGCAGAGTGCAAACTAAGCAAGATGATGCAGAGTGCAAAAGAAGTAAGATGATGCAGAGTGTACATGTAAACAAGAAGATGCAGAGTGCAAAATAAATAAGAAGACGCAGAGTGCAAAATAAGCAAGAAGATGCAGAGTGCAATTGTTTAGACAACCATTTGGAATTTCTTCAACAGCTCACTTCCTGTTTAATAGTTTTTGGGGGCACCCTTCTAGGATATATAAGGATCACTCAATGTACGTACCAAATTATATGCTTTTATGACGTCCTTTTTGTGCTTTATGTCAATCGCTAACTGTTTAGGCGGCCATTTAGAATTTCTTCTACAGCTCACTTCCTGTTTTAAGATTTTTTGGGTACCCCTTCTAGGATGTCTTAGGATCACCCAAGGGACATTTGTGCCAAATGTTATGCTTTTATAAGATTCTTTAGGTGTCTTTTGAGTCAACTGCAAACAGTTTAGATGGCCATTTTGAATTTCGTCAATAACTCACTTCCTGTTTAAGATTTTTTTGGGCACCCCTTCTAGGATGTCTTAGGATCACCCAAGGGACATTTGTGCCAAATTTTATGCTTTTATGAGATTCTTTAGGTGTCTTTTGAGTCAACTGCCAACAGTTTAGGTGGCCATTTTGAATTTCGTCAATAACTCACTTCCTGTTTAAGATTTTTTTGGGCACCCCTTGTAGGATGTCTTAGGATCACCCAAGGGACATTTGTGCCAAATGTTATGCTTTTATGAGATTCTTTAGGTGTCTTTTGAGTCAACTGCCAACAGTTTAGGTGGCCATTTTGAATTTCGTCAATAACTCACTTCCTGTTTAAGATTTTTTTGGGCACCCCTTCTAGGATGTCTTAGGATCACCCAAGGGACATTTGTGCCAAATTTTATGCTTTTATGAGATTCTTTAGGTGTCTTTTGAGTCAACTGCCAACAGTTTAGGTGGCCATTTTGAATTTCGTCAATAACTCACTTCCTGTTTAAGATTTTTTTGGGCACCCCTTCTAGGATGTCTTAGGATTACCCAAGGAACATGTGTATCAATTTCCATGCTTCTATCCGCCGCGTAACGAAATTTCACATAATTCCCCCTACTATAGGGAATCCTGGTCCTGGAGATAATCAGGGTGTGCTGGTTTACGTTGTTACTAATTGATCAATTAAAGCAGTTGATTACAGTTAACTCGCCTCACCTGGTTTATTTGGTCTTAATTCGTTGCCTATTAAGGGTGTACACAAAAACTAGCAGAACCTGTGGCGCCCCAGGACCAGAGTACCCTACTCCGACAGTAGAACGGTACACTTCTACACCATTCTAAATTGCAACATACATCTGTAAATACACATTTGCCAAACATAAAATGTTACAACAAACACTTTGACCCATTGGGTTCACAGAAACAAAATAAGCACTATTCCAAAGCAATGTTACCTCATGTAATGTGACTTGTCCCTATAATTCTTCACCTTGCAGTAAGCATATTACTGCAAGACACAGCAGCCCAAATATCTGAAGGATAGCCATGTCAGACATGAGGGCGGGGCTGGAGGAGATCAGTGTTAGAGAAACAGAAACTTGGTGGAGCAGATGGAGAAGACAGAAGAGGGGAAACTCTTTATTTCTACATTTTAATTTGTACAACAGTTTGTACAATTACTTATTTTAATGAACTGATTACAAATTATGTTTTTAAATGATCTAATCTACCACTTATATTCACTACAAACAAATACACAACAAACATTTCAAATACAATTGACACTTATTTTTATTTTCAAAAACAAAATACATTCTGTACAAATCCAGTCTGACAATGTGTACATTTCTCCTTTAAAATCACTTTTAAGTGCAGAACAACTCGCAGGCAAATTATGTCAGTTAATACTGGTCTGGGAGATGCTCAAAATGGTAATTTTGGTAAGCACCTCTGCAGAGCCTGAGAGACTGTGCATGGGTGACAAACTCATTCAG
The DNA here is from genome assembly GCA_029706075.1 of Aldrovandia affinis. Lineage (NCBI taxonomy): Eukaryota > Metazoa > Chordata > Actinopteri > Notacanthiformes > Halosauridae > Aldrovandia > Aldrovandia affinis. The sequence goes on from JAINUG010000168.1 coordinate 168,471, forward strand.
TGGCTTCCACTTACAAATTAACCATTGTCAAAGCAAACTCTGGAATGAGACTAGGAACCTTTCATGTGACAGCAATATATTAACCTTACAGAATGAGAATTCAGTATTGGAAATAATGCTAGGTGGTCAAGTTGGGAGATTAAATAGGTTGAAGTGAAATCTGTTGGCAGGAAAGTCATCTTCAGCTTCACCACATTCCCATTCACATCCCCATGACAGAAGGAAACACAGCAGTACCTGCAGGGGAAAAGAAAAAGTGATCAGCCTTCACAGACCAGCATTCTTGTCAAGATCTATTAACAAAGAAGGCCTTGCTCCGTTGTGACTACCATGATTGGGGCCAATTCCATTTCAATATATTCAATTAATTTCCTGAACTGACTGAATTGAAATGGAACTGACCCCAAGTCTGGTAACTACGCTCAGCTTCTTTGGGACACAACGTTATTTTAAATTTCGTACTTTTGGGGCTACCTTGACCCTCCCCGCCATCACAGTCTGGAACCTTCCAGTCCAGTTTGCGGCCCTTCTCGTAGAGCCCCTTCAGAACCTTGCGAACCTCGTCAGCCCCGCCCCCTCGGCTCAGCTCCAGGTACTTCCTGTACAGCTGCAGGGCTGTGCGCGCATCCTCAATACTGTCGTGGGTCTCACTCTGGATCTTCAAGTCTGGAAAAAGGGTAATTATACATAAATTGTAAGAAACGTAAGAAATCATGTTCAAATGCGAAATTGGGCCAAGAACTGGGCCAAAGTATCACAGACCTATAGTATGTCACAAACGTTGGATCTGTAGTATTTATCCGGTTAACTTTGTGACTTCCTGTTGCCAAAAAAATGTTAATCTAACAATGAGGGAAATTACTGACCTAAAAAGTACCAGGCCAGGAAACGTAACGAGATCATCCTCTTCCGGGGCATGTGGAACAGATACACCGTGTCAATCACCTGGTCCTTCAGAACCTAAGCCAATCAATGAAGAACATTGAGGGGAAACATTAGCTCTGGCCACTCTCAGTAAATGTATGAGTCAGGTGAGCAATTCAGAGTGTCCTGCCTGCTTACCAACAGGTTGATGACCCTGAAGTCCTTCTGCAGCCCATGGCCCACAAACCGTACTCCAGTGTCGATGAGGAAGCGCAGCTTGAGGTAGGTGGACTTGAGTGTGGTTAAGTGTTTGGAGGAAATCTTGGCATCCAGGTCTCCAGGCTTGATGCCCGAGTACTGCGTCAGGTAGTCCACCACCTGCTCCTGCGTGGAGATGTAATCGTCAATGAACGGGACGCCCTCGTTGGGCCCCTGGCCACGCACACACGTGATCCGTGCCACCGACATCTGGCTGGGCTTGATGGTGGATTTGGTGCCATCGCTCCGCAGCTCTGCCTCTTCCTGTCCAGGCACAGACACAGGACCAGAAAACACAGTTATACAGATAAATCAGCTAATGGCACATGCACACACGCACGCACGCGCGCACTCGTTCAAAGTGCACATGCCCATGAATGGAACTCTTCCATGCACTGTACACACGTGATCCCAGGGCACCCACAGACCTGGTTAAGCGTGACAAACTCAGCATCCAGGCCCACCAAGTCCCCTGCCTGGGGCATCTCGCTGACCATGAGGGGGATGAAGGTGGCATGGCTCTTCCTCTGCTTCCGAGCCAGAGACGCCTCTGCCAGCAGCACGCTGGCCTCAATCGGGTTCTTAACTGGGAGGACAAACAGGTGCGGAGGGTGAGGGTTTCTTTTAGCCCGCAGTCATACTCATTCTGTACTGATCGTAGGGACATTCACATAAGGTACGTTTACATTATTCTTGGAACTGCATGAGATGCTCCCGCATCAAAGCTGTCTACATTGGAATCTGAACCTCATCAGTTTGGGCGAATTCCTGGCATTTGTACCACCTCCAGAGGTGGAACATTTAATGTGGTTCACACGAGTCTACACTACACCGGTAGCATTTGTCTGGCGTAGAAAGAGTAGTGTAAACGCACCTATAGGTTACCATCCCTGACAGTGTCTTACAGCAGTGGCTCCTAAACTACGGCCTGGGGACTCTAAGGAGCCCATGAGTCCCAGGGGGACCTCCACAAAATGGGGGAAAAATCCTTTTGAAGAAAACTACTTATGGTTTCATATTTCATCAATTCCAGCTTCGATTTTCAGATACAATAAACATTTACATATCCGTGGTAATACTGTGATCAATGTAATTATTAAATATTTACAGTGGGTATAAAAAGTATTCACCTCTTTTGACATTTTTCACATTTTATTTAATTACTTAATGGAATCAAAATGGATTTAATTGGGATTTCTTGCCACTGATCAACACAAAATACTCTACGTCAAATTTAAAAAACTCTAAAGCTTTTTCTTAACTAATTACAAATAAAAATAATAATACAATAATTGATTACATAAGTATCACCCTCTTGACGTAATACTTGGTTGAAGCACCTTTAGCTGCAATTACAGTTGTGAGTCTATTTGGGCAAATCTCTACTAGCTATGCACATCTGGACACTGCAATTTTCACCCATTCTTCTTTAAAAAACTGCGGTCTCTGGTATCCAAACCCACACAAACAATCACAATCACGACCACTCTAGACTGAATGCATCCATTTCCCAGCACTCATTTGCGCAATCACAACATTTGAAACAAATGTTTTCAACATCAGTGCATTAAAAAGCCAACTATTCACATGAGATGGGTGAAGGCTCACACTTCATACTATTCATTATGCAGCTTAACAGAAAACATTAATGTTAGAAGCAGGGATAGAAGGTCTTACTACGCAGGTCATATTTGGAGTGGTAGTTCCTCTTGGCATAATACAGTATGGCCGGCACCTTCCAACTCACTTCAAACTGAGCTGCCTCTGCCTTAGGGAAGAGACACACAACACCACAGAGTCTACACCTTTCAAAGCACACTTTTTACCTTAAACCTTTGTTTCTATGAGGAACACGCTTTTGGATGCAGACACAATATTAAGAGGCAAACTTTATTTTTCAAAAAACTATGAGGTCACCAGAAATTCCATAATGTATATTTTTAACGGTGGTGCATTGGATCAACATTACCTTATCAATAGGTTCGATCAGGAAGTCGTTGAACAGATACCACTGCTGGTGTGTCACACCCTGAAAGAAACAGACATATAGGTACAGAGGGGTATAGGTACAGATATGATCATGTAAAGTTAACATTACTATACATCAATAACTAATTTAACTATATAAAACATACTAACTAGTTTAGTCTTACAGAATAGATACAAATGACCCAAAACTGAAGAAAAAAAAGTAATTCTCAAGTAATTGTTTCCTTTGGTACTAAACATTCTGGACAGTGCCTCCATCCCTTTCCATCCATCCATCCATTCTAATTTCTAATCTTTCTTTTCTCTCAAAAATTCTAGAGAAAGCTGTAGCTCAGAGACTGACTTCGTTCCTGACATCAAATGACATCTATGAAACTTTTCAGTCAGGATTTAGGCAACACTATAGCACTGAGATTGCTCTTATTAAAGTTGTCAATGACTTACTGATATCAGCTGACTGTGGATGCGTCTCTATTCTTGTGCTTTTGGACTTAAGTGCTGCATTTGACACAATAGACCACCAAACTCTTCTGAGCAGACTTGAAAACCTAGTTGGACTGCGTGGACAGGCACTCTCCTGGTTTAAATCCTACCTATCAGATAGGTATCAATTTGTGCAGTTAAATGATGAGACCTCTGCTCTCATCAAGGTGGAATATGGTATCCCTCAAGGTTCTGTTTTGGGGCCATTATTGTTCTCCCTTTACATGTTGCCACTTGGTGATGTCATTCGTAAACATGGCGTACATTTTCACTGCTACGCAGATGACACACAATTATACCTATCAATGAAACCTGGTGAAGGACAATTCGAACAGTTGGAGGCCTGTTTTAAAGACATAAAAGACTGGATGTCAGATAATTTTCTATTGTTGAATACTGATAAAACAGAGATGTTGGTCTTGGGGCTCAAAAACCTCAGAAGAGGGTTATCTGATTTATCTCTTAATCTGGATGGTTGCTCTGTTGCTGCAAGTTTGGTGGTAAAAGACCTTGGTGTTACTATAGATCCTGGTCTCTCATTTGATAGTCACATCAAAAACATTTCCAGAGTAGCCTTTTTTCACCTGAGGAATATTGCCAAAATTAGGGGCTTCCTGTCATTAATAGATGCAGAAAAATTGGTACATGCCTTTGTTACATCTAGATTAGATTATTGCAATGCATTACTGTCTGGCTGTTCCAATGCCTCACTCAGGAGCCTACAACTCGTACAGAATGCTGCTGCAAGGATCCTGACTAGAACAAAGAAATATGAGCACATTAGTCCTGTGTTAGCGTCACTTCACTGGCTTCCTATAAACTATCGTGTAGACTATAAGGTACTCCTCTTAACTTATAAGGTGTTGCATGGACTTGCACCCTCTTACTTGACGGATCTACTTCATCCGTACAATCCCCCACGTTCACTTCGCTCACAAGATGCAGGCAACTTGGTAGTCCCTAGAATATCAAAAATACAGCAGGTGGCAGAGCTTTTTCCTATAGAGCTCCTTTACTGTGGAACAGTCTACCCATCTCTGTGAAGGAGTCAGACACGGTCTCAATTTTCAAGTCTAGGTTAAAAACACATCTCTTTAGTCTCTCTTATAGTCATTAGGTGCAGATGTGGAGGGGGCATAGCAATAGAGCCTTCTGGTGCAATGAGCTATCCTTACTGTCACCAATCATAAGTGATGATCCGCCCCTATCAGGACTGCTGATGATGTGGTGGGATGGTCTCTGAGTGCCCTCATGGCTGCGTGCTCCCTGTGCCACTCACCTAATTAGTTATGCTGCCCTAGATTACTTCTGCTGGTGCAAAAGTGTTATCACTACTCTTCCCCTGATCCGGTGTGATATTTATCATAGTCATAATTGCACCTTTCCTCTTTTCTCCCGGCTTCGTGGCACCTGCCCGGAGCTCACCTGCCCCAGAGTCAACCCCCCACCCCTGCCATGTGTTAGCCGGATGCCGCTGGCCCAGACCCTAGCTGCTGGTTCCATCCCCCGCCCTGCCCTGGTATCTGGAGGGATGAGGTCCACCCCACTCCTACACTTAGAATGCCCTTCCGGTGGTCTGTTAAGCCACATGAGCCTCAAGGACTATTTGTGTTGTTTTTCTCTGTATCCCACAATTTTCCAGGAGTTCATCTCGACCGCCTTTTAAGGGGTCAGGGAATAATTTTCCAGTCTCCCACATTGGCTCCAATGGTTTTCTGGTTTTTTGATTCCCTCTGGAAAATGCCAATTGTGAAGCGCTGTGTGACAACCTGTTTGTAAATGGCGCTATACAAAAATAAAGATTGATTGATTGATTGATTGATTCTGGCTCACCTCTTTCCTTTGGTGGTAGGTCTCTCCCACTTTAATGTGTGCCACTAGACTACCCCCGGTGCGAGCATCTAGCACGTGGGACACGGTCACCCCCAGGTCATAGATTGCAGCCCCCTCTGCCTCCTCTGCAGCATTAAGCTGTAAGATGTCACCAAAAAATTAATTAACCTCCTGATCCCACCAAAAAAACTCCCTCAATCCCCTCCACAGAGAAGTGACAGTGTCAGTACATCCAGACTTATTAAAATCCTGTGCCTGATGATATTAAACACAATGTAAACTTGATTACTTTAGGCTGAAGCCAATTCAATTCAATAAATCTTTATTGTCCCCTAGGGGCAATTTGTTTGCAGCAAGGTTCAAAAATAAAAATAACACACCCCAAAAAAAGCAGGTAGCCAGTGACTGAAACTAAGAATGGCATAATGGTTATAATCTTAATTATTTGTTCAGGGTGCACCTGCTTATCAATGCTAGTCCCCCCCCCCCCGCCACCGCCCCCACCCCCACCCCCACCCCAAGGTCATCATCGCCTGGCTTCTCATTCGGCTTGGTTTGGCTCAGCTCTCACCTCCTCATTCTCATTCCAGCAGCTGATCTCTAGGCCCTGGCTCTTGCTGATGGACATCTTCAGGCTCAGTGGGATCCACACATGTCGCAGGTCCTCCACCCTGGTGTCAAAGGTGAGACCCTCTGCACTGCACAGCTCCTCCCTGCAGGGGGCGGTGTTAACACCAGAGAGTAAACACACCAGCAGGCACACAGTGCACATTTACACTTAAACCATGTGAACAGGCACAGAGCCATACATAGATGTAATGGAGTTGGTTCTGCCTGCAGCGAGGTTCGAACCGAGGATCTCGACACGACAAGAGAGCAAGTAACCTGCTGAGCTAAAGACTCAAGTCTCTTAACTCTGGGAACTAATCACACTCTTATTGACTTCACATTCTGTAGCGGACGCTCACGTGCGAGAGCTCACCTACATAGACATGCACACACATATACAAGTAACTGCCAAAATAAAGAACACAAGGACTCAAACACTTGAGTAATACAATAGGGATATAAAGTATCCTCAGTTAATTAAGCAATTAACATCCAATCATACCTAGGGTGATGTATGAAAATAAATTAAAATAAATGCCAATAAATATAAAGCAATTATATCACCTTCATCCTATTGTGAAGCATTTCTTTCCTGATGGGAGTGGTCTCTTCCAGGATGACAATGCCCCCATCCACAGGGCACAAGTGCTTACTGAATGGTTTGATGAGCATGAAAACAATGTATAACCACATGCCATGGCCTTCTCAATCACCAGATCTCAACCCAATTTAACACTTATGGGACATTCTGGAGCAGCGTTTTCCACCACCATCAACAAAACACCAAATGATAGAATTTCTCATGGAAGAATGGTGTTGTATCCCTTCAGTAGAGTTCCAGACACTTGTAGAATCTAAGCCAAGGTGCACTGAATCTGTTCTGGTGGCTTGTGGTACCCCAACGCCCTTTTAAGACACATTAAGTTGGTGTATATATATGCACATATATATATGTGTGTATATATATATAAACATCAAACAAAAAGTTCGGAAATTTGTGTTTGGTAGATTATTTCTCTATTGTAACAATGCTTCTTGAAAATAAATGGTATACCGTTGGAAAGCCTGTTTATTTCCCTTTTAAATGGTGCCCCATTTGTAAGGAACATGCCTTTGTGGGATGAGCAACACAGCGGAGTATGTGGGTTGCGCCCATGAAAAATTTGCCAAATCTTCTTTGCCAATGCCAAACAGCTTATTCTGCTGTTGCTATTGACTCTTGTTTGGTGTTGTTTGGTGGATTGGATGATTGAGTATCAGTAACAAGAGCCTCAGGCTTTCCAATGGTATACAATGTATTGTCAAGAAGTATTGTTACAACAGAGAAATAATCTACCAAACACAAATTTCGGAACTTTTTGTTCGATGTTTATATATGTGTATATATGTGTGTGTGTGTGTGTGTGTGTGTGTGTGTGTGTGTGTGTGTGTGTGTGTGTGTGTGTGTGTGTAACTCCTTACTCCACACACCACTCGGTGGGGATGGGCTCTCTGGGTTTTGGGGGCTCCATCTCCTCCTTTTTGAGAGCCTTGCTGAAAGCATACTATGGAGACAGAGCAGGAGAGGTAAATCAGTGAGGCTCCCGCAGCACAGAATGCTGTCTTTTCACACAAACAAATACTATAAAGCAGGAATGCGTTTTAGAGAGTACAAGGGACTGTTCCCTGAAAAAATGCGATAACGAATTTACATTTAAGTAAGAACCCCAGAGAAGAAGGTCAGCTGGACATATCAGGCACAATCTACATACAGGGCTCTCGTGAAGGCAGATTCACAAACGCTTAGTATGGCCAACGAATCACTTTCCCAGAATGTCATTTAATGGCAGAGAAACCCTATTAAAAAGTTAAAGCCTTAGACTTAAGTTTCTGATTTTAAAATGTGAGCTATCCAGTTGTTTTTGTCAAGATTGACATAAATGCCTTAGCCCATCATTCTAAACATCTGATAGATGATAGTGCACAGTATCAGCAAACTGCTCTGCCTCTTGGTCACCTCAGCTTGGGCCTTCCAGAACTCTGCCTCTTTAACACTGTTCACCTCACAGTTGATCACCAGCACATCTGGCAGGCAGCGGATATTACGTGTCTGCACCTGAAATTAAGAAGAAAAAAAAAGTATTTACATATGCTGTAACATTAGCAGGACAAACATAACAGAAAGGCAAACACCTTCAAAGAACATAATGCTCTATTGATTTAAGTTTTAAGCTCTTTTGAGTTTAAAGGATAATTGTTGTGCTTAGTCAATAAAATGCAAAAGGGTGGTAACCAGCGTAGCCAAATATACAGACGGAAAAGGCTGCACTTTTATTTTTTGCATTGTTACATTATGTAAGCAATAGATACATTTTCTAGAATACTTGGCTACCTTTTGCAGCGTGCAGCTAGTTCTTGCTAGCCTTTTGTATTGATGTAAAATAAATTAATGTTTGAACAATATTATACAAGTGAAGTACTCTAAATTGCCATGAAATGTGCTACAGGTACTTGCTTGTACAGTATTAGCGCAAAAACAGCGCTATCCAACTTATTAATATAATATATAATAATATATTCAAGTTATTAATGAGTGTTTGGTCTGGAGGAAAGATCTGCACTCACTGTAGGCTGGTATTTCTCACAATTCTCACACCAAGCTTGAGTGCTCTGCTCCAGGCAAATGCTCCTCTTCAAGATCTCCACAAAGTCATACTCCTTTATGGACTTGTCTGGTGGAAGGATAACAGCAGAGAGGGTCAGTGGTGGAAACCGTGGCCTGTTCTATTCATTTAGTTGCTACACACTCGGAATGTGCATTTCTGACAAATTTATATTAAAATATTCTATGGATCATAACATTAAGTAGGGGTTATTCATAAAAGTCAGCGGTAACTGCTTTCTGTCATGTAAAATCCACAGCCTGGTCATGTTTAACCGATTCATAAACATAACAGAGTCAGATTAACATTGCCCTATTCTCAACAGTGCGGCATCTGACAACCAATGAAATTGTAATGCTAATTAAGTGTTGCATAATTACTGATGAATGCTGCCTGAATGCTGCTTCGCTGTCTTTAGGTGGAATGATTTGGATATTCATACCTGCCAACTCTGCCCGTTTTGCGGGGAGTCTCCCATATTTTTGAACAATTTCCCCACCTGCTCAGCTTTTGTGATTTCTCCTCGATTTTTCCCATATTTCAGAAGTTGCTGAGTTTTTAATTATTTTGGCACACAGCATAAACTTAAATTATTATGAGCTGTACAGCAAATCAACATGCCATTTGGCCAAATGGCGTGTGTAGCAACGCGTTATTGGGAATGGTTTGGAATATGCTAGTTTCATTTTTTAAATCCTGTATTGTCATTAACTGCTGAACAATCTCCTGTATTTTCAAGTATCAATGTTGGCAGGTATGGATATGGGTGCAGCTCCTAGTACCTGGGGGAAACCTGCCGTTCTGAAAAAATCATGTTGGATTTTTTGGATAGCTTTGGGAGATCTCGGGAAAGAAATGCACTGATGGGCCCACTTTAACATGGCTGCTGTAATTGTGAAATGTATCTGGATGCAGAGGACTGACTCACGTCTGACCCCAGACCAGTGGTACGCAGAAAGGAGCCAGTTGCATAAAAATGTAATGCGCGAATGGCCTTAACTGGAACTGCGTGGTTGCCTCGGGACGAGGATTGCAGTTCTGCCTCTAGCTACGGCTGCAATCGCAATATTTGCGACTATTTTCAGAGTAAATAGTCAAAATGGAATGGAACTTGTCTTTTAAAATCATCATCAATAACAAAGTAGGATATGCATAATTACTAATTGCAAATTGAGTGTGTGTTTCCACATTTTTAAACACTTTCACGTGTTCAAATATTTAACTTAATTTCTAAAATTGTGGCAATATCGGTCTGCTTAAAACAACAGAGCAGCAGGTGGTATTTTCTTGCGGTTGCAGTGTCCTTTCATGAATCAGTTTTACAATATGCAAATGATCAAATGGGGGTGGTGAAGAAAAACCTGCACGGAAATGACAAAACCGACCCGGTAGTCCACATTTATGAGCACTCCACTGTGACAATCCCAGCCCAGTCAGGCTAACCTTGCTGGGGAGTTTTATGAATAAACCTTAGTATTTGAATTTTGGAACCATGTTTTTCTACCCCTAAAGTGCTGAATGACACAGTTCTTTCTGATATCTCATCACAAAGAGATATGTGCTTATTTGAAGTCTCAGGCAGGAAAATGATCATCAACTGATTATGTTTGTTATACAATAAGAATATGCATGTATACATGCATTTTCTTAATTCTTTGTTATTTAACAAGAATTTGAATATTTATCCGACCAATTCATTTGTGATTATTAATTAGTGATCTCATGGTTGAATATTTGAATCATTGAATATTTGGCCACAATCCCACAACATTCATCCACGCTCACTGAGTATTGGTAATAGTGGTTATTATAAACCCCAGGACCTGGCCTAAAAGCCGGTGGTATGGTGAGGCGGTCGGCAGCGTCTCACCAAGTGAACTGTGCTCAGGGTAGTGCATGGTGAAGAGGAGGGTGAGGGATGAGCGCACTGTCTCCTTGCCACAGCGGCACAGGCTGCTGTTCTCCACTTCACACCCAAACAGCCGGCCAATCACAGACTCCCCCGATGAGCCCAGCACACTGCGGACCAAAATGCACCACCACAAGCGTTCAGACACCAGCCGACATAGAGAAAAACATCACTACATGTGCTGAGCCGTAATTACTTTCAGATCAGCGCAGATATCTTCTCCCACTTCAACCTAAGGTGACACAAATAGCTTCAGCTAACTACTTCCATATCCATGGTTGCTTCCTGAGCATGTTTATTTTTTGGGGGGGGATTTTACCCTGTCTATCTCCCAATTTGGTAGCCAATTACCCGCTGTTCTTAGTTCAATCCCCGTCCCACATAGTTCGCTGCTGTAGCCCTGTGACCGGCAGTGACAAAGGCGAAGCTCTGCCTCCTCCAAGACAGCACTCGCCATGCCGTCGACTGTAATTCCGGTACCCCAGAACCACTCCTGTGCGCAGCGAACTGTGTCGGCTTCCCTTCCCCCTCCCTGGGGCGGACAGCCAATTGCCACCCTGATGGCACTCCTGGCCAGAGCCGACTCTGGCGCGGTGGGGGATCGAACCCCGGTCACCGTGGCCAGCGTCAGATGTTGAAACCACTAGACCACGCGGGAGACCCCATTCCATGTTTAACGGGGGTAGGTGTGCTGCAGGTTTCAAACTGCCAGCCTTGCCATTCTAAAACCCACAGGTCCCTAGCCAAGGGCATTCATTACACACACATTGATACCCACATCACTTTCCGTAGTGGAGGTACATGTGCCCACTAACATCTCTGAACTGCACATGTACAGTTGTTATTCAGTGAAAGTGACAGCAACGTCTCCATGTCTGGGTTGCGTGGGGAGCAGCAGTAGTTCAGGGCCTCACCTGTTGCTGACCCCTCTGTAAGCTTGGGGGCCCTCCAGCTCCTGGGTCTCCTGGTGCAGCTGGGTCAGGATGAAGCGGTTCCAACTCTGGATCAGCCGCCCTAGCCTGGCCTTGCCCGTTTGCTCGTCCGAATCAGCCAGGATCAGCCCCAGAGCCGATGCCTCTGGGATCGTCCGGAACGCTCTCAGAAAGTTACTGGCCTTAGGAAGGAACGAACATCAATGCCTGAGGAATAACGTTGGGTTAAACACGCTCAGGCATGCTCATGCTAGGAGAGGCTGCGCAAGATTTGTCTCACCGAATTCTATTCATACAATTCTAAAAATGAATACAAGGAAAACTAATACAATTCCATTCAACCGCCAAGGCAGCAAAAGCGGTTTTATTTCCTATTATTAACTTAATGTTCCCCAGTGGGTTTTCACTAATACTCACTAATAAATTTGTATGAATAAATTACAACATTTTGTCTACGAACAAACTTTATTTAAATCACATAAAAAAATGTGAATGACAATTTTCGAAACCGAGTGACCTGCCTACTTATGCAAACCGCCACACAGAGAAAGGGAGAGGGAGAGGCCCTACACACTCGTTCACTTGCCCATGAGTGCAGCGCCCGCCATGCTGTGTTTGTCTCAATACAGTAGGAGACAGTGAGGGGAGATGGCTTGTGGCCCCTACAACTGGCCCGTGTGCCTACATCGTGTGCTAGCTTCGTGGCGAGGGGGCAAATTTATTGCTGATCTGTGTGTGTATCTGCAAGCGTAATCATTTGATTAATAATGTCCTATGAAAAAAATACCTGACAGGACAATTATCTAGCTAGCGAGCTAGAGTAAGTGTTCACTAGATATTAATATAGCTCTGTGATGTCATCAAAACAGGTCACTGGGTCCTCGGGTGGCACAACGCTCAAAGCATTTGCCCGGAATGCAAGTTGCTCACTGCAGCCGTGGTTCGGAAGCCCCGATCGGGGGTGACGTTTGAGGGGGTTAGGAAGCCAGCACAAACTTGTCAAGGGGTGGTAGGGCGACCTTGTAAACATAGTTGGGCGAGTTCTGTCTCAGAGGAGGCGGATCATTGCTTCCAGGTACGAGATTATCCCATGGAGGCGGGCGGCAAGTTCATGAGGGAGGGTAAATTGACTACCAAATTGGGAGAAAAACATGGAAAAAAACTGGGGGGAGAAAAAAAAAACCTTCCATGAAGGAGAGGAGGGAGGGGTTTGGGATGCAGTCAACTAGGAAATCAAAAACCCAAACAGGAAGAGAGACCAGAAGCTGGAAAGCAGAATAGAAAGTGAGACAGGAAGATGAAAAGCCAAACTGGCTGAGACCTGCAGGTTCCTGGGCACAGCTCACCTGACACGGGTCACCGCGGGACAGATCTAGCATGTGAAAGAGGAAGCCCAGTTCGCAGGCCAGGCAGAACTCCTTTTGACACAAGTGATTCTGCACCAGGCATCGAATTGGCTCCAGGAAATACAGAACCTAGTGAAGGTACATTCCAATATTTAAACACCGAGCAAGGTTCTGTGCCAGTGCACCAAATAACTGCTCTCAATTTCATGAAAGCATCAAAACTCAGAATGCTGGTATTCCAAAAGCAAAAAAACATTATTGGCAACTACAGTTAATTCATTATTGAATATATATATATAGTGGATGTAAGGCAGTGTATAACAATGGCCCAATACAATAGCTAGATTCTAGTCCATGAATCTAATTTATCAAACTGCCCACCGCCCTACTATTTCAGTGAGACCCAACTGATGTGTTGAAACCGAAGCAGAACATGTATATACATGTGTATATATATATATATATATATGCCATTTATCAGACACTTTTATCCAAAGCAACTTACAGTAGTGAATGCATACATTTTTCAGTATATGTGGTCCCAGTGGGGATTGAACCCACAACCTAAGCATTGCCAATGCTGTGCTCTACCAACTCAGCCACACAGAACCACACATCTTGACAACTTGACTAACCAATGGGAACAAAGCAGTCTTTAGTTTAGAGTGTTAACATGCGTGGCTTCACCTGGATCATGCAGTTGCAGTAGGCATTGGGAATGTGTGGCTCCAGGCCAGCGAAGAGGGTCCGGTTGTAATGCTTGAAATCAAAGTCTTCCAAACCTAGTTTGGAGTATTTTATGGTGACCTAGTGGACAAATTTAGAGTAAGGGATACAAGATATTTTCGTGAATATTAAAAAAACATTGAAATATAGCTCATATTTCAGTTTTACATTTTTTAAATATTATGTGATGCGAGGTGTATTCTGACCTGACTTTCACACCCATCCACTCACCGATCCACACACATATATATATACAGTATATACACACACACACACACACACACACACACACACACACACACACACACACACACACACACACACACACACACACACACACACACACACACACACACACACACACACACACACACACACACACACACACACACACACACACACACACACACACACACACACACACACACGCAGGGCAGACCTGAAACATTTTGGGTGGGGGCTGATCTTACAAATGGCTGCTTCCTCCCTCATATGGGTGTGCAGGTTTAACTAGATTACACCCAATGATGTTTATGTATGCTGAAAGCTGGAATAACTACCACTAAGTTACTGCCCAATTTCTTTGTATTCTTTAATAAAAATGGTATTTTCACAAGAATGCAGCTGTGCATCTGTTTTAATGCTTTAAACCAGGGGTCGGCAACCTGCGGCTCCGGAGCCGCATGCGGCTCTTTCAGCCCCCCCCCGTCGACAGAAAATGCGGCTCCCAGTGTTTTCTTTTCCGTGGAAACCGGGTCCAAATGGCTCTTTGAGTGTTACGGGTTGCCGACCCCTGCTTTAAACCATATTTAAACCAGCCTGATCTTTTTTTTTTTTTTTTTTTTTTATAATAATAAAGAAAATAAAGAAAATATTTTAGAAAACTCCTGAGTAATTTGTTCAAGTGGATCACTGAAGTTCTTGTTTTAAATGTGAATAACAATGACACATGAAACAATGTTGATTCGTTGACATGTTTGAATAGTTTATACTCAAATGAGCCTGTATCTCCTCCTCGGTAGTTTTGTATCGTGAAAATGGCGCTAAAATAAAAACAACTTGCTTAGCATGTATGAAGCCTGCAACAGACCTGCTGAATAAATATCACCCAGTGCATGTTTAGTTCCAGTAGAGATGCTTATTCCACACACTGCTGACAGCTGAGGGCATTGAACCTGTTACTCTACAGTACCTTCCTGTACTTCTTGGGTACCATATAAAGATGAGGCTCCTCATCTCTGCCAATGGGAGATTCCGGGACCTGGCTGTAACTGTCATACTCCAGCTCCACCTCTTTGGTCTTGTAAGGAACCTGGAACACATATGACCAAAAGCCCCAAGTAGGGGCATGGGCAAAGAAGGAGCTTTACAGACAAGAAGCAGAAAAAAACAGAATATATAATACTTATAGCGAATAACACTAGAAACACTGCAGCCAATTCCCTCCCATTTACTGTTCAATGTTCAACTTCCTTCAACTGGAATGAATGAATGACTGAACGAACATTGGATTTATATAGTGCTTTTTTTCCACGGAACTCAAAGCGCTTTATAACGGTGGGGGCAACTCACCTCAACCACCACCAACGTGCAGCACCCACCTGGGTGAATGCGACGGCAGCCATAGTGTGCCAGTACAAGCTCATTACACATCAGATACACAGTGGAGAGGCGAGATTGAATGAATGAATGAATGAACTCCATGTATGTACATACATATACACTGCCTGGCCCCAAAAAAAGCCACCACCTGGATTTAACTAAGCAAATAGGTAAGAGCCTTCCATTGGATAATTACTGCAGTGATTAATATGTTTTAGCTGGCAACAAGTTATTTAACCCTAACTGATGCAGTGAGTAGCTTCTCATTTCTTAAACAACCATGTCGGAAGACATATCCTGTGGTCGTGGAAAAGATGTTCATCTGTTTCAGAAGGGTCAAATTATTGGCCTGCATCAAGCAAAGAAAACAACTAAGGAGATTGCTGAAACTACTAAAATTGGGTTAATAACTGTCCAACGCATTATTAAAACCTGGAAGGATAGTGGTGAACCATCATCTTCGAGGAAGAAATGTGGTCGAAAAGAAAATCTTGAATGATCGTGATCAGCGATCACTTAAACGTTTGGTGAAATCATATCGTAAAAAATCAACAGTAGAACTCACGGCTATGTTTAATAGTGAAAGTAAGAGCATTTCCACAAGCACAATGCAAAGGGAACTCAAGGTATTGGGACTAAACAGCTGTGTAGCCTTAAGAAAACAACTTGTTAGTGAGGCTAATCGGAAAAAAAGGCTTCAATTTGCTAGGGAGCATAAAGATTGGACTCTGGAGCAATGGAAGAAGGTCATGTGGTCTGATGAGTCCAGATTTACCCTGTTCCAGAGTGATGGGCGCATCAGGGTAAGAAGAGTGGCGGATGAAGTGATGCACCCATCATGCCTAGTGCCTACCGTACAAGCCTGTGGTCAGGTCTAGGTTCAGCAACGTTATGTGCCCAAAGAATGTGGTCAGCTGACTACCTGAATATACTGAATGACCAGGTTTTTCCATTAATGGATTTTTCCTTCCCTGATGGCACGGGCATATTCCAAGATGACAATGCCACGATTCATCGGGCTCAAATTGTGAGAGTGGTTCAGGGAGCATGAGACATCATTTTCACACATGGATTGGCCACCACAAAGTCCAGACCTTAACCCCATTGAGAATCTTTGGGATGTGCTGGAGAAGACTTTGCGCAGCGGTCCGACTCTCCCATCATCAATACAAGATCTTGGCGAAAAATTAATGCAACTCTGGACGGAAATAAATGTTGTGACATTGCAGAAGCTTATCGAAACGATGCCACGGCGAATGCGTGCCGTAATCAAAGCTAAAGGTGGTCCAACAAAATATTAGAGTGTGTGACTTTTTTTGGGGGACGGGCAGTGTATGTATATATACAGTGGGTTCGGAAAGTATTCAGACCCCCTTACATTTTTCACTCTTTGTCATATTGCAGCCATTTGCTAAAATCAATTAATTTCATTTTTTTCCTCGTTCATGCACACACAGCACCCAATATTGTCAGAAAAACACAGACTTGTAGAAATTTTTGCAGATTTATTACAAAATAAACACTGAAATATCACATGGCCATAAGTATTCAGACCCTTTGCTGTGACACTTGTATATTTAACTCAGGTGCTGTCCAATTCTTCTGATCATCCTTGAGATGGGCCTACACCTTCATTGGAGTCCAGCTGTGCTTAATTATATTGATTGGACTTGATTTGGAAAGGCACACACCTGTCTATGTAAGGTCCCACAGTTGACAGTGCATGTCAGAGTAAAAACCAATCCATGAAGTCCTAGGAACTCTCCATAGACCTCCGAGATAGAATTGTGTTGAGGCATAGATCTGGGGAAGGGTATAAAAACATTGCTAAAGCATTGAAAGCACCCAGGAGAACAGTGGGCTCCATCATTGTGAAATGGAATAAGTTTGAAACCACCACAACTCTTCTTAGAGCTGGCCGTCTGGCCAAACTAAGTAACCGGGCAAGAAGGGACATGGTCAGGGAGGTGACCAAGAACCCAATGGCCACTCTAAGAGAGCTTCAGAGTTCCTCTGCAGCGATGGGAGAACCTGGTAGAAGGACAAACATCTCTGCAGCACTCCCATCAATCAGACCTTTATGGTAGTGGCTAGACGGAAGCTACTTCTGAGTGAAAGGCATATGACAGCCCACCTGGAGTTTGCCAAATGGTACTTAAAGGACTCTAAGAGCATCAGGAAAAAGATTAGATGAGACACAAATTGAAATTTTTGGCCTGAATGCCAAGTGCTACCATAAAGGTCTGATTGATGGGAGTGCTGCAGAGATGTTTGTCCTTCTACCAGGTTCTCCCATTGCTGCAGAGGAACTCTGAAGCTCTCTTAGAGTGGCCATTGGGTTCTTGGTCACCTCCCTGACCATGTCCCTTCTTGCCCGGTTACTTAGTTTGGCCAGACGGCCAGCTCTAAGAAGAGTTGTGGTGGTTTCAAACTTATTCCATTTCACAATGATGGAGCCCACTGTTCTCCTGGGTGCTTTCAATGCTTTAGCAATGTTTTTATACCCTTCCCCAGATCTATGCCTCAACACAATTCTATCTCTGAGGTCTATGGAGAGTTCCTAGGACTTCATGGCTTGGTTTTTACTCTGACATGCACTGTCAACTGTGGGACCTTACATAGACAGGTGTGTGCCTTTCCAAATCAAGTCCAATCAATATAATTAAGCACAGCTGGACTCCAATGAAGGTGTAGGCCCATCTCAAGGATGATCAGAAGAATTGGACAGCACCTGAGTTAAATATACAAGTGTCACAGCAAAGGGTCTGAATACTTATGGCCATGTGATATTTCAGTGTTTATTTTGTAATAAATCTGCAAAAATTTCTACAAGTCTGTGTTTTTCTGACAATATTGGGTGCTGTGTGTGCATGAACGAGGAAAAAAAAAGAAATTAATTGATTTTAGCAAGTGGCTGCAATATGACAAAGAGTGAAAAATGTAAGGGGGTCTGAATACTTTCCGAACCCACTGTATATATATATATATATATTGTCTTGGTTGGGAATTTGGCCATGACACCGGGTTAACACCCTACTCTTTTCGAAAAGTGCCATGGGATCTTTTATGACCACATTGTTGTTGTTTTTACCGTCCCATCCAAACAACGGACATGTAATCCCGTGGTATCTAATCCACAACCTTGGCATTGCCAGTGCCATGCTCTACCAACTGAGCTGCGGGACTACAGGATTAAGGCCACCCTTAATTAAATAATATAGATAATGGATTAGATCTTTCTTGGCTTTGACTTGGTAATGGCTAGACTGAAGCCACTCCTGAGTAAAAGGCATATGACAGCCTGCCTGGAGTTTGCCAAACGGCACTTACAGGACTCTGAGAGCATGAGGAAAAAGATGATCTGGTCTGATGAGACAAAAATTGAACTCTTTGGCCTGAATGCCAAGCACTACCATAAAAGCCTGATTGATGGAGTGCTGCAGAGATGGTTACCCTTCTGCCAAGTCCTCCCAACACTGAAAAGGAACTCTGAAGCTCTCTTAGAGTGGCCATTGGGTTCTTGGTCACCTCCCTAACCAAGGCCCTTCTTGCCCGGTTGCTGAGTTTGGCCGACAGCCAGCTCTAAGAAGAGTTGTGGTGGTTCCAAACTTCTTCGATTTTACAATGATGGAGCCCACTGTGCTCCTGGGAACTTTCAATGCTTTTGCTATGTTTTTATACCCTTTCCCCAGATCTATGCCTCGACACAATTATATCTCGGAGGTCTGGAGTTTCTTGGACTTCATGACTTGTTTTTGCTCTGACAACTGTGAACTGTGGGACCTTATATAGACAGGTGTGTGCCTTTCTAAATCATGCACAGGTGCACTACAATCAAGCTCTAGAGACATCTCAAGGATAATCAAAGGAAACAGGATGCATCTGAGCTCAATTTGTCATAGTAAAGGGCCTGAATACTTATGTAAATGACACATATAATATATATTATATTATATTATATTTCAGTTTATTCTTAATACATTTGAAACAATTTCTAAAAATGTGTTTTTGCTTTGTCATTATGGGGTATTGTGTGTAGATTGAATACATCTATTTAATCCATTTTAAAAGAAGTCTATAACACAACAAAGCATGGAAAAAGCAAAGGGGCCTGAATACTTTCCAAAGCCACTGTATGTGGGACCCTAATCCTAACAACAGTTCTGCAGATTTGGCGAAGGCAATTTTCTTGCCTGGTTGCGGGGCCGGGTGCGAGGATTGGGGGCGTAACCGATGAACCCCACTGTCTTCATGGTGCGCAGGATCTCCGGGTCCACAGGAGGTGCTCGTCTGGTGAAAATGGAAAGAACGATTTAAAGAGCACAATTCCCCCACAAAGCTAAGAGAACCATCCATCTAGAATCCAGGGTACCAAAGAATATCAGAGCCAAGCACATAGGACCACAGCACATCCCATGATATTGAAGCATGTGGTAAATTACTGCTGCACAGGTCAGTGCAGGGCACAATGTAGAACAGCGGTTCCCAAAGTGTGGGTCAAAAAATAAAATAAAATGACTTGTTTTATATGACATACTTTCCACTGCCATTCACACTAGTCAAACTAAATACAGAGATCAAGATGGTGCTGGACACCGGAGACACGCGATAGACGGGCTACTTGAAATTGTGTTTTATTTGTTTGTTTGCTTACTCTATGTTTGTCCACGCTAGTTAAGTTTGGCTTAAGTTATCAGTCAGCAATGGATACACACATAATGTTTGGATCACGGAGAGGAAGACTATGGCTGGTGAGTCTTTTGTATCCTGCTGATGCTACAGCACACCTGGAGTTTGTTTACACCTGAGAAAACGTTGGAACCGACAGTGGCACCAACTCATGGGGACCTAATAGGATAAGATCGCAATGTCCTCCTTCAACTGCGGATCTTCGCTAACCAGGGCAGATTTCCACCGGATCTCCCCAGGGAGTGTTCCAGAAAGAGAAAACACAAACGGGGCAAGAAATGAGGGGTAAGGCCGCAAGGAAAACCTGACCGCCCCTCCAGACAATCTTACTAGCGAACACACGCTCCCGACAATCCTACTAGCGAACACAATTCTCTGAACTCCAATCCTGTGTCAGGGGCCCAGATTAAGGTAAAAGTCATACTTGTTAAAGGGCAAGTATCTTAGAAAAGACATTTTCAAATTTTTGCTGAGTTCTTAGCTGATCTTCTTTGGTTTGAGCCTTTTTAGTGGGGGGATGGACTTGCACCATCAATAAATCTCCACATCTTTGAAAATGCGATCACTATGTCATATGTAGCCCAAAGATAGACGCGACGGTTAACGTTGTTTATTTTCTATACGGATATTTATGTTTTACTTGTGCAGCGTGTGCTCATGGGACTGAGTAGCAGTGAAGCTCTGACGGGTGCCCGCAGGTGGCGTTAGCGACTAGTGTTCTGACTGTACAGTATATCATAATGTACACTCTCGTCGGGACTCGAACCAGAGAGATTTTTCCATTCCCAACTAGAGTGTGGTATGGCAGCTAACGTAATAGCTAGCTAATCACTCCTAGATTTAACCGAGCACTGCTGAACTGAATATAGACATTAACTAGCTAGCAAGTGTCCACGCATATTGCTTGCTAATTCAAGGCTTGATAAGTGATAAATGCATGATCACTTACTAAGCATTGTGTTAGCAAGCAACTAGCAACAACAGATATCGATATCCAATGTCCGTGAACGCTAACAACAAACGCGGTGAGCACAGACTGCATGCGAGTGACAATGTGCCGCTTTTCCCATTTGGAACTTCGGAAATATTTTTTAATATCCGTGCATAACGTGTTTGTTACAATGCGAGTGTAAAACAGAAATATTTCCAGTTAGGTAACAAAACTTTTTTTTTATCGAATCACAGAATTTAGATATAAAAATCTTTATACATACACGTGCTCTGCTCAGTACAATGACAAAAACGTTTTTTAATTGAACTGAATTTAAATGGAATTTACTGTTAAAGGCGGAATTGCAGGGAATTTGAAAGATGCATCAAAAGGCTGCTTAAATTAGTGGAAATGTCAGGAATCTGATTTGGTTTATATGTCAAATAAAGTGATGAACAGATAAACACATTTCCCCCTGTTTTGGAATGGTATGGGTGGGAAGCTGGGCTATGTGCGTGTACACGTTCGCACGCGAGTCAGTAAAAAAAATTATAATAATAAAAATGTACAAAATGCGTGGGTTGTTGAATGGAGGACAAACATGTCGAAGAGGCCATCTGAGACTACTAAATCCACTAAAAAATGCAGCACTAACTGCAATGTTCAGGGCAGAGCAGTATCCCAATGATTTCTATGAATCGGGACAGCAACTGTTCTGCAAGTTCTGTCAACACACCCTTGACTGGACTCGAAAGAAATACATACGATGACCATGTAAAATAGAAAACCCACCTTCAAAACAAGGATAAGCTACGTGCTGTGAGTTTACCCATCCAAACTACCATACAAAGTGCAACAAAATCGTCAGATGCAAGGCGTGAGTTTGTTGAGGACTTTGTGGCTGTGTGCGCGGATTCTGACATACACTACCGTTCAAAAGTTTGGGGTCACCTGCTGGAAACTATTTTTATCTCATAATTGACAATGCTTTACACCGTATACATTTATGTAAATACTTTAAAGTGACAAAAAACACATGTAACAATGAACAAAATGAACATCAAAGAAATGTTCAAGAAAATTATATTGAAAATTGAATCTTGGATTCCTCAAAATAGTCACCCTTTGGCGTGAGAATAGCCTCACAAACAGTGGCCATTCGGTTAATAAGTTTTAGCAGGAAATCACCCGACATGTTTTCCCAGCTATCCTGCAGCAATTCCCAGAGAAACTTGTGGGTTGCTTTGCTTTGACTCTTCCTTTCCAGTTTGTCCCATACAAGTTCTATGGGATTGAGGTCTGGACACTGGGCAGGCCAGGTCTTTAGTTTGAGTTGTTGTTCACATTCCTCCTTCACCAGATAGTTCTTGCACAACTTCAAGGTGTGTTTCGGGTCGTTATCTTGCTGAAGACTGAAGGAGTGCCCGATTAGCCATAGTCCAGATGGAAGGTGACCCCAAACTTTTGAACGGTAGTGTACCACTAGAGAAAATGTAAAAGCTCCGTCCGTTCCTAGTTAAACATTGTAAACAGGGAGGAGCGTTTCCAGAGAACAAAAGCAGCCTTCGCCATTCATTTACCAGAGGCAGTCCTCCACAAGATCCGCGGGAAGAAAATGTCTGTTGTGGTTGATGAAACAACCGATATCCGCGATTGCAGTGTTCTCAACATTGTGATAGGTGAGTGAGTCATAAATATTAAATTAGGTGCTGCTGCTACCCCCATCGGGGGTAATTTGTAAGTTGTATTAATATTGCAAATTCATAATGAGTACTATAATCTAGAACTAATGAAACTTGAATATTAAGTATTAAAATGTTTTTATTTTACATTATAAAACTATACACCCTGATATAGGCGGCAGTGTAGTGTAATGGTTAGGGAACTGGGCTTGTAACTCAGAGGTTGCTGGTTCGATTCCCAGGTGGGAACTGCCATTGTACCCTTGAGCAAGGTACTTAACCTGAATTGCTTCAGTAAAATATCCAGCTGTATAAATGGATTGTATGTAAAGAAATGTCAACTGTGTAGGTAGCTCTGGATAAGAGTGTCTGCTAAAAAAAATGCAATGATATTTTTGGAATGGCCAACATACATTAGTAAGTAAGTAAGACTTTATTTATATAGCACCTTTCATACAAGAATTGCAGTTCAAAGTGCTTTACACAGAATGCGTAATCAGAGAAGATTAAAATATATATAGTGCAAGATCAATTTAGTAGTGCAAGTCAGAGTTAATCAAAAGCTTTGGTAAAAAGATAGGTTTTAAGTTGTCTTTTGAAAATGTCTAGTGTGTTGGCTTCCCTGATATTTATGGGTAATGTGTTCCATAATTTTGGGGCATAGTTGACAAAGGCCGCATCACCAACCTTCTTATGACAGTTTCTGGTGATCTCTAATAGACCTGCATCTGATGATCTCAGTGTTCTAGCTGGTGTGTAATTTGTAAGAGATTTAGCTATGTAGTTAGGTCCTTGTCCATTTAGAGCTTTGTAAGTGAGAAGGAGGACCTTAAAGTCTATTCTAAAGGTTACAGGAAGCCAGTGTAGAGCAGCTAGGACAGGACTAATGTGTTCTCTCCTTTTAGTTTTGGTTAATAATCTAGCTGCAGAGTTTTGAATGAGCTGGAGTCTTTCAATGGTTTTCTTGGGAAGACCAGTGAAGAGTGAGTTACAGTAGTCTAACCGGCTAGATATGAAAGCATGAATTAGCTTCTCAGCATCGTTTTGATTTATAAATGGTCGTACCTTTGCTATATTTCTGAGGTGAAAGAATGATGTTTTAGTCACTTTATTTATATGGGAGTTGAAATTCAGTTCTGAGTCTAGGATGACACCAAGGCTTGTGACCTCAGATTTGATCCAGGGGTTAATCCTCCCAAGTTTTTAATTAGCATTTCTCTTTTTGTTTTGGGGCCGATAAGTAGAATTTCAGTTTTATCCTCATTTAATCTCAGGAAGTTATTGCTCATCCATTTATTTATTGCTAATAGGCAGTTGGTAATGGAGTTTATAGCTGCCGTATCATTTGGTTTCTGCGGATATATACAATTGTGTATCATCCGCATAGCTGTGGAAACCTACATTATGTTCCCTGATGATATCACCCAGTGGTAGCATGTAAAGGGAGAAAAGCAATGGACCTAGGCAGCTCCCTTGTGCAACCCCATAGCAGTTGTCGTATTTCTCAGACATATAGCCTCCCAAGCTAATATAGAATTTCCTTCCTCTGATGTATGTTTTGAGCCAGTTCAAAACACAGTCAGAGAAACCAACATACTTTTCAAGACGATTTATTAGAATATCATGATCAATAGTGTCGAATGCTGCACTGAGATCTAACAGAACGAGGATAGACACCTTGTTCTCATCAGAGTTTAGTCTGAGGTCGCTAATTATTTTGGTGTGAATTAATTTGATTGCACACACTTTTTGATGATAAAAATGGGTAAAGCTGTAAAAAAAAACTGAATTCAAAACAAATAAAATGGAAAACACAGAATATGGGAAAAAATAAAACGGATTTCATAGGGCCCTAAGCATCCGCAAGGCTAAACAAAGCTTACATGACTCCACCCACCCACTAAACAACCAATATGCACTGCTACCCTCTGGCCAAAGGTTAAAAACTCCTCTCTGTAAAACAAACCTGGCCCGCAAATCATTCATCCCAACTAGCACCAGCTTTTTAAACAAGGACTTCAAAACATAATTACCTCACTTTACACGTCATGTCTTTTGTATTATGTTGTATGTGTATGTTGTGTTAGATTGTATGTGTATGCCAATGCCTGCCTGTATTATTCCAAAACAAATTTCCCTCTGAGATAATAAAGTATTCTATCGAATAACACCGCACCTGTTACATGCACAGTCCATGCAGATATTAGCCTATGTAAGTTCAACGGTGAGGCACAGAAAGCACGTTTGCTCATTAAGTGAATCCTGGGCTCAGAACGTTTTAGAACCAGTGAACCAGTGATGCAGGAAACTGTGGTGAGGTACCTTGGGCTTGGGGTGGCCAGGGCGCTGGGCCAGTCAGACAACAGCGGCTCTGTGCTGGTCAGGGGCATGGGGATGAGGGACAGGGGCAGCAGGTCATGGCTCCAGTCCAGGTGGGGCAGGGAGTCCACTAGGCAGGGCAGGGCAAACTCAGTCTCCCGGGAGTAGCTGTTGAAGGAGACCTCGGGGGCATCAGACCACAGGTGCACACAGCCCCCCGAGTCTCCGAAGGCCAGGGCCTGCTTGCTGGATGACACGTCGAAGCTCATCAGCAGCTGGCCCACCGTATTGACGTGGAAGACGTCAGCCAGGTTGGCCAGGCCAGTGGGCTCGCAGAACTGGCACTGCCCTGGGGCAAGGCGAGGGGGAAAGGAAGGGCAGGTATGAATATTTAATCCAATTAACAATGACTGAACAATCAAGGAGAAACACAAACACACAAATATAGTACACACAAACACACACACCACACACAAAAACACACACACAGAAAGGTGCACACACACACACACACACACACACACACACACACACACACACACACACACACACACACACACACACACACACACACACACACACACACACACACACACACACACACACACACACACACACACACACACACACACACACACACAGCGTGTACCAGTCTGTGAGATGATGGCCAGGCGGGCGGTGTAGGTGGGGATGAATCGTAGGAAGAGTGGGTCTACATGGACCTGCAAGGGTGTGACCGCCCGCATCATCCTCAGGTCGTACACCATGAGGAAGCGGTCACATGCCAGCCCATTCAGTCCGCGGCTGGAGAACCCGCACGCCGCCAGCAGGTTCCCGTGCACATCGAAGTCCGACAGGCTCCCTGTGAAAGCATCAAACTCCTGCTCCAGCTTGAAGCTCCGCGGGTCACACAGCGACACCTAGGGGAAGGAGGCATGAGAAAACCCAGTTTGTTACATAGCACATTCCATAAAGGGTTCAAACACAGTATACACAGGGGTTAGACAAAATAATGAAAACACCAAATGAAAAGGACTCGTAATTTGAAGTAACTAAATCACAATTTAAATCACAATAAGAAAAAGGAGTGCACACATGCGTTTTATATGAATCACATCAATACTAATTACCAATATTTTTCTGCTGTAAAAGACATTTTAAAATCAGTGTTGAAAATCATGACAGCATACGCCAAACAAAGAAAAACTGTAACAGGAAAGAGGAACAGTGGTAAAAAGCTCATTGACAGGGATAGACGGACACTAAACAGGACAGTTGCTAAAAAACACAAAATGGCCTCAAAAATGACCACAGAATTGAAACTGCACCACTGTGACCCAGTCTCAGAAAAAACTGTACTTCATGAGCTTCACAAAGCTGATATTTTGGTGGGGCTGCAATCCGGATACTGCTTGTAATCAAAGCCAATCTGTAACAATGTACAACCTGGTATAATGAGCACAAAACCGGCACTTCTGAGCAGTGGAAGAACGTAATATTATCGGATGAATCTACTCTTTCTCCTACATCTGGAAGGGTTTATGTTTGGAGAAAGCCAAAGGAACCTTTAAATCCAAGCTGCCTGTTCCCAACTATTACACATGGTGGGGATCTGTTATGGTATGAGCAGACATCTCCTGGGAGTTATTGGGTCAGATTATTACCATTTGTACACCCTATGGTGCAAAAAATTGTTTCCTCAAGATGTTCCCAAATTCCAAGATGATGATGCCCCCATACACACTGTTAAACGGACTCAAGAGCCATTTCATGAACACCAAGATAAAGTCAAACACCTTCCATGGCCTCCCCAATCACCAGATCTAAACATCATCATTTTTATGGGAAGTTATGGAATGCAGAGAGGGGAGTAGATTTCCACCACCTCCATCTCTCAAAGAACTGGAGACTTTCTTTCTTGAAGAATGGTCCAATATCCCACTAGGAACAGTTCAAAACTTGTATAATAGCCTTATGAGAAGTACTGAAGCTGTTCTGAATGCAAATGGTAGTCTAACTCCTTATTAGTTAATAAATATTCATATATTGTTTGGCGTTTGCATTATTTTATCTACCCCCTGTATATCACTAACAGTGAAACAGTAATTAATTTTACTCAACAAAATCTTCCATCACACAACCTATGCCAACTACACCCCTATAGCACATTCACGGTACCTCCTGCATATATTGCAATATCTTCAGAGGCGTAATCTTACCTTAGTCTGGGAACCAATGCACAAAAATATTTAAAGTTATAGGCTGAGGTCCCACTCTCACCTTTCCAGATGTGTGCCCACAGAAGAAGAAGCGATTAGACTGCCTCATGATGGCCACACCGGGAACTTCTACTGTAAACTGGACAAGCAGAGGTGTCAGTGAGAGGGACTCGCAGGTGTGTCGGGAATACAAGCCAAAGAGACAAGCCCAAACATTTTCTGATGATCACCAGGAGTGCCGAGGGATGTAAATGTGACTCTGCAATGGGGCATGTTCTGATACGGTCAATAATGGTGCACTAAATTTACAGACAAAAAGAGAGATGGAGGAATGGTGTGTCCAGCTAAAGCTCTGTTTCTCAGAGCAATAATGCACCCCAGTTCGAAACCGAATCTTGATCGGGCCAGTGCGGACCATGGCCAGGAGTCCTGAGGGGTGGTGCATAATTGGCCAGAGTTGCCCAGAGTGGGAGGGTTTCAGCAAGGTGGTCCCTGCCCTTAGCTCCACTCATTATGGGGTTCCCTCAATAGCAACACTTCTGGTCAATTGGGTGTCTGGTTACAAATTATATATTGTACAGATTTAGAGATGAAATGTGATGAACAGCGACATTCCCTTCAGAAATGCTAGCTACAAAGGATCAGACATTCAAAGATGTGTGAAAGGTATACCATTATGGTGGCACACTGGAGATAGTGACAGAGAACAGTGTTGGGTTGTAAGCATGTGTCCCCACCTTCTGCGTCTCCTGTACAGTGTTGAGATCAATCTCAGACACATAGTTCTGCAGTCCACCTATGAGCAGGGTGTTGTTGTCAGTCAGAAGCAGACTGTGCATGTCCGTTCCCTCTTCCATCCTGAAACACAATCAATTATCTCCTCATTTAACCAGCTGCAATGTTCTGCCATGGAGAGCAGTCTTTTCATTGGTCATATCAGTCATGTTTGAGACAGCATACCGTAGCTCCACTCATTATGGGGTCATGAAATCACTCCTATCATGATACACAAGCACCTTGACTCATCCTTTACTTAACCAGGTAGGTCTGTTAAGAACAGGTTCTCCTTTCAGCAATGGTGTTGCAGAGAAGCATGCAAATAATCAGATAGCAACTAAACCGAATAAACACTAAAACAGAAGGGACATATAGTATCAAAGTAACATATAGATGACAACATGACCTATTGACTGGACACAACAGACATTTTTAGGAAATTAAGGTTGTATAATGCTGCGCTGTGCACATGATGTATGGAGAGCAAAGATAATATTTATATTCAAATTAAAGCTTTAAATTGGTATATTTTATAGCTTTTTTCAACATCAGTTTCAAAAACAGTTATTTTTGGGGGCTTCCTTGTACTATATCTCAAACAAGAATCAGATATGACATGGCATCAGATAACCACTGGTGTCCTACCAGGCAGCAGCGTAGTGTAATGGTTAGGGAGCTGGGCATGTAACTCAGAGGTTGCTGGTTAAATTCCCAGGTGGGGCACTGCTGTTGTACCCTTGAGCACGGTACTTAACCTGAATTGCTTTAGTAAATATCCAGCTGTATAAATGGATTGTATGTAAAACTGTGTAAGTCGCTCTGGATAAGAGTGTCTGCTAAATGCCTGTAATGTAATGTCTACAATTTTATTTCCAAGCACATATACATTAATGAAGCGGCACGGTGGTGCAGTGGATAGCACTGTCGCCTCACAGCAAGAAGGTCTCGGGTTCGAATCCAGGCCGGGGGCCTTTCTGTGCGGAGTTTGCATGTTCTCCCCGTGTCCGCGTGGGTTTCCTCCGGGTACTCCGGTTTCCTCCCACAGTCCAAAGACATGCACGTTAGGCTAATTGGAGAGTCTAAATTGCCCGTAGGTATGAGTGTGTGAGTGTGTGAGTGAATGGTGTGTGTGCCCTGCGATGGATTGGCGACCTGTCCAGGGTGTATTCCTGCCTCTCGCCCAGAACGCATGCTGGGATAGGCTCCAGCCCCCCCCCGCGACCCTGACCAGGAATAAGCGGCTTAGATAATGGATGGATGGATATACATTAATGCACGTTTGTGACTACCTTCTTTTTGCACACCAAAGCCGATGTGTGAGTAACTCGTTGCTGTAACTCACGGGTAATCAAACATGATGAAGCCACCGCGGGTCAGGCACTTGAGGGTGCTCTTGGACAGGAAGAGCACGCCGGTCTCCAGACTCTGGATGTTTCGAATGTCATCCGTCGCATGGACCTGGAAGGAGGAGTAACGGCCCATAGTGGAGCCAAAGAAGGAACTAGCGTGGCCCTGTGAGACAGTGAGAATGGGAAACAGATCATTAATATGACGGACCCAAACCAAAGACAACAAACCAGCTGTAAGTATGGTGGGTTTCTGTAATACATTAATCCATTTATATTGATACAGCATTCCAAAAAACTGCTATTTCTTATTATGATTAGGACTGAAAGTCGTTGTAAAAGCTGTTGTTGGAAATAGTAAATTAATTCCCATACCCGGTGGTTCCCCATCCACAGCAGTTCCTCCTGTAGGTCGAAGTGAGCTGCAGTGACGGGTATGCCCACCTCGGCAGCTGCGCTGTGCAACTCGGAGAACATTCCCTCCAGCAGATGCACAGAATCGGGCACGGACACCGACAGCCCCTCGGGGTCCAGCTCCACGCCTTGCAGCAGGACTGGGTCGAGCCGCGGGTCTAAAGAAGGCTCCAGTCCTGTCTCCATTGTGCCATGGAGGGAGGGTGAGAAGTCGCCCATCCCTGGGTCTAGCCCCTCATAGTTCATCATGAGGACAGCTCAACGTGACATGCAGTCCGATTTCTACAACTAAACGACATATATATAGCTAAACAAAAATAATTCGCTTGATCATTAGCACCTACACTTAAGGTTAACTGGCTATAAATCAACAGACATATGTTTAAGTTCCAAATATGTTTTCTAGATGGCGAACTAGCTAGCATTTCAATGTAACGTTAGCTAATGTTAAGTATCTAACACTAACAGTTGAAATTATGAAAAGAGCATCAGTGTGAGTGACCCACTCAAACAAATATACAAAGATACGTTTCTATACTGAATACGTAGCAATAGCAAAATCACCAAAAATATCAAAAAAGACTTAACAGTTAATAATAACAATAATGCTAGGTAACTAACGTTCGTTAATGTAGTTACGTTAGCTAGCTTGCTTGCTAGCGAACTTCAACTACCTAGCTAGCTCTCCGCAGATTAGCTAGCAGCTAGCAAAATAAAAGAAGTATTGAGAATACATTTTCGCAAAACAACCCCTTGCCCATCGCCTACGAAAATCTACATAGATGTGCACAAAATAGTTTTGCTACCATGAATATATTAAAAATCGCAAATAATCCATTCGATGATTTCATTCACAACAATAACATTGTATTACTTCCGGAACAATTCTATACGTCAGATCCTGGGTGGCAGAGATTTTATTGCCCAATGAGCACTTGTACACAAGTTGATTGTCAGCTATATTTACTAATACGAATTCAAAAGTAGTTCAGTGTATAACCAATCATATTAAGGGGTGTGCTAAGATCCCAAATGTTCTTGCAAGAATGCAGTGCTCCACAAGAGGGCAGAGGGCATGCTCTACAGTAGGGCGCAGGTTATTTTATTTGGACTTATTCCAGTTCCTTTGAATAAGTGTAATTAAACGTGTGTAGATGTCTATGTGCATTTAAGTTCGGGATAAATATTTACAAAATTACTGGGCAAATAATATGCAACTCGCGAAATTGGCGTAATAACAAGGTATTTCAGGTTGCGAATAATACTGGAATTAGACATATTTGAGATATAACTCAATTCACATACATATCTCATAGGGTGATGATCTTATTACCTTACGACTTAGTACTGCAGTCCACCCCTCCCTTTTCCAACAGGCTCTTATGAGAAAAGGTAAATAAACATCACATGCATCACAACAGAAGGTGAAACCATTATAACTCCATGTGTGACAGAAGTAGACGTTTGGTTTTCAAATGATTTTTCTGAATTGGCTGAATTAGATTTTAGGTAGCAAAAATTAAATACATTTACACACACACATTTACAGTAGCTAATGGCTTGAACTCTTGCCAATATTACTATGGTAATTTCAACCATCTTTGGCAGAACTGCACCAAGTATTCATATAAATATTTGCAATTCTGTGATGTTGTTGGTCAATATTGCATACTGTACTCATGGCATAGTCTGTTATGTTCAGTTGTACATATCTTTGCTTTTCAAGAAAAATGTAGGCTTTTTCAGCTTATTTGCCAGTTCAGAAATCAGCCTAATTTGTATGACTAAAGAAACACAATTAATTTATGAGGCTTTGGCAGCTGAGGGGACAGTAAGGCACAATGAGACATTGAAATGGAATTATTTTTTACGTTCTATGGTTAACCAAACATGTATGATCATTATGGCAGTGCAATGTGTTTTTTAGAAATTCCACTGCATATTTCATCAGGGTGTTTTTGCCAGAGTGCTTTTTTTCTCCTATGGACAGAGTCACCATTACATAACAATAAAAATAAGCACTTGGCAAGATAAATGTTTAGTCTACGCACTCAATGTCACCACAAAGCCACCAATCTCATATTCCATAGGGCCTGGGTCTATGCCTCGTTGAAGCGGGTTTTTGACACACAGACAACAAAGATTGTTCTCTCTATTTGAGCGTCTGAAAGCCATTACTGTCACTTCCCCAATGTGATCAGCTGTGCATGTGCATATTTGACCACATAAATATTTGTCCAACTTTCAGAAGAGGAAATCTAGCCCTTAGACAGTATGCTTGTGTGTATGTGTGTGTGTGTGTGTGTGTGTGTGTGTGTGTGTGTGTGTAATGAGGAATCTAGAAATACAAAGGACATCAATGACAGCTGTTGTCATTGATGGAAATTCTTGAGTATCCACCATTGACTAAAATATGGGGAAAACATGGCTGTGTGGGAGATATGTATTCTTCATAGAGTTATACTACAGTTATAAAGTTATACTAGTTCATAGAGTTAGCTGTGTGTTGGTATGACAGTCTACACATCCACGTACATGTTTGTGTTTTCTGAGATCTCTTCACATACCCTGTCCCACCAGGAATATAAAACATTGTCACATTATGGGGAAGGTCATTGTTTTTATGGTTAGATCATAGGGATGATTCATATAAAGAAATGTGTCTGCATTCACACTCACATGCTTCAGTAATAGGCATGCAAATCAGATAAAAGGGGGGAAACTATCACAAACCACGATACCTGAATATGAATATTCAAGAACAGCTCATGAACCCGAAACTAACTCCTCTTTCAATTAATCTTAGAAAGGCAATTTAAATAATGTTCATAATTTTGCCACTATGACCCACCAAAGTTCCACACTTTGACATGAACACAGAGGGGAAATGTATATATTTGTTTAACTGCATTCCTTTGATTGGTGCTGTGTTCTGCAAGATTGAGAGACATAACAAAGAACACAGAAGGGCCAGCTGGGTGAGTTGTTCTTATATGATAGATACCATAGTCAATCCAAGACACCAGACATTCAGAATGTACAGAACACAATGTGCCTCTCACCATACAGGTGTCTTGGGGGAGTGTAAATGGAAATACAGATCGAAACAACAACAGCAGCAAAAGAACAGGGGGAGAGTTTGTTTGAACATGAAAATCCTTTATGAATCTTCATGTAAATTGCACCTACTTAGTGTGCGTTTGTTATGGTGAACCAAACAACTTTCCACGGGTTTTATCTTTTAAATCCTGATTCAATTCTGCAGAGGAACTTTAAAAATGGGCTTCAGTCTGGCCACTAAAGAATTGGAGTTGAAACCAGAAGGTTGTAGGCTTTTAGTTGTCTAAACAGGTAATATTTACAAACTATGTAACTTGTGTAAATAAATTATGACTGCATATATATCATGAAAGTTATATGAAAGGTTAATAATAATAATAATAATAATAATAATAGTGGAGTGACATATTTACAGCAACATATGTCAGTAATATTCTAAGCCCCTTGCAAAATGAAATGAGCTAGAAACACAGTATATGTTTAGGCATATCTTATTTCTCCTTTTTAACGTTTTTCTACAAATCTCTTCTTCTTTTCAAATAACGGCTACAGCAAATAAACTTCAAAATTACCTACAAACTGAGATATTTAATCCAAATAAAGCACAACTACTTGAGGGAATGGGGGAAAAATGCTTAACCCATTATAGTGGCATTCGTAAATAATTTAAATCAGGCAGGTTTCCTTCTTCTGTAGCCATGAGAGTAAAAGATAAAACAGTAATGTGGTGGAAGCATACAAACATTCATTAAATAACATTACTAATACAAATAATAATGATGACAATACTACTATGAATAATAATAATACAAATAATGTTAAATATAATATACAAATGTTTCTATATAGCACTTCTTCCAAAGCACAAGGTGCTGTGCAATCCAATTCAATAGTGAAGGATACATACATAAAATAAGAATAAGTGGAAGAATGAGAAAATATTTTTAAAAAATTGTGGCAAAGTCAAGTACACAGCAACAAATAATACAAAAGTAAACAATAAAATATATATATATTAACCCATTCATAGAATATGAAATATTAAGTGTTTAAAGTAGTCTACTTTCCAGTACCATCCCAGAAAACCTATCCACACAATTGCCTATGCCAATTTTTACTCCAATGTCACCTGCATTATATTAGGAATTTGATTGTATTTTGTATAAAGGATCAATGATAGGATTTTTAAAAGCATATATTAATAATGTGCTGAAACTACACCATCACTGTAGCTTACCACAAATGTATGAGAATGCATGGTGTGAACTTGATAATTAATTATAATTAATAATAAGTCAACTAAGTGACACATTCTAAAGTGTGAACTGAAAAATAGCCAGTGTGCTTTCAGCCCTTGAGTATATTAGTTTCAGATTCACAAATAAGCTATTCACTATAAAATAGGCAGGAAAGGTTTTACATCATTTATTATTTATTTTGGTTTTGTTGACAGTCAATTATTCGATCATTTGAATTCAAACGCTTAGACGCTTAGAATTCAACCCTGATTTTCAATAGGTCCCTAAGAAAACAAGAAAAATATCAATTATAACTCATTATATGTTTATTATATGGTTCCAGATTAATGACACATTTAGTGCTTACGCATTAAATTAATGTTTTAATTATTACTTGAAATTCGTTTTAGAAATTCCGTCACCCATTAAGTGAATTAGCCTAGCTGAATTTAAAGTGATTTAAATTAAAGAGAATTCTTGCAAAATCAAAACAAAATAACATCCTTTAGGAAGGGGCTATGTATCGGTCACAATTTAAATAGGCTAGTCAATCAATGAGTGCAATGGTGATTAATCCAAAATTCTGAGACTTCCCTGTACACTGTTTTATTGATTTTTATCTGGTAAACTATAACAAATATTTGGTGAACTTTTATTCTTTTCTTTGTTTAATGACAACATGCATGAAAGCGAAACCCCGAGCCCTTTTACACCGGTTACCTGTTGGGAGAGTCAATAGGGAAAGTACTCGCGTGACTCACCGAGCGGCTATAAAATAGGTGTGATAGCATAGATGTTGTCAAAAGGATCTCCTGCTCAGTAGCTTATCTAAGCGAATATTTCGAGGCCGCAAACAAGTGTACACGAATCCAGAGACATGCAATCGCTACCGCACGCTGCAGTTGTTATTGCCCTTCTTCTGGCATTGACTGAGATCCCAGAAGTAAACGGAGCTCCTATAATCAACTGGAATATCTGCACCGAGAGCTCCATCAGACTCAACAAATTAGCACAACATCTTGCAAGAGAAGTAAGTCATTTTTCTCTATTTGTGTTGATTTTACAAGATGCATTTATTATTCTTATTTAGCCTAAAACACAAGAAAGAAATAATTACGCATAGGCTGGTGCCCTAACCGGACATGGATTAGCAAAAATAACCCCGGAGCGGCTTTAAATTGCGTTTAAAAAAGAAATATGTATTTGGAAAAATGGGAAAAACATTTGGACGATGATGCGTATTATTATTGTTATTACAATTGTTAAAAATACCTATTACTATAATATTTACGGGGACACAATACCTTCTCTCTTTTCGAAGGTTCTCGGCGATTCTGGCCCAATGTATTATAACATCTCTGACAAGGTTGTGCTGGTGGAGGCCAGCGACATGTGCGACCCTGCGGGCTTGAAAACGGACTCCAAGGTACAGTATGGGCATTTTCCTTATTATTTTCCCACAATGGAAATATAATTAGGACCTCTCTCTATTTAACAGAATATTTGTATGACCTTGGTATGAAAGCAACTATTGGTGACTATTTTTAACATCATCGGGTATTGTAATATCACATGTAAAAGAACAGCTATATAGATTTACCAAATGATTAACCACTAAGAACCATCAATGCAGTTTCAGAATAAACCAATAAACTTTGAATGACCAATCGCCCCTTGGCCTTGAGTCTTTATATAACACCATAATATGTAATCCTCTAGTTCATTTAATTTGATAGATTTCAGTTTGCATACAAACCTGATGTGCCCAGATATTCATGAAGAGTATCAGTGTGAATGATTGAAAACTGATTGATGGGAAGTATCCTGGGCATGACCAAAACATCTCCACAGTGAGTAATACAATTGATGGAATCTGTAAATTAGAGATGACAACTGAGCACATCCACCTTGCGAAACTAAATTCACCATATTCGTTATAGTCCTTGGAAGGTGCTGCTCAACATACTTTGGAACCCAGAACCTAACAAAAGTATTATTGCTGCCAGCTGCACTGGCAGCCCCAAAGCTCACTTGATCCCATCACAATCAAGGGCACAATGAAGTTAACAATTCATCCACTATTACCAAAAAGAGAACATAGATTCAAATGTCACTCTGTCCCTCTCTACTCTCCACTCAGCCCTGCCTTCAGAAGATTACTGCTGCCCTGAGCAACTACTCCAGGATTTTTCAGAAGAAGGGGTTGTTCCCAGGATCAGAGTGGGAAACAGCGCAAGTGGCGAGCACAGTGTCCGAGCTCCTTGGCCAGCTCAGGGTAAGCCCAGTGCCCTGTAGTGTGTGGCTGCTGCTACTTGAGAAACAGATCCTTGGGTCAAAATGAGTATTCCTGCATTTTTGGCATAGTCGATTTTCAACTTACCCAAGATATTGCTGATTGGTCCAGATGGTTTTTCTGTGCATATTCCCATTATTTTGTGTGATACAGCAAGTTTGTTTTCCTATAGCATTAGTCACCATAGCAACTAATGAGAGCAGCAAAGGACCCAGTCAGCGTACTCCAAAAAGCATGAAAATGACTCCCAACAAATTCTAACACAACCCATATTGCAATGTTATTACACCTTAAGATTTTCTCAATTTTAATGAATGTCGTTGTTCATTGTTTTTAGCAATTATTAAAATAAATGTTTAATTTTTTTTACTAGTCTTTCTGCCTACGTAGGTGCTTTTTCACAGATACATTGACCTGTAGTCCTCAAACCAGGATTGTGGAAGCACAGACTGCTGCAGCTGACTGAATAGTTCCTAGAAAAAAAAAGTAACTTAGCTAATTACAATGAAAGACTTACTTGGTATTAAACATAAAGAAAAATCCTAAGGCATAATAAAGTTGCTATGTGGGTTGAGTTGGAGTTTGTTTGGGGGACATTTTCATGCTTTTTGGAGTAGACTACACACTTCTCTCATTCATTTTGGCTACGGTGGCGAATGCCTATGGAAAACAAACAGGCATCTCAAGACAACAGTAATTTAACAGCACTGAATGTTTTCCAGCATGAGGAACCTCAGGGCTCAACCAAAGAGGAGCCAGGCCTTAATGAAGAGAATTGGATGCAGGAAGATCTTCAGCGATACAGTGTAGAGAGGCTGCGCTCATTCTCCATCCTTGCAGCCCGTGTCTTCGCCGCTGGCAACCCTGCATCCCATGGCAACGCCCCTGCTGCACACTGCCACCAGAGCTAAAGACACAGCTAGGATTGGAGGACAACTTTTCAGTATTATGTCTCTGGTAGTGGCAGATCAGAGAGTTAAAGGCTTTTTTAAAATACACATTGTGTCTTACACAATCATTGATCTAAACAAAATATGTGAAATTACTTCTCTCATTGTCATATGTTAATAATTGTATGCATTATGTTCATAATTGATATATGTCCTCTGCAGCAAGGATGTTTAGAGATCCTGGAGATAACAATTGGGACTGTTATAGCATTTATGATATTTAAAGATAAATATTTATTAACTTATTTATTTTACATCTATTTATGCAAACATGTATTTATTTACCATCATATTTATTTAATGTATTTAATATTCATAACCAGGCTCAGCATGTCTTTGTAATGAAACAAGTTTAAGTTGATAAATAAACATTTGAAAACTAAGCATGGTCTCTTGGTCTCTTTACAGCGGTTCTCGTTTGTCTCACTTCGGTCCTTAAATCTCAATGAAATATTAGACATGGCAACACAACAGGGGGAAAGATAAAGAAGCATATTCAAAAAGACAAATGAGGAAACCCCAGTGGCAATGCCAATGAATTTCCTGAACTTAGACTAAGGCTGGAACTTTATAAGAGAAGGAAGCTGTGCTTTCCATAAACAGTCGAATCACTTTGTGAAATGCACAGCTTCCTGAAATTCTGCCACAATGACGTCTGATTGGATGCTTTTTTCTTAGGGGGTGGAGTTATGACAGAGTATGTTCCGTGACTTTAACTCTCAAAAGGAAGTGTCTTCCTCCAAAAAGAGGGAACTTATGTAAAAGGATCAACTTAATAAAGTAAAGTCAATGACACACTACAGAGGTGATCAAATGTACTAAAATATCTGTCAAGATTTTGTTTACAACATTTACATCACCATATGTAATGTTTTATTTTTATTTTATACTCACAGATTACTGGTTGGTTGGAGCATATGAAGGCCAGGATGATGAAATTTAAAGTATAGAAGTAGGCTATACAATTTTAAAACATGCAAACACTATTTCATACATAAATTGACTTTGTCTCCATACAGGGGTTTGTGTTACAAAAAGTATCTTTGCATTTATTTTAAAGGGGAGATCTATCTTGGCAAAAAAGCTGTATTTCCTTCAAATATATCAGAGCAATAAAAAAATATTGTGACATTTGATATATGTGGTGATAATTATACTTATTACAATCAGTTTCAGTGACATTTGACAGTTAATGTAAAAAACCTTAACAGATTTTGCTGGTAAGACAACTTGCTTCTCCAGAACTGCCTCATCTGATAGTGATATTGATAAAAAATTATCCATGCAAATGCTTTAATATATGTTTAGAAATTGATGTATATGCATATACAGTACCGTGCAAAAGTCTTAGGCCACTAAAGCAATTTATCTGAGCAGTAAGTGTTTGTTTGGTCAAAAAACACTATATAACATTGAAGTAAACACAAAGAAACATTCATACAATGAAAAGTAACAAAAACGTAATGTTTTTAAAACAAATCAGTATTTTGTGTGGCCTCCCTTAGAACGTAAACTGAGGCAATTCGCTTTGGTAGACTGTCATGTAATTTTTTCAAATAGTCCGGTGGTAAATTCTTCCATGCTTCTTGCAGGATTTGCCATAACTCTTCTTTTGGCTTTGGCTGCTTTTTGTTCTTTCCCCCGTCCAAGTGATCCCACACAGCTTAAATTATGTTGAGGTCGGGGCTCTGAGGTGGCCAATCTAATACTCTGAGTGTTCCATCTGCACACTTCCACTCCAAGTAGGTCTTAATCGTGTTTCCAGTGTGTTTGGGGTCGTTATCGTGCTGAAAGATAACGTTTTCCAATCAGTCGTTTTCCCGAAGGTACAGCATGATGACTCAAGATCTGTTTATATTTCTTAGCATTCATAATTCCATCGATTTTTACCAGATTCCCTACACCATTGGCTGAGATGCACCCCGGACTATGACAGACCCACCACCGTGCTTCATAAAAGGCTGCACACAGGCAGATTCTCGCCAGATTCTTCTTCTGACATACTGGCGTCTTTGTGAACCTCAAATGTCAAATGTCAAATTGGGACTCATCGCTCCATAAGATTTTCTGCCACTGGTTGTCGCTCCATGCTTTATGGTCTTTCGCGTACTGCAATCTCTTCTACTTGTTGCCTTTCCGCAAGAATGGTTTCTTAGCTGCAATACGTCGTATAAAACCGTTTCTTGTAAGACTTCTTCAACGACTGTATGATTGACATTCCTGTTCTTCAATAGACACAAGGAGTTTAATCTGTTGGGCCAATCCACGCCAGGTAGGGCGGGATTGATTATAGCACGGGATTTCCTGGTTACAGCGGCAGCACAAGGTAAACCTAAAATGTAGCCATGCAGTTAGTCAGCAAATAAAAACAATACATTTAGATAGTACGAAGATGTCCATCTTTAAACGTTATATTTAACCACATGTAAAAGGCTAGTTTTATATTTGAAATGGGCGGTTTTCATTGGGGTAATTGAAGATTACAGGTAATATCAGACGACTTCGGGCGGAAACAGGTTTTTCAAATATTCCTTGCAACTATCAAACTAGCTAACGAGGGAGCAAGCCACAGACCACTCTGTTGAAAGTATGCTCTCTTCTGCAACTGGCTTTGTATTACAAGCTAAGCGACAAACATAGCTAACTTACTTGTCATTCCCGAACGCTACTTAGCAAACTAGTTAGCTGCTAGCTAACAATAGGCTTAGCAAGCGTGCTAGTTATAGGCTACTTTTACAAAGTGGGTTCAAAGATTAGCTTTATGTCATCATCTTTTTTTGTAAATAATTATTGTTACAAAAGTTCGTATAAACTAAATTGTTGTCCTGAAAAAAAGAACTTCAAACTGTTCGTCAACTTGCTTCCTTTCTCTCATGGTCACAGTGTCACACAGAGCCGACCGCACCTTTTTTGACAATATGAATGTGGGCGTGGCTCACAGCGAGGTGAATCCCAACACCAGGGTGCTGAACAGCCGCGGCATCTGGCTGGCCTATCTGCTGCTGGTCGCTGTGCTGCATGTTGTCTTGCTCAGCATCCCATTCTTCAGCGTGCCTTTAGTCTGGACCCTGACAAATGTCATCCATAACCTGGTTAGTCAACATGGTGCATTTATTGTCAATTTTTTCTCCAGTTTTCTAAAACAGTTCATGCACACACCTACTACTAGTCACACCTACTACTCGGTTTTTTGTTAGGGTTTTTTTGTTGTCTGTATTTAAAGTGTGCACATTACTTAATCATAAAATTTGTATGGATTATTTTGTTTGGATCTCACCTGGGTCATATGTTGGTTACTTAAAGAGTGTCAGTGCTCTGCTTTGTATGCACAGGTGATGTACCTGTTTTTACACACGGTGAAGGGAACCCCTTTCGAGACCCCTGACCAGGGCAAGGCACGCCTTCTGACACACTGGGAGCAGATGGACTATGGCATCCAGTTCACTTCTTCACGCAAATTCCTCACCATCTCCCCCATTGTGCTGTAAGTTCAGTTTGTCTTTTGTCTCTCCCAACTCCCACCATTGTTTTAACATTACATTTACATTTTACATTTTAGGCATTTAGCAGACGCTCTTATCCAGAGCGACTTACACAGTTTACATTTCTTTACATACAATCCATTTATACAGCTGGATATTTTTACTGAAGCAATTCAGGTTAAGTACCTCGCTCAAGGGTACAACGGCAGTGCTTCACCTGGGAATTGAACTACTGAAGTCCAGTTCCCTAACCATTACACTACACTGCTGCCTAACAAGAGTATTATGTTGTCTATGGCAACTTAAAGGCACACACTAATGGGCACTAGATAGTATGGAACCATCTCTGTATTGTCACAGAAGCAAAACTGATTGAATTATTATTCATTTTTCTTTATTTGGAACTTGTGTTAATTTCAGTAACAGTTAACAGTTCAGTAACTGACCCTTTGAATATTGGGTTTAAGCCAGAGTGAACCACTCATTAGTGACACCACAGCTACAATCCTGTGGGTTGGATTTTACAGGCGATAAATAGATTTTTGAGTGTTGACATTAGTTTGTTAATCAGACTCTTGCAAGACAAAAAGTGGTAAAAAAACAAAAACAAAAACAAAAAAAAGTCTGTATATGCAATGTTTAACAACTCAGGCTATGCATTACAAATCACACTGTTCTTAAACAGCATAAGCGGTCTGTTATATATACATATATTTACCACAATATTAATCTCAGTAATTGCCTGTATTTATTCTCTCTATCCTATAGTTACATCTTGACCAGTTTCTACACCAAGTACGATGCCACACATTTCCTAATCAACACGGGCTCTCTTCTTAGCGTTCTTCTTCCTAAACTTCCTCAGTTCCATGGGGTGCGTATATTTGGGATCAACAAATACTGACGAGACCTGGACTCTGTGGGGAAAAGGAGCTTGATTGCCATGGACTGCTTCGTCTCAGATCCAGTGCGATGGGCGGCGAAGAGAGAACAGGAAACCACCCTCAGTGGAGAACTTTCTGGAGAGTTCACGTTAATCACTGTGCCCCTTAAAACAAATAAACAGAGAAACACACTGAACTGCACAACACATGAGATGCACTCCATATTTAATTCCAGTTCACACACTGCACAATGCTGTTCTCACTTCTGTATTTTCACATTTCTTTTGAACATTCATATATGCATGTACTGTATGCATGTTTGTAAGTGTGTTGTCTTTTTAGAATTTATTTTTGTCTTGTATACCAAATTAAGATTACAAAGCCCTGTTCATTTTAAGTGTTTAGTACACTCGACCTATGACTTGTATGTAACATTATGTGTTGAAAAGTATAGAAGTTCAGTAGTCTTATGACTTAAGTTAACAGCTAGAGAATTAACACTTGAGCGGTTGAAAATGACTTGCTATGTTTGTAGGTTCTTGCATATCTTGGTAAATGCTGTGCCTTACATAGGTGAAGGTCTGGCTTTGAGTGTAAGCAAGCCAAAAAAAGGCATTCTTCTATTAGAGGTGGGGGGGAAAGTATATGAAGAGTGTGGTCTAAATTGTGCCTTTGTACAATTGCTTAATTATTTATTTATTTATGTGTTCTATTTAATTTGTTGTTCTGTTAGGATCTGTCCTACATTATTTCGATCTGTCAGTACATTGTTGCTGATGTTACAGCTAAGTGTTCTGTGAGTAAACTCCCACAAAGTCTTGAAGCTGTGCATAGTTTTTGTAATCTGTCTCAGTTTGTGCATATATTGGCAATAAATGTTCAGTTTATAGAGATATGTACAATATTTTGTCCCCCCCCCTCTTGCCAATGTGGAATGCCTAGTTGCCACCGTCTCAAGGCTGCGACGTCCTGTGTTGATTCAAGAGGGCAAGGACTACCATATGCATTTTCCGGAATGCGTGAAGTTAGGCAACCGCTTCTTTTCTACTCTGCAGTCCACAGCTGAAGGACCACAAAGCAAATGCTGGCAGATTACAGGGGATCGACCAGGGGAGCCACTATCGAACGATTAAGGTGGGCAATGCCGTGCCTGCTAAAAACCAATCCTATCCTGCAGGACTCTATGGCAACAGTGTATGACCAATGAGTCTATGGCCCTCTCTGTCATTGGGAAGGTCCGTTCAAAGACAAAGTATCTGGCAAGAATACCCAAGTTCCTTGATAAGGAAACCATGAGGACTTTAGCTACATCTTTAGTTCAATGCCACTATGATTACATCTGCATAACCTGGTACAGTGGTATAACTAAAAGAACAAAAGATAAGCTTAAAAAAGCTCAAAATAAATGAATGAGGGTTGTCCTTTATCTCAGTCCAAGAACGCAAATTATCCCTAACCATTTTAAAGAGTTGAATTGGCTCCCTGTTGAAGGTAGAATTCAACAGTTAAAACGTATTATGGTATATAAGATTTTACAGGGTTGATGTCCAAATTATTTTATTGGGTATTTTCAGTATGTTCGGGACTCTCATGGCCTGAATACGAGGGCTAGTGTATCTAATCTGAAACAACCCAATCTAAAAAGCAAAGTAGGGAGAAGTGCATTCCTCTATACAGGGGAGGAGGAGTGGAATAAAATCCCAAACGAAATTAAATCTGCCCATTCTTTGAATAGTTTTAAAAAACAACTGAAAAAATGGATGATGAGTAAGTTTGTATAGTATAGTGAATCATCTTTTATATGTTAAGTGTACTGTATAATATTGATGTTTTTATCTGGTGTTTTAGTGTAGCTAATGTAGTTAGATATTAGTAGCATACACATGCATTTCCTTTTCCTGCCTGCCTCCTAGCCCAGACTCCAGGACCGCAACGGAAATAAGTCATGTGACTTTTTTTGCGATATCCTGACAAATTCTTTAGTACTGTATGCACATTTGTGTATCTGTATTTTTTTTAATTTGTCGAATAAAATCAATCAATCAATCAACGCCCAGCCACAGTCAGCATAGACACAGTCCTGATTTGATTAAGGTCTAAACTAGGAATTTTGAAGCCTCGTGCATCTGCAGTATGCAAATCTTATCTGACAATGTGATGTTGTAATAATTAATTGGTGTAGGCATGCTTTTAGGCTAGTGTTTGCTGGAACGAGAAATTACCCGTATGCTATTTCATTGGAGGGAAATTGAATTTGGCATCAAGACAGCAAAGCTCAGTACAATTGTCAATGATGTCACAAAGGTGCATAAGCCATTTACCAGGGTAGACATTCAGTATGAATCAAACTATGGTATTCAATATTAAACATGTTTATCACTGCAAATAATAATGGTTTGGGAACTGTCCTTGTTACTGAAGGTGTTCATTATATCTTCCTTGATTATTTTTAATCAATATCTATTGTTGCCATATGTGGTGTCATTTTGCATATGCAGTCCACCACTTCATAAATGTCTTACATTAACACATGCAGACTTAAAGGAGAACTCCAACCAAAATCTACAATTTCATGATGTACAACTTACTGTCTCGTCGATCCAGCTCCATACTTGTCCTTTTCCTGATGAGCCGAGAGCGTCCCAAATATAATGGGAGTCCATTGACAAATCTACACAGCAAGATCACCCAGACTAACTTGTAACATCTTTTCTGGCCAAGCAATGGCGTCATGAGAATTAAATAAAGAAAAATGTTGACTTGGTAGGTCTTTAAGTTTTAACACAATGCTAGTGAACCAGCAAGTGTTATTGGCAGCAAGTAAGGGGACAAAAACAGTTTTGCTGTAAAAAGTCTTTAGCACTCTG
Organism: Aldrovandia affinis; assembly: GCA_029706075.1. NCBI lineage: Eukaryota > Metazoa > Chordata > Actinopteri > Notacanthiformes > Halosauridae > Aldrovandia > Aldrovandia affinis. Next base: position 212,815 of record JAINUG010000168.1, read on the forward strand.
GAATGTAAATAGTAATCAAACTCTAAGTTCGCTTTGTTATGGCCAGATACCACTCTCTGCAACACAAAAATTCGTCCTCAGTGGGCTTCTGGAGAGGACATCAGCATCTGCATCACCAATATTTAATCTGAGATTCGGCTACTTCAGAACTTGTCCTTTTATGTCCTGAGGCTAGCTGAGCCAAACAACAGAAATTACAATTGGTCTGGGTGATTTTGGTGTGTAGTTTGTCTTTGTGAATTACTTAAAAATTTTCTCCAATTGTATTTGCCATTTGGTCGCTCAGACCTCACAGGGAAACGGACACAAATGCAAAAGTAATGTGGATGGATCAACAAGACATATAGTAAGTAGTTCACCATGAAATTATGGATTTTGTTCAGAGTGCTCCTTTAACTTGGAAAATTGAGGCTATGTTTTTACAGTGATTTTGATGACATGCTTTATGTTTTTAGTGTAGTAGTAACTGCATGTAAGTATAAGTAGTACTGTTGTACTGTTGTAGTAACTACTACTATTTTAATGGGAGAAATTGGTATTCAATTAATTTGTTTCTCTGGTTTATCATCCCGATTGCTTGAAATGTATTTTGTGATTAATTCAAAATGTAAATGTATACTACTGGTCAAAAGTTTTAGAACACCCCCATTTTCCAGTTTTTACTGAAATGTAAGCAGTACAACCTGAAATGGTACAAAGGTAAGCGGTAAACTGCCAGAGGTTAAAAAAAAGTTACCAAGTTTAGGTTACCAAAAACGTAAATTTGTAAATAATGTAAATTTCAGAGTTATTAAAAAAAGGCCCTTTTCAGGCAACAAGTAATGGATTAACGTGGGTTAACAGTCACTCTGTGCAAGTCGCCGACTCTGGATCCAGCAAAAGAGCGCCAGACCATCACGCTTCCTCCTCCATGGTTGGTGTCACCTACACGACGGCCTTCAAAAACCTTTCAAAATGTCAAGATTTCAGATTTTGATTAATTGGTCCAGTCTTCAGTAGTCCACTGTCGGTGCTTCATGGCCCAGGCCAAAATGTTTCTTATTTTGCCATCTTAGCAATGACTTTCTTACTGCCACTCGACCTGTCAAACCTGCAGCTCGAAGTCTTCTCTTCACAGTTGAAACTGAGACTTCCTTACTTCGACCAGTGTTAAGCTGTGCTTGAAGCTGTTGTCCTGTGAGCCGTCTATCACGCAAGCTGTTGACTCTCAGAAACTTGTCTTCTGATTTTGTTGTGGCTTTGGGTCACAGCTTTGAGTTTTCTTAGGTTTTCAAGTGCCTTTTGATGGTGTAGGAAACTACTCACTGCCAAAAATTTTACATTATTTCTCAGTTTTTGGTAACCTAAACTTTTTTATTTTTTTTCAGGTAAAAAAAAGCCTTTGTACCATTTCAGGTTATTCACTGGACTTGAACTACTTAAATTTCAGTAAAAACTGGAAAATGGGCGTGTTCTAAAACTTTTAACCAGTAGTGTAGAGATAATCTGGGCTGGAGTTTTGTCCACGTTCCTGTGATGTTAGCTTTCTTCTTAACATGACCAGCTTGAAAAATGTCATCAAATTATACATAATATGTTTATTTAGGAACAATCATACATTCATGTTAACAATAGCACAAACATTACCTTACACATTACATACCTACCATTACATGATCAATTATTCAATTATACATGTATATGGCAAAGTTAGTTATGTAAACTAACTAGGTTGCATGATTCTACTTTTTTGACTCAATCTGCTCCAGTGGTAATTTACTAATCTGAACAACAGTCATATAATGAATATAATATATACGACAAACCAAACCCTCTTTAATTGTGTCACAATAAAACATTAAATTATATTATGAACAGAGTTCGCTTGTACGTACTAATAGGAACATAGCTACTAATACACTCTTGTCATTAAGAAATGAATATCCATAGTGTTATCATTTTATTAAAATATGGGACAATGTCCATCATTGCAGGACAATACAGGAATCTGTTCAGCCGTATTATAAGGTCACATTAAGGTATCCAATTAAGGCAATTGGCTGAAGAGTGCATAACTGGAAGGCATCAGTTGTGCATTGAGCTAAACAAAGAAAAACGTCTCCAAGACGGTTATCATTGACAGTAGAGTCAATTTTTATTCACACCCTTGATAAAGATGAACAAAAGAGATCATATAAAATAAACTATATAAGTAATTAGTAGTTTTATTTTATGCTCACAAAATGCAGAAAATGATATTCTTCAATAATAATGATTGATGGGAGTGCTGCAGAGATGTTTGTCCTTCTACCAGGTTCTCCCATTGCTGCAGAGGAACTCTGAAGCTCTCTTAGAGTGGCCATTGGGTCCTTGGTCACCTCCCTGACCATGTCCCTTCTTGCCCGGTTACTTCGTTTGGCCAGACGGCCAGCTCTAAGAAGAGTTGTGGTGGTTTCAAACTTATTCCATTTCACAATGATGGAGCCCACTGTTCTCCTGGGTGCTTTCAATGCTTTAGCAATGTTTTTATACCCTTCCCCAGATCTATGCCTCAACACAATTCTATCTCGGAGGTCTATGGAGAGTTTCTAGGACTTCATGGCTTGGTTTTTACTCTGACATGCACTGTCAACTGTGGGACCTTACATAGACAGGTGTGTGCCTTTCCAAATCAAGTCCAATCAATATAATTAAGCACAGCTGGACTCCAATGAAGGTGTAGGCCCATCTCAAGGATGATCAGAAGAATTGGACAGCACCTGAGTTAAATATACAAGTGTCACAGCAAAGGGTCTGAATACTTATGGCCATGTGATATTTCAGTGTTTATTTTGTAATAAATCTGCAAAGATTTCTACAAGTCTGTGTTTTTCTGACAATATTGGGTGCTGTGTGTGCATGAACGAAAAAAAAAAATGAAATTAATTGATTTTAGCAAATGGCTGCAATATGACAAAGAGTGAAACATTTAAGGGGGTCTGAATACTTTCCGAACCCACTGTATATGAAAACATACCAGTGCTGCAACCTGCGTGTAGCCAATGAAGTCCAACCAATTAATGAGTAAAGTGTACAGTGATGCGTCCTATATGATGAGTTGAGAATAAATCTCAGAGCGGCATGGTAAAGCGGATCAAGTTTGGCTAAAGCAGTAGGACAAGCAAATCTATAAACTATGTCACCATAATCTAATTGTGACAAAAAAGGGCCATAACCACCTGTTTACGGGAGGCGGGGGAAAAGCATGATTTAACCCTATAGAAAAAAGCAACTGTGAATTTAAGTTTTTTGCTTAAAACATCAATATGATGTTTAAAATCTAGGTTCTTGTCCAACCAGATGCCAAGGTACTTGTAAGATTCAATAACCTCAATAGAACAACCATCAAGGGTGGAAATAGAGGGGGGAGAGACAGTTGACCAATTTGGAGCAAATACCATTACCTTTGTTTTGCTACCATTCAATAGCAGTTTAGATTCAATGAGAGTATACTGCAAGGAGGCAAAATCAGACTGTAAGTTTGAGACAGCAGCCTCGAGAGAAGGAGCACAGGAATACATAACAGTATCATCGGCATACATATGGTACCGGGAATGAGTTAAAGGATCACAGATGCTATTTACATATAACAGAAAAAGAAGCGGACCCAAAATTGAACCTTGTGGAACCCCCTTATCTAAAGTAATTGGATCAGAGACAGAATCATCAAGCCTAACACACTGTGTACGACCAAGGAGGTAGCTCCTGAACCAAGCAACCACATTTTGACTGAAACCCACCCTAAGGAGAGTATTAAGTAATATGTGGTGATCTACAGTGGCGAAAGTCTTAGTCAGATCGATAAACAAGGTGACTTATTGTCAGTAGCAGCCCTGATGTTATCTAGAACTTCTAAACATGCAGTAACAGTACTATGCTTGGCTCTAAAACCAGACTGCATGGTATTTATGATGGAATGAGAGTCTAGAAAAATCCTTAGCTGGGAAGATACTAAAGACTCCAGAATTTTAGATAGGACACAGAGGTTAGAAATAGGCCGATAATTGTTAATCTCAGAAGGAAGACCTGCTTTTAACAGAGGAGAGACAAAAGCTTGTTTCCAGATATCAGGCAGGACCTCTTCAGAAATAGACAGATTATACACATCTGTCCAGGGTTGAGCTATAATAGGAGCTGCGTGAGGGTGGGGAATTGAAAATAAATAGAGGGTATAATTGGCTACTAAATTGGGAGAAAAACGGGGGAAAATCAAAAAAAAAAAAAAAAAAAAAAAAGACATCAGACACAAGAAAAGGAGAAAAGACAAAAGTAGGCAGAGTAAAAGAGGGCTCTGAGGAGTTAATACTCAACCTCGAGTCAGGATGTAAGTCATCAAAAACATGCCCAGCCTTTTTGAAATGGGAATTGAAAGCATTTGACATTTGTTTTTTGTCAGAAATAAGGGAGTCATTGACCAACAGTTTTTGAGGGGGGCCAGCCACTCTCTTATTCTGTAAGGCTTTCACTGTAGTCCAAAACTTGGAGGGGTTGCTTAGGGTGTCAGAGGTTAAGGTTAAGTAGTACTCTACTTTCCATTTTTTAATAAGATGAGTACACTTATTTCGAAAGGAGCGAAAAAGCAACCAGTCTTTAGCAGACTTGGACTTTCTAGCTAAAGACCACTGCTTGTTACGAGCATGAATGGCGTCTGATAGTTCACTCGAAAACCAAGGATCAACATCAACATCACCCTTAAATAGTCCATCGAACTGGAGACAGGACTGTGCGGATCGTCTCTTCGCAACGCAATGCTTGACAGGGAATGCTGGATGAAGCTCATCAAGTCATCACAGATGTGAATGAATTAATGAATAATGAATAACAACTTATAATTTTTCTCCCAGAAAAATCAAGAATCATAAATATTTACACCCCTGTTATCAGTACTTTGTGGTTCCACCCTTGGCCATTTTAACAGCAAGTAGTCACATTCTGTATTGTCGTACAAGGTTATGGAACCTCTTGGGGGGATCCTCAAACATTCCTGCATGCAGAATTGTTCTGGTTCCTTCAGATTCTTGGGTTGGCATTTGTGGACTGCTTTTTTGAGTTCAAACCACAAATGTTCAATTGGATTCAGGTCTGGTGACTTTGATGGCCACGTCAAAACATTGATCTTGTGCTCTATCAACCATTTCTTAGTTGCTTTGGACGTATGTTTGGGATCGTTGTCTTGTTGGAAGGTCCATCTGTAGCCACGAAGCAGTGTAGCTTCCTGGCAGAGAGAGGAAACAGAGTTTCTTTGTCTTGGTACATGCTGTTTTGCTGTACATGCTTGGTGTCATGCTGGTACAAGTTTATGCGTCCATATATTTTAATAAGGGCCCCAGGGCCTGTGGATGCAAAACAACCCCAAAGCATTAAAGATCCACCACTATGTTTCATCATAGGCGTGAGACGCTTTTCAACATTGCTTGCATTCTTTGGATGCCAAACATAACACAGATTTTTGTTTCATCTGACCACAAGATACTGTTCCAATTGTAGTTCAGATGTAGTTTGGTGAATTCAAGATGCCTTTTTCGGTTAATTGTCATCAAAAGAGGCTTCCTTCTTGCAACTCTGCCATAAGACCATTGTCATATAGGCATCGTCGAATGGTAGCTTTAGACACCTTGTAACCCCAAGAAGCCAGGTTGGTTTGGAGATCTTGAACTGTACCCCTTGGACTTCTTTTTGCCTCTTGAATCATCCGTCTCACTACACGTGGGGGTAAGTTAGACGTACGTCCACTACCTGGCCAGTTAGCCACTGTTCCAGTGGCCTTAAACTTCCTAATAATTGACACAACAGTGGAAAGCGATATCTTTAACTTTTAAGTGATTTTGTTTCTAGCCATCACCTGATCTGTAGAGGTCAATAACCTTTTGTTTGATGCTTTCAGGGAGTTATTTGCCTTTCATCATCTTCTTCTCTTGGGTATGTTATTTTTCTGCTCCCCTAGGCTCGGGGCCGAGGGGCTATCCTTTTACCACCTCAAGCCTAGGGGGGGTTCACCTGGACTATATTTCGGGGCACATCTCCAGCAGCCATGTCACCGTGTCTTCGTCCAAAGCCGACAGACCATGGATCCCATTGGGTGCCCGATAAATTGGGCAATCCAGGATGACATGGTCTGCGGTTTGTTCCTCTGGGCCACACTTGCAGGCCGCACAGGAGGCCAAACCCCATCTGTGCATCGATGAGCAGAAACGCCCGACGCCGGTCCAGAGGCGGTTAAGTCTCACCCACGCCAGTCGGGGCAGGTCCACCCCGATAGGGGAAAACCGGCGTCTGGGATGAAGTCACGGAGTCTAGAGGTGTTCTTCTCCCACTCCGTACTCCAGGTGTAATCCACCCACCGTGCCGCACTGATGTTAAGGTCGCTGCATTGCTGCAGGAGTTCCCGTGCGGCAGGCACAAATGGGTGTCTCGACTTGAGGCGCCGGGGAGGCTCAGCTATTAGAGTGAGCCTTTCATGAAGCAGATGGTTTGGCTCCATAGCCCGGCATGCGAGACGTGCTGTGGCTCCTGCGCGGCGAAGCCCAGCGGGCTGGATGCCTGCAAGGATGGAGAGGTTGTCCACAGGAGTGGGATGCAGGCATGCTGTCACAATGCGCAATGCTTCGTTGATAGGCGTATCAACGAGGCGGGTGTGGGCACTGCGACACCATACTGGCGCGCAGTACTCACTAGTCGAGTAAACAAGGGCCAGGGCTGCCGTACGCAATGTTCTTGCCCCGGTGCCCCATCCTGACCCGCTGTCCGCTACCGGTGGTGAGGGTGAAGCTGCATGATCATTCTGACCATGTGCCTGTCCGGCAGCAGGCGGAGCAGCTTGCAGGTGAGGCCGCGATGCCATACGGTGTCGTAGGCAGCCGTCAGATCGACGAAAACGGCTCCAGCCTTCTTTTTGGACGAAAAGCTGTCCTCGATGTCTTGAGTCAACAGAGTGACTTAGTCTACGGCCGATCTCCTGCGTCGGAACCCGGCCTGCTCCTGGGGGAGCAGTGGGTCGACTAGGGCTCTTCTCCAGATTTGGGGGATCTTCAGTTGGCGCAAGCAGGAAGAAAGGAAAGCTCTTAACCAGGACTTCAGAGCAGGTGCAGCATGGAGTATAAGCTCCGAGCAGATGGAGTCAGGGCCCGGAGCTTTTCCTGGCTTTATGTGCTGGAGGGCAGTAGCGAACTCCTCCGGTGTAAATTCGCCGGAGATGTTGTCACTACTAGGTGTTGGGGCCCTCCAGAGGTCAGACACTTTTGCCACGGGTCGTGATGACTCGCGGTCTTTACCCTCGTATACCCCATTTTTCACAAATTGTGATTTTATTTGCAGAAATGGGGCAGTGACGAGGGGAGTCTTGACCTGCCAGTGAGGTTGTTCAGGATACTCCATGCCTTGCGGCTGGAGTGCGAGAAGTCGATGGTATTGACAGCCTCCTCCCAGCGCTCTTGTCTCCTCCGACCGAGTCTTGAAAACAGGGCTGTAGCAGTTCCTCGGTTCCTGCAGGAGCCCGGAGGAAGGCGCAGTAGAGGTTCTCGCACTCTGCATCCCAGCATGGTTTGTAGCTGTTGCGACGTCCACGTGGGATGGATTTTTTGGCCGCTTTCACTAGCACACTGCAGAAGTCCTGGTATGTCTCATCCACGCTGTTGGTATTAGGCGATGGAAGATGCCTCGTGGATTTGTTGGTGAGGAGGCGGAAGCGTTTCCAGTTGGCCTTTCGGAAATTCCATCGCTTCACCGGCTCACTCTGGACAATGTCCAGAAGTTCAGGTACGGTTATCAGCGATGGTCGATGTTGGGACCGTGGGAAATTTCCAAGCACACGTCTGTCAGCGAGCTGGTTGTCTACGCCGACACTCGCGAAAGCCAGGTCTGGATTTCACCATGATGATGGCTGACCACAGTATTTGAAACGTGTGTCCTTTTTATAACCTAGGGAAACAGGAACCCTTTATTGGCCACTGTATAGTTCCATAACCTTCCAATGAACTTCAAATAAGTTGTATATTTATGAAGATTTGTTTTTGTTGGATTACATTTAAAAGAATAGTTAGGGGTGTGAATAATTGTGATCCAGATGTTTTCTGGAAGAAAAAATGTTTTTCTGAACAATTGTATTAGTAATGTAGGATCAGAATTTTTTCTTTTTTTTTTTTTTTAAACATAAAATATACCTCATTACTTATATAGTTTATTTTATATGATCTCTTTTGTTCATCTTTATCAAGGGTATGAATAAAAACGGAGCGTACTGTAAGTACAGTGCATTTCTCTCTTGAATTTTGTTTAAAATATAAATCATAAGTTATAATAAAACCTACTTCCACTTTCTTCTCCCCTGTCTCCCAAGTACATTCGATTTGTTTCAAATAGTACCATTGATTTATATCAAAAGAAAACATATTTTTATATTAATGACATAACTATTTAAACACAAAGTAGTGTATACACTGTCCATTCACAAAATGGGCAGTGATAAAGTGAACGACACTGGGTGCATGGTAAAACTGTGGATGTCTCCCCAGTTGTCAAACCAGTTATATGTTGCTGGAGAGGGTGATAGAAAATTGCATTGACAATATTTAAACCAAATATTTTAAGAAAAGTTACTATTATATGTAAAGTGCCTGATAATACCTCAGTGCTCCCATTTATTCACCCTCAAATAATTTAAATTATATTTGTTTTACTGGCACGTCAAGCATTTATTTCATACACTACAGTGATATACGTATAAGTTAAATGTAAGAGTGCAAGCAATATAATTATAAAACATATTCATTACTGATGATAATAAAGTTTGGGATAATCCCAACAAACACACAACGTTGTCACAATGTAGCAATAATATCTCAGCAAATAAAATTATGTTGTGACAGCTCGTGACAATCTGATCTGCGTATCAAATTCATGTCTCCTCTTTCATGGAAATCCCATGCAAATCAAAGGCAGTGACGTTGTCTCTTTTAGGGCGAATAACAGCATACATGTATGTTTCTGTATATACAATTAAATTATATATATATATATATATATATATATATATATATATATACAGACACACACACACAGTGCCCCTTTAAAGTCTACAACCCTTCTCAAACATTTCACCTTACAGCCTGAAAGGAAAACATTAAATCAGACTTCAGATTCTGAAGCCATGTAGCAAAAAGTGTTGTGGTCAGATAAAACCTAGATATACATTTTTAACCTAAATGCAAAATGTTACATTTGGCGAAAACCCAATACAGCACATCACCCAAAGAACATCATCCCTACTGTAGAGCATGGTGGTGGCAGCATTCTGTTATGGGGGTGTTTCTCGTCAGCAGGGACTGGGGCACTTGGAGCAAAATACAGAAATACAGAAATATTATTGAGGAAAACCCTCTGCAAGAAAGTTGAAATTGGTAAAGAGGTTCACATTTCAGTATGACAATGACCCAAAGCACAGAGCTAAAGCAGCAGTGGAGTGGCTAAAAAAACAAAAGGTGAATGTCCTTGAGTGATCTAGTCAGAACCCTGACTTAAATCCTATTGTAAACCCATGACTGAAAATCTGCCTGAGCTTGAACAGTTTTACATGGAAGAAGTGCAAAGGTGTGCAAAGCTGGTAGAGACATATCCAAGCAAACGGTGCTTCAACCAAGTACTAATTTAGTGGGTGTAGATTTATTAATCCAAGTTATTCTAGTTTTTAATTTTTTATTAATATTGAGAACTTTTTTGGGGGGTGGGGTCACCTGAGGGAGCTTATAGAGAGCGAGCATTGGACGCCTTATGCGCCATTGTCACTTCATTTGTAGTGCAGCGACCAGACAAACTTCGAGAGCCAAGTGTTCAGGGAAGTTTGCCGCCGACCTGTACTACCCCTCTCCATCCTGTAGTACGTGCCCGGCCAACAGGATGCTGACCATGCAGCTGGCCCTGCTCACCTCCCACTACAAGAGGGACTGGGACGCCCACCTGTCCTTGGTCCTGCTGTCATACAGGTCTGCTGTGCAGGAGTCCGCCGGCTGCACCCCAGCGGCCCTGATGTTCGGGAGAGTACTTTGCATGCCGGTCAACCTGATTCTTAGCTGCCCTCCAATCCTGAGCTGCCACACCAACTCAGTGTCGAGTTTTTCCACCATCTCCAGGACCACCTTGATCGCATACACCAGTTGGCCCACCTGCACCTTGCCACAGTGGGCGTACACTATAAAAGGAATTATGACATGAGCTGCACCGGTCACGTGTTCCAGCCGGGAGATGTGTGGGTTTACAACCCACAGCTGAGGAAGGGTCGGTTGCTGAAATTCGACAGCGATTGGCAAGGGCCGCCTGCAATGCCTCTCCGACGCGGTGTACAAGTTGCGACTCTAAACTTACCAGTGGGTGACAGTCTTGCATCGGGACCACTTGGCGCCGTACTTGGGATCGGCTGAGGGACTCCTCCACCATCCTGCCTCTACTCCAACTTCGCCTGCCCCAGTTTCACCTGTGCCGTCCTCGTCTGCTCCAGCTTCACCTACGTCCTGCACCACACACGTCCTGCTGTTCACTGTCATTGTCCTGTGCCTGGAACTACCTCTGCATCTCCAGCTCCTGCGGTCGACCCCCTGGGGCCGCACTTGCCACTGCCACGCCTGGCATCAGGACTTTGTGACCATCAAACCTAGTGATGGGATTAAGGTTTGTTTATTAGAATGATTGTGCAATGTAGAAATGTAGTGTTACGGCGAAGCTAACTACATCTAGCTAGCTTGCAGTTGACTGTGGGTGAGCCAGCTAACACCAGGAGTGACCCTTCGTCCATTCCTTGTTCATTGGTTAGGTATGAGGTTCCGCTGTGTTACAAATAAAGACATGAAGGTTGAGCCCAATCACTCTTGTGCTGTCAGTTAATTTGCTGATACACCATGTAATGCACTGTTGTTAATGAAACATCTAAAGCATAGCTAGTTAGCTGATGTAACTAGGCAACTATCAATCAAAGGTTGCACTAAGTGAACTGACAGTTGTTTTAATGAAAAACGACATATTAAACAGGGTAGACATGGCTTTCTACCTGGCTACACTACCATCTTTTTGGTATAAGTATGCAAATATATTCCAGGGTCTTACAATCTACCTTGTAGTCACCCTAGCTATCTGAGTCACAAAACCAGGGTTTACAGATGAAATTGATAAGAAATAATTTTAGAAAACAATCTTGTATGGCCGCATACATTTCTATAAGAAATAGTATTAATCTTTTGGTATTATTAGTTAGCAAGAGAGACCGCTTCCACAGCAAACAAATGGCATCCATTCAGTTTTTTTAACATGTTCTATTGGTTGAAACAGAATCACATGTACGCATTCTTATATGTAAAACATATATTTTTCTGTGTCCTGCAATTGACAGATGTTGTTCTTGGTAGAAGCAGAAGAGATGATGGTATTGGTTGAAATGGATATTGATGGGGATAATTAATATTTGGGGGCATGGAGCATTTTTTATGTTGTAATCGGCAGGAAAATGAAGAAGATGAAAAAGCAGAAGACGATGGTAAGGAAGAAACACAAAATAGGACATTTTGTAACATTTACCTTCCGGGTCTAAAACTTTTGGGAAGCGCTACATTAGCAGAAAAAAAACATGCCATCTGACACCTCAATTCTCTGGGAACTAAGCAATTACACTTTGTGATTAAGCAAAAATGGAAACAAATGCAGAGGGGAACAGGAAAAGAAGGATGCAGAACAGCTGTATTACAGCTGGTGGGGAAAGCTGTGGGAAACGCATGAAAATGCGTCAGGATTTGTTGCCTGTGCCATGCAGGCAGGCTTTCAAGGGGGAAATCCAGCCACTTTACATGAGGCTGGGGATGGGGCTATCCCAGCTTCAGCGATTAAATGATAAAGCAAAGGGAATCCCCCCCCTCCCAAGGGATTTAATCGTGTTGCAACATGGTGACGAGGCGTCTTCCCAAGGCGTTTCTTGGGGGAAGTAATGGAGGGGAAGTAACGAGAGGGGAAATCACATCCCCAGCAGCCATTTGCCTGTGGTGTCAAATATGAGCATGTAGCTGGGAAGCCCACACAAATTAGTTTACCCTGTTGGCCAGACAGACTGAAAATCCTGTATAATATTGCACGATCACGAGAGATGCCCTGCATGGATTCCAAACATAGGCTTTTGTGGTCTGAAAGCAGAACAAGGGACGGGATAGCCGAGGTAGTCTGGCCCTCAAGCAGTTTGAAATTCGAGACCGGTGTTGCAAAACTGGGACAGGTTTCAGATTGATGCTTAACCATGATTTGTGGCTGTGGACAGACAAACTGAAGGTCACTTCACCACAGGATTTGCATGGAACGCAGAGGTTTATGAAGAGTATGTTAGTCATCGGTGGGTTATACATTAGCACAGAATAGACCAAACAATTTAGAATATTGCTGAGTCAGCTCTTAACCAAGTTGTAAGATTTTATTTGTGTAGGAACAAGAATGGATGGCCCAATCATTCCTCAAGCATGAAGTAGCCCTGTTATAATTCAGAAATTGTAAAGGAGCCGACATTATGGTATGGGACACGTGTTATGTAAGAGCAGTTAATGTGGATTTCCAGTTTGGTTGAGAGTTGTTATTCAATGTGTAGTGGGCAATGTAAAACACACATCTGACCTTTCACAAAACACTGCACAGTATGGATTCTAAACAAAATCAATTTTACTATGAAAACAAGAGCAAAACACATTTTCTTTTACAACAAACTTAATATTTGACATATTTTATGTACAATTACAAAAAAGAAAACTGGATTTCTTACTCATGCAAATAGAAAATAAATCATTTAAATTGATCCACCGTGTAGCACTAAGAATTGTCAAAAACATTTTTTTTTTTACAATTTTCTTTGCATATACTATGAAAGAAGTTCAATCCTTTCCTCAGAGGTTGTCTTTTCTATGCCCATTGGTCTGGCCACTTCATCTTCAACATTATAACATAGTCAAGGAATTTAGACAAAATCATTAACCATCATTCATGTGGAAAACAAAATAGAAGTATGATGCATTTGAAAAAACAACTTAACTGCACATTCGGGAAACATACAAACAAGAAGGAGGCTAGTGCAAACAGGCAGCTGTGAGAATAAAACTGCAAACTGTAAAGCAAATAACAAAAACAAAAAAAACAAAAATGGCAAGCTGGATATTGAGTCTAAAAATGGGGATACAAACAGGACAATGTGATCTTGTGATGGATGTGGTGCAATTCAAGGTTACCTCCGGTGTTATTTTATTTTTTAAACACAGCACAGTCTACATTCAGAAACATCAAAGATCTCCTGAGCAGTTAAATCTGAACAAATGTTTGCTCTCATCAAGTTCTAAGGAATCTGGAAGCAGTTGTGGAGAACAACCTCAAATGGTGGATGCAATGTTAAACTGTCCTGAGCCGGAACAGTTTTAATGCAGCAAAGATGTACATTTCAGGATTTCTGAAATCACTGAAATGCAAAAACAGAAATGTATATGAAGCCAGGGTGAAATCAGGAAACATATGTTGATCAGAACTCAAGCTGCTTTAAATTTGATTAATGTTTACGCTACATTACAAATGGTAACCAAATATTTTAGAATCATTTCGTGGCCAAACAAAAATGTCTTTCCATACTTCATGAAGGGCCGTTTCCAGAACAAGACCATTTGGGATATAGATACTGGAATTCTTGACAATGTGAAATACCCCCCCACCCTAAAGTATTTTATTTCTCCAAGGTTTTAATATAACACAAAATTAAAATCAATGTAATGGTCAAAGTAGCCACAGTTGTTTTTACTTTAAAATATAATCTCATCCTACCTGTTCCAAGTGTGTATACCTTACATCTTTTGGAGCAGGGGTGTCAAACCCAAGTCCTGGATTGCAGCATCTGCAGGTTTTTATGGTTTCCTTTTTAATTTTATTATTATTTTAAATTTAAGATTCAGATTTTATCCCATTTTCCCCCAATTTAGTAGCCAATTAGACCCGCTATTTTATGTCAATCCCCCCCTAGTAATGTGAGTTCGCTGCCATAGTCCTGCGACCGGTAGTGACGAAGACGAAGTAATGTCTCCTCCGAGACAGCACTCGCCAGGCCATCGACTGTAACCCGGTACTACAGGGCCACTCTTATGCGCAGCGAACGTCCTGTCGGCTTCCCTCCCCCCTCCCTAGGGCGGACAGCCAATCGCCACCCCCTGGTGGCACTCCCAGCCAGAGCCGACTCTGGCGGGACGGGGAATTGAACAGTTGAATGCCAGTGTCGAACGTTGTAACCACTGGACCACGCGGGAGGCCCTTTTAATCAGCAGCCAGTGTAAGAAAACACTTTCAGGAGACATTGAGGAGCCTGACACCTCACCCTGACACCCTGTCTACAGCATTCTAACAACCGAGGATGCTGGGAAATATTTTTACACCACAATCAAATATCAACAACTTCACAACAGTAATTCATTTCCATAAGCCCACATGCCTACATTAGATTCTTTGTTTCCCTTTTTTTATTGTGGTTGGCGTTTTTTGTTAATTATCTGTATATTGTAAACAATGAAGCATACTTGTTTTACATTACATACTTCCCCGACAAATTTAAATTCTAAAATATAAAAACTGGTCTCACAATTTAATTTGGACCAAAAACAACACAATGAGTGCAGCAGGTTGGAGTGGTTATAACACATTAAAGAAAATGTACACAATGATAGCAGTTGTTCTGCTACCATTATGTAATGATTCTCTTTACCCAAGACAGACAGGAAGAGGACATCATTTGTCAGAACTGACAAGCCAAAAAGGGTTTGGACTATTGGGGTATGGAGTGTGAGGAAGGCTCAAGGTAACACACCAAAGATGCTTATCTGCACTTTCTCAGCAGGCATTCTGAGAGGCAATGATAAGACAGTGAGAAAACAAGCCTTCCTGGTGAGACCTGTGCATATATTCTGCTCTGGATATGAGTGACTGGTGGGCAGACTTCACAGAACCTTAACCAACTTGAATTTAGAATCTGCTTTACAAAGTTGTTGCAACTGCCCCTTCTTCAACATCCCTCATCCCAGGGAGAAGACAAAGCTGCATACACATCCAGTGAATGTCAAATGAGAAGCGTGATAGTTCTACCCACATACTGGCTTCAGATATAAGTCTTATGGCTACAATTCCATGTCACACAAAAAAAAAAAAAAAAAAGGTGAAAAACAACAAAAACTTTAATTTCCATTTTACCCTCATTTTGCTTCTCAATTCCCAGCTCATCAGTGGTCTGACCTTGGTAGGTCTCCTACCTGTGATGACTCGCTGGAATCTTTAATACAGGGATCAAGCTGGTCCTTTAATACAGCATGGGGTGGGGGGGGACTCTCACCGGGGGAAGGACCGCCGCACTTTCTTCCTCCGGCGTGGTGGCTTGGCACCCTCAGTCCGGGCCCCAGCACCCCAGCACCCGGGGCTTGGGGCCGCTGTGAATGAGCTACCTGCCGCCGCACTGGAACCGGGGGGTTGGTGGGGCGGGGATGCGGTGGGAAAAAAGCCCTCACCGCCTGCCATGCCATTGGCGGGCCCCCCCTGGAAGATTCGACTGAAGAAGTCCTGCAGGTCTGCTGGTGAGGCCGGGACAGGGGGGGGCTCGGAGGGGGTCCTGTAGAGAAGCAGAAAGAGAAGGGAGGTGGTCAAATCCACACCACCAAATGGCATTCCATCAAGAAAACATCCGTCAGACAGAGAGCCACAGTCACCTGTGGCGCGGGGCGCTCCCATTGTTCTTTGAGCCAAAGGAGATGTGGTAGGGCACACGGTGTGTGTCGGGAGAGATTCCTATCCTCTGGCAACCAGCCCACTCTGCAAATAAGAATTTACAATGTTATGTTGGTATTCCTGCCAAGGGGTTTGCTGGTTTCTGATTATTTCATTGGTCAACCATGGTTTATTTCTGTTTGGGTCAGGCTGAGTTAAAATCCTGTGATGTCATATAGTACCTGTGATGTCATAGACCTTCCCATCTATGAACGCAAAGTATGTGATCCGCAGACCCAGCATGCTGGATTCAGCCCAGAAATCACCCTCTTCAGCACCATGGTACTTCTTGCACTCTGCACAGAACCTTGCCTCAGTCGGATCCCTCTCTATCTCAAACCTCCTGCAAGCACAAGCAAATGCAGAGTCACAGATCATCTGATAACTAGACAACCTTTCAAAATTGACCAGGCTCATGACTAAAATACATTCAAGAGGCGGCAAATTCTCACCAACAAACAAAATAATAATCATTTTGCTGTTATTACTAAATTAACTACAGTAGGCTGTTTTTATTCACACCCCTTGATAAAGATGAACAAAACAGATTGGATAAAATAAACTATATAAGTAATGAGGTATATTTTATGCTAAAAAATTCCAAACCTACATTACTAATACAATTGTTCAGAAAAACAATACTTTGTTTTATTACTGTTTTTTTCTTCCAGAAAACATCTGGATCACAATTATTCATACCCCTAACTATTCTTTTAAATGTAATCCAACAATCGCATTTTCAAAGATGTGGAGATTTATTGATGGTGCAAGTCCACCCCCCCACTAAAAAGGCTCAAACCAAAGAAGATCAGCTAAGAACTCAGCAAAAATTTGAAAATGTCTTTTCTAAGATACTTGCCCTTTAACAAGTATGACTTTTACCTTAATCTGGGCCCCTGACACAGGATTGGAGTTCAGAGAATTGTGTTCGCTAGTAGGATTGTCGGGAGCGTGTGTTCGCTAGTAAGATTGTCTGGAGGGGCGGTCAGGTTTTCCTTGCGGCCTTACCCCTCATTTCTTGCCCCGTTTGTGTTTTCTCTTTCTGGAACACTCCCTGGGGAGATCCGGTGGAAATCTGCCCTGGTTAGCGAAGATCCGCAGTTGAAGGAGGACATTGCGATCTTATCCTATTAGGTCCCCATGAGTTGGTGCCACTGTCGGTTCCAACGTTTTCTCAGGTGTAAACAAACTCCAGGTGTGCTGTAGCATCAGCAGGATACAAAAGACTCACCAGCCATAGTCTTCCTCTCCGTGATCCAAACATTATGTGTGTATCCATTGCTGACTGATAACTTAAGCCAAACTTAACTAGCGTGGACAAACATAGAGTAAGCAAACAAACAAATAAAACACAATTTCAAGTAGCCCGTCTATCGCGTGTCTCCGGTGTCCAGCACCATCTTGATCTCTGTATTTAGTTTGACTAGTGTGAATGGCAGTGGAAAGTGTGTCATATAAAACAAGTCATTTTATTTTATTTTTTGACCCACACTTTGGGAACCGCTGTTCTACATTGTGCCCTGCACTGACCTGTGCAGCAGTAATTTACCACATGCTTCAATATCATGGGATGTGCTGTGGTCCTATGTGCTTGGCTCTGATATTCTTTGGTACCCTGGATTCTAGATGGATGGTTCTCTTAGCTTTGTGGGGGAATTGTGCTCTTTAAATCGTTCTTTCCATTTTCACCAGACGAGCACCTCCTGTGGACCCGGAGATCCTGCGCACCATGAAGACAGTGGGGTTCATCGGTTACGCCCCCAATCCTCGCACCCGGCCCCGCAACCAGGCAAGAAAATTGCCTTCGCCAAATCTGCAGAACTGTTGTTAGGATTAGGGTCCCACATACAGTGGCTTTGGAAAGTATTCAGGCCCCTTTGCTTTTTCCATGCTTTGTTGTGTTATAGACTTCTTTTAAAATTGATTAAATAGATTTATTCAATCTACACACAATACCCCATAATGACAAAGCAAAAACACATTTTTAGAAATTGTTTCAAATGTATTAAGAATAAACTGAAATATAATATAATATAATATATATTATATGTGTCATTTACATAAGTATTCAGGCCCTTTACTATGACAAATTGAGCTCAGATGCATCCTGTTTCCTTTGATTATCCTTGAGATGTCTCTAGAGCTTGATTGTAGTGCACCTGTGCATGATTTAGAAAGGCACACACCTGTCTATATAAGGTCCCACAGTTCACAGTTGTCAGAGCAAAAACAAGTCATGAAGTCCAAGAAACTCCAGACCTCCGAGATATAATTGTGTCGAGGCATAGATCTGGGGAAAGGGTATAAAAACATAGCAAAAGCATTGAAAGTTCCCAGGAGCACAGTGGGCTCCATCATTGTAAAATCGAAGAAGTTTGGAACCACCACAACTCTTCTTAGAGCTGGCTGTCGGCCAAACTCAGCAACCGGGCAAGAAGGGCCTTGGTTAGGGAGGTGACCAAGAACCCAATGGCCACTCTAAGAGAGCTTCAGAGTTCCTCTTCAGTGTTGGGAGGACTTGGCAGAAGGGTAACCATCTCTGCAGCACTCCATCAATCAGGCTTTTATGGTAGTGCTTGGCATTCAGGCCAAAGAGTTCAATTTTTGTCTCATCAGACCAGATAATCTTTTTCCTCATGCTCTCAGAGTCCTGTAAGTGCCGTTTGGCAAACTCCAGGCAGGCTGTCATATGCCTTTTACTCAGGAGTGGCTTCAGTCTAGCCATTACCAAGTCAAAGCCAAGAAAGATCTAATCCATTATCTATATTATTTAATTAAGGGTGGCCTTAATCCTGTAGTCCCGCAGCTCAGTTGGTAGAGCATGGCACTGGCAATGCCAAGGTTGTGGATTAGATACCACGGGATTACATGTCCGTTGTTTGGATGGGACGGTAAAAACAACAACAATGTGGTCATAAAAGATCCCATGGCGCTTTTCGAAAAGAGTAGGGTGTTA
Source organism: Aldrovandia affinis (assembly GCA_029706075.1). Lineage (NCBI taxonomy): Eukaryota > Metazoa > Chordata > Actinopteri > Notacanthiformes > Halosauridae > Aldrovandia > Aldrovandia affinis. The sequence continues at coordinate 231,584 of JAINUG010000168.1, forward strand.
ACCCGGTGTCATGGCCAAATTCCCAACCAAGACAATATATATATATATATATATATATATATATACATACACTGCCCGTCCCCAAAAAAAAGTCACACACTCTAATATTTTGTTGGACCACCTTTAGCTTTGATTACGGCACGCATTCGCCGTGGCATCGTTTCGATAAGCTTCTGCAATGTCACAACATTTATTTCCGTCCAGAGTTGCATTAATTTTTCGCCAAGATCTTGTATTGATGATGGGAGAGTCGGACCACTGCACAAAGTTTTCTCAAGCACATCCAAAAGATTCTCAATGGGGTTAGGGTCTGGACTCTGTGGTGGCCAATCCATGTGTGAAAATGATGTCTCATGCTCCCTGAACCACTCTTTCACAATTTGAGCCCGATGAATCGTGGCATTGTCATCTTGGAATATGCCCGTGCCATCAGGGAAGAAAAAATCCATTGATGGAAAAACCTGGTCATTCAGTATACTCAGGTAGTCAGCTGACCTCATTCTTTGGGCACATAACGTTGCTGAACCTAGACCTGACCAACTGCAGCAACCGCAGATCATAACACTGCCCCCACAGGCTTGTACGGTAGGCACTAGGCATGATGAGTGCATCACTTCATCCGCCTCTCTTACCCTGATGCGCCCATCACTCTGGAACAGGGTAAATCTGGACTCATCAGACCACATGACCTTCTTCCATTGCTCCAGAGTCCAATCTTTATGCTCCCTAGCAAATTGAAGCCTTTTTTTCCGATTAGCCTCACTGACAAGTGGTTTTCTTAAGGCTACACAGCCGTTTAATCCCAATCCCTTGAGTTCCCTTCGCATTGTGCATGTGGAAATGCTCTTACTTTCACTATTAAGCATAGCTGTGAGTTCTACTGTTGATTTTTTACGATATGATTTCACCAAACGTTTAAGTGATCGCCAATCACGATCATTCAAGATTTTTTTTCGACCACATTTCTTCCCCGAAGATGATGGTTCACCACTATCCTTCCAGGTTTCAATAATGCGTTGGACAGTTCTTCACCCAATTTTGGTAGTTTCAGCAATCTCCTTAGTTGTTTTCTTTGCTTGATGCAGGCCAATAATTTGACCCTTCTGAAACAGATTAACATATTTTCCACGACCACAGGATATGTCTTCCGACATGGTTGTTTAAGAAATGAGAAGCTACTCACTGCATCAGTTAGGGTTAAATAACTTGTTGCCAGCTAAAACATATTAATCACTGCAGTAATTATCCAATGGAAGGCTCTTACCTATTTGCTTACTTAAATCCAGGTGGTTACTTTTTTTTTGTCCAGGCAGTGTACAAAGTAATGATAACAGGGGTGTGAATATTTGTAATTCTTGATTTTTCTGGGGGAAAATATATTTTGTTAACCGTTCAATTGCGGTTTGTGCAAATGCATTATTATTAAATAATATAATTTTATTATAAATTATTATATATTATAAATATACCTCATACCTCAAACTATTATATCGTTTATTTTATACAATCTGTTTTGTTCATCTTTATCAAGGGTGTGAATAATAACAGAGCCTACTGTATATGCAAGTTTCCAACAAATTTGCAAATAATGAAACACCTCTAATGGAAGGAATGTGATACACTTACTTATGTGTACAGAAAAGGAAATATTTGTGATAATCAAATTCACTGTTCGTTTTGTATTTCCCAGATAGCTCAATTAATAGCAACCTAAATATACTACAGCTGTGTTTTTGAGTTGCATCCTGAGTAATAATGATTTCATTACTTCCAGTTGTGTCTTCTGGTACAGTACATGTGCAAACTGCAGAGCTGTAGGAGAGCCAGGCCCTGTTACAGCTCTACAGCCTGCAGCTCACCTGTGTTTGCCTTCACACTTAGTGCACATCATGGTGTTCATGGCCTCCTTCAGGTCATCCTGCAGCTTGGTGAGGAACTCGCTCATGGACTTGGAGAGCTCAGTCTCTGCCATACGCTTCCTGGTGTGAAGGAGAGAGAAACGGACACAGGAAAAAGAGAAAAAAAATAAAAAAAGGTTACAAAAAATAGTATAGTTCTAATGTGTGAGTATGTATGTGCGTGCCCAACTGCCTATTTAAAGATACACTATGTAAGATCTTTGTCCTCCTGGCCCATTTAAAGCTACACTGTGTAAGATCTTTGCCCACTTCAGATTACACTCCGTTGTGAAGATCAAATAAAAGGCTTTTAACAATAATAATAAAATAATACATTTTACTGCATCCAAATCCACTCAATGGTCAATTTTATATAAATAAAAGTACAAGCCCCCATGTCACATTTGCCACCAACACTCTCTGGAGACATCCCAAGCACCCCCACTCCCAGTGGGAACAAAATAAAACAACATATGACTATGTATTAAAGACATAACCTTTATACACAAAAGGTTATGTCTTCATACTTACAGTTCATAGGTCCTGCGTGTTTCTGGGTTGCTGACGATGTCCCAGGCTGCTCTCAGCACCTTAAAGGCCTCACCTGCACGGGGATGTTTGTTCTTGTCAGGATGCACCTGGATGGGGGTAGTCAGGAGAGACATTTATATACTTTATACAGGCCTAAACTTACTAGCACAGTGCTTGGTTAAAATGGACTTGTTTCCAACTTGCGTTGATCAAATGCACTCGTACTGCCCTCTAGTGTATTTTCACTGCATTGAAAGGACATCAAAAGGAGAGTGTTGACAAAACCCTGTTGTCTCCGGTAACTCACCAGCACTGCTAGCTGCCTGTAAGCCCTTTTCAGCTCTGGATCAGTGGCGCTGGTGTCCACCCCCAGCACAGAAAATGGATCCAGGTCATCTTCAGGAATCTGTGTCAGGGCCAGCAGTCTGTCCAGCTCCTGTTCTGGGTAAAACCTCCCCATACTGTCAGGAGACTTTGGAGCAGAGGTTTCCTGAGGCTCGCTTCTCCAAATCAAAGTCCTCTTGACCCTCTCCCACACACAGACCACAGAGCCCAAAACTGCTGCGATTCGAAATGTGGCCCACCATCGCCGCCCCCTCCCCAACAGTCTTACCACCCGTGCAAAGGCAAGTGCAAGACCAAGGCAGGAGGTGGCCATCTTCATGACCCAGGCAGCCAGAGCTTTCCCTCTGCCCCTCATCTGCGCAAGCAGGAACCGGGCCTCCGCCTTAGTGGCAGGCAGGCCCGAGGCCTTACGGAGCAGCCGGTAGCCCGAATCATAGACGGCTGCCCCGCCAGCCTCCACCACTTCACCACACCGATGGGTCACTGTGACAATGAGCTCCACCACCACCAGCACACAGGACAGGCACCAGGGACAAAGGGACTCGGACAGCAGCGCGAAATAGCCCTGGGCCATCCGCAATGCAGTGTGACCCATGGGCCTCGTCTGGTGATGGTGGTGATGGTTCCGTCGCCTGGCTTGCTTGTGTCTCGACCCAGAGGAGGTGGACACTTTGGAGGAGGAGGGGGCCGTGGGGGGCTGGGTTGGCTCCCCAGCAACTGGTGGGTCCCCTGCCGACCCACTGCCGCGCCCCTTGCCTCTCTTTCCTCCTCGCAATCTACGTGACATCCCCTGCATCCTTGAATCCCTGTCACCTTCACTTCCCCTGTTCCTACTTTCATCCTCCTCATCCCTCTCTCTCTCCATTTCCTCCCATCCATCATATGCAGTAAACTGGGTCTTTTCCTCTTTTTTCCCCGGGTCCCCATCACCCTCCACTCCCGTGGCATCAAATCCATCTTCCTTTTGCTGACAGATCGGTGGTTCCAAGTTTTGGGAGGTCGCTCCAACACTGTCCACTGTCTCCCCCTCCAAAACTCCCAACGGGATACCCCTCTCGCTCTCTCCAGTTTCGAGGACTCCATTGGGCACAGGAGAGGAAGAAGACGGGAAATTATGGCAGGCAGAGGTGAGGAGAGACTCTGTGGACATTTTCTGGAGCTCCATGTCCAACAGTTCGTCCAGTGTAAGCGCGGAATGTGCCCCCTCCTGAGCTTTGCCCTCCTCTGCCCCCTTGTCCCGCCAGCGATCCCTCAGGGGGCTGTAAGCCTCTGATCTCGTGGCCCACAGTCCATCCTGACACGCCACACCATTAACCGGCTTCAAAGAGTGTGCCATACTTGGCTCAGAGGGGTGCAATGTCCCATGGCATACCCCGTTGCCTACTGACCCATCTCCACTACAACTCTTCCTCTCCAGGGCGTTCTTGCTGGTATTGCACGGCTTATCCATTATGAGCTGCTGGTCCTTTCACTCTCATGTCCCACCAAATCTCCCTCACCTGCAAAGCCAGGTTGAGAAAGGAAGAAACAGAGAAATATGAGGCACTAGAAGACGGTAACCTGCAAAAATGAACTCAACAGGCAACCAATGACATAGCTGAGTAATTCAGTACAATTAACTGTGTATTAGCATTCAATTACATCGCATTCACTTTGCTCGCGTCTTTATCCAATGCAGGATAATCCATGCCTCGTTATTATGGTACTACACTAAAAACTATGGCAACTACGGACGCCGGTGTAAAAAAAATCACAATAACTTAGACAATTTCACTAACAACATTCAAGAAAATAAGAACATGGTTGCCAATTATAGACTGTACTGGAAATAAAATAATAAGCATTGGGAAACGGCTTGCTAATACAATTGGTGTTCCTGTCCTGTGTCGTCCCCGTGCAGTTTTAACGAGCTAGCAAGCTAGTGACAGTACGTGGACCTCACGTGGCTGTCGATATCACGGAAAGTGATACACGGAAATCAACGTCGTATCTTTGGCCGACTATTGAAAACAACGCCCAAGTCATCAAAACAAACATTACAAGGTTAGCTAACTATTTGGGTTAGACCAAAACCACTACAAAATTAAAACCCTAACGTTAGCTTGCTATCAAGCCAGATAGCTAGTTAGTTATCCCCTACCTTACTATCCACTACCTCCATTACCTAGCTATGCAACTTGCAAATACGAAAATAATTTAGCGTTAGCTAGCACTAGCTACATTTCCACCTTCCTTAATAAAATGTACCATTGTTCGAAGTTATGAAACAATACAAATGGCAGATTAGGAAACGTGACCACTTACTTTTTTGTACATTTGCGGAAGGAAGCATCCCCTAGTTACCTACGCTATTGAGGCTAGCTTAGCTAGCAAGGTACCTACATTTAAACGGTTTTGAATTTGTCAAAAGGAAAGGATAACAAAACCATAACCTTGCAAAAGATGTGACTTAGTTAGCTCGCTACTATACAATACGATACGAGCGGCCTTGTTTTAAAATTGTGGCAATCTGCCAGCTAACAAGCTTAATGTAACTGGCTAATAATTGTCAGTTTCGTCTCTGGTGAAACTAGCCAGCGAAACAGCTAGAACAAGCTAGTGAACGGTACATAGCTAGATAGCTAAACGCAACACTCCAGATAAACAGGATGCGTCAATGACCTATGCCAGTGCTTTGCATAACTATAAAGTTAACTAGCGAGGCATCTATTTACCACATACTGCACAATGTTACCATAATTTTGTCACATTTTTTCCCTTCTCGCTTCGTTCTGAGCACCTCTCGCTAATGCTAACGTTTCAACTGCTGTTTGTTTTCCACTTCCGGAAAGGCTACAGACACTGTTCTGCCCCTGAAAACAGATCCAAGATCAGTTTTCCTACACCCAATTATCCCCACAACCGTATATACTATATCTATGTCCACAACCATGTTTTTTAAAATCCCGATCCTGGATCAGTTGCTAACGGGCAAAAAGTACCTCCACCCAAACTCCCTTGAGAACGGAAGCGACGTGGCAGCGAAGTGTTCCGATTTTCATATAAAATGGGTAAGATTTTTCCCGGATGTATACTCCAGCAAAATGGCTAAAGTTAATCATCCAAACAGTATACAAATGAAACATATGAATCTTTTTAAATGCCCCCCCATTTAACTATACCTGTATTATTTTAACTTCCAAAAAATGTAGTATTTTATGATCGATTTAAAAATGTATTTACCCACAGCTGAAATAAAATATGCTAGTATCTTTTCTGTATTTAATGAGCATAGACACTTTTACTATATAGCAACCTATGATACCAAGTGCTTCATTTGAACGACTAGCCAATGACGCTGAATTTCATCTTAGACCTCACAATATGTACCATAAATCAAATCGAATTGATTTGTATAGCTCCTCTTATGACCAGCTCAATGTGCGAGTTTGTAATGACCAACAACGACCAGTCAATTTTCAAATCAGTCAGGGAAATTAGCTGCGAATACTTCATATTTCAATAAATGATTCGTCTTACCAAAAAATAATTTTGTCGTTTGTTTTTTCTTTAAAAATGTGCAAGACAGTGTTCACTTGCCAACTTAAATGTAGACCATCCCACAGAAATTCTAATACATCGAATCAAATTTATCAACCCACATACTCAATTTGAAGATATTTATTTGTCCTTTTTTTCTACAAAGACAACAAACAGTAAAACACAGTAAACATTGCAAATTATGCTCTTAAGCGACTCATATCGTATAAAATCTGTCATACAAGAAGTATATTGTACACATTACATATTCCAACAAAGAGGATACATGATTTCACATATGGACACATCTATGACACACATTAGGCACAAAAATGTTTGTAACATGAGACACACCTCAAAACATAGGTGAAGACTAGACATAAGTCAGTCAAAAGTGAAAACGTATGCCTACATTCTGATTGAAAAAACATGGTTATTTGCCTCAACCTCATAACAGTATGTAACAATATACTAAAGCATCATTTATTTATTTTAAAAAAATATGTATATATTTTTTGATTTTATCCCAGCCAGACCTCTTGCCCAGTGCCATACACTAACCAGTCATTTGGGGATTATGACTCACATTGGTCCAGTGTGGGAGTGAACCACTAAAGCATTACTCTAGTGCTTTGTGCTTTCAAGCATTACTTGGACAGGTAGAGCCATTGAAATTTCAAATGTTCTATAGGTCAGACAACCTATAGAACAATCATCTTAAATTCACTACATATGTCAAGCCTTCTAATCAAAAAGTTAGAAAACCTAAAAATAATACAATTTAAGATACCCCAAATCTTTTGCAAACTTTACATAAAATATGCAACTGATGAAAAATATTTAACTATCCCCCCAAAAAACTTAAAAATTGAACTTTTTGACGCTGCGATTTGGAATCATTCTAAGATATTGTTTTATTTATAGTTAATATTTTGACACCAGTGTATCAACTTTTGTGGTTTACTGCTAGAGAATGACAGATAAGCAAGTCAATTGGTTTTAGAACATACTTCAGATCCAGTCCTCAGGAAGCTGAACACATTCTTGACACAGCAATTGGTTTAAAAGGTACTGCACTTAAAGTCAAGCTGTCAGTGATGTTGTCATGCATATTGTGTGCTTGGCTGACTCAGTTTGCCATGCCCCCCTTCCATTAGGCCTATCATTTTAATATGTAGAAAATGGAACTATCAGCTATATTAACTTGAATTTTGAATTGAATTTTATTGGGATTGTACTTTCTGAATGTACAAATATTTACCACATTCAATCACAGTAATGAAAGAATGCCTGCAGCATGGACACGTATTGATGAAACATGTTTTGTGGCCGTAAGTTTTTAAGACAACAATGTCTCTAAGCACGAAACCAATGTTCTGCCTATACAGATGGATTCTACATACATCTACTACTCCTCCACACCTAGAACATTGAGTCGAATATCCAAAGGTATTTTAGAAAAAACAAGAAAGCATAAGACAATTTAAAAAAATGATCAGTTCACTATCATTCTGGAATTTTCTCTTGAACCATTAAGTACACAGGGAGAAGCCAATATATATACCAATATATATGGCAAGTAGCATATTGAATACTGTTTAAACTTTTCCCAACCGTCTAGAAACAACAACATTCGTATTCAGTGGTTATCTGATCACATTTTATCCCTTGCCCAATACAACAAAGCTGATGTAGCTGCAGGTCCAGAGTATTTTTGTGGGCACTCGTCTCAGCCCCGCCCTGAATTGACAATGCCAACTCACTCCTCAGTCAAAATTTGAAGCCTGGGATGGTGATCGCCATCCGCACTGTGCTCTACTGAGAACAGAAGTTTGAGGCTTGTTGGCAGTTCCCAAGTTCCAACGTACTTGTCCTGTGACTGGCACCAACACCACCCCACCCCCCTTTCACATGCCCCTGTGGTTCCTAAGTAACTCTTTAACCTCCTCTTCACATTTCAGAACTTTCTCCCTCTCTTCCTCTTCCTCCTCCTCCTCCTCATCTGTGGCAAAGAGCTCATCCTCGAAGAAGGACCCTCCGAGCCCGTATTCCTGAGCGTGAATTGACACCTCGTTTGTTATCAAGTGTGGCGAGCCTTCCATGAAGTCGGCGAACCTGGGCAAAAACAAGAAAGTCGCAATCAGTGATCCAGAGCGCAGGGAACGAGAGTGCCCCTCCAGTCTCCTCCACCCACCTCTTAGGAGACTGGAGCCTGGAGACGGTTTTCCAGGTGTGGAAATCAGGGCTGCTGCAGTACTCCCGTAGCTCCTCCAGGGCACGCTGGGTCTCCTCTTCCCCTTGCCTCTGGTACTCCTCCTCTGTGATCAGGCGACGGGGCTCCACCTTCCTGCACCAGTTTGGCCGCAGGCTGCTGTAGTAGAGGGCAGTGTTAGCAAAGGCCCGTGCGCACACCTTATGGATAAATGTATCCATATCAAAGTAGCAGACAAATATTATGTATGGGCAATATTTGGCTCTGGAGCCTGCATTTATGGACTCATTCAAGAAGACTTGAGGGTGGAGTAACAAATTTCAGTAACAAAAATATGATTGGACCCACTATTACAACAGCAACCGAGAGTACATCGGGGTCCCCAAAGGTATCCCCCCAAGGAAAGCTGGCAAGTTCGAACGACCTCCTCCTCTCTCTCTCTCTCTCTCTCTCAAACTCACACTCGGGATGTTAAAATAAAACAAAATAAAAAATGAAACCTTTACACAGATGATTTTTAACTGTTTAAACAATATAGTATTTTGTCATTGTCAAACCTTGATGTAATCTCATTCTCATACCATCGTTAGGTAGTCATACTTATGAAGTTTGTGCGATGTTCTAAGTCAGTGGTTCTCAACCTTTTTTGTGCTCTGTACCACTAAAATATTTTCAACAATCCCCAAGTACCCCCTACCCATAATATATATATATAGGCCTATATATACATATATAGGCCTATATATACCTATATATACATATATATATAGGCATATACCTCACGTGTAAGCAGCCAACACAGATATTTTGATTTTTTTAAAAACATTTTATTAAGATTCACCATTAATAATTACAAAAGATATTTTGATAAATAAAAAAATTATGCGTTGTCTTAATTTTGATGGCCTTATATAGAATATTATTTCAACATTCATTATTCTTTTTTATTTTATTTATTTATTTATTTATTTTGCAAAATACAATTAATTTATATTTATTTTGAGGTTTCAAAAAACATTTCCAAGTACCCCCTGCAATTCCCCCACGTACCACTAGGGGTACGCGTACCCCCGGTTGAGAAACAATGTTCTAAGTAATATAACAAAAAATACCAGAGAAAAAAGGTTCAGAAACACTGGTGATATTGATACAGCCACTGGTAATAGCCACTATTTAGAGCCAAAATGGCAGCAACCAGCATCCCCTAAAGCACTGTTATGACAACCACGTCACTTCCTCCCAATGACATTAATTAATGAAAGCTGAACAGAGCAGCTCAAAAACTGTTAACAGTTACCAAAGTTGCGTTAGGCAGTTGACCAGCTTAGGTGAGATAGGATAGACCTAAAAAAATTCCACATTTTCTGTGGTTTGAATTGTTTATATAGTAATTGTTGTCGTAAGCGACATCGCTTGCTAGACAAACTAATTTGCTTGTAGTGGTGACAGATCAGACAGTAACGCAACCAATCGCTCAGCTAACAATGGCTAGCTAAACTCTAGCTTGCTATCTAGGAACGTGGTTGGCTGACTACCTTGTGCGTTTGCATGGACACAATAATGCACATTGGCATGTTAGTCAGGATAGGTAATGTGAGCTAGCTAGCTAGTCTCAGCTGGTTTGTTAGGTGAAGTTTTGTGCTAAAAGTAGTTTGTCTCTTCGATAGTTAGCTAGCTAGCTAGCAGTATCTAGCTCAGGGTTTCTCAACCTTTGTTACACCAGCATGCCCTTGGGCCTTATAAGGAGTTACCACCCCCTCATTTAGTTAGAATAGAAATCAGCCCAGCTAAAGACCAAGGTTCCCGGCCAGATAACAAATCACATGCTTATTGCTTTTCAGGGATGATGTCACATTCTCTAGCCCCTTCATTGCAGCAACGCTGTCGTATAAAAGAGTCAGGTGTCAGTCTCTGGATGAACAAATTTAGCTCACTACTGTAGCTTGCTTTCTTATTTCAAGGTCACACTTCATCAACTGCTGCTTTTGTACTGTTATAGCTGGAGCTCTGATCGGAAAGCTTTTCCATAAATCAATCGCACACGATTGATGTCCTGCATACACTTTATTTGTCACACTACAGGAAATATTCTGATCCATACGCAACATTTGAAATTCTATGATTAGGTTGCGGAATAGCTTTTTCCCCCTCTGGCAATTAATAGCAAAACATATTATTTCCAAATAAACTGATTTGAAATAAACAATTTATTTAAAATATGATACAAATATCTTTGGATTCGTCACATTTTATTACTTGAACACCAGATGTTTTTTTGTGTTTTTTCCCTCGGACACAGAAGTTTAAAACAGGTGGCAACCCTACACTATGCCTGCCAAACCAGTGGAATAGCCCCGGGTGGGCCAAGGTTACTCGATACTCACTCACACACGCATGCACGCACACACCTATATGCAGTCAAGGCCAAGTGAACAGGGTACTCCAGGTTCTTGGCGCAAAAAGCAGCCACGATGACAGCCAGTGCCACCTGCTGGACCTGGATCCCAGCGTACACCAGCAGCAAGCCAAACAGCTGCAGCGTCCAGGACAGGATATTAATGCTTCGCTCCTCCACCAGAGGGCCATGGCGATAGCACACCGCAAAACTGAAGAACCCCACCACTGCTGTGTAGCCTGCGATCAAACAAACATGCACATGTGTATTAGAAACATGAATGCAATTATTATTACAAAAATACATGCAATTGTTTTAGTTTCACAGTTGGATGGCATGGTGATGGAAAAATATGACGAATTCATTACAGATACTTTATGAAGAGGGATGATATAATAGGACGTCCAAGTGCAGGAATAGACCACCAACCGCACCCTTGTGCTTGAGCATCACCTAGGTGAAGCCTCACCTATGGCTAGGTGCCAGTGTTCTTTCAGAATGAGCTGCAGGTTCCGGAACACCAGCTGGATGAGGTAGACAGAGAAGGACCAACCTCCGACTATCATCACATAGAATGGGCTTTTCTGGAGAAGAAGGGGCATACATCCAACTATCAAATACAATGGCAACTGTGTTCTGTTCTGTTATACGCCACTTTTGTCTAATGTGTTGCAACATTATAGTCATTTAACCCCAAGTCATTCTAGTGTACAAGGTATTGTAACAATGTAATAATTCTAAATTGTGAGACATTAACAGTTCAGAGGTTCCAATTAAGTGTGATTTACTGAAAATAGTAAATGATGTACAAGCATACCAGGTAAAGCAATGCAGAGCAAATACCAAGAAATTATATAATGTGTGTGTGTGTGTGTGTTTATACTTTGCAGGACCATAGATGTGGGCCCACCGCATTAACCTAATAATAAACACTTTCCTATCACAGGAACAGTGATCACTGTGAAACTAACGTGAAGACCAAATGGCTGTCTGCAATCTGAATGCCCTGCAGAGATGTAAATGAACTTCCTGAAATACCAGGCTCCATTGTCTGCAAACTAGTACAAAATAACATTTAAGGAGACTTAGAAAATCATGATTATAATATAATAATATTCCATACACCCCTACGAGAAATGTTTTGTGTGTTCAATAAATAACCTTTAATGTTTTTAAATGAACTTGTGACCTCAAAAATGAAATAAAATCATAATAAAAAGTATGAGTGGGCCTAACCTCCATGGACTATGGCTGGCATGTCCCACCAGAGGTCACATCTATAAACGTAACTCTTACTGTATGATTTTAGTTACAAAAGATGCTAACCCAAACACCAAAGTAGCCATACAAGACATAGTAACTTACCGTCCCACAAAATACAAAAGTAGTAAGTTCCAGTAGCTTACAGTTAAATTAAAGATAACATACAGTGCCCTTCAGAATTATTGGCACCTTTGGTAAAGATGAACAAGAAAGGCTATGAAAAAATGTCTTTGTTGTTCATCAGCTTGATCTTACACTCAAAATATGAGAAGTTTAAAAAAAAAACCTCCTTGTCAAAAAATAAACATTTTTCTCAAAAACATGTGTCACAATTATTTGCACCCTTAGAAATTCTTATGAACAAAATCTCAATTAAGTATAGTCCCATTCATTTTGTATTTAAAGTTCACCTGAGTCTTTAGGAACTCTTAAATGGTCATCCGTGACTTCCTGTTTCACTGGGGTATAAATATGAGGTGACACACAGGCTAAACTCCCTTAGTCATCCACCAACATGGGGAAGATCAGAGAATACACAAATGTAATGTTGACCTACATAAATCAGGCTGTAAAAAATAGCTACACTCCTGAAAATACCCATTTCCACTATTAGGGCAACAAATAAGAAGTTGAAAACAACTGGAGCTGTGATGAAGAGGACGCAGGTGTATTTTGCCCCCACGCACAGCGAGGAGGATGGTTCGAGAGGATGGTTTTAAACATTTCTCCAAGGATCACAGTTGGAGAATTGCAGAAGTGGGTTGCATCTCGGGGTCACCAAGTCTCCAAAACTACAATGAGATGCCAACAAGCTATTGGAACGTAACCACAAACGTAAGTGCCTGGGGCTTGCTAAACGTCACTGGAACTTTGAGTGGAACCGGGTTCTATGGTCAGATGAGACAAAAATAGAGCTTTTTGGCAACAGATACCAGACATGGGTTTGGCTTAAAAAGTATGATGGTCATGCAGAAAATAACTTAATCCCACTGTGAAGTATGGTGGTGGATCTGTGATGTTGTGGGCCTGTTTTACTTCCAAGGGTCCTGGGAACCTTGTTAGGATACAGGACATTATGGACTCCACCAACTACCAGGAGATTTTAGATCAAAATCAGGCTGCCTCTGTCAGGAGACTAAAACTGGGTCGTGGTTGGATATTCCAGCAGGACAATGATCCAAAGCATACCTCCAAATCCACACAAAAATGGTTCACTGACCACAGAATCAAGCTTTTGCAATGGCCATCCCAGTCCCCTGACCTAAACCCAAATGAAAACCTGTGGGGTGAGCTGAAGAGGAGAGTCACATGCAAGAACCAAGGATTCTGAACAATCTGGAGAGATTCTGTATGGAGGAATGGTCTCAGATGCCTTGCTATGTGTTCTCCCAGCTCATCAAGTATTATAAGAACATAAGAATACATAATGACGAGAACGGGCCGTTCAGCTCATCTATGCTCGTCATGTCCTAATCTAAACAGTATCTAGTACAGCATCTAGCCTGGACTTGAATAGCCCAAGTGTTTCTGCCTCTACTACCCAACCTGGCAAGCTGTTCAAGGCATTGACAACTCTCTGTTTAAAGAAAACAGAATTTGCCTTTAATTTCCACCTGTGGCCTCTTGTTCTGCTAACCAAAATCTTTGGTATTTCACTTAAAAAATGTAATCCCTTGAAATTTAAAAACCTCAATCAAATCCCCCCTAAGGCTCTGTTTGCTAAGCTAAAATAGATTGAGTGCCTTAAGTCTATCATCATAACTTTTACCTCATACCAGGTATCAATTTAGTTGCCCTTCTTTGAACTTTTTCAAGAGCTTTCTTGCAGTGTGGTGCCCAGAACTGCACACAATACTCTAAGTGAGGTCTGACAAAGGCATTATATAACATTAATATAACCTCCTTTGATTTATACCCAATACGTTTTGCTATGTATCCCAGAATCATGTTGGCCTTTTTCACTGCTGTAGGACACTGCTTTGATGCAGATGGACTTTGATCAACTAAATTGAAATTCCTTTTTCAAATTGAACACCTACTAATATTTCTGCTCCCATAAAATACTCCTGTCTTGTGTTTTTATGTCACACATGCATAGCTTTACATTTAACAATATTGAATGTCATCTGTCACGTTTCTGCCCATACTTGGATTTTGTTTAAATCATCTTTTACTTTAGTCGATTCCAAACTATTTGCCAAACACCCAAGTTTTGTATCATCTGCAAATGTAACCATTTTGCTACTAACGTCCCCATCAAGATCATTCATGTAAATAAGGAAGAGCAGAGGTCCCAGCACCGATCCCTGCAAGAGTCCACTGCCCATAGCACCGAGGTCAGATACGGCTTCACCTACTGTTACTCTTTGTATTCGCTCTTGCAGCCAATTATGAACCCACTCTGAAACAACTCATGCAATTCCTACTGAATTCATTTTAACAATGAGCCTCTAATGTGGTACCTTGTCAAATGCTTTTTGATAGTCCAAATATATAATATCGTAAGCCTGGTTCAGGTCAGCACACTTTGTAGCCTCTTCAAAAAAAAGTCCAGGAGTTTTGTTAGCCATGACCTCCCCTTGCGAAAACCATGTTGGCTCTCCCTGAAAATACTATTATTTTTCAAGAATGATTTCAACTAGTCCCTAATTATACATTCCACTATTCTGCATGCGATGCCAGTTAAACTGACAGGCCTATAGTTCACTGGTTCAGTACGATCCCCCTTCTTATATATTGGAATTATACTACCCTGCTTCCAGTCATCTGGTATTTTTCCAGTGTTTATGGATTACATAGAAATATCTGTCAATGGCTTATATCATTTTCCCAAGTTCTTTGAATACTCTGGGATATATGCCATCAGGGCCTGCTGCCTTATTTGTCTTCTCAAAGACCTCCAAAACATTCTGTACATTGGCTATACATTTAGGCATATTTATAACCTCTTCTCTAGTAAAGCTCTCACCAAAGTAACTGTTTAGCAATATCCGTAATATTATAAACCAAAATTCCTTCCTTATTCTTAATGCACTTAACCTAATCATTAGCTTTCCTTTTTCTACTACAATATTGAAAAAACGTATTAGGAGATTATAGGTGAGTCAGTGCTGTTATCTTGGCAAGGGGAGGGTGCACAAAGTACTAAATGCATGGGGTGCCAATAATTGTGACATTTTTTTATAGGAAAAATGATTATTTGAATAATTTTACTTCAATTAAAGGCTACTCATATTTTGAGTGTAAAAACAAGCCGATGAACAACAAATACATTGGTTCATAGCCTTTTTCCCCCCTCATCTTCACCAAGGGTGCCAATAATCTTTGGAGGGCACTGCACATAGGGGGTCTGGTGGATAAGAGTTTGGTTACAGCGTTTAAGAGTAGACTTTATGGTGGTTGTCATCAAGCTTTAGATGGACTTCATGCCTCTTACCTTGGGCAGTAAACGGGCCATGATGAAGATGAGGATGATAAGGGAAGCAATCATGCCTGTACTCATCCCAGCTGAGTAATAGAACACCTGGCTCCTGTGGGCAAGAGGGGGTGCAGTGGAAGTCCTTAACCAAGTTCCTGTTTGCTAACAGGACAAATGTGAGTCTCAGGTGGAATGGCTGGTTGCCAAACTGGCTGCTGGTTGAAGAATATTTTCTAAGATACAGATGCTCTTTCGGAAGTGTGTGGGGGGGTATCTTCAAATTTCAATTTCCATGATAGAGAACTGTTGTCAGGGGCAATTTAAAACATTTCAGATTTCTGAAATTATGAGACATTTTCAACATTCTGAGGGTAAAACAGACATCACCGGTATTACTGGTTAAAAAGGTCATCCCTTTTATAAATATGACTCATGTACATATTGGTAAAGGGATCCTCAAGAAGCCTTTAGCTGAGAATTGTCTAAAATGTCTCCCATATTAAACATTCAGAAAACCTGAAGAAAGGTGTGTTCACAAACAAAGGGCAGAATCAGGGTTTCTGCGTTTTGATTATTTTATATGAATCACTATGGGAGATTCTTCTGGCAATTTTTTAATAGAAGGGTTGTTCCACACATTGTCAAGCAGCAACAAAAGGTGCGATATGTTCAATCAAACTCTTAATGGTTTGTGATGCAGATGTAATCGTTAAAATCTTATTTTGTTAATGCGGCAATTAGTAACAATCTCCTTTATGAGATTATGCTAATACTGGACACAGAAACATCAATTTTTAAAACGTTTTATCAGTTCTAGAGGAGAAGCATACCCCTGTATGTATTGTATTGTATGACTAACTACAAAACTGCACATTTAAAGGAATAAAACAACAGATCCTGCCAGATGACAGTAACACTATAAATGAAGACAAAACATCACACCAAAACTGAAAACAATATGAGGCACCATTACCTGCTAAGAGTGTCAGCATAGAGGAACAACACTAATCCAGACAGGAACACCAGGAACGGGTAAATGTCAAACCCTTAAGGAAGAAAATGTATAAGGAATTCATTGTACACCTTTACAGAATAACAATGTCATACGAGAACAGGGGTTTGTGCAATCACATTGGTTGGTTAAGAAACAGGTAAAGCATCAGTATAGCTAGCTATAGAGGTCAGATGGCTGCTGACAATATGTACGTTACCAAAAAATTAAAAACCTCCACTTAGTTATGGAGTAACTGACGTTGTGCATTAATTGAGAAATCAGAGGTTTGTTCATTTCACATGGATATAAACAAAAGCCAATCTTTTGATTGGGTCCTCTAGAACTGTTTTCAATAATGAGATTTTTTAAAAAGCCTACACCTTATTTTTGAAACCATTTTTACAAACTTGAATGTTATCAGTTTGAAGATGTATTGCACAATGACATCATCTCATCTCTCACTGTCTAAGCCGCTTATTCCTGGTCAGGGTCACGGGGGGGGCTGGAGCCTATCCCAGCATGCATAGGGGCGAGAGGCAGGAATAAACCCTGGACAGGTCGCCAATCCATCGCAGGGCACACACACACCATTCACTCACACACTCATACCTACGGGCAATTTATACTCTCCAATTAGGCTAACGTGCATGTTTTTGGACTGTGGGAGGAAACCGGAGTACCCGGAGGAAACCCACGCGGACACGGGGAGAACATGCAAACTCCACACAGAAAGGCCCCCGGCCTGGATTCGAACCCGAGACCTTCTTGCTGTGAGGCGACAGTGCTATCCACTGCACCACCGTGCCGCACAATGACATCAATGAACAGGAAATTAAACCTGACCCATTACTCACTGTGTACAATCTTCACTGTATAGTTGATGTTGAGGTCTGTCGGGTCGACCCGGAAGCAGGTCTTTGTGCTGAACAGGCTGACACTTATGGTTGTCTCGTTGGAGTGCTCACGTGTGAAATAACGCACCAGGGTCCAAACGCTGAAGTGCTCCAGTTCCTGTAGCTCCTCTTCGTCTCGCACCACTGTAACTTTTAAATCTTTTGAGCTGCAGACCTGGATCTGCACACAGGGAAAGAGATTTAACCATGCAGATCCCTGATCAAACACACAGGTAAAGTACATCCAGTTGACAATTTGATTTCACAGGGATTTATGTGTGCCACAAACTCTCACATTATGGCGAGGTCTCGTTTTAAGTGTTAGGTGGGTCGGGGCATTTTTGCTTGGTAGTTGGGGAGGGGCAGGCACGCAATGTTTTTTTCATTTAAAAAGCACAGGGATTAATGATGTTCCCTCAGGATTATACCCCCAGCAATATACTATGCCAAAGATCTGACAGACTGTGCAACAACAACAAACCGAACCATCAATCTCTCCTACCTGAATCCGTGTCCAGGTCTCCCTCCATCCTGGCATCAGGTGATTGTGGTAACAGAAGTGCTGTGACCCCAATTTTTGGTATTCCTTCCCTTCCTTAATAGGGATTATAGACAATTTAGCTGCAAAATATGGAACAAACATCAGGGGGCTGTGTAATGATACAGTGGAGTGCACTATTTACACACTGGCTTTACACTGGTACCCAACAAGTTTTTGTCAAAATCATACCATGGGAAGAGCTCCTTAACATATCTGCACAGTACTACTGCTCTCTTGTTTGGTGATCATTCAAATACTGTGAAAACTACTGAGGAAAAGCGTAATTTACAGAGAATTTAATCTACATTTAACATTACTTTATTCATTAAAAACCTAACTGGGTCTACAGGATCTTTCAAAATTGTTAAATAAAATACAGATGCATCAAGATATTTAGTCCTTGCTTGCCAACTATGACAGAGTTTGTGAAATTACCCCACAAAAGCTTAAAGATCACATGCGGTCAACAAGCTTGTACCGAAGTATACTGTCTTAATAGAGCGTTGAGCCACCATGAGCCATTGGAAAAGTTTCATTGCACCATGGCATAGATTCTACAAGTGTCTAGAACTCTATTGGAGGGATGCAACACCATTCTTCTATGATAAATTCCAATTTGATGTTCTGTTGATAGTGGTGGAAAGCCCTGTCTCAGGCTCCACTCCAGAATGTCCCATAAATATTAAACTGGGTTGAGATCTGGTGACTAAGATGGCCATGGCATATGGTTTGGTTGATATTTGCAGTAAACTGATTTGAGTTCCTTGTCTGTTTTGCCTTGCATCTCAAACCAATGCATAGACATCATGGCCGAGGACTATGCACTTTCAATACTTTTACAGTTGCCCAGTTGATGTCTTTTCCTCAGACTTCCATACCAACATAATCTTAGCCAATGTTCCTTGTAAAATATCAACAACTTAATAAGTCTTTGTCACTTAAGCTCCTGCCAACTATGCCCAAACAACCACCCCTTTCAAAGTTACTCAGACCTCTCCTAGCCATGGTAATAATAATGCCCAGCATTTTTATACATGACCCTAAGCATGATGGGATAACCATTGCTTAATTAACTCTGGAACCACTCCTGTGTGGAAGCACCTGCTTTCACTATACTTTGTAAACTTCACTTACTTGTGTTACCTTAATGTTGGCAGTTACCTGTACCTAAGGCCAGGGATATTCAACTGCAGGCCTCCAGGGTAGTATTTGCCGCATGTATGCACTACACCACTTGATTTCAATAATTAGTTTACCTGCTTGGTCCAGGAGTTGAGCTAATTAGTCATGCTTCCATGTATGTTAGTCTGTTAAATGCTAAATGTAGTGGATGTTAGATAAAGGAAATGTGACAACAAATCAACCATTACATTGTAGTGGAGGTCCTCAACCGCAAGGTGTACTTCAGATTAAAGTTTGGGAGGTAGCTAGCTAGCTAGTAAACTAGACAAGGCCAGGCCGGTGGTACGAAAAACAAACTTGAAAAAGACAATGCCTGAATACACAGAACGGTAGTAAGCCAAAACATTACGCCAACTGTGTCAGGGCAAGCTAAGGAGTTCCAGGTGGTCTATTGTGGCATAGAGGTCGCTGGCGAAATTAAATATGAAGTCGCGCTGTTATGTATGCTACGCGGAACATGACACGATATACTTAGCCAACTTAACGTATGTCCAAGCCAGATATCGAAGTAGCTAGCTAGCTTGTAACCGCGTGGCGCTGACCAGAGTATTTACATAACTAGATAGCTACAAAAGATAGGCTAATTAACTCGCATTATTTAAGTAACGTTAACATTAGTTGCATAGACCCAGCTACCTAGGTAACGGGCTACAGCACCACTGTACATACCAGTATTTGAATATGTATTTCCTACCTGAGGTTTGTTCTGTGACTAGAAAAAAATGCAAAACAAAAGACAGCACAAGAACTGTCGTTCTTAAATGTTTACAATTAACCCCCATTCTTGTTTTTATGTGTCCCGTCATGACAGTGCTGCACACACGACCTGCTGCATATTTCGCATAGCAGCCGCTTGAGTTGCATTTCACCAGCGAATCACAAACAAGATTCTTAGTCCGCTGTGGAACAGTTTTATCCAATGAAAGGTCAGCCTCCAATAATTCACCAATCATTGAAATATGTATATTAATGATCAAATATGATTGGTAAAAATATGAGGTTGTTTTATTAATTGATGGGAGAGCTTACCAATGAAATGATTCAAATAAGAATTTGAAATATTTGCTGACGCCCTTTTGGGGTTTAATTTACGCACTGTAACTTGCAACAGTCACCCCCCTCTCAACACCGACCCTGGAAATCAGCTAAAACCTTTGCAGTAACGGTTCGATCATTTTGTGGCAGCTGTGAGGCAACCTATAAAGTGGAGCTGCCAATGTGTAACAGGCGCCAGCTAGCTGTTACCGATAGTTGATTGGTTGTTTTTACATTTATTGGACATGTAATGAATTCGAAAAAAGCCTACAGTTTACGGTTTACCAAGGCATGTTAGGGATTCGGACACAGTTTCAATTTTTAAGTGTAGATTAAAAACATATTTTCAGCCTAGCCTACTGCCAAACATAGTCTAGGTGGAGAGATGGAAAAGGCCGTGCCCTAGTGTCTTATGGAGTGAGAAACTTTCCATACTGTCACCTCCTCAATGTGTTACCACCACTGTTATGCTGGTTATCCTTGATCAGGTGTGGATGGTTTGGAACTCTCTCATGGCTGCATGTTTTCTCTGTCCCTCTCCTAATAGGTATGCTGCCATAGCTTACACCTGTCGGGGCTATCTGTATATTTCCTATGCTTGTGCTCCCCTGCTCTTACATAATGCTACTGGCTATAGCACTGCTTTTTTTTCTGACTGCATGTTCTCTTCTCTGCCTCGGCCTCTGACTCGGGGGCACCTGCCCCCGAGCCCTAGATCCTGCAAGAAGTGTGAGCTGCCCCCATCAACCCTCACCCCCACGCCAACCCCTGTTCCTGGATCTGGACCCTCTCTGCGTGGTTTAGCCCCCCGCTGACTACCTAACTCAGGAGGGGCAAAGTCTTTCAGCCCTGAGTCACCTTGGACTGACCATGACATGGTCTTTTTTGGACATACCCTGTGCCGGCCAGAAGAGGATGGGCTCCAGAAGAGGATGGGCCCTTTTAGTCTGGCTCCTCCCAAGGTTTCTCCCTATCAAGGGAGTTTTTCCTTGCCACTGTTGCCTTTAGGCTTGCTTTGGGGGTCTAGGCCTGGGTTCCCCCTCTGTTAAGCGTTTTGTGACAATTCAATTGTGAAAAGCGCTATATAAAAAAATTTGATTTGATTTGATTTGATTTACAGTTCGTAGGCTAATAATCGCTTGACTAGTGTGAACTGCGAAAGCCTGTCTCTTGTGAGAGCTGTAGTATAGCCGCTGCCAGTTGCAGCTAACTACCTAGCTGCCACTGGTACTTGGTGGTAATTTACGGTGCAGTAGGCTAATTTAAATAGTTTTCAATAACTAGTTAACTTGCTGGGTTGTTTTTACATTTATTGGACATGTGATTAATTCGCAGTAGTCTACATAGCCTACAGTTCGTAGTCTAATAATACAAGTATTGTAATGGTGACTCATTAGCTTAGTACAGTAAATGTTAAATGTATGGGGGCTGTGATGCTATATTCAGTCTCCCATGATTCCTTGTGTGTCAGTTTCCCATAACCCCTTGTGTCATACATTGAAATAGTGTGGTAACCGTGGCTGGGTCTCTTTGTATAGTAACTTACGCCCGTGAGTTTTTAGTGAGTGTATTGTGTTATTTGTGCTTCTCTGTGTTGATTGCTATGTTATGATAAAGCTGGTAGTGTGATAATGGAAAAGCAAACTTTCCAGAGCCTGGATTCTGTAGTTTGTATAAATATTTTTATAAGAAGACTCCAAAAAGGATTTCACTATCTTTCCACTTTCATATTAAGTTTTGTTTATATTAAGTATTGAAACAAAATAAGCATATATAATATATCATTAATGAAATGTAAGTTGGGCGTATAAATAAAACATATTATTTGATTGGTTATCCATCCATCCATCCATTATCTAAGCCGCTTATTCCTGGTCAGGGTCGCGGGGGGGGGCTGGAGCCTATCCCAGCATGCGTTCCGGGCGAGAGGCAGGAATACACCCTGGACAGGTCGCCAATCCATCGCAGGGCACACACACCATTCACTCACACACTCATACCTACGGGCAATTTAGACTCTCCAATTAGCCTAACGTGCATGTCTTTGGACTGTGGGAAGAAACCGGAGTACCCGGAGGAAACCCACGCGGACACGGGGAGAACATGCAAACTCCGCACAGAAAGGCCCCCGGGCCTGGATTCGAACCCGAGACCTTCTTGCTGTGAGGCGACAGCACTATCCACTGCACCACCGTGCCGCCTTGATTGGTTATTTGATTGGTTATTTTTAAAAGATGGTGGTTGTGGTGTGATATAGTTGTGTGGATGGCCCTCATCATGGCTCCAGTCCTGGCGATCCCTGACCCATCCAAGCCCTTCATCCTGGACACTGTTGCCTGCAATGACGGTGCAGCCCTCTCCCAGATGTGTGAACATGGTGAGAGAGCAGTGGCATATTACAGCCGAGTGCTACATTGCCCGGAGTGCAACTACTGTGTGACCAGACGGGAGCTGCTGGCAGTAGTATCGGCGATGAAGCACTTCAGGGCCTACCTGATGGGGAGGCACTTGCTCCTCCAGGCCGACCAGTGGCTGCTGTGATTGAAGGACCCGGAGGGACCGGTGGCATGCTGGCTTGAGGCGCTATAAGAGTTTGTAACTGGGCATCGACCGGGACAGAAACACCTGAATGCTGATGCTCTGTCCTGCCGCCACTGCTAGCTGGCTGAGGAGAACGACAGACGGAGGTCCTGGGGCCATGCTGCTGCTGCCGTGTTTGCCACCTCTGCGCTGCTGACAATTGCCGACCTATCTAATGCCAATCTAATCTAGATGTAACAAAGGCATGTACCAATTTTTCTGCATCTATTAATGACAGGAAGCCCCTAATTTTGGCAATATTCCTCAGGTGAAAAAAGGCTACTCTGGAAATGTTTTTGATGTGACTATCAAATGAGAGACCAGGATCTATAGTAACACCAAGGTCTTTTACCACCAAACTTGCAGCAACAGAGCAACCATCCAGATTAAGAGATAAATCAGATAACCCTCTTCTGAGGTTTTTGGGCCCCAAGACCAACATCTCTGTTTTATCAGTATTCAACAATAGAAAATTATCTGACATCCAGTCTTTTATGTCTTTAAAACAGGCCTCCAACTGTTCGAATTGTCCTTCGCCAGGTTTCATTGATAGGGGATTGGGTCTAATTGACAAGTAGATGGTTTGGAGGACATAACCAATTTAGAAAATTCAGTCCACTCCAGAGCACTAAAAAACTCAAGAGTAGCCATAGGACCCCTGTCCTGGTAAGCCTGTGCTTTCTGATCAGTGTCCGCTACAGCAGAAGGTGCCATTTTAGAAATTTCATCTCTAATTTTCTCAATCTTCTCAGAGAAAAAGTTCATGAAATCATTACTATTATGGGCTGCCGGAGGCTTAGCATTGGTTTCAGTCTGGTTCTTTTTCAGTTTGGCCACTGTATCAAAAATACATTTTGGATTATTCTTATTATGCTCAATCAGATCAGACAAATAGGTTGACCTTGCGGAGGAGAGAGCATATTTGTACTGTACCAGACTGTCTTTCCAGGCAGAATAAAATACTTCTAATTTAGTGGATCGCCACTTACGTTCCAACTTGCGAGAAGCTTGTTTAAGAACACGTGTGTGGTCAGTATACCATGGTGCAAGCTTCTTTTGGCTCGTTTTTTTCCTTTTGAGAGGCGCAACAGCATCAAGTGTGTTGCGCAGGGTGTAATTTAGATTGTCCGTCAGCTGATCAATAGATTGTAGACTAGTGGGATCCTGATTAACAGTAAATGATTCTTGGAACAGGCTGACAAAGTTAGGTATGGTAGAGGAATTTAGGGAGCGACTAAAGTAGAACACTGGTTTTGATCTAATAGCAGTGGTAGCATGAATTTCAAACGTAATAAGGAAGTGGTCAGAGAGCACAGGATTATGAGGAGAGACAACTAGATTGCTAATGCTAATACCATAGGATAAAGCTAAGTCCAGTGTATGTTGATGACAATGAGTCGGCCCAGACACATTTTGGACAAAACCAACGGAGTCAAGAATAGAAGCAAAAGCCTTCACTAGAGAATCATTTCCATTATCAACATGAATATTAAAGTTGCCTATAATCACAACTTTATCTGCCATAACTGCTAGGTTTGATAAAAAGTCAGAAAACTCTGAGAGGAAAACAGCATAGGGTCCAGGGGGTCTGTAGATAGTAGCTAGTATAAAAGATGAAGTAAATGCAGATCTATTATCTACATTAGTCTGTATGGAGCCCAGGGAAAGCACTTCAAATGAAGGGAATGTGTTTAAAGATTTCTTAGTAAG
The DNA here is from genome assembly GCA_029706075.1 of Aldrovandia affinis. Classification (NCBI taxonomy): domain Eukaryota; kingdom Metazoa; phylum Chordata; class Actinopteri; order Notacanthiformes; family Halosauridae; genus Aldrovandia; species Aldrovandia affinis. The sequence goes on from JAINUG010000168.1 coordinate 256,100, forward strand.
GCGTAGTCTAGTGTCAAAAATAACAGCCACGCCGCCACCTCTGCCTGACTGTCGAGGGTTGTGACAACCAGAGTATCCAACTGGGGTAGATGCATTTAATGCTATGTACTCATCAGGTCTAAGCCAAGTCTCCGTCAAACTTAAAATGTCAAGTTTATAATCCCCAGGCCCAAGAGGCCCAGTCACACCACTCTGTCTCCCTTCTCTCCAGCAGTGAAGCAGCTGGAGGCCCAGTAGGACACCCTGCACCACCATGATGGCCTACTGTACCTCCACTGGCCAGTCGTTTGGCTCCAACTCCTCACCACTCTCCTGTTGCGCCCTACAGCCCTGCAGCTGGTCCATGGTGCTGCGGGGTCCGGGCATTACAGGGCGAACAAGATGCTCCATCGTCTGAGGAAGAGTTTCTACTGGAGCTGATGTCGTCATGACGCAGCCTCCAGCTGCTGCCGCTGTGACCCATGCACTGCCAACAAGGGCCCAGTCGGGCAATCTCACGCTCCCCTCCAACAAGCTGGCTGCGGCGCCCCCATGGAGAGGGTAGCGATCTATGTGCTAGGACCATTTACCATGTCCGAGTGGGAATCATTACGTCCTCATGGCAATGGACTACTTTACAAAGTGGCTAGGGATGTACGCGATATCCTCCCAAGAAGCCTCGGTGTTGGCAGACCGCCTTCTGGAGTGGATGTTCTGTAGGTTAGACATGCCAGCCGAACTGCACAGCAACCAGAGGTGGAACTTCAAGAGTCAGGTGTTTGGCAAGGTGTGTAGCAGGCTAACCATCAGGAAGACCCGCACCACTCCTCTCCATCCCCCAGAGTGAAGGCCTGCTGGAGCGGTTCAACCGCACCCTCACCGCTCAGCTGGCTCTCCTAGACCACACGCCACCAGATTCTCGAAGGTGAGGACAGTGTAACGGTGAGCAGCTAGCTTAGCCAACATATATGCTAACCGAATGTGTCAGCCATGTTGTTTGTTGTTTGGCGGTTGATACTTCCTGTTTGTAGCATAGCCACTAGGCTACTTACTTACGTAATGCCCCATAGGCCTTTGCGAACGCTACAAATGTTATTCATTAGCTAGATATGTTCATGTTTAATACTTGTGTGATTGTGTAATTCTGTCTATGTGAAAGTCCCTTTTTCCCTTGTTACGAATTATATATCATTAGAATATATATATACAGTCAGGTCCATAAATATTTGGACATTAACAAAGTTATTGTTATTTTAGCTGTCTACCACAGCACATTGGAGTTGAAATTAAATTATGAATATGACAATGAAGGGTCAGACTTTCAGCTTTAATTTGAGGGTATTTACATCCAAATCGGGTGAACGGTGTAGGAATTACAGCACTTTTTATATGTGGTTCACCTTTTTGTTTTTTAGCCACCTCACTGTTGCTTTAGGTCATTGTCATGCTGAAAGGCAGCAGATTTTCCTCAAGAATGTTTCTGTATTTTGCTCCATCCATTTTCCCTTCTATCCTGACAAGTGCCCCAGCACCTGCTGATGAGAAACACTCCATAACAGAATGCTGCCACCACCATGCTTTACAGGGATGGTGTTCTTTGAGTGATGTGTTGTATTGGGTTTTCGCCAAACGTTTTTTCATTTAGCCCCAACATTTCTATCTTAGTTTCACATGGCCTCAGAATCTTCAGAGTGTTTTTTTGCATACCTCAAATGGGACTGAATGTGGACTTTTTGAGTAGTGGCTTCATTCTTGCCACCCTACCATACAGACCAGAATTGTGGAGAGGTTTCTGTGTTGTGCACACATTGACCACTCTTTGCCATAAACTCCTGTAGCTCCTTCGTAGTTGCCATTGGCCTCTTCCTGCCTCTCTGATCAGTCTCCATAATGGGGGGAACAAGGAGAGGGTTATTTCTGGATGGTGAAAGGTAGACTAGTATTATTTAGTTTTTCTTATGTCATCGCAAATTTGATTTAAATGGTCAAGAACCACATCTGATTTGGATGGGCGCTTCATCGCCCCTTGCGTAAGTCTGCCCCCGAACCACCTGGCAAGGCCCGTCCTGGAGAGGTGGAGCAGATTGGCATTGCCCCTGAGCCCCCCTTCTCTTGGGAGGCAGAGGGCCCCTGAATGGGCTCTTGTTCTCAGGACGGGGGAGGTCTGGGGCACTGAAGCAGCCAGTAACCAATAGGGCAGGGTGGAGGTGGGTGTGAAACTGGGCCTGCTGTTTTTAATGGTCTGGAGAGGGTCTGAAACAGTCTGGTTGGGTTTTGTCTAAATAAGTTGTTGAGGGCTATTGCTGGGTATGGTGGGGGTGGACCTTATTGGTTTATTTGTCTGTCTGTCTTTTTGTTTTGTTTTGCGCTTCTTTCTGATAACTTATGTTTAGTTGGGAGGGGGGTCTGAGTTGGTGTTGTCTGAGGAGGAGGCGGGCTCTTCTACCATAGTGAGGGGTTCAGGGCCTGCCTTCTCGTGTACTGTGGTAGCGGGTGACTGGGGGAGTGGCACAAGAGTTCTGTCGGTTTGGAAAGGGTGTGATTGGCAAGAGGGTTATCTGTGCTGAGGGTCTCCTGTAGTGAAAAAGGTGAGGGGGACTGGGGTAAGTCAGGCTGGGTCGTTGTGGTTGGGTTCAAGTGAGGAATAGGAGGGGGGGGGGGGTGAGACGGGGGTGAGACTAGGTGCCCCTAGCCCAGTTCGCGTATGAGAGGGAGCAGTCTCGGAAGAGGTGCCCCTTCTCCCCACAAAGGTTGCAAGGTCTAGGGTCCCGGCATGCCCTGTTCATATGCTCACCTCCAAAGACTTTGAATATCCCCCAGAGCATCCATTATAAAGAAATTGAGAGGATATGGCACAATAGTGAATTTGCCTGGAAGAGACAGTCATCCAAAACTGAGCATCTATGCAAGAAGGACACTTGTAGGGAGGCTACCAAGAGGTCTATAGCAACTCTGACGGAGTTACAGTCTTCCATGGTAGAGGTGGGAGAAATTGTCCAAGGGACAACAACAGCCTGGGCGCTTTACAAATCTGTGCTTTATGGGAGGATGGCAAAAAGAAAACTATTGTTGAAGAAAACTCACATAAAACCTTGTCTAGAGTTTCTAGACTCTCAAACTAAGTGGAGGAAGGCATGTGGGAGACTCTCAAACTAAGTGGAGGAAGATTCTACAGTCTGATGAGACTAAGATGTAACTTTTTGGCGTCAATGTTAGGCAAGCCTAACACTGTGCATCATCCCAAGAACACTATCCCTACCGTGAAATTGTGAGAAGATTTATATTCCAGCAGGACAATGGCCCAAAGCATACAGCAAAAGCCAAATTGGAGTGGTTTAAAAACATTACATTTACGTCTACATTTTAAGTATTTAGCAGACGCTCTTATCCAGAGCGACTTACAAGATGTGCATGTAATACATGGTAGGAACAATCATAGTTCACGCAAGAGATCAGTGCAGTAATACAGCGATAGACATTGTTGTAGGCAGCTGCATACCATACCTGTTACACTGGGAAGGAAAAGATTAGTCTTTTTAAAAATATATATTTGAATTTAAAAAAATAATGAGGAGTAAGCAGGGATACATATACAAAAATTATTGAACACGTAGGCAGTGGTGATGACAATTGGCTAGATGTACAGAATTCAGTGGTAGTGGGAGTCTGAAAAGGTGGGTTTTGAGTCTCTTGTGGAAGATCGGAAGTGATTCCTGACCGATTGCGGAAGGTCATTCCACCACCAAGGGGTCAGCACAGAGAAGAGGCGAGACCGCGAAGAGTGGCTGCCGGGCGCCTGGAGAGATGGGACAGTCAGTTTTCCAGAGGAGGCGGAGGGGTCTGTCTGGGGTGTAGGGTGTGATGAGTGTCTGGAGGTAGCAGTTCCTCTAGCTGCTTGAAAAGCAAGCACCTGTGATTTGAATCTGATGCGTGCTGTGATGGGGAGCCAGTGCAGAGAGGAGAGTAGAGGGGTGACATGGGTGAACTTAGGTTGATGGTTAAAAACAAAAAATCCTGGAGTGGCTCAGTCAAAGCCCAGACCTCAATCCCTTTGAGAATCTGTGGAAAAATATATATATATCTGATCCCCAATGGTCCCTATCCAACCTGATGGAACTTGAGCAATTTTGTAAAGAAGAATTTAAGTGTCCAGATGTGCAAAGCTGGTAGAGACTTAGGGCCTCGGTATACTTCAAACGAAATCGAATTTGGCATGTTTGGACAGGCTGTCGAATATAGTGTTGCGAGCAAATGTTGGTATACTCACTGCGATTTTAGGTCTGTTCATTTAATGACGCTCCACGCCAGATGGGGAGCTTGCTAGTTGCTAGACTATGGAACCGTAAATATAAATACCAACAAAGCAAACATCGGCAAGGGCCGATTGTGCAACGCAGTCATGCTTGATGTACAAAATAACCCTATGTTTAAACCATCATACCTTATGATAGGGTCCTGTAACAGACATAAGAAAGTGTGCTCCAGAAACTGCAAAATGTCATTTCCCGTTGTACGTTGTATATAGCATCAAGTGACTGTGAATTGTATTTTTTGATGTAGTATATTACATTACATTACATTACAGGTATTTAGCAGACGCTCTTATCCAGAGCGACTTACACAGTTTCACATTTCTTTTACATGCAATCCATTTATACAGCTGGATATTTACTGAAGCAATTCAGGTTAAGTACCTTGCTCAAGGGTAACTTCTGTTAACGTGACTGCTTTGCCTCTTGCCTCCTGATTCCGCAACATAACAAATTGGCGACGAGGATGTCGGGATCAGTACCAACCCCTGCACAGTTTCTCCCGTGTGTGGGCGAGCCAGCCATTCCGTTTGAAACTTGGCGGAAAATATTCGATAACTAGCTGCTAGTTATTAACGCTACGGGAAATGCGTGGCCAGATGTGAGACGCCGTGCCATTTTACTGAATTGCTTAGGCACGGAGGGTCAGCGTCTATTCTATAACTTACCAAACGGAGGCACTACGTACGAGGAGGCTATGTCCGCGTTGGAAGCACATTTCGTGCCGAAAGTTAATGTCGTAGCTTGCCGCCACAAGTTCAGGCAACGTGCACAAAGGCCTGACGAGACTGTAATGCAGTATATTGCAGCATTGCGTGAGCTAGCGGTTCCATGCCAGTTTGCATCTATGGAAAACGAGATGTTGCGGGACCAACTAACTGAACGGGTTTATCTTCCTGCGATCAAGGATAAACTTCTAATGGAGGACGAACTTACTTTAGAAAAAGCGATGACGTTAGCGTGCCAAGTGGAGCCAGCAGTGAAAAATTATTCTCTTCTCTCCGGTGGAAATACAGCTACTCCAGTGCAGGCTATTACAGCTAAGCCTGGCATACGGCAGCAACGTAAAGCCCGCTCCTCCGGACAGCCGTCTCATTCTCACACAGCGCATTCAGGACATGCATCTGGAAAACAGGGTAGGAATTGTTTTCGTTGCGGATCTACAAATCACTTACCTAATGCTAAAGACTGCTCTGCTGTATCGTCCACTTGCAATAAGTGTGGTAAAACAGGACACTTTGCTAAAGTTTGCAAATCGGGGGCTAAAGAGGTACGGGAAGTTTCTATACCGGAGGTTACGATTCTTTGTTGAATGACGTGTCCACCAATGATAAAATCTACTGTAGCGTAGATATCGGTACGCCGAATAGCAGTGTTCATGCTGTCGAGTTGCTGGTTGACACTGGGTCATATATGTAACACAATGAATATGAATGCAAACGAACAGGGGGGCCGAAATGGTGGAACCATTGCTGCACCAGAACATCTGCAACAGTGCTGGCCCGCTGATCCTTTGTGGGGATGGCCAGAGTATACTTGGAAAAGACATCTGTTAAAATGAGAACATTCTCCCTCCCATCACTAGCCAGCTCAAGCACTGTAAAGTAAATTGCTAAAATCTCATGTGGACGTGAAGCTTGCAAACTTCCCATGAATGGTTTTACCTTAGGCAAGACTGCTTTGGCAAGGATGCACCTTTCACACTCCCGGCACCACTTCTCTACATCCCCGGACATCTTTGGCCAGTAGCAGCGTGATCGTATGAGCTGCAAAGTCCGCTCTACACCTTGGTGTCCATGATCATCATGAAGATGCGAGAGCACATTCTTCTGGAGGCACTGTGGAAGCAGTAACTGATAACTGTGTTTACCTCCATCCGGGGAAAACGTCCGTCGATACAGGACAGAATCCTTCTCTTCCAACCGGCCCCACTGTCGGGTCAGCTCTTTAGTGCCTTCGCCCAAGCCTTCCCTCTCTGTTGGGCCAGGGAGCTTCTGTCTCTGCCAAAACTTCAGAAATGGTCCAATCACTGGATCCTTTTTCTGCAAAACAATCAGGTCTGCCTGCGAACAGCCAGGAAGAACATTCACTTCCTCTGAACAGACCTTAAAGAACCTCACCGGATCTTCCTCCCCACTGGATGGCTCGTCCTCCGGCTCACTTGGCACAGCATACTGGCGGGATAAAGAATCTGCATTTCCATTCCTAGACCCAGGGCGATACTTATACTCAAGGTTAAAGGCAGCTAACTGTGAAGCCCAGCGCTGATCCATTGCACCTAGCTTTGCTGTGTCTAAATGGCACAAAGGGTTGTTATCTGTAAAGACGGTGCATTGAGATCCCAACAAGTACTCCCTAAATTTCTCCGTCACTGCCCACTTTAGCCCCACAAATTCAAGCTTCATTGAACTATAATTTTCCATATTCCTTTCAGACCGTCTGAGACCTCGGCTGGCAAAGGCTATTGGCCTGACCCTTCCCCCTTGTTCTTGGGACAATACTGCCCCCAGTCCCAAATGGCTGGCGTCTATTTCAAGAATGAACGTTTTTTTAAATCAGCATAGGCCAGAACAGGGGCCGAGATTAATGATTCTCTGAGCTGGTAGAAACCCTCTTCGCAGTTCTGGTCCCATGCCGATGACAGTGGAATTTTTTTTGTCTTACCCTCTCAGTTGTGCCACCAGGCTATGCAGGGGCACGGCCATTTTTGCGAATCCCCTCACAAACCGGCGATAATAACTGGCGAAACCCAGGAAGGAACGGAGATCAGCAAGGTGCTCCGGACGTCTCCATTCCCTTACAGCAGCCACCTTCTCTGGATCAGTGCCGACACCCTGGGAAGAGACTATGTGGCCAAGGTACTTCACTTCTTTCTGGAAAAAATGACACTTGGAGCGCTTTATCTTTAACCCTTGCTGTTTCAGTCGGGAGAATACTTCCTTCAGCCGTTGGAGATGTTGTTGAACTGAGGAGGAAAAGACTACCACATCGTCAAGATATAGCAAAACTGATTGATAGCGGCAATCTCCAAACATGCGCTCCATCAGTCTTTGGAATGTACCAGGCGCATTGCAGAGCCCAAAGGGCATGCGATTAAACTCATATAAGCCAAAGGGAGTACAGAACGCCGTCTTGGGCCGTCTACGGCTACCTGACTATACCCACTGGCTAAATCCAATGTTGAAAACCATTTAGCTCAAGTGAGAGCATCCAAGGATTCCTCAATCCTGGGAAGAGGAAAAGCATCTTTGCGTGTCTTCGCGTTTAGTTGCCGATAATCGACACACATCCTGATCCCTCCTCCTTTCTTCTGCACCAGTACAATAGGAGATGAGTAGGGGCTGCTACTTTCCCTGATTATCTGTGCATCTAACAGCTGTTTAATATGGGTCCTAACCACTTCATATTGAGAGGGAGGAATGCGACGGTAGGGTTGACGCATGGGAGCATTGTCTAATAAGGGAATTTCATGGGTTATCAAGTTAGTGCAACCAACATCAGTGTCATTTTTAGCGAAGAGAGTAGAGTAATCTTTCAAAAGAGAGCTTGCCTGTGCATTCTCTGTGGTGCTAAGACCAGAAAATAAAGTCTCTCATAATCACCATCTTCAGCCTGACATACTTCCTGAGAGGAGATGTATGCTGTGCACTCCCGAGTAAGGGCATTAACAGCAAACTCTACATGTGAAGCGGGGCTACTTAATAGTTTAACTGTCTGTACAGTGCCGACTACTCGCCGAGGGATCAACCACACATCAGAGACCCCTACATTAGTGATGGGAACATAAACCAACCCCCTATCAGCCGTCACCAAGGATGGAGAAATGAGCAATCCATCCGGAAGGCAACCCCTATCAGGCTCAAGAGCTTCGAGCAGAAATTCTACCCGTTCTTGTGAGGGAATTTTGGGGCAAGTAACAGGAACCCATGCTATACTACGAGCTGGGACACAGAAGGGGACCTTACCCTGAACTCTGATATTATGAGCTTCGGCCGAGTTCACCACTGCCTCCATGGTCTGGCAGTGTCGGAGGGCTTGTCGCAGGGCTGGGGCCACCGATTGCACTTGTGGGGCTTGGAACAGACTAGGACCATACTGTGCAAACAATGCATAATAATACTCATTAAGTACATTCATTCCCAAGACCCCAGGGGTAATTCTCTTTTTATCGCTCATTTGCAAATCCAGTGGGTCTTTAACAACCAAAATACCCATACCAGGCATGCATGTACCCAAGATTATGACATCAAGCTCCACATATCCTAGGTAAGGGATCTCTAATCCATTAGCAGCTTTAAGACCCAACCATTCACAGTTTTGAAGGCCACCGTCTCTCAGTGGTGCAAAATGTGCATTAAAATAACTCTCTGTAATGGTTGTCACCATAGACCCAGTATCAATTAATGATTGGACTGAAACCCCTCCCATGGAAACCTCCATATTATGGCATGTACCAATAAGGCGTTTAAGTTTACTTACATTTGGCATGTTACTTGAAAGAGAACCCAGGAGCCCATCTCCCAATGTGTGGCTCTGCACACTGGGGGGCTCTAGTTTCCCGACTGTTCGGTTGGCCTAGGTGCAGGGACAGTAGCCGGACAATAACGAGCAATATGGCCTGGAGCATTACACCTTATACAAATAGGTTTACCATCTGCAGTTCTTCTAAATCGAGGGGCCTGGCTAGTTGATCTGTCAACATTAGACATGGTCCTGGGTGACACTAAAGCTTTCGTTATTGTGTCTAGCTGACTTTGTTGTGCAGCAATCAATGCTTTAAGCTCTGAAAATTCTGAGTGTTCCCCACTTGCTGTTTCACATACCACCCCAACTTTGGCTTCACTAGACACAGGTAGTTGTTTAAGCCTGGATTTAAACGAGGGACTGTCACCCTCGGTTACCCACCGCATGGCCTCTTTACGAACATCAAGCAATGACCAGCCTACATGTTGACGTACCAACCCCTTTAGTTCTCGGCTCAATAAGCGGTCCCGAACCCCTTCACAAAATTGGTCCCTAAGTATCACATGGGAGTTAGAAACTGCATTCACATTACTCTTTACTTGGTCCATGAGAATCATTAAGGCATGTGAATACTCCAAAAGAGACTCCCCCTCATGTTGTTTACGGTTAAAAAACTTTCTTTGCAAAGAAATGTGCGAATGGGAGGAACCATACAATTCTCTTAAAAGATTAAAAATCTCATCAGCATCGTCACGCACTACAGAGGATTGAAATTTGATCTCAATACGTGCCTCCCCATCTAACTGGTTAAACACAAAGAGGGCCTTTTCTTTTCCAGATAACCGTTTAGTTTGGACATGATTTTCAACCTCTTCTATCCACTCTTCAATAGGCAGGGAATCAGCACTGTCCAAATTGCCATAAAACTTGTGGCACTTACGGTCCTGCTGAAGGTATACAACCCGCTCCCTTTCTAGAGCCACAGTGTTAGGTACCGGACCGTCCTCAGATAGTTCTGCATTGCCCTGTGCACTGCCTGCCTGCACCTCCTGGAGATACTTCAGCTGGATCTCCAACTCCTGAATGCGCTCCTCCATTTCCCAAGCCTGTGGATACTCTTCAGCAGAAGAGATTTGAAAGGCCACCTAGATCCTCCTGCTGGCTGAGGTGGTAGCCCACCGCTGCCCCCTACTGTCCTTTTACACCAAACAATTTATAACAAAAAAACTAAATCTGACCACTTCCCAATTCTATTGCTCTCCACACCAGTAAAGCATTATCCTGCCGGCTACGTCAAATGTAACACAATGCATAATAGACTACGCCACCCTTTAGTTTGGCTGAGTTAAAGGGAACTCAATAAATAGTAAACACTTAAGGTTTCCCCAATCAGGGTGTCAAATGAATGACAAACACAGTGTATAAAATCATAGTACATTGGTACTGATCTTTATTACAAAATGGTTGTAGGAGAGCATTAGATAGAGTAATAATAAAATATAGCAGGGCCCAAAACCCAGTTGCCTCACATCAAGTCAAACAGGCTACATCAAGTTAAACAGGCTGTTGATGTCATGTAAATGAATACCAGTCTTTTAATGGCCATATAGGGCACTCATATGGGAAGCAGCCAGACACAAAATACAATAAATCAAAAACAAAAAACAAACAAAAGCATAACAAAACTAAGGGACAATTAACAGTGAGGGCAGCGGCAGCGCCTTGGCAATCTGTAAAGTTCAGTGTAAAATATCAGTTTCAACACTATATACTCATGAAATGTCAGGATTACTATATTGCCATGCCGTGCGCATACCTGCTACTATGGTCCACTGAACATACCACCAGCAGCTCCCAGCTCACAGCCGTTGCCAAACAGCCTACATAACCAAATACAATCTCCTATTACTTTAATACTATATACACACACACAGCAGTACCATGCAAGTTTAAAATGCACAACTATAAAATCCATAAACGTTACAAAATCGCAATATTCAGAAATGTTTGCATACCCGCAGTTCCTCCCCAGCCGAGCGTGACGGCAGGTGCATCTGACACTCAATCACCGCCCCGCACGGCTACTCACTCTATACTCTTATAGTAATCAGTGGCATAGGCTGCGGCTGTGAACTGACGCTGGCTGGGAGGTCCCACAGGCTACATATACAAGAGACATTTTGCAAACTGCCCGTTAACCGAGCCCCGGGTTAAATTAGTTACTTATTCCAGAGACCCTTTGCCTGTGCTGGGTTGCCTTGATGCTTTCGTTTCCCATGATAACGTGTCGTCCAATGCTACGTTCTACATCGTCAAAGCCGGATCTCCGTTGTTAGGCATGGATCTAATCCGTGCGCTAAATTGCCACATCGTCGGGGACACGGTTCTGACGAAAACGGCACCGGTATGCGAAACACATGCAGATACAATTACTAATAATAGCGACAAGCCCATCGGATGTGTTAAGGGTTCGTTCATAAAGTGCAAGTAAATGAGAGCGTTAAACCTGTGCAACTAAAATTACGTCGATTACCCTTGTCAGTGCGTGAAGAGGTGGCATGCGAAATTCAGCGTCTGCTCAAAGCTGGAATTATAGAGCCCATTGATGCTTCCCCGTGGGTCTCACCTCTCGTAGTAACGCGAAAAAAGCAAGGAGGCATTCGAGTCTGCGTCGACTTACATGAGCCCAACAAAAGTGTTATCATGGACTCACATCCACTGCCTCACATGGAGGACCTGTTTGCTGAATTGAAGGGTGCAATGCTGTTCTCCCAAATAGATTTAGAGAGCGCGTATCACCAACTACCTCTGCACGAAGAGAGCCGTAACCTTACCACCTTTATAACGCATGAGGGCCTTTTCAGATACACCAGAGTTCCTTATGGCTTAGCTTCAGCACCGTCCGCTTTTCAAAAAATGATGCACACCTTACTCAGTGATCTGCCCGGCTGTCAAAGCTATTTGGATGATGTGATCTGTTATGGAGCATCAAAAGCTGAGGATGATAAAAATCTCAGAGCGGTCCTACAGCACCTTAACGACTCCGGTCTTTGGCTGAACGTTAAAAAAAGCTCCTTTGCAAAACAGAGTGTCATTTATTTAGGCCATGTCATATCCAAAGACGGATTGCGCCCCACTCCAGATCACATTACAGGTTTAGTAAATTCATTGTAGGAGGCTCCTGAGCCAGAAAAGATGCGGTAGCACTGCGCTCCTGATTTTTAGGTCTCCTGTCGTGGTTTAGTAAATTCATTCACCAATTACGCCACGGTAGTTGAGCCCTTGCGAAGTCTGCTGAGAGCAACATCACAGACTGACATAGAATGGACAGAGAATGCAGAGAACAGTTTCCAAACATTGAAATCATTAAGCCTACCGACATTCGTCTCTACCGACGCTTCTGATTATGGGTTAGGTGGCGTCCTGTCACAGCTGCACCCGGACGGTAGCGAGCTTTCAGGTTAGTGGAACGTTTGCCTCTCGGACACTTTCACCTGCAGAGAGGAAGTACAGCACAGTAGAAAAAGAGGCATTAGGGTCCACCTCTCCACCGCGGGGACCTATCCTCCCCCAATGCAACCTGTGGACCTCCCAGACGGTCCCTTCCAAAAAGTCGCGATGGACATAGTGGGTCCTTTCGAGCGCGGTTCCCACGACTGCCGTTTTGCCATCACGCTCGTAGACTACTTAAGTAAGTGGCCGGAGGTGGCATTTGCGCTACAGGTCACGACGGACACGGTGACGTCCTTCCTCACAACCGTGTTCGCCAGGGAAGGAAACCCGTGCTCCATTGTAACCGACAACGGAAGTCAATTCTGCTCCACAGCCTTTTCAGAGTTTCTAAAGGAGAGAGGGATTAAACATATCCGCACTAGTGTTTACCACCCCCAAGCCAATGGTGCAGCAGAACGATTCAACAGGGTCCTGAAAGAGTGTATCCAGGCTGCCGAAACTCACCACAAACCGTGGAAACAGGAAGTGACCACACTCCTTCAAAGTTATCGTGCGACAGTGCATGCAACGACTAATCAGTCTCCATTCCAACTCCTGCGGGGACGGCCGATGCGCACGAAACTGGATATCCTACCGGTCCGTGACCAAGAGGGACACCAGAATGTCCGCGAACACGTTACTCTGCAACAAGAGAAAAGCAAATGTTATACAGATAAGAAACGTGGAGTAAAAGCACCGAATTTCAAACCTGGAGATAAGGTACGAGTGCGCAAACCTTTCCACGTCAAGAAAGCTGAGGCCAGGTTCGCCTCTCCTGTTTCGGTCGAGCGTCAGACCGGGCCGAGCTCATTTGTGCTGAGCGACGGAAGAAGATGGAATGCAGAGCGCCTGTCTCGGGATACCAGTGCGCAGTTGCCAATCCCTGAGTCACGTGGTGAACTGACAGAAATGGCTCCAGAAGCTCAGCGGAGTAACCGCCATAGAAATCCACCACCGTGGGTTAAGGACTTTGTTATGTGAAAAAACCTGTTAAGAATGGTGAAAATAAACTGTTGAGAATTACTGTGAACTGTACAACTGTTGAAACATTTGAATACTTTAAAATGTAATACCTTGGTTTATAACCACGTGCTTGGGTACAGTTTATCATCTCAAGTTTATGTCAGGCTGGAGAAATGTTCTTTTAAAGAAAGGGGGAAATGTTGTGTTCTGTGATACTGTTGTACACGTTACAAATAGGTATACATACTTACCTCTAGAGGTCACTGTGTTAGTTCCTGCTTACCTCTAGTATTGGATATCCTGTGAGGATGTGATGTAGTGCGGGCGGGAAAAATGCAGAGAAGAAGGATTGAATGGATGCCATGTTCTGCTCTTGCTCTGAGTAAACCTAACTTCTGTTAACGTGACTGCTTTGCCTCTTGCCTCCTGATTCCGCAACATAACAATCAGCAATTGTCATTACTAAGCAGGGTTCATTTTCTTTTGATGATAACTTGAAATAAATGGTATCTGACTATCCGTATTAATATACTGTAGCTAATTAGCAAGCTGGTTAACTTGAGTAGCAACTAGCCTATATCACACAAGTTTCCAACTGGATTCACAGAAAAAAAATTGATTGTCAACATGAAATATAGCTGGCTAGAGCTAACAAAGTAAGTAGAGAACCAGTTGGATGCAATGATAAGATGTAAACAGGAAACAAATGCCCAAATGAAATACGTAAAAAACGCAAACAATTGTTGACCAATTTCAGGCGACGATGTATTGGGAGGGGCTGTGCGAAAAGTTTGACAACTTCGGCTAGCTAGCCTGCACACACTGCTGCGATTAAAGCCCAATGTGGTGCTTAGTTTTTTTCTCACAAATTTGCCATCCTGCCTGTGCGAACACACCAAATTTGTTTGTTTGGAGTATACTGAGACCTTTACCCAAATAGACTCACAGTTGTAATTGTAGCTTCTACCAAGTATTAAGTCAAGGGGGTGAATACTAATGGAAACAAGTATTGTCTTTTATTTGTAATTCATTAAGAAAAAGCTTTAGAGTTGTTGTTTTTTATTTCACATTATAGGGTATTTTGTGTTGATCAGTGGCAAGAAGTCCCAATTAAATCCATTTTGATTCCATGAAGAAAGAAATTAAAATGTGAAGCTTGAGGGGTTGTAATGGTACCATGCAGAGATGACCCTTGCTATGGCATGAGGACAGTATAATCAGAGTGTCTTTGTTGTCTATTTTGTTTGTTTTGTTTTATTTGTATTTTTTCTCATTGTGTTGGCTTGACAGAGCAAACATACTGTTCTTTCTATTATTATATTTTGTTGTTACAATCACAACCTCACTATACCATAACCACACCCACTATCCACACCACAACCATACCACAACAAAACGACAACCACCATCCATTACACAACCTCCATCCACACCACAACTATATCACATCACAACCACCATCTATTGTTTTTTTTGTCCAATCAATTGTTAATATTGCTCAAATTGGCCTAATTTATGTTTTTATACACATATACATTATATGATCCTGCTTTGTTTGTTTTAAGTCTCCATATAAAAGTTGATATAAAACAAGGAGACTTTTTGGATTTCTTCATTATAAAATATTTAGGTTAACACACTTTTATTATGTAAGCTACTGCAAATTCATCAGATGTTCAATAAATGTAAATAACGTAAATAATTGTGGCAGCTAGCTAGTTAGCTGTTAGCTGCCACTGGCAGCGGCAACACTACAGCTGTCACAGGCTTTCGCAGTTCACACCAGCCATGCGATTATTAGACTACAAATGGTAGGCGTTTATAAATTCATCACAACTCCAAAAATGTAAAAACAACCCATCAAGTTAACTAATTACTGAAAATAATTGAAATGAGTCTGCTGCACCATAAATTATCACCAAGTATCAGTGGCAGGTAGCTAGTTAGCTGTTAGCTGCCACTGGCAGTGGCACAAGAGGAAACCGGCTTTTGCCTGGCAACTATAGCGGTTATTAGCCTACAAATTGTAGGCTATTCTGAATTAATCGAATGTCCAAAATATGTATAAACAATCCAACAAATGAACTGGATATTGAAAACAAGTCTATTTCAAAGTAAAAGACCACCAACTAGCTAACTAGCTAGCTCGCACCTATCACAATACAATGGCAGTTGCTGCTGTCACTTCTTACTGCCAGCTGCCATAAAATGACTGAACCCCTCTCAACTTGTGTCACTGTCACATAATGATTGGGGTTTTGACATTTGTAGCAGCCCGTGTATGGCAAGCCATTTTAATACTTAACTTAATCTGCAAGTTTCTGATATCAGGAATTAGGCATGCTAATGTCAGGAATTGCAATGGAAGTCTAATTCCTGATACCAGAATTAATTGTTAAAATGGCTTAAACATGGCTATGGCTATACCCATGCAACTGCAATTAATATTTTAAGCTATGCACTCCAAAAATGTGCAAATTTAGACGATTATGCTGGAACTTCGTCTGTCAGGCAGTTCTCCTGAGATGAATGGGATCACTTGTCAGTTCTGTTACATTATTCAGAATCTGAATTTAATGTTTATATTTGTATTCATTGTTGTTCATCCTATTGTTGTGTCAATTGTCCTGGCCAAATTCGTAATCTGGCTCTCTCAATCTGGTCATTTAATCCTCCACCAGTTTAACTTGCATAATAAATAAAATGATGAGTAAATTATTTCAACAAATTAAGGAATTAATTTCTTACATTATCATATCCTAAGATATCTGCATTACACGTCACTTATTGTGGCGGCTATATATAATCTCAACAAAAACTATTTCAACCTAAAAATAAAAAAGCCAAGTTACATAAAACTCATTTACTTACTAATGATTCAGTGGAATCCACCAAATGACACATTTTTCTAATTTTTCCACCAAAAAAAATCACAATTACTAGCAACCGTTTTTAGTATTTGGTGCAGCCTTCCCTGGATAACAGCACTGAGGCTATTCCTGTAATGTTTAATAAGGTTGGAGAACACATTAGGAGGGATATTGGACAATTCCTTCATGCAGAACCATTCAAGATCCTTGATATCGATAGGTTTGTACATATGGACTGCCCTCTTCAATTCAGACCACATGTTTTCGACAGGGTTTAAGTACAGGGACTGAGATGGCCATTGAAAAACATTTATTTTGTTTTCACTGAACCACTTATGAACCACTGTGTTCATTTTGAGGTATGTTTGGGGTCATTGTCTTGTTGGAAGGTCCACCTATGGCTATGTATCAGCTTCCTGGCAGAGGCAACCAGGTTTTTGACTAAAATGTGCTGGTACTTCATTATTCCATTGATCTTAACGAGAGCCCCTAAACCACTGGCTGCAAAACAGCCCCAAAGCATCAATGACCTCCACCATATATACACCCAAGGCCAAAAGTTTTGAGAATGACACAAATATTAATTTTCACAAAGTCTGCTGCCTCAGTTTTTATGATGGCAATTTGCATATACTCCAGAATGTTATGAAGAGTGATCAGATGAATTGCAATTAATTGCAAAGTCCCTCTTTGCCATGAAAATGAACTTAATCCCCAAAAAAACATTTACACTGCATTTCAGCCCTGCCACAAAAGGAATAGCTGACATCATGTCAGTGATTCTCTCGTTAACACAGTGTTGATGAGGACAAGGCTGGAGATCACTCTGTCATGCTGATTGAGTTAGAATAACAGACTAGAAGCTTTAAAAGGAGGGTGGTGCTTGAAATCATTGTTCTTCCTCTGTTAACCATGGTTACCTGCAAGGAAACGCGTGCAGTCATCATTGCTTTGCACAAAAAGAGCTTCACAGGCAAGGATATTGCTGCTAGTAAGATTGCACCTAAATCAACCATTTATCGGATCATCAAGAACTTCAAGGAGAAAGGTTCAATTGTTGTGAAGAAGGCTTCAGGGCGCCCAAGAAAGTCCAGCAAGCGCCAGGACCGTCTCCTAAAGTTGATTCAGCTGTGGGATCGGGTCGCCACCAGTGCAGAGCTTGCTCAGGAATGGCAGCAGGCAGGTGCGAGTGCATCTGCACGCACAGTGAGGCGAAGACTTTTGGAGGATGGCCTGGTGTCAAGAAGGGCAGCAAAGAAGCCACTTCTCTCTAGGAAAAACATCAGGGACAGACTGATATTCTGCAAAAGGTACAGGGTTTGGACTGCTGAGGACTGGGGTAAAGTCATTTTCTCTGATGAATCCCCTTTCCGATTATTTGGGGCATCCGGAAAAAGGTTTGTCCGGAGAAGAGAAGGTGAGCGCTACCATCAGTCCTGTGTCATGCCAACAGTAAAGCATCCTGAGACCATTCATGTGTGGGGTTGCTTCTCAGCCAAGGGAGTGGGCTCACTCACAATTTTTCCTAAGAACACAGCCATGAATAAAGAATGGTACCAAAACATCCTCCGAGAGCAACTTCTCCCAACCATCCAAGAACAGTTTGGTGACAAACAATGCCTTTTCCAGCATGATGGAGCACCTTGCCATAAGGCAAAAGTGATAACTAAGTGGCTCAGGGAACAAAACATCGAAATTTTGGGTCCATGGCCAGGAACCTCCCCAGACCTTAACCCCCTGAGGTCGACGGGATCGCCGACGATCCCAGCAGCAATAAAAGTATATTAGTATTTCTAACGTCGCGAGATTTTATCATACACATGCGGCAAAAACATTAACAGAAACCTTAGAATCGTGACTTTCAGATTTGAGCACTGGCAAATAATATGAGATTTCTAAAGTTAGGTTAATTAGACCAAAAGTAAACCTTGCCTTTTCCTCTCTTTTTTACCTGTTAGTACCGTCCCCCTTCTATTGACATGGTAACTAGGTGCTAGTCTCGGGGAGGGGCGTGAGGCCATGTGTGAAATCGCAGCGTAAACAATGTCCTGACATTATATCGCATCTTGTCTGTGTTTACGGTTGCGATCTGCCAGCAACAGACGGTGTATGCTGATATTTCTTTTATTTACCATGTTTTCAAATACTCGCGAAAATATATGAATTCCGCGTCTTGTGACACTATACGGAAACAATCAGAATCATTGCGAACTGCTGCAAATAATTAACGGGAGGATATTTAACCAGCTGGCATTCTCTGTTTCGGCGCTTGGACATTATCTAGCTTAGCTTGATAGTACCTATTGTGATTAATGTTTCTTGCCTCTAGAGAACTTGTTTGTTCGTGTGTGCTTATTGTTGTTTAGATTCCCAGCGTTTTTGGATACGTTTTGGATTTACTGTTTTACTTGCTTTGTTTGTTCCTGATCGTCGGTTATTTTGGTTTGTTTCGTTTATGTCTTTCCATGTCTTCGCAGACACGGATTTTGCTTTCGTTTTCCTACAGACGTTTAACGATAAATAAATATCTTAAACCCAGAAAACGGGCTACTTTTGATCATGTGCCTGTGCCCACTGTCAAACAGACTCTGGATGTTGGCAAACTGGCTTCTGTTGGTTGCAAGAAATGCATACTCTGCAAGATGTCGGGGAAACAACAGTGCACTCCATGGGAGTGCAAGGTTTGTGATGTTCCCTTGTGTCTACAGTTGACCAGCAACTGTTTTGAGAAGTGGCACCAAAGACTGTGAAAGAACAGATTGTCTCACCATGTTTTAATTTGGAATTTTTTGTATATAGTTTGTGTGATGTTTTCAATGAATCTTCCCAAGTGAAAAAAAACTTTTTTTTCTGTCTTCTGCATGGCTCACTGACTATTGCTTACTCTGATGGCTTTTGTCTTTGTCTGATGGCCTTTGAGAGAGAGATGGCCCATCTGACAGATCTTACAGGTGTGGACAACCCTCAGGTGTGGATCATGAATATTCAGGAAATTAGCATATAGCCCTCCCACAGCCTGAAATAAATTTGACCAGTTCTGATAGAACTGGTCTATTTAGCTATTTCGATCTCAGATGTGCTAAACTATTTTGACATCCTTACATAACCAAGACCTTGATGAACAAACTCATATTGGCAAAACAATTCGTCACTATAGTTTAGTGTGTGCTGTAGAATCCTGTAAGATTCCACCCAAACACACCAAATGGTGGACGTGTCCGAGTGTTGAAGTATAGCGTGTAGCCTTACCTTAGTATTACTGGAACGGGATTAAATGGAGGTTAATGAACTCCAACTCTATCTGACTCCAATGTATGTTAGCTTTTCTCTCTGCTAGAATCGTATAGGCAAATGAGAGACTACCGTCTCTCGGCTCGCGTAGTGTGGCTCTATACGTGTTGCTATCTCTATATGAGATGCAGACGTGCCTTTGGCCTGTGTAAAGCCTAGGCGAGTGACTACGGAGTGCAACGTTCTATGTGTGTGTGTTAACTTTAATCTTAAAACCACAATGTGTAACTGCAGTCTAGATTAATGAGAGATGCTTTGGTATGAAAATGTTTATTAGCCGGACTTGCAGAAAAACATCAAACAGAATTTGCGTAGTGTAAGAATACAAAAACGGCTATACGCAAAAGTTGCGCAGGAGGTTGTAGTACAAATCTCCTCAAAGCATGCCACTTTTCCCCCTATATACCCACACATCAAAGGAAACCATAAAACACCAAATAAGGACACAATCACTGAAAACCGAACCACTTCCTGCGCTGTCTCTGTACGCGTATCACACCGCCAGTCTCACAGACGGCCGCTGACTGCAGATCATTTGCATTTGCACCGTTCACTTTTGAACGGTGTTCTGAGATCTTTAGTAATCAATCAATCAATCAAATTTTATTTATATAGCACATTTAACATGACGCTCGTCAACCAAAGTGCTTTACAATACAGGTAGACTAAGGGTAAAAATAAACAGAAAATAAACAACCAACAGACATAGAAAGGAACAGAACAAACAAGGCAGGAGTCAGTGTGAGTCGGGGAACGCTAAGGAATACAAGTGAGTTTTGAGCTTAGATTTAAAGGACTCGATGGAGGGGGCAAATCTGATGGACATGGGGATGCTGTTCCAGAGGTCAGGGGCCGCGACAGCAAAAGCACGCCCCCCCCTAGACTTGAGGTTGGACTTACGGGTGGTTAGGAGACCCTTATCAGCAGATCTGAGGGCCCTGACGTTGGTATAGGGGGTGAGGAGGTCTGCTAGGTAGGAGGGGGCCTTACCATTTAGAGCTTTGTAGACAAATAAAATAACTTTAAAATCTATCCTATAGCGTACTGGGAGCCAATGAAGGGAGGCAAGGACAGGGGTGATATGAGCTCTCTTCCGAGTACCTGTGAGCAATCTAGCAGCAGTGTTGTGGGGTAGCTGTAGGCGGGCCATGGTCGACTTATTAAGCCCCAGGTACAGAGAGTTACAATAATCAAGTCGTGATGATATGAAGGCATGAATGACTCTCTCAAGGTCTGAGGGGGAGAGAATGGCCTTAATCTTAGCTATGGTCCGGAGCTGGAAGAAACATCCCTTCACCACCGAGTTCACCTGCCTGTCAAAGTGAAATTCAGGGTCGAAGAACACGCCTAGGTTTTTAACAAAGGGCTGAACTAGGACAGACAGGTTACCCAGGCTGCTGGCCATCACACTGGTTTTGTTTGGGGGCCGAAAAGGAGGATTTCACATTTAGACTCGTTGAGTTGTAAGAAATTTTGTGCCATCCAGCATTTGATGTCATCTAGACAGGATCGGAGGCTGTCAACACTGGACTTGTCATTGGGTTTCATGGGGAGATAGACCTGAGTGTCGTCGGCATAACAATGGAAAGAGATGTTGTGTTTCTGAATGACTAAACCAAGGGGCAGCATATACAGAGAGAATAGAATAGGGCCAAGGATGGAGCCTTGTGGGACCCCGCAAGAGAGAGAGGCGGAGGGGAGGAGCAATTGCCGATATTAACAGAGAAGCTTCTATCACTGAAGTAGGAGGTGAACCAAGATAGAGCTGTGCCACTGACACCAACTGCCTGGCAGAGACGATCGATAAGGATGTTATGGTCTATCGTATCGAAGGCTGCACTAAGGTCTAGGAGCATAAGGACAGCACAGTCGCGGTTGTCAGTAGTGAGAAGCAGGTCATTGGTGACCTTGAGCAGGGCAGACTCTGTGCTGTGGTTGGCTCTAAAGCCTGACTGAAATGTATCCAAGATGTTATTCAAGTGCAGGTAGGGAGACAGCTGGGAGAGAACAACCTTTTCAAGGACCTTTGACAGAAATGGGAGCTTGGAGATTGGCCTGTAGTTATTGAGCTGGGTGAAGTCTAGGTTGGGTTTTTTCAGAAGGGGCTGGACCACTGCATGTCTGAAGCAGGTTGGAACGGTACCAGTGACTAGGGAGGTGTTAATGATAGAGAGGATGCTGGGGCCAGTTGTGTGAAATACTTCTTTCAGAAGAGCAGAGGGAACTATATCAAGGGGGCAGGTGGTCGGTTTCATAGCTGAGACTATATCTGTGAGAGCAGAGAGAGTGATAGGTTGAAAACAGGCCAGGTTGGATGAGCAGAGCGGTGAGACATCTAGGCTACATGCAGACATCTAAGCACCACCCGTACCACATCATCAATGACACCAACCCACTGCTCATGACATCAGCTCTCCAACAACACCAAACATGATTACACTGTACATGTAAATGATGAAGTTACAGTAAAACACATTAAACTCAGTGATGTGGTCAAGTCTTGAGAACAGCCCCCACCGTGTCCTGTTTTGCTGAGACAGCAGGATCAGTGTGGGGGCTGTGAGACATCCAGGGCAATACCATTGTTCTCGCCTGTTGGCTCCCTGCTGGCAACATCAACATAGTTCACACTCTTTGGGGTTACTTCAGGGCATAGTTCTGTAAACTGCCCTACAGTTTTCCCCCTCTGGTCCCCTGGAAAACTGGGAGGTTCAGGGGCCCAAACGCCACGGAAGTGTTCAAAGCCGATCGCAGGGAGGTGATGAGATGCTTGAAGTAACAGCACTGGACGAGTGTGATGGTGAAGACGAGCAGACTGGCGATGATGCACCCTCGGTATACCCAGTCCCACCATGTGTAGACGTACTGAGCTGAGCGGGTGGAGGCACTGGTCAGGATCCTGGTGGTCTGCTTGGCCAGGTCGACCTCCACCTGTGCTTGATTCAGGTGGTAGTTGGTTTCCTGGATCAGCAGCTGGACCAGCTCTATGGTGTCGGTGAGAGTCTGTGTGCTTTCTGTATAGAAAGTGTCCTCCCACCAGGGGGAAATGTCAGTGTCCAACGGCACTCGGCCCAGGAAGTTTAATTGCCCCATGGTGAAGTCCTCTGACACCTCTAAGGATAAAGTGTGGTTTGCGGGGCAGGACAGGCCCCCATACCTGAAAGAGGTAATTTCACTGATGACGCACCACTGAGTGTGTGACACTTGGATAGCATCAGCAAAGCCATGGAGTGATTGTACAGTTATCAATTTGGTGTCATTGAGAGATACAACTTGCAGTGGGTTGCACGTACAGATGATGTAACTAGTGGTTTCATGACAGCAGGAGCAAGTGGTAAACAGAGCATTGTTTCCTCTATCCATCATGTAGCCAGTGATATGTGATATGGTCCCATCCGATGACTAGGTCCTTGACTACAACTCCTAAGGAGTGTATGGTGGTATAAAGGGAAAAGTGGCATAAAAACCGAACAATAACCAGGACATTCATTACCGTTGTACATAGAACATTGTATTAATGTTCCCTTTGAGACCACCCTTGGGAATTGGGTTTGTACTCAGCTGTAGGGGAAGAAGAGATGTTAAAGAGCTGTGATGTGTGTTCCACATGTGTGATGTTGTGTAGAGCCTTATATGTGCATTAGCAGAGTGCTGGGGCCAGAGCCTTTGTGTTATAACACTTTTTTGGATCTAGGCCATTATCAGGTTGTGACTACCATGTGAAATTAAGTGATGGGACCGTGAAACCGTACACACTGTGCCATGTGGTACCATCTCCGCTTGCGTGTTGCTTCTATAGCCAAACAGCTGTTAAACACAGCTTTCACTTGTTGCAAACGGGAATGGCCTTTAGAGAACTTGTCAGTGTCTACATGTGCGGTTTGACTGGTTACGTTCCCTAATGATCCCTTGTTCTCGCCTGTTGGCTCCCTGCTGGCAACATCAACATAGTTCACACTCTTTGGGGTTACTTCAGGGCATAGTTCTGTGAACTGCCCTACAGTGCTTTCACAAAAATGTACTCTTTACTCTTTACTCTGTACTACTTGTGCAGTCGTTCTCACTCCGGAAGGCGAAACTGATTCATTTTTCATAAACACCGGTGTTCTCCAGGGTGATCCACTTGCCCCCTATCTATTCATCATAGTTTTGGACTACGCCCTGCGGATAGCAATAAATGACACTGACGGTCTAACTCTGACTCGCGGTAGAAGTAGTAGATATCCTGCTCAACACCTCTCTGACCTAGACTATGCTGATGACATTAGTCTGCTTGCTGACACCCTTCGAGATGCAGAATCTCTCCTCCACAAAGTCGAAACTTGTTGCAAGTCCATTGGTCTCTCCCTTAATGCAAAGAAAACTAAGTACATTCACCTCAATCCCTCCACCGCTGGCGACATCATAGCGCTTGATAGCAGTAAGATCGACAAAGTTGATGACTTCAAATACCTGGGCTCCTACACAAACTCGACCCACGATGTTGAATGTAGGAAGGCTCAAGCTTGGTCTGCTCTCCACTCACTGAGGAATGTTTGGCAATCTGCAATTCGCAAAAGCTCCAAAATGAACATCTTTAAAACATCCGTGGAGTCCATTCTCCTCTA
Source organism: Aldrovandia affinis (assembly GCA_029706075.1). Taxonomy (NCBI): domain Eukaryota; kingdom Metazoa; phylum Chordata; class Actinopteri; order Notacanthiformes; family Halosauridae; genus Aldrovandia; species Aldrovandia affinis. The sequence continues at coordinate 280,076 of JAINUG010000168.1, forward strand.
TGGGTGTGAGTCTTGGGCCCTCACCAGCAAGATCGCTAAGTCCATCGATGGTACCTACACACGGATGTTGCGTGCTGTCCAGAATGTTTCCTGGCAGGACCACCTTCCAAACTCCGCCCTCTACGGTGCCCTCCCCTCCATCTCAAGTGTCATCAGACAGCGTCGTCTTCGGCTAGCCGGACATATCATTCGGCACAATGAGCCAGCCAGTCGTGTCCTTCTTTGGACGCCAGACTCTCCCCGTCATAGGGGTCGACCTAACATCACCCTTAAATTGTCCATCGAAATGGAGACAGGACTGTGCGGATTGTCTCTTCGCAATGCAATGCTTAACAGGGAATGCTGGATGAAGCTCATCAAGTCATCACAGATGTGAATGAATTAATGAAATGAATTAATGAATAACTTGTGTGTTTGTAGATCTATTTACAAGCTGCATATGATACTGACCAAACTATTGATGGCATATAAATGTAGCTGTGATTGTTCTTCAAATGAAAATATCAAACACTTTGGAGTAAGTGTGTGTTAAGTTGATGAAATTGAGATAAATATCAGACCATGCCAAAATCACAAAGCTTCTCTGAGCTAAGCACGGACCTCAGGGGTTTAAGGATGAGCTGGTGTCCCGAGAACTTGAGGACAACCGGGAGTCCCTCATTACCCTCTCTGTCCGCATTGACAACCAGCTAAGGGAGCGGCGCAGAGAACAGAGGTTCCCGACTCCAGCCCCAGCTCCTTCCCCACCTACCCCTGCCACCTCAAGCCATCCAAAGCTGTCCCAGGTCACCCCAAGTCTCCCAGCTGCCACGAGTGAGGAGCCCTTCCAGTTGGGCAGGACCCGCCTCTCCCAGCAGGAGCACGACCAGAGGATGCGAGAGAAGTACTGCCTTGATTCTGGGGTTTCTGGTCATTTTCGGGCAGGCTAACCAGAGCTGTCTGGAAAGGTCATAGCTCGTTAGGAGCTGGGAGGATCCTCATGAGCCAAATCACCACCTCCCTATCCCCTGTCTCCCGAGTACTGCTGGATTCTACCCTCTTCTGGAGTAACTAAGAGCATGAACTCCAGGGGTTTGTGGGGCAGCTGGATGTTTCCTGCACATCGATTGAGCGCGTCATTGGAGGTGGGGGTACCCAAGCTTGAACAGCCTCTCCAAGTATCAGCCCTGGATGGCAGACCTCTTGGCTCTGGTATTGATTACCATGGGCTCAACAGGATTATGGTGAGGAACTGCTACCCTCTTCCATTAATGTCCACCGCTCTCGAGCAGCTGCGGGGAGCCACAATTTTCACAAAACTGGACCTACACAACGCCTACAACCTGGTCCGCATCTAAGAGGGAGACGAGTGGAAGACTGCCTTCAACATCCCTAATGGCCACTATAAGTACCTCATTATGCCTTTTGGTCTCACTAATGCTACCGCTGGGTTCCAGGCTCTGATCAATGATGCTCTCCAGGACCTGCTCAACCATTTTGTCTTTGTCTACCTGGATGACATCCTCATCTTTTCGAGCTCTCCACAAGATCATGTCCTGCATGTCAGGTACACTACCGGTCAAAAGTTTGAGTACACCTGCTGGAAACTAGGTTTATCTCAAAATTGACAATGCTTTACACCGTATGCATTAATGTAAATACTTTAAAATGACAAAAAACACATGTAACAATGAACAAAATGAACATCAAAGAAATGTTCAAGAAAATTATATTGAAAATTGAATCTTGGATTCCTCAAAATAGCCACCCTTTGCCGTGATAACAGCCTCACAAACACGGGCCATTCGGTTAATAAGTTTCAGCAGAAAATCACCCGATATGTCTTCCCAGCTCTCCTGCAGCAATTCCCAGAGAAACTTGTGGGTTGCTTTGCTTTGACTCTTCTGTCCAGTTTGTCGCATACAATTTCTATGGGATTGAGGTCTGGACACTGGGCAGGCCAGGTCATCAGTTTGAGTTGTCCTTCACGTTCCTCCTTCACCAGGTAGTTCTTGCACAACTTCAAGGTGTGTTTCGGGTCGTTATCTTGCTGAAGAATGAAGGAGTGCCCGATTAGCCATAGTCCAGATGGAAGGTGTACTCAAACTTTTGACCGGTAGTGTAGGTGCTGCAGCGGCTTCTCCAGAATCACCTCTTCATGAAGCCTGAGAAGTGAGTTCCACATGTTGAACAAGCAGGGATAGCTGCTTGATTCTGCTGGACTCCGGAGGCGGGGACGGCATTCCAGGACCTCAAGCAGTGATTCACCTCTGCCCCTGTTCTGGTCCACCCTGATCCCTCTGCCCTCTATTGTGGAGGTGGATGCCACTGATGTTGGAGTAGGAGCCGTCCTGTCCCAGCGAGCCTTTCGGGACCAAAAGCTTCACCCTTGTGCCTTCTTCTCCCATCGTCTTTCCCCTGCTGGGAGTAACTACAACATCAGAAACCGGGAACTCTTGGCCATGAAGTTGGCTCTTGAAGAGTGGAGGCACTGGCTTGAGCCTACATTCAGGATGCCAAGCACCTCAATTCTCGCCAGGCTCGGTGGTCTTTTTCAACCGCTTCATCTTCACTCTCTCTTATCGCCCAGGTTCCAATTCCAAGGTCTGATGCTCTTTCACATCATTTTGACATTTCCGAGCAAGATGAGACCCCTGAATCCATCATCCCGAGTTCCCAGGTTGTCGCACCTGTTAGTTGGGGAATTGAAGCTACGGTGAGGAGGGCACAACATCAACAGCCTGATCCAGGGAATGGACCTCCTGGTCGCCTGTTCGTTCTGAGCTCAGCCCAATCTCAGGTTCTGCTTTGGGGGCACTCCTCTCGGTTGGCAGGGCATCCAGAGACCACCAGGACACTGGAATTTTTGAGACGAAGATTCTGGTGGCCTACTATGGATAAGGATGTGCGATCCTTTGTGTCAGCCTGTACCACTTGTGCCCAAAGCAAGACATCCAGGGGCTTCTCCAAGGGCTGCCACTTTGTTCCACTACCCAAACTATCCACAGCTTGAAAGACCACGGAACTCATGGCCCAGCATGTCTTCCATCTTCATGGTCTTCCCCAGGACATTGTGTCTGACTGTGGTCCTCATTTCATCTCCTGGTTTTGGAAAGCTTTCTTTAACCTTATTGGTGCCTCCGTCAGTCTCTCCTCTGGTTTCCACCCCCAGTCCAATGGCCAAACGGAAAGGGTTAACCAGGATTTGGAGACTGCCCAGCACTGCCTGGTCTCCTCCAATCCAACCACCTGGAGCAAATACCTAATCTGGGCCGAGTATGCGCACAACACCCTACAAAGTTATTCTATGGACCTTTCCCCTTTCGCGTGCCAGCTTGGATACCAACCACCCTTATTCCCCGAGCAAGAGTCTGAGGTGGGTGTTCCTTCAGCAGAGGTCTTCATCACCCGCTGTCGTAAGACCTAGAGGCAAGCATGGTTCTTCAGCTCCAGGCTAACCGTCGACGTAGGCCTCTTCGCTCATTCTGGCCAGGGCAGATGGTTTGGCTCTTCACCCAAGACCTCCCTCTTTGAGTTGAGTCCTGCAAGTTGGCTCCCCGCTTCATTAGTCCATTCAGGGTCTTGCATAAGGTGAACCCAGTCACTTATCGCCTCCTGTTGCCTCGGTCCATGCAGATCCACCACACATTCCATGTGTCCTGTCTCAAGCCTCTGACCACCAACCCCCTGTCTCCAGCCACCAGTCCACCTCCTCCACCCCGCATGATCAATAGTCAGCCACCGTACATTACACTGTCCACCATATTCTGGACTCCCGACGGGTGCAGAGGAGCATCCAGTATCTTGTGGACCGGGAGGGCTACGACCCTGAGGAGGGCTCCTGGGTTCCAGCCCGGGACGTTCTTGATTTCCATCATCGCCTTCCAGTACCCCCTCTTGGAATGGCTGGAGGTTTTATTGTTTTGATTGTTTTCACCTGTGCCTTGTTTCAATGTCTTGAGTGTTTCCACCTGCGACTTATTTTCCTGCCATTATTTAAGCCACCTGTTTTGTTTGTTGTGGGCTTTGCCTTCAATGGTTTTTCCCTGTGTTTGCTAGTCAAGTGTTCCAGTGTTACCATTGCTTTTGTTGTACTACTACTTGTTTGTTAGTGTGTTAATCGTTTATACTCGTGTTTATTTTCTCCCAGTTTGAGTTGTTCTCGTGTTTTCATTAGTTTGTCATTTATAATAAATCCTTAGTTTATTCTACATCTGCCTCCTGCTTTGTCTCTGCACTTGGGTCCCATCTCTCTGCCTCTTCTCAAGACCAGATAAAACCAGAACTTGCCAAAGAATAACCAAATTCCAGGTTCAGCACAACTGTATACTGTAGCATAGTCGTAGACATGCCATGTACATTCCTCTTCCTCCTACTTCTATTTCCTCCCCCACATAGCAGATAGTATCTTCATACTATAACCTACTGGTGTGATGGTATAACATTGCAATATAAAACATATCCCTCTTTTTTTAAAGAGCCATATTCCTAAGAAGGCGTAATGTTACATTGCATTACATTACATTACATTACAGGCATTTGGCAGACGCTCTTATCCAGAGCGATGTACAACAAAGTGTTAACCTTAGTCAAGAACAGTTTTGCTGAAAGCCACCCTAGAGGGAAGTACAATTCCAGGTGCTACCAGCAACCACATAGTTAAACTAGGACCCTGTAGGTAAATCTGTAGCCACAATTCAAAGGCAGCAATAAAACAATTAGTGCAGAAAATATCAGGGAAATAATGCCTAAAACCTAATACAATACATAAACAAGTAGACATGAGTGCAATACTAAACAGCTATGTCCCTAAGTTAAAAAACCGGACTACAGGGAGAGGTGCACCCTGAAGAAGTGAGTCTTCAGTCGTCGCTTGAAGGTGGCCAGGGTCTCAGCTGTTCTGACTTCCACGGGAAGGTCATTCCACCATCGAGGAGCCAGAACCGACAGGAGACGTGACCGGGAAGCACAGGTGCGGAGGGGGGGAGGCGCCAGGCATCCTGAGGTAGCAGAACGGAGTGGTCTGGCAGGTGTGTAGGGTTTGAAGATCTTGAGGAGGTATGTTGGGGCTGATCCCTTGACTGCCTGGTATGCTAGGACCAATGTTTTGAATTTGATGCGAGCTTAACAGGCAGCCAGTGGAGGGTAGTGAGCAGGGTGGTGACATGGGAGTGTCTGGGAAGGTTGTAGACCAGACGGGCTGCAGCGTTCTGGATGAGTTGCAGGGGTCTGATGGCAGATGCTGGAAGGCCAGCCAGAAGCGAGTTGCAGTAGTCCAAGCGGAACAGCACCATAGCTTGGACCAGGAGCTGGGTAGAGCACGTGGTAAGGAAGGGACGGATTCTCCTGATGTTATACAGGAAGAATCTGCACACACGGCTTACCGCTGCGATGTTCTTTGACAGGGACAGCCTGTTGTCCATCACTACACCGAGATTCCTTGCGCAGGGTGATGATGTCACCAAGGTGTCACCTAGAGAAATGGAGAAATCAAGGTGGGGAGAGTTTAGAGCAGGAATGAAGATTAGTTCTGTTTTACCTGGGTTGAGCTTTAGGTGGTGACTGTCCATCCAGCTCTGAATGTCCCTCAGGCAAACAGAAATGCGGGTCGAGACCTGAGTGTCTGATGGGGAGAAGGAGAGAAAGAGTTGAGTGTCATCGGCATAACAATGGTAGGATAGGCCGTGAGCAGAGATTACAGAGCCAAGGGATCGGGTGTACAGAGAGAAGAGAAGGGGACCGAGGACTGAGCCCTGTGGAACCCCGGTGGGGAGGGAGCGAGGCGGTGATACTTTACCAGCCCAGGCAACCTGGAAGGAGCGGCCGGAGAGGTAGGATTCAATCCAGGCGAGGGCTGTATCGCAGATCCCCGTTGCTGCCAGGGAGGACAGGAGGATGGAGTGCTCCACAGTGTCGAAGGCAGCCGAGAGATCCAGCAGGATCAGGATGGAGGAGAGGGAGCCTGCTCGTGCAGTGTGAAGTGCCTCATTGACTGAGAGGAGAGTGGTTTCTGTCGAGTGGCCAGGTCTGAAGCCGGACTGGTGGGGGTCCAGCAGGTTATTTTCTGTGAAGAAAGCAGAGAGTTGGTTAGATACAGCTCTTTCAAGGGTTTTAGACAGGAAGGGGAAGAGAGATACTTGGCGATAATTCTTCTTGACTGAGGGGTCTAGAGTGGGTTTTTTCAGCAGAGGGGTGATGTGGGCCCTTTTGAAGGGTGAGGGGAAACAACCAGAAGACAGGGAGGAGTTCACAAGGGAGGTGACAAATGGGAGGATGTCAGGTGTGATAGTCTGGAGGAGGGATGAAGGGATAGGGTCAAGGGCACAAGTGGTAGGGCGGTGGGAGAGGAGGAGGTGGGAAATATCAGAGTCTGAGAGGGGAGAAAAAGAGGGGAAGCAGGGGGAGGGCACAGAGGGAGTGGAGGGAACAGAGGGAGTAGAGGGAGCAGCGGGAGGGGAGGGAGTGGAGGGCACAGAGGGAGGGGAAGGCACAGAGGGATGGGAGGGCACAAAGCAGCTGCGGATGTCTGCGATTTTCTCCTCGAAGAAAACAGCAAAGTCATCTGCAGTGAAGGGGGACTGAGGTGGGGGAGGAGGCCTGCTGAGGAGAGAGGAGAAAATAGAGAACAGTTGACAAGGTTTAGAGATAGAGTTCTGAATTTTAGTTTGATAGAAATTTGCCTTAGCGGCAGTGACGGCAGAGGAAAACACAGACAGGAGAGACTGATAGGATGAAAGGTGGGATGGGTCCCTGGATTTCGTCCACTTCCTCTCAGCAGCACGGAGGCTGGCCCAGGAGGTGCGAAGGGTGTTGGACATCCAGGGACTAGGAGGGGATGAGCGTGCAGGTCTAGGGAGAAGAGGACAGAGAGAGTCAAGTGCTGAGGACAGAGATGAGATAAGTCTAGAGAATGCTTTAAGGGGGGGGGAGGGAAGCAGTGACAATGGGAGCGAGGGAAGAGGGTGAGAGTGAGCAAAGGTTACGACGGGCAGTGATAGTGGGTGTTGGAGGGAGGGTGGGGGCAAGGGAGAGGGAGAAGGAAATGAAATGGTTATCAGATGTATGCAGGGGGGTAACCGTGAGATTGGAGCAGGGGCAGTTCCTCAGGAAGATCTGGTATAGGAGGTTGCCTGCCTTGTGGGTTGGGGGAGAGTGTTGCAGGGAGAGGTCGAAGGAGTGGAGTAGTGGTAGGAAGGCAGCAGACTGGGGGGTCTCTAGGTGGATGTTCAAGTCTCCCAGGAGGATCAATGGGGTGCCGTCCTCAGGAAAGGAGCTGAGCAGGGTGTCTAGCTTGTCGAGGAAGCATCCCAGGGGCCCTGGAGGACGATAAACAACAACAATAAAGAGGTTAGTATGTGGATGCAGAATGCAACAACAACAGTATCAGAATAATAATCAGACTAATGACTTTGAGAAAACTTGGAACATTTCTCAGAATGTACAGGATAAATGAAATAACAGACCTATAACAAATATCCTTACTTATCCTCACTGGGTACCTGAAATTGAAACACTTTCTTTCCTCTTAATATGAGACACAACCGTTGTCTCACACAGAGCCGGCCCATGGCATAGGCGAATGCTAGGGGCGCCTAGCATGCATTCAGGGAGAATAGAAACAGCTGAGCCAGTATCAACTAATAGCTCAGTAGTGACTGTGGAGCCTCCTACAGCCTGTAGTGAAACATTGCAGGATTGTTTGTTACATTACATTACATTACATTACAGGCATTTGGCAGACGCTCTTATCCAGAGCGACGTACAACAAAGTGTTAACTGTAGTCAAGAACAGTTTAGCTGAAAGCCACCCTAGTGGGAAGTACAATTCCTGGGTGCTAGGAGCAACCACACCAAACTAGGACCCTGTAGGTAAATCTGTAGCCACAATTCAGAGGTAGCAGTAAAGCACTCAATGCAGGAAATAATGCCTAAGCCTAATACAATACATAAAAAAGTAGACGTGTAAACTAAGCAACTATGTCCCTAAGTTAACAAAAACCGGACTACGGGGAGAGGTGCACCCTGAAGAGGTGAGTCTTCAGTCGTCGCTTGAATTGTTCCTCAATGCAACTGTTGTTTCATCAATGTGCAAAGCTGTCACATTTGTCACTTCCTTGACTTTACATGTAGGCACAGTACCCCTGCATACTCTTTGCAAAATGTCCAGTTTTGTTGCATTGCCTGCATGCGACTGTTTTGGGGTTTGGCACTTGGGAGTCAGGGGTGAAGACACTCTGGCCCATAGGCACCGATCCCGTGGGTGCTCCGGGGCCCGAGCACCCACGGAGAAGGCCGAGCACCCACGGGGAAAATTATGCACTTGACATCTGTATAATGCCGCTCAAAATTTCCTGGGTATTGAGCACCCACGGGCAGAAACATAAATCGGCGCCTATGCTCTGGCCAATCAATTGCACTAATTGTCCAATTACATTCCTGAGCAAAAAGAAAACAAGGACTGAATTTGGATTCGTGGAACCCTGGTGTAGAAGATGTGCTGTGCTTCAGCCCCGATGGAGTGGATGAGAAGAGCGCCCTGTTATGTGTACACGCAGGCGCACTGGACAATTCGATAGTGCCGCATCGCTGTATTATGCCTGCCAGCCTGATGTGTGGCTGAGCGATATGTTTTCACGTGTTGTTAGATAAACGAGTTCAGTTCATCCGCACAAGCTGTCTCTGTGTCGTTCCTTTCCTGATATAACATTGGCGACGACGATGGCTGGAATATCTCTTCCACCACCGGCTGCATTCTTCGCCTTGCCTGGCGAGCCCCCGGTTCCGTGGATTCATTGGATACAGTCTTTTGAGAATTATCTCATCGCAACCAATTTGCATGAAGTCCGTGCAGCTCGTAAAAAGGCGCTGCTGTGCCATTGCCTCGGGGAGGAGGGACAGCGCGTCCTGCTCACGCTCGGCACCACCGACAACTATGCAGATGCGGTCTCACTTCTACAGGCTCATTTCGCTACCCCACAAAGCGCTCTTCTCCGGCGGTTAATCTCCGACAATGTCGTCAATTGCTGGGTGAGTCAGTTCAGCAATACGTGGCTAATTTATGGGGATTAGCGAGTCTGTGCAAATTCGGTGTTCTGCAAGATGAGATGATTCGCGATCAGTTAATTGAACACACAAATAACAACAAGGTGCGGGAAAAACTTTTATTGCAAGAAGATACACTGTCAACAGCAGTAAACATGGCTTTTAAAATCGAGTCCGCTGCAGCGTGCGCAGCTAAACTGGCCACTTCACAGAATCGTGTCCCGCCACCTGTCCCAGCCACCGCTCCAGCCCAGCACAGGCCACAACAGTCTCACACAGGTCATACTGTCATTCACAACGTTACCACCAGGTCAGTGGCGTTTAAAACATGCACAGTTAATCTTGGAGATGTTTGCATTCCCCTGCTGTTGGACACTGGAGCCAGTGTGTCACTTCTCAATTGGGACACATACAAGCAGTTTTTTAGCCACATTCCTCTCTCTGCTCCCTCCACTGCCCTCTGCGGCTACGGGAACACACAAATTGACATAGCTGGCTCACTCCAGCTACCTGTACGCTATGGCACAAGGCTCCTACAAGGTTTCCTTTTCAACGTTGCACGTCGTGGGGCGAACCTGCTAGGCCTGGACCTTTTTACAGCCCTTGGCTTCTCCCTCCTGGACACCAGCGGCTCTGCGATCCTGACGGTGGCTTCACCCTGGCACCAAAAATGGCCGGCCCTGTTCACTGGTCTGGGCTGCCTCACTGCCTTTACCCACCAGCCCCTGCTCGATGCTACGGTCAACCCCGTCATCCAGCCACTTTGACTCATTCCACTGGCTCTCCGAGACGACGTGTCCGCAGAACTACAGCACCTGTTGAAGGATGGCATTATTGAACCGGTGGATGCTTCTCCATGGGTCTCCAATATTGTTGTGGCAAAAAATAAATCAGGTGGTCTCCGCATCTGTGTGGACCTGTGAGCAGCAAACAAAGCCGTCATTCCCAATAGGTATCCACTGCCCACATCGGAGGAGCTGACGGCACAGTTTTAGGGCTCCACCCACTTCTCCAAACTCGACCTGCATCAAGGCTACCTCCAGGTTCCCCTTCACCCCAGCAGTCGCGACCTAACAGCTTTTGTGACTCACTCAGGTGTATTCCGGTACACCCGGATGCCGTTTGGCCTCAGCTCGGCTCCAAGCTGTTTTCAGAAAGTGATGGCCTCCATCCTGGCTGGAATCCCAGGCGTGGCTGTCTATCTTGACGACATCGTCGTACATGGGTCTACTGTGGCTACTCATGACTGCTGGCTGGAGAGGGTGTTTTCAGCGCTGGCCAAACACAACCTCACCCTCAACGACAAGAAGTGCGTATTTGGTGTCCCGGCTATCGATTTCGTGGGTTATCGCCTGTCCGCCCATGGAGTTTCCCCACTGCAGTCCAACATTGATGCTATACAGCAGATCCCAGCACCCTCCACTGCAGCCCAGGTTGCGTCCTTTCTGGGCATGATGGGGTACTACCTGAGGTTCCTACTGCAATACTCAACGACAACAGCTCCACTGCGCCAGCTCCTCCGGAAGGATGAACCCTGGGTCTGGTCGTCTTCCTGCTCCGAGGCTTTTCACAGCCTTAAACTGCAACTGACCTCGCCTCCCATCCTGGCTCACTTTGACCTTTTCAGCCCCACCCTCGTCACTTGCGATGCTTCAGCGGTTGCTGTTGGGGCTGTACTGTCGCAGCTGCAAGATGGGGTTGAACGGCCCATTGCCTTTGCCTCACAAGCTCTGAGCCCCACAGAGCAGAAGTATTCAGTGGGTGAATGCGAGGCGCTCGCATGTGTGTGGTCATGTGAACAATGGCACATGTACCTCTATGGCCGTGCTTTCACCCTCCGCACTGACCATCAGGCCCTCACTGTCCTGCTCTCAACATCCGGCACAGAACACAGACCGCTGAGACTGCATCGCTGGTCTGAACGCCTACACCAGTACAACTTCAACCTCGAGATCACCCCAGGGCGTGACAATGTTGTAGCGGACCTGCTCTCCCGCTCAGTCACCGCCTCAGATGTGCCCACCTGCCCCGACCATGCAGAGGATGACCTCATCCAGCTGTTGCACACACCACTGGAGGCTGCTGTCTCCCTGCAGGACCTACAGGTTGCTTCGGAACAAGACTCAGTTCTTGCTATGTAAAAACACAACAGCTCAATCAATTAATTACACGGAATTGTGGAAAATGACTTCTTCTGGTTACTTCTTGATAGCTCTAGTTAGCTAACTCGCTTGCTTGTGTTGCTAGCTACTTTGATACTGATTTGTTTTCTCACGCCTATCAGGTCATTGGTTGATCAAATGTTTTTTTCTTATGAACTTTTTCTTATGTTTAACTTCTGTTCAGCATCTCCCGAAGCTCCATGCAGCACCTCCTGTAGTTTCACACCAATTATGACACACAGACATTTTTCTCTTATCATTTTAAATGTGATATACAGTGTTCAGGCCCCTTCACTTTTTCCACACTTTGTTGTGTTATAGACTTAATTTTAAATTGATTTTTTTGCCGTCAGTCTATACACAATACCCCATAATGACAAAGCGCAAAACACCTTTTTAGACATAAAAAACGGAAATATGTAATTTACATAAGTATTCAGGCCCTTTGCTATGACACTCCAAATTGAGCTCAGATGCATCCTGTTTCCTTTGATCATCCTTGAGATGTCTCTAGAACTTGATTGTAAAATTATGGCAAATTAAATAGATTGGACATGATTTAGAAAGGCACACACTTTCTATATAAGGTCCCACAGTTCACAGTGCATGTCCAAAAGCAAAAACCACACCATGAAGTCCGAGGAACTCTCCATAGACCTCCAAGATAGAATTGTGTCGAGGCATAGATCTGGGGAAGGGTATACAAAAATTGCTAAAGCATTGAAAGTTCTCAGGAGCACAGTGGGCTCCATTGTGAAATGGAAGAAGTTTGGAACCACCACGGCTCTTCTTAGAGCTGGCCGTCCAGCCAAATTCAGTAACCAGGCAGGAATTATTATTTTAGCCATTATTTTAGCCATTATTATTGACTCTGTTGGTTTTATTCAAAATATATCTGAACCAACCCACTGCCACAACCATACCTTAGATTTAGTGTTATCCTATGGTATCAATGTCGAGACTATCATTGTGTCTCCCCATAATCCTGTACTCGGATCACTTTTTGATTACTTTTGAAATTCAGGTAAATATTCCTATTAAATCGGAACCTAGATACTATTCCAGCCGCTCTATAAATTCATTGGCGGCTTCAAAATTTATAAACATACTTCCCAAATCGTTAGTATGAAGTCAGGACCCAAATAGCTTTTTGTCAATTGATCATCAAACAGATGCAGTAAATCATATTTTACGAAATACACTTGATGCTGTCGCACCCCTCAAGAGGAAAAAATGCAGTCAGAAGAAACTTGTACCCTGGTTTACTGACCATACCCATGCCCTTAAACAGGTTTCCAGGAAATTAGAACGCGCTCTACCAATTTATAGGTTTTTCGTTCTGCTTGGAAGGACAGCCTCATAGAATACAAGCACACCCTTACTACAGCTAGGTCATCGTTCTTCTCAAAATTAATTGACCAGAATAAACACAACCCAAGATTTCTATTTAACACGGTAGCTAAACTGACAAAAAAACTGTCTTCAGATTGCATCAGTTATCTTTCTAACTATAATTCTAATGACTTCATGAACTTGTTTACTGATAAGATTGAGACAATCAGAGAACAAATTATGAAAATGACTCCAATATCTAGCACTCCAACTCTCGAGATGGCACAGGGCTATCAGGAGCAGGGTTGCGTAGAGACCCTTGAGTTTTTCACTCCCTTGGATCTGGACAAATTTAGTAAACTGGTTATGTCCTCCAAATCATCTACATGTCTGTTAGACCCCATACCAACAAAGCTTATTAAAGACCTTTTGCCTGTGCTAGGCCAGCCCATGTTAGATATCATAAATACATCCCTATTATTGGGTTGCGTACCTAAGTCTTCAAAAGTGGCAGTAATCAAGCCTCTTCTAAAGAAATCAAATCTTGATCCTGTTAATCTGAAGAACTATAGGCCCATTTCAAATCTTCCCTTTTTGTCAAACATTTTAGAGAAATCTGTAGCTCAACAATTAACTGCTTTCCTAAAAACTAATAATCTGTATCAGGGGTGCCCAAGTTCGGTCCTGGAGATCTACTGGGTGTGCAGGCTTTTGTTCCAGTCCTTCACTAACACACCTGATTCCACTAATCAACTGCTCGTCAAGGCAATGCATGTTCAAATCAGGTGTGTTAGTGAAGGGCTGGAACAAAAGCCTGCACACCCAGTAGATCTCCAGGACCGAACTTGGGCACCCCTGATCTGTATGAAACACTACAATCAGGTTTTAGACCAAACCATAGTACTGAGACGACACTTATTAAAGTTGTAAATGACTTACTGTTAGCATCGGATTTTGGTTGTGTTTCTATTCTAGTGCTCCTTGACATAAGTGCTGCTTTTGACACTATTGACCACCAGATTCTGTCACGTCTCGTGTTCGTGTTCCCCGTAATTAAGTGTTTTAGTTTATTCCATGTTTTCCTGGTTGTCCGGTCCATGTTTTCACTTTCACTTACCTGTTTTCCAGTCTTGTCATTGTATTATCGTTTTCACCTGTTCCTCATGTGTCTGATTGCAGTTAGATGCATTCGTGTTAATTCCTGATTGTTTCTTGTTATGTCTGATGTATTTAGCTGTGTGTTTTCCCATGTTCGTTACCAGATTGTCTCATCATTGTATTATCGTTTTCACCTGTTCCTCGTGTGTCTGATTGCAGTCTCCGGTGGCAGCTGCATTCATGTTAATTCCTGATTGTTTATCGTTATGTCTAAATGTATATAAGCTGTGCGTTTTCCCATGTTCCTTGCCAGATTGTCTTGTGCTTTGCTATGCCTACACAACTTTCCAGCGTTCTCTTTGTTTACCCGTGTGTTGTTTCCGTGTGTTCGTGCTTCCGTGTGTTTACCGTGCTTCCGTGTGTTCGTGCTTCCGTGTGTTCGTGCTTCCGTGTGTTCGTGCTTCCGTGTTCAGTCCTGTCTCAGTCTCGATCCACCTGTTCATGTTCGTGGTTCCTGCCCTGCTCCTCTCTGTGTTCCCCGGACTGATTCTCTGTTATCGACCTCCGCCTGCCCATTGACCACGTCTTGCCTGCCTCTGACACACCTGAAGCCTGGAACGAACTTTGCCTGTCCCCGACCACTCTTTGGATTCCTGTATTGCCCTGATTGCTCCCGTATGAACTTTGCCTGTCTTTGCAATAAATAACATTACTGCATTCTTGGGTCTGCGCCTGGTTTTCCTACTCCCTTCCTGACAAGATTCTCCTTCACAGGCTAGAAAACCTGGTTGATTTGCGTGGACGGGCACTTTCATGGTTTAAATCATACTTATCAGACAGGTTTCAATTTGTGAAATTAGATCAAGAGTTCTCTGACTACTCTCAGGTTAAATATGGTATTCCACAAGGCTCAGTGCTGGGACCATTACTGTTCTCATTATACTTGCTACCACTGGGTAATGTTATTCGTAAACATGGTGTGAAGTTCCATTGCTATGCAGATTATACACAGCTGTACATATCAATGAAACCAGGTGAAATACTTCAACTCACTCAATTAGAGGCTTGTATCTCTGATATAAAAAATTGGATGACAGTACATTTCCTGCTTTTAAATTCAGATAAAACAGAGATGATGGTTTTGGGCCCCAAAAAATTAAGGAAATTAATTAAGATCCAAATTAAGTTGGATCTGCAGTTAGATGCAGGTGATTGCATAGTTACATCAAGTCTAATGGTTAAGAACCTTGGTTTTATTATTGATCAGGATCTTACATTTGACACTCATATTAAAAACACTTCCAGAGTAGCTTTCTTTCACCTAAGAAACATAAAATAAAATTTGGCACATTCTGTCATTAGAGGATGCAAAAACCTTGATGCATGCCTTTGTTGCATCAAGGCTAGACTATTGTAATGCATTATTATCTGGCTCCTCTAGTAGCTCTCTAAAGAGTCTTCAACTAGTACAGAATACAGCGGCACGTATTTTGACTAGATCCAAGAAGTATGAGCACATTACTCCTGTGTTAGCATCACTACATTGGCTTCCTGTTAAATATCAGGCTGATTATAAAGTACTGTTGTCAACTTTTAAAGCAGTGAACGGACTTGCACCTATATATCTGACTGAAATGACTGCCCCTTATAAGCTGACATGACTGCTTCGTTCACAAGAAGCCGGCCATCTATTACTCCCTAGAATTTTGAAAAGCACAGCTGGTGATAGAGCCTTCTCTTTTAGAGCTCCTCTGTTGTGGAACGGTTTACCAAGGCATGTTAGGGATTCGGTTAAATCTAGATTAAAAACCTATCTTTTCAGCCTAGCCTACTGCCAAACATAGTCTAGGTGAAGAGATGGAGAAGGCCATGCCCTAGTGTCTTATAGAGTGAGAAACTTTCCATACTTTATCCTTGATCGGGTGTGGATGGTTTGGAACTCTCTCGGCTGCGTGTATTCTCTGTCCCTCTCCTAATAGGTATGCTGCCATAAGCTACACCTGTTGGGGCTATCTGTATATTTCCTATGCTTGTGCTCCCCTGCTCTTACATAATGCTACTGGCTATAGCACTGCTTTTTTTCTGACTTTCTTTTTCTTCTCTGCCTCGGGGGCACCTGCCCCCAAGCCCTAGATCCTGCGAGAAGTGTGAGCTGCCCCCATCAACCCTCATCCCCACGCCAACCCCAGCTCCTGGATCTGGACCCCCTTCACGTGGTTTAGCCCCCCCCCGCTGACTACCTAACTCAGGAGGGGCAAAGTCTTTCAGCCCTGAGTCACCTTGGACTGACCATGATATGGTATTTTTTGGACACACCCTGTGCCGGGCAGAAGAGGATGGGCTCCCCCCCTTTTATTCTGGTTCCTCCTAAGGTTTCTCCCTACCAAGGGAGTTTTTCCTTGCCACTGTTGCCTTTAGGCTTGCTTTTGGGGGGGTCTAGGTCTGGGTTCCCCCTCTGTTAAGCGTTTTGTGACAATTAAATTGTGAAAAGCGCTATACAACATTTTTTGATTTGATTTGATTTGAAGGGGCTTGGTTAGGGAGGTCAATGGCCAAGAACCCAATGGCCACTCTAAGAGAGCTTCAGAATTCCTCTGCAGCAATGGGAGAACCTGGCAGAAGGACAACCATCTCTGCAGCACTCCATCAATCAGACTTTATGGTAGTGACTAGACTGAAGCCACTCCTGAGTAGGCATATGACAGCCCACTCTGACTTTACCAAACGGCACTTAAAGGACTCTGAGAGCATGAGGAAAAAGATTCTAATAGCCACATTTTTACTTGCATCAACCAGGCATACCCTCTTTAGTGCAGGGGATGCATAAAAGCAAAACAGAGCGTTAAATTAAAAAGTGTACAGAGGAGTAACTTTTTTTTTTAAGTATAGTTTTCTCCCAATTTGATTGCCAATTATACCCTCTGTTTAAATCAATTCACCCTCCTCCACGAGTCCGCCGCCCGTCCTCCGGGTAATGAGTGGTTCTCTGTGGCTCAGTTGGTAGAGCACAGCATTGGCAACGCTTAGGTTGTGGGTTCAATCCCCACTGGGGCCACATATACTGAAAAATGTATACATTCACTACTGTAAGTCGCTTTGGATAAAAGCGTCTGCTAAATGGCGTATATTAATGAGCAAATCTTTCCGGGCCGGTAGATGCACCTCCTCCGAGACAGAACTGGACCATGGATGCCCTTCCTGCTCCTCGACTAAATTGTGCCAACTCACCTTCCCCCCTTCCCCTGGGCCGGACAGCCAAATGCGCTCCCGATCGGGGCTGATGACCAGGGCCGGTGTGGTAGAGACACGGGTTTCGAACCAGGAACCATGTCCCTGACAGGCAGCGCACACCATATCGGACCAGACAAAATACATTGCGTTAGCGTATGCTATCCGCCGCCCCCAGAGGAGTAATTTTAATATTGAAATAAAAAATATGTTGTTTGTTTAGACATTGCATTGTTGCCACAGGAGCAGCATGTCACAGCACATCTGTGTAGATGTAATGGAGTTGGTTCTGCCCGCATCAAGCCTCGAACCGAGGATCTCAACACAACAAGAGAGCGATTTAGCCCCCTAAGCTGAAGACTCAAGTCCCTAACTCTGGGAAATAATCACACTCTTATCCACATCACTTTCTGTAGCGGACGCTCATGTGTTAACACACGTACTGGAGCTCCACCGCTACATTCTCCTCCTTGAAACTCCTGCAGCAGTAACCACGACCTGACCAATTACCAGTCGTAGCATCCGAGTCACAGCACCAAATGTAACAGAGTTGGTTCTGCCTGCAGCGAGTTTCGAACCGAGGATCTCGACGCGACAAGAGAGTGATTTAGTCCACTGAGCTAAAGACTCATGGGAACTAATCATACTCTTATGTACGTCACATTCTGTTGCAGATGCTCACACCGGAGCTCACCCGCTACATAAATATGCTTTTAAAGCTAAAGTTAGGAAGCTAGTAACTGTAGTTAGTTACTTAGCTAGTAATATTGTATGACTGGTTCAAGAGCTGAATTTGTTTTTTCTGCCTCTGCTACCTGACCTGGCAAGCTGTTCCAGGCATTGACAACTCTCTGTGTGAAGAAAAACGTCCTAATATTGAACTTTCTTCTTTGAACTTTTTCAAGAGCTTCTATATTTTTCTTGTAGGTGTGGTGCCCACAACTGCACACAGTACACAGAGGTCTGGCAAAGGCATTATATAACATTAATATAACCTCCTTTGATTTATACTCAATGGAGTAGGACTAAGGACCATCCCCCTTCTTATACATTGAAATTATACTACCCTGCTTCCAGTCATCTGGTATTTCTCCAGTGTTTATGGATTGCCGGAAAAATCTATAAATCCCTAATCTCAAAGTCCTCCGAAACATTCTGTACATTGGCTATACATTTGGCATATTTATAACCTCTTCTCTAGTAAAGCTCTCAACAAAGTAACTGTTTAATGTGTTAGCAATATCCTTATTATTATAAAGCAAAGTTCCTTCCTTATTCTTAATGCATTTACCCTCATCATTAGCTTTCCTTTTTCTACTACAATATTGGAAAAAAAAGCTTAGGATTACTTTTTGCATCTTGGGAAATTTTAATTTCAAACTGCCTTTTAGCTGCTCTTATTTCCTTTTTAGCCTTAGCCCACATATTACAACAAACTACCTTGTTTCCCTTTTTATATACTCACTATAGAGTCACTTCTTCTGCCTCAAAATCACCCTTAAAGATTTAGTCATCCACTGTGGAGACTGTTTTTTCATCCTATTTTTACTTACTTTTCTGATTAATTTACACTGTACATCTACATTAACCCTTTTAAAGTTAGTCCACTGTTCATTCACAGTTCTGCAATCTAGAAGTTTTAACCCATCTATATTATGTCGCTCTCGGACTAAACCAACAGGACACTAACGAGATGGACAATTGGTACCTATCTGTTGTCTATGCCCCAGGTGCTGTTTTCCCTGTTTGCCCTCCTTTCTTCTCCTCCTCCCTATCATTCTGTAGCTAATTGAATGATTACCTTCAGCTCCACCAATTGCTACAGCGGCGAGAGATTGGGTGAGATCTCCCACATGATCCGCGACACGCCCCTATACTATGTTTTTTTAAAAGTACCTCTGCCTGTGATTTCCGATGCCTGTGATCCGGAGAAAGACCCCTTCTGCCGGCTGAGCGTGAATACTTCTGATCCGATTGGGCGTGAGTAACCAGTGCCGCCGCGACCGACGGGGAGTGGACCAGAACAGCAAATGGGACGAAACTGCTGAAATGATTACAACGCTCGTTAATCCACACCGAAAGGGATGAGTTAATTCCATTATAACATTTCAGGCTGTGTTCGAAACCGCTCACTCGTTCCCTATTCCCTATTCCGTATATAGTGTTTACTATATAGTGTACTATGTAGCGAACGACAAACTGTTTTCGGATACTACAACTGAACGTCATTTGCGTCAAAAAAAAGTACTGGATATTCAGGTGACGCAAGCGGATGCACCCAGTATTGCGTAAACAAACCGAGCACTCATGACAGCAGGTTGAAATGTACTCAGGTGGTATCGGGTTTGCATGTTCAGTTTTGAATGTTAAATCCCAAATAAATTGTTGAAATTCTAATGATGTGCAAGTGTGGTTTTGTCAACTGTGGTGCTGTCTGCTAGCCACTGCTTTAGCCACCAATAGCTACCGTTATGGAAGTCGTGAGCTAACTAGCTCGTGTGGAGAAAATAACGTTAGGATAACTCACGAGCTCACGACTAGCACCAACTCCCATAGCGATAATAACGGTAGCTATCGGTGGCTAAAGCAGTTAGCTAACATTACCACCATGATTCCTGTTGCTGTTTTACTGCTGTTGGCTCAACTTTTGTTCTTGAGGCATAAACGGAAGTGTATGTATGACGGTATGACACGACCGCATTGCATTGTGGTACACGGGATAAATTGTAAGGTACATTCGCTGTTCACTACAAATCATGGTGAATTGTGGGTATTTTCTTGTTCACTATATAGTGAACGAAATTAACATTTTAGAATTCGTCGCACACTACAAAATGGCGTACACACTATGGCTGTGTTCGAAACCGCTCACTCGTTCACTATTCCCTATTCCCTATAGTGTTTACTATATAGTGTACTATGTAGCGAACGAAAATACTGTTTTCGGATACTACAACTGAACGTCAGTTGCGTCAAAAAAAAGTGCCGGATATTCAGGTGACGCAAGCGGATGCGGGCCCAGTATCGTAAACAAACCGAGCACTCATGGCAGCAGGTTGAAATGTACTCAGGTGGTATCGGGTTTGCATGTTCAGTTTTGAATGTTAAATCCCAAATAAATTGTTGAAATTCTAATGATGTGCAAGTGTGGTTTTGTCAACTGTGGTGCTGTCTGCTAGCCACTGCTTTAGCCACCAATAGCTACCGTTATGGAAGTCGTGAGCTAACTAGCTCGTGTGGAGAAAATAACGTTAGGATAACTCACGAGCTCACGACTAGCACCAACTCCCATAGCGATAATAACGGTAGCTATCGGTGGCTAAAGCAGTTAGCTAACATTACCACCATGATTCCTGTTGCTGTTTTACTGCTGTTGGCTCAACTTTTGTTCTTGAGGCATAAACGGAAGTGTATGTATGACGGTATGACACGACCGCATTGCATTGTGGTACACGGGATAAATTGTAAGGTACATTCGCTGTTCACTACAAATCATGGTGAATTGTGGGTATTTTCTTGTTCACTATATAGTGAACGAAATTAACATTTTAGAATTCGTCGCACACTACAAAATGGCGTACACACTATGGCTGTGTTCGAAACCGCTCACTCGTTCACTATTCCCTATTCCCTATAGTGTTTACTATATAGTGTACTATGTAGCGAACGAAAATACTGTTTTCGGATACTACAACTGAACGTCAGTTGCGTCAAAAAAAAAGTGCCGGATATTCAGGTGACGCAAGCGGACGGGCCCAGTATCGTAAACAAACCGAGCACTCATGGCAGCAGGTTGAAATGTACTCAGGTGGTATCGGGTTTGCATGTTCAGTTTTGAATGTTAAATCCCAAATAAATTGTTGAAATTCTAATGATGTGCAAGTGTGGTTTTGTCAACTGTGGTGCTGTCTGCTAGCCACTGCTTTAGCCACCAATAGCTACCGTTATGGAAGTCGTGAGCTAACTAGCTCGTGTGGAGAAAATAACGTTAGGATAACTCACGAGCTCACGACTAGCACCAACTCCCATAGCGATAATAACGGTAGCTATCGGTGGCTAAAGCAGTTAGCTAACATTACCACCATGATTCCTGTTGCTGTTTTACTGCTGTTGGCTCAACTTTTGTTCTTGAGGCATAAACGGAAGTGTATGTATGACGGTATGACACGACCGCATTGCATTGTGGTACACGGGATAAATTGTAAGGTACATTTGCTGTTCACTACAAATCATGGTGAATTGTGGGTATTTTCTTGTTCACTATATAGTGAACGAAATTAACATTTTAGAATTCGTCGCACACTACAAAATGGCGTACACACTATGGCTGTGTTCGAAACCGCTCACTCGTTCACTATTCCCTATTCCTATAGTGTTTACTATATAGTGTACTATGTAGCGAACGAAAATACTGTTTTCGGATACTACAACTGAACGTCAGTTGCGTCAAAAAAAAAGTGCCGGATATTCAGGTGACGCAAGCGGACGGGCCCAGTATCGTAAACAAACTGAGCACTCATGGCAGCAGGTTGAAATGTACTCAGGTGGTATCGGGTTTGCATGTTCAGTTTTGAATGTTAAATCCCAAATAAATTGTTGAAATTCTAATGATGTGCAAGTGTGGTTTTGTCAACTGTGGTGCTGTCTGCTAGCCACTGCTTTAGCCACCAATAGCTACCGTTATGGAAGTCGTGAGCTAACTAGCTCGTGTGGAGAAAATAACGTTAGGATAACTCACGAGCTTACGACTAGCACCAACTCCCATAGTGATAATAACGGTAGCTATCGGTGGCTAAAGTAGTTAGCTAACGTTACCACCACCATGATTCCTGTTGCTGTTTTACTGCTGTTGGCTCAACTTTTGCTCTTGAGGCATAAACGGAGGTGTATGTATGACGGTATGACACGACCGCATTGCATTGTGGTACACGGGAGAAATTGTAGGGTACATTTGCTGTTCACTACAAATCACGGTGAACTGTGGGTATTTTCTCGTGAACGAAATTAACAGTTTAGAATTCGTCGCACACTACAAAATGGCGTACACACTATATAGTGTACTATATAGTGAATAGGGAGCGGTTTCGAACACAGCCTCAGTGTGTGCGTTTTCCCAATTTCAATGTGCATCACCACTCACCGTACCGTGTTGCTGGCTTCTCTTTAGACTTCCTGGTCCTGACATCATCGCTCTGACACGGTCTCGCATTCTGGTGACGTGACGTGATTGCCACCGGATTCCACCGGTGCTTCTAATTGACCCTTCGCTAAACCACGCCCCAAAACGCAAACTGGCCAATCACAGCGCCGTGTTTTACATACTCCGACAGAGGGTCCGACATGTCCTCCATTGACTTTCACGCAAAAATTTGAATTTTTCTTCATTTTCGAGCTGGTTTTGCGGATTTTTAGCAAATTATGGTTAAACATTGTGCCTGGGGCACGTGTAACATTGACACTCGTTACCCAGAGAGGTTTGAAGGAGATATACGTTTTTTTCCCTTTACAAAACCTAAATCAAATCCTGAAAAGTGTAGACTGTGGATAAAGCTATGTGTGGACGTCCTCATGCCCAGTTGAACACCTCCAAGATCAACAAGCACAGCTTTGTCTGCTCCAAGGTAAGTAATTACTCTTATCAACCGTAAAATAATGTTATGCTGTTGTTATCAGATGTTAGCTGGTTAACCTAAATTATCGTAAGGTTCGTAGCTATCCGTGGCGCTAGCAAGCAAGCAGCCAGCGACGCTAACGTGGCTACGGTCTGGATATAGGCTACAGCTCCGGGTTGCAACGTTGGTAAAGTTAGACTAAATGTTAGCTTTGTTATTCGTGATCCAGCCAGCTTGCTAACGTTAAGATGTTACTATAATTACTATTTCAGCACTTTGTCAATGGGCGCAGAAACCTGTGGAGCTAACCAGAGTAATGTCGTTACAGCACAGGCTACTAATGTTACGTTAGTTAGCTAATGCTAGCTAACTTACTACTGAATGTAACGTTATATAGGCCTACTGCTTTTGCTTTTTAATGATTGTAATAGTGAATAAAGTGAATAAAGACCTACCCAGCTTTACAGGAACAGTGTTGCTCCTTAATGTCGTTGTCCTCTGTCTCAATCGCCAGGTTATTCACTTTTACTTTGTGATCTGTAGGCTATCCCTTCTATCCAAATTTTTTTTGCGTCGTTTTTTTGCAGAGTAATTGTGATATCCTGGATATAACCTTCGAAAGCATACTGTAGGCTCTTCTGTCTGGTTCTATCGGAAATCTCTTTGTCTATTTTCCAAAAATTGGATAAAATTTCTCCAGGAAGTGCAGTTAGCGACATTGCGAGCGCCATGCTGGCTCCGAAAGCTTGACGGACTTAGTAACAATAACTAAGGGGGGCGTGGTTTAGCGAAGGGTCAATTAGATTACCCCCCCCCCCATTGGCTCTGGCTTGAATCCCAGAGATAACTGTTAAAGCCACTTACCTGGACTCTCTTTTAGATGGACTTTTAGCAAATTGGACTTTCCCTCAGCTGTTTGTTTGTTATATAATTTCCCTTCTATTAAACTGTTGTGTTGTTTATTTTGGGGGCTCTACGTGCCCCCGGACGTACTATTTGCTTTTAACTGTGTAACCACCACCTCTAAGGGAAGTTAAGACAACCCATATCCAATCTCTGCTGTTGGCGCCCCCTCCTGGCAATTCTGTAACGTGCCCCTAACGTGACCTTCCTTTTAATGGTTGATTTATCTGGAGTGATTTGCCTTAGGATGCCCCTGTAGTGGAGCCTCACATACTGATGAGCGCTAGCTAGTATCATTGTACAGTGTGATATTGGGTGTCTAAATTTCACTATTTTAATTAAATGGTTTGACAATTTGAGTAACCCTCGCTTGCTGCATGTTTGGCAACCTTATGACTATTCACGTTTGAACCAACGGTTTGATATACTTGCTTGGAGTTCACTGTGTAACAGGTATCCGCTACGGTATTCCCTAGCCTAACAAAGGTTTTCTTTTTCTTTTTCTTTACTTTGACCATTTGCTGTGCAACCATAAAGGCTTACAGAAATATCATGAGGATCAGTGCCTCCTAGAGGTCGGTCAATTGGCATCCTATACTCTCATTTAAGTCAGGTTGGTGGTTACTGTGTCTGTTAATAAAGATTTGTCTGAACTTTCACCTTGTGTCTGCCTGTGTCCTGGGGATCACTGAACCTGTGCTGGAGAGAGGGAAGCTGTTAATTAGGCTAGGTTTGGCGGCAACAGTGTGGTATAATGGTTAGGGAACTGGGCTTGTAACGTTAAGGTTGCAGGTTCAATCCCCAGGTGGGACACTGCCATTGCACCCTTGAGCAAGGTACTTAACCTGAATTGCTTCAGTTCATATCTAGCTGTATAAATGGATTGTAAGTACCGGTAAATGTAAACTGTAAGTCACTCTGGATAAGATCATCTGCTAAATGCCTGTAATGTAATGTTTATTACCTGAATCTTTCCTGCTACATCTTCTCCAGCGACAATTACTTAAATTCTCTCTCATTTTATTAAAGTCAGCTCATCTGAAGTTTAAAAAAATCGGAGGCCTCCCCGACTGCATAGCGGTCTAATGCACACATATTTTGGCTGGTCCAATGAGTGTGTGCTGCATGTCACAGTCGCGGTTCAAAACCTGCAACTGGACCAGATGTAATATTTCAAGGAACCAAGAAACTCAACAAACAGAAAGATTTTGAGTGCTTGTCATCATGAATAACTTTTCTTACAATGTCAGACAAGTTATATAAAGCATGATCGCAGTGAATGCACTCTTTGTAGCAGCCCCGAGATCAACATGGAAGCAATGCAGATTTGTTCCATTTTACATTTTTATATTTTAAGCATTTAGCAGATGCTCTTATCCAGAGTGACTAACAAGATGTTCATTAATACATGCTAGGAACATGCATAGTTCGCGCAAGAGATCAGTGCAGTAATACAGCAATAGACATTGTTGCAGGCAGCTGCATACCATATCTATAATACTGGGAAGGAAAAGGTTTGTAATTTTTTATTATTTATTAATTTTTTCCCCAGCCAATAAGTCTGAACTTCTTCACAGCATAACACACAGCAGTACAGAATCCATGATGGACACATGAGAGTAATAAGGGACTATTTCTTACAACTAATTTTATGGGACCATCTGTGTTGGGCTAGTACTAGGCTTAGGCCCAGGATTTGTAAATATCTACTTCAAACACAAGCAAGCTTTGGCTACATTGACCGTGGAACTCTCCAACATTATAGCAAAGCTGATGCCATTGTTTAAAAAACCTCATTCCTCCCCCACCCAGCTCGAGTAGGTCTGCATGTCGCGCCACCATCTCTCATTGTCTGCATCCCTCCTACACTCCCGGACGTGTGGTTTTCTATTTCTGCCTATTCCGGATGCCGCACTAATGGGCTCCTTGAGGAATAGCTGTAGTCTGTGGGTGGCTGAGAGATGAGCAGGAGCTGATACAAAGAGGGGGATAAGCAGACCCCATATGGGGGCGGGAGGATGTGCGTCAATCACCAAGGGAGTAAGAGAGACAAAAAAAAAACAAGCGGATGAATGTCTGTTGAAGGACATAAATAGAGAAAGGCAGACTTTGTTTACCAACATGTTACCTTTGCTCATAACCATCTTTAAATCTCAGTCGAATTAACAGTATTTCCTCCCCAAACACACAATACTTAAATATAGAGTTGGTGATCCTATTTCTTATTGACAGACAGAGGATAATACAATTTTTGTCATTTATTTATCCAGTGTTCCAGGTTTATTCCAATGGAGCTCTTGATTAAGTTGAATACTATTTTTGACAATTTGGTTCATCAACAAAAAACGAAACAAATGTGCTTTTCTTTTTCTTAGTATAATAGCACATCCGAGATCATTTTTAGTCCTCGACCAAAAGCAGATATTTGTTAAGTTAAGTCAATCTTCATCACAAACACTACAGACACTATTCTGTGTTTTCCTGGAGTAAAAAAGATTGTGGACATAGCCTATCCCTCAACTTTCATCATTAACTTATGGAAACTGGCGGCATTGTTTCATTACATAGCATTCTGAACAGCACTACTGAGCGTGCGAGTCATCGCCGAGGAAATCCCCTTTCTCAACTGTGTCGGATGGGCATGGCGTCACACATCGAATCCATCAAGCCCAATCGGAAACAACCCACGCGCCTCCCACGGGCAGACGGGCAATGCTACCGGCGCACATGTACAGCTGATGTCATGTTTTTTGTGTGTGTGTGTGTGTGTGATTTATTTTATTTTATATAATACGAAATATTATATATAATAATTGCCATTTAGCCATAACTGGTTGTCTGATAATAACGCATGATACTGATGATGATGATTATTATTATTTCCATTTAATTTTATCCATCATTGTTATTATTAGCCTATAGCTTATCCGTTACCATCATAAAATAAAAATACCAACGTTAAGTACATCATCCACCCGTATGAAAGACTCCATGCTACACTGGAACGTGCACTTGAATGATCAGTGTCATGGATTCGATTGAGACGTTAAATTGGCGGTATAAGTGTATCATTTATACGATGTTTTCCTCGGCATTGCATAGTATTTCAGTGAGCACCGTTCATCTATGAAGAGAAAGCAATTGAGCACTGCAGGTTAATTGTTTTGTAGGGTTAAATAAAAAAACCCCCCCTCCGTACACGCCCCATTTAGGAAGCCTTCTCTCCACCCGGGAGAGGAAAGCTCTTTTTCGGTCAGATGGCGTGCTGCAATCCGCCCCCGGGTCTCTCGCACCCACACATCCAGCAAAAGGCTGTCATTAACAATGCGGTCCGTGGAGGAGGAACAGTGGCCATAGAAAACAAGCTTCTCAGACACAGGCTATAGATAGAAAAATAGAAAATAATGTATTTAAGAGGTACAAAATAGCGAATCTATTTCGACTTGATAGAGTCAAAAGGGATATACCCGTCCCAGAACAAACATTTCAAACTTTTTCACAAGTTTTATGGCAAGACGGACGATTCGACACCTGTTTTTATTCAATGGCGGGGGGGTGGGGGGGTAGTAGTATCGATAAGGGGGAAACTAGCTAGCAAACAAGTATTCTACAACACGGATAAAGAAACCTGAAAACCGCCAGAACACTTGACACTGAAGGGGGAAAGGAGTGGTGGTACAGCCCTCTTTCTCTCAAATTTCTGCAGTGGTCTTCGACGCGTCTCATCTGCTGTTTCAACGGAGCAACTTCAGTGTGTGTAGTTACGAAAGCTGGGCTGCATGATAGCGCAACAGAAAGTGGGTCGATCATTTTGTCATTGAAGGTTCATTACGCGCAGGTCTCCCGTGACACCTCCAGACTGTCGGTTTCGGACGAGGTAAGAATACCGTTTGTGTATGGAAACCGGACTAGAGTCCGTTGTTTCAGCAGCCTTGCGTGGCTAATGTGGACTTTCTTCTTGAGTAAAACTGGACTTGGAGTACCAGAGAAACGCTTTTTTAAAACTCAGTCCCCCAAATATTATTTGTATAATTGAACAATTAAACAAAATTAATCATTTTTTAATTGTCTCCTGTGTTTGGTCAGATGTGGAAGGTCATATGGCTTGCTGTCTAATACCTAGGATATAGACATCTTCTAACATGTTTAAGATAAAACCGCTTAGCATGGAAAATATGTTTCCATTCTCAGACTTGATTAGCCTATATTTGAGAGACCCGTAACAGCCAAATTATTGTAGTTCGTCCTATTCCTTTGTGGTTTAGGTACAAATACGCTTTAAAGTGGCTTCCAGTAATGTTGGTGAACATCCAATCAGCGTCTAGTGGGCTGCATGTACACTACCGGTCAAAAGTTTTAGAACACCTCAATTTTTCCAGTTTTTATTTAAGTTTATGCAGTTTAATGTTTCAATGTACTCTGAAATTAAAGCATAGAACAAATAAACAATTGGAGATTTAAAAAAAAATCATGGAATTGTTTTGTTTAACAAAATTTTATCAACATTTTTGACTCATCAAAGTAGCCACCTTTTGCAGATATAACAGCCGAACACACTCGTGGCATTCTTTCTACAATGGAAATCAAATATTTTTCAGAAAGTTCTTCCCAACACTGTTGCAGAAGTTCCCACAAATGTGTTGCACTTGTATGTTGCTTTGCTTTCACCCTTCTGTCCAGTTCATCCCAAACAAGCTCGATGGGGTTTAAGTCTGGAGACTGTGCTGGCCATTCTATGATTTTAAGCCTACCATCTTGTTATTTTCTTCTAAGGTAGTTCTGACATAGCCTGGAGGTATGTTTTGGGTCATTATCTTGCTGTAGAATGAACCCCTGACCAACTAGGTGTAGACCAGAGGGTATTGCATGGCGCTGCAAAATGCTGTGGTAGCCCTTTTGGTTCAGGGTGCCTGTCACTCTGCAAGTTGCCGACTCTGGATCCAGCAAAAGAGCCCCAGACCATCACACTTCCTCCTCCATGTTTGACAGTTGGTTGTCTACAAAAACCTTTCAAAATTGCAAGATTTCAAATTTTGATTCATCGGTCCATAAGACCTTCTTCCAGTCTTCAGTAGTCCACTGGCGGTGCTTCATGTCCCAGGCAAGCCTCTTTTTCTTATTTTGCCATCTTAGCAATGGCTTTCTTACTGCCACTCGACCTGTCAAACTTGCAGCTCCAAGTCTTCTTTTCACAGTTGAAACTGAGACTTCCTTACTTCGACCACTGTTAAGCTGTGCTTGAAGCTGTTGTACTGTGAGCCGCCTATCACGCAACTTGTCTCCTGATTTTGTTGTGGCTTTGGGTCTGCCAGACCTCTTCCTGTCAGAGTTTCCAAGTGCCTTTTGATGGTGTAGGGCCTTTTTTTTTTTTTTTTTTACTCTGAAATGTACATTATTTTTCAGTTTTTCCATTTAAATTTAGTTTTAGTTTTTAACCTCTGGCAGTTTACCGCTTACCTTTGTACCATTTCAGGTTATTCACTGGACTGCTTAAATTTCAGTAAAAACTGGAAAATGGGGATGTTCTAAAACCTTTGACCAGTAGTGTACACGTATTTCTGCTTTTAATGGTATTTTAATTACCATTGGTTTTAGGACACACTCCAGGCAAGAACCATTTAATTGGGTTTAAAAGTCCCCCTCTCCATGTTTCATTGTGTTAGACTTATTCTACAATAGATTAAGTTCATTTTTTGTCGCAAAATTCTACACAAAATAGCCCATAATGACAAAGTGAAATCAGGTTTTTAGACATTTGTGCTCATTTATTAAAAATCTAAATGTAAAATATCATATGTACATAAGTGTGCACACCCTTTGATATGACACCCAAAAGTGAGCTGAGGTGCATTTTGTTTCCACTGATACTGCTTGAGATGTTTCTACAACTTGATTCTAGTCCACCTGTGGTAAATTCAATTGATTGGACATGATTTGGAAAGGCACACACCTGTCTATATAAGGATCCACAGTTGACAGTGCATGTCAGAGTAAAAACCAAGCCATGAAGTCCTAGGAACTCTCCATAGACCTCCGAGATAGAATTGTGTTGAGGCATAGATCTGGGGAAGGGTATAAAAACATTGCTAAAGCATTGAAAGCACCCAGGAGAACAATGGGCTCCATCATTGTGAAATGGAAGAAGTTTGGAACCACCACAACTCTTCTTAGAGCTGGCCGTCTGGCCAAACTCAGTAACCGGGCAAGAAGGGCCATGGTCAGGGAGGTGACCAAGAACCCAATGGCCACTTGAAGAGAGCTTCAGAGTTCCTCTGCAGCGATGGGAGAACCTGGTAGAAGGACAAACATCTCTGCAGCACTCCATCAATCAGACCTTTATGGTAGCACTTGGCATTCAAGCCAAAAAGTTCAATTTGTGTCTCATCAGACCGGAGAATCTTTTTCCTGATGCTCTTAGAGTCCTAAGTGCCATTTGGTGAACTCCAGGTGGGCTGTCATATGCCTTTCACTCAGGAGTAGCTTCCATCTAGCCACTACCAAAAAGGCCTGATTGATGGAGTGGTGCAGAGATCGTTGTCCTTCTGCCAGGTTCTCCCATCGCTGAAGAGGAACTCTGAAGCTCTCTTTGAGTGGCCATTGGATTCTTGGTCACCTCCCTGACCAAGGCCCTTCTTGCCCGGTTACTGAGTTTGGCCGGACGGCCAGCTCTAAGAAGAGTTGTGGTGGTTCCAAACTTCTTCCATTTCACAATGATGGAGCCCATTGTTCTCCTGGGTGCTTTCAATGCTTTAGCAATGTTTTTATACCCTTCCCCAGATCTATGCCTCAACACAATTCTATCTCGGAGGTCTATGGAGAGTTCCTAGGACTTCATGGCTTGGTTTTTACTCTGACATGCACTGTCAACTGTGGGACTTTATATAGACAGGTGTGTGCCTTTCCAAATCATGTCCAATCAATCGAATTTACCACAGGTGGACTAGAATCAAGTTGTAGAAACATCTCAAGCAGTATCAGTGGAAACAAAATGCACCTCAGCTCACTTTTGGGTGTCATATCAAAGGGTGTGCACACGATATTTTACATTTTGATTTGTAATAAATTAACACAAGTGTCTAAAAACCTGTTTTCACTTTGTCATTATGGGCTATTTTGTGTAGAATTTTGAGACAAAAAATGAACTTAATCTATTGTAGAATAAGTCTGTAACGCAATGAAACGTGGAGAGGGTGAAAGGGGTGTGCAGACTTTCCGGCTTGACTGTATATATATATATATATATATATATATATATATATGTATGTATGTATGTAATTTAGAAGCCTAAGGACCCCCACAAGAATTAGGTGTTAAATTGTAAAAAGGTTATGTTTCTGATAACCAAATTTGGAAAAGAAATTGGACAATGTTTTGCAATGTAACAAATGTAAATAATCAAGACCTACAAACTGTTCCTTGTACACACTGTTCCAAACTGAAATATGGAGGGCAGAAAATACTAGCACTGCTACCATTACTACTCAACTAATAGCAACTTGACAACCGTGTGGATCATGCATGCTTTGCTGAGAATTTCATCATCATGTTACCAATGTGGCCACATTGGGGGAGAGAGGGCCCTCAGAAGGGTAGGCTTACACGGGTGATGGTAGAGAAATGTGGATGTATTTGTATATACTGAATATTTTAAGCTTTCTGGCATTTAATTAAACTATGATCTGAAAAGGCTGCCACATACAGCCTCGCTTAAAGTTCCTATATCTCACTGTCCCTGGCGGTCTTAGGACTGGAGCATCAGAATATTAAAACGAATTTATGTGGAACTTTTAAAACATTTTCCAGCCCACCACAAACTGCCTAATTTATAGGCCATGCTTTCTTCTTTAATTTCCATACAGTAGTAAAATAACTTTGCACAGCTCTAGATACAGACACAAACCTTTTATGGTTGTCCTGGGGACAAAATATCGAAATTGAATTTCCAAAAGTGTTACCTTGACATCAGGGCTCCCAAAGATTGGTCCTAGAGAGCCACTGGTCTGTTGTTTGTTGTTGTTACTCAGCGATTAATTGATTAAATAAAGCAGTTGATTGTACGATTATGTCACCTCCCCTGATTTATTGGGTTTAAATTCAGGACCAGGGTTGAGGACCCCTGCTCTATATTAGAGGTTGGTGGTCTGACCCATACCCCTGTGTTATTTTATTGAGGGAACTGGTAGGGATTGCAAGTGATCCCTATTATTAATCTAATCCAGGGAATTGATAGGATTTGTTCGCATAAATCCCAAGTGATGCAGTCATTGCCTTCCCCTCACAGTCCGCCATGTCGCTGCCACGCACACTGGGGGAGCTGCAGCTCTACCGCGTGCTGCAGCGGGCCAACCTGCTGGCCTACTATGACACGTTCATCCAGCAGGGTGGCGACGACGTGCAGCAGCTGTGCGAGGCCGGGGAGGAAGAGTTTCTGGAGATCATGGCACTGGTCGGCATGGCCACCAAGCCTCTGCATGTGCGTCGCCTGCAGAAGGCCCTGCGTGACTGGGCCGCCAACCCGGCCCTGTTCAACCAGCCCCTGGCCAGTGTACCACTCAACAGCATCCCGCTGTTTAAGATCGACACCTCTGGCGGGGCTGCAGGCGCAGGAGCCACTGGGGGATCCAGGAAGTCTCTTAGCAATGGTCAGCCGGGGTCCCCATGCGAGAGGGAGGAGCGGACCTCTCTCACCCCCCTGCGCAGTGCCAGCCCTAAAAGCCCATGCTCCCAGGTCTCCCCGCAGCCTCCTGACACCTTTTACCGGGACAAGCTCTCGCCCATGGACCCGCAATGGCTGAGCCAAGAACCCGACAGGAACTTCAGCGAGGACCAGCCCAGCCCCCCGCTGCCTCCGACCCCGTCCGCCTCCTCCTCCACTTCTGCCTCGGGCTGGCCTGGAGGCCAGTTGGATGGAGAGACGGCCAGGGCAGTGAGCGAGAGCGTGGGTCGGCTGCTGCACACAGTGCCCAGGACCGATTCAGGGGAAGTGAAGGCCCTACTGAAACTGAACAAAAAGCTGGCCAAGACAGTTGGGCACATCTACAAGCTGGACCCCAAGGACCCAGCCAAAGAGGAGGAGATCCGCAAGTACAGCCTCATCTATGGGCGATTTGACTCCAAGAGGAGGGAGGGGAAACAGCTCACGCACCATGAGGTGAGGGCTGTGGCACGGAAGCTTTTGCTAATACGGTTCTATGTTCCAATGCACACTGACACAATAGCTTTTTCATAAAAGTAAAAGGCAGGTGCACACACAGGCAAGTGCAGAAACACTAGCTCACATGATAAAGTGCCATGTTTGAAATAAATATACAATGCACAAAGAACAAGCAGTAATTTAATAAACAAAGAAGAGGGTGTGTGTATTCATGGTTGCATCTATCACATGCGTTCAGGGTTTATTTGATGCCCACACACTGGTCTGAGGAGAGTTATTTTTTTCCATAATGTAATTATGCATATAAAGATATTTCATATTGATATTTTATGTATGTACGCACACTCTGTTTTGGTATAAAGCTCAAACATTTTAAACACAGGAAATGCTCCAAGAATGACTGAATCCAATGTTGTGCTTCTTACAAAAGAGTAGGTGCCATTTACACCAATCACATTTATCTACCACAATGTCTACACTCTCTTCTTCTTCTTTGTGTACAGATGATAATCAATGAAGCAGCGGCCCAGTTTTGTATCCGTGACAATGCCCTGCTGTTGAGGCGGGTTGAGCTGTTCTCATTAGCCAGACAGGTTGCCCGAGAATGTGCCTATACATCAACACTCAAGAATTCCAGGTCAGTGTGTAGCCTTGTATGTCATGGGGTCACAGTCTCCCTCTCTTGTCACTCTCTCTCTCTCTCCCTTTGCACATACTGCTGTCATGTTGTTGTCACTCTACTAAAGAAAATAAGTATTTTCAAAAATGTGCTGCTTAACTGAGTTGTGAAAGTAGTGTGGCATTTCTAAAACTGAAATATAAACTACTCACGAAGGTCCAACGAAATTGGTTGCACCCAATTGTAGTTGACTTAGAGACATTATAGAAACACCAATGTTTCTTTCCAGCCTATTATTTCGAAACCTAGTTTCATAAACAGAGCTTTTTGTGTTTATTGCACTGTGTACGTGCATTTCCGTGTCTCTGCAGGCCCAGTGATTAGGCTGAGTAGGGACAGAATGGGTGTTAAACAGGCACATTGAAATGTGAACAGGACACGGATGTTGGACTATGTACTCCCACAGCAGGAAGCATTCTGCTCTGGCAGAAGAATACCAGTACTACACTGGTCTGGCTACAGATGAAGCCTTTTAACATCTCCGTTTAAAGCCATACTCTTCAGCTACTGTACATTAAAAAGCAATACAGAAAAAAGAATCTACAGTTAAAATGAATGAA
The DNA here is from genome assembly GCA_029706075.1 of Aldrovandia affinis. NCBI lineage: Eukaryota > Metazoa > Chordata > Actinopteri > Notacanthiformes > Halosauridae > Aldrovandia > Aldrovandia affinis. Next base: position 313,825 of record JAINUG010000168.1, read on the forward strand.
TGCCACTGAGCATTTTTTATACTGCACTTCAGACTATTTTAATGTTTATAAACTCTGCATTTTAGTTTAATGTTGATTTAAAACCAAGGACTCATAGAGACTGAATACATAGGTTTTGTACAGATTGTGTGAAGGTTTTCTCCCTACAATTGTTTTCAGTTTATTAGGAATTATGTTTGCCACTATTGGTGTAGGTTTGGGCATTTTCTTAAAAAAAAAATGTTTCTTGCTCCCTTTCTACAGAACAAACACAGATGACAGCACCCTGCCACCACAGAAGAGAATCAAACAAGAGGTGAGTGCATTCTTTCAAATTTCAATACAGATCAACAGGTACACATTTACAATTAGGCAGGAATGTAGAATACATTTTCATGATGTATTTACCTACTTTTGTGGGAAATCTTGTATAAAATTGCCTTCAAGAAGAACTGAATCAGACTTTTTTGGAGACAATTTATCTTGGAAATATAGTTCCTTGGATTACATAATGTAGAATCCATTTAGTCCCACACACACATACGCACATACACAAAGTGAGGACGTTGCAGTAATGTAACAAGCCAACAATTACAGTCGGGCATTCTAAATTGAAGAGAAGAAAAGCACAGGGAATAAAAATATGTCACAGTTGATGTAATATTATAATATAAAGTGATGCAATATTAGTGTGGTTAAAGTATATTTGGTGTGGATGACGGTGCAAGTGGTTCACTGTGCTGCAGGTAATTGTGTCAGAATGCGTTTCCTCATCTCATGACATCACTGAGGGGTTGGCTGCAGGGTCCGAGGGTGGTCACCAGGGGGCGCTGAGGTCGGGAGGAGATGAGGACAGCATGTCAGGAGAGAGCCTGGATGGCCTGACGCAAGGTGTTGTGTCTTAAGTGCATATTGTATCGGAAAACATGCAATTTTCCATTATTCGTTGTATATTTTAATCATTCGTTATCATCTTTCATTACGTTCTCATTCAGAAATCTGTTCTCTGTTACTAAGCCACAGTCTTTTGATGCTTTTTGGAAAAAGGTTATTCTCCTTCTTAAGATGTAAAGACCAAGATGAGACAGAGACTTCAAAGTGGAAATTTGTCATAGCAACTTAACATTTTCAATGGGAGCACATTGACCTAGATACCAAGTCTTACTCACCCGGACATGGAGCCAGCCAAAATCTAGGGAAACAGGAGTGCTGCTGCAGTCCAACTAAATATATCTGCCACTTCCATGTTTTGTTTGGCTCATATCATCATCAGGGATGACGATGATGATGATGATGATGATGATGATGATAATGATGCACAGAATCCAAATAAATTTTACCTGCTTTTTATGCTTTCTGCTGGGTGCAAATACGATTTATTATTATACTATTGAGCAAAAAGTATTTTACTCCTGTATATGAGTCAGGTTTGTGTTAATTACATTGGAATTAAGTCTGCACATTGGAAGAAAAAATTGCCCTCATAATTGTCTGAAGTGTTTTGTTTGTTTTGTTCATGTCTGCTGGTCTGTATTAGCAGGTGTGGGTTCACAATCCAGCCACTCTTCATCCCCCTGTCCCACAATGGAGGCCTCTGCCCCACCCACCTGGAGTCGCAACCTCATGCAACAGACACTAATGGATGAGGGGCTGCGATTGGCTAGGTTGGTGTCACATGATCATGTGGGCAAGGCCAGCCCAAGGACCCAGTCTGCAGGTAAAAGGACATGCTATCATAATAATTTTTACTGAGCAATATGAAACAATACCCAGAATGAGATATTGCTTTGGAATTATATTAAGATGTAACATCTTAACAATTTAATTAAGTTTGCTTATTAACAATTTCAAACAGGATTAAAAACAAACTGTAACAGTATGTGCTAAAAAGAGATGGGGTCACAGCAAATATGTTGGCGCCATTAGGAGCCATTAAAAAGGATTTGTGTAGGATGTGGGGAAAAAGAAGTATTGTCTTAGGGAATATTTTATTGTCTATGAAAGAGGGCAAGAGAGTGTGGAGTTAAGTTGTGCGTCATTCATTTCACCACTAAAGAGCTAGATTTCACTGCTAGAGAGGAAAAAAATGAAATTGAGAGTTGGGAGTTAGTCACTGTAGAAAAAGATTTCTTGAGATGAGAAGGAGTGGGAGTGAGTAATTGAGAAGGAAGAACTCATTGACTCAAGATAGACCGGACCAGAGTGGTTAACACAGTGTTAAGCAAGAACAAGACAAAGTCAGTGAAGGGTGCAGAGCAATGAGAGAGACACGAAAGAGAAAGAGTCAAGCAGCAGCAGCAGTTAAAGAAGCAATACACTGGGAGAAGGGCAGGGAAGAGCCAAGAGTGACCCCTACATTATTAAAATACAGGGAAGGGGAGAGAGTGAGAAATGGAGAGGTCAACAATGATGGAGCAGGAAGAAATCAGAGGTGGGATTTAGAAAGCTGTTGGACATGCAACCCAGAAGACATATCTAATAGATTTGTTGAAAGGATAGCTGAGAATCAGAAAATCATGATATAAATTATGAATTATTATGTCATGACCTAAAGAAAATGTTGTCAGTATTATCCCTGCTGTACCAATAGCACTATCGGTAATCGTGTAAGCTGGCATGCATGCACCAATAATAATAATAAATGTCACCCCAACTCCACAAGTGCTGCATCCCATTTTGAAATTCCCATTTTTAATTTCCATTGATGAGTGAATTTCACCTTACACATGTGACCAGCACATATACATCAGACAGGGTCTAAAAAAATATATACACATATACAGTATATATACAGTCGAGTCCAGAATTATTGGCATCCTTGATGAAAATGAGCAAAAAATGATGTATAAAATAAACAATACAGGTTATGAGCTATGTTGTATGCCCAAATAAATTATTAAATTATATTATTTTATACTAGTATAATTGTTTAGAGAAAAATATTTTCTTTGACAGACACAGATATGTTACTGGCACCCCTAATAATTATTTTAAATAAAATCCAACAAAAATAAATCTGCTTCTGTAGTGTTTTATGCGATTGGTGAATATAGTGGAGGCGTGGGTCTTTGACCATTCCTCCATACAGAATCTTTCAATATCCTTCAAATCCTTCAGACTGCTTGTGGACTGCTCTGTTCAATTCAACCCACACATTTCTGATGGGCTTTACGTCTGGAGACCGAGATGGCCATTGCAAAACCATTGTCATTTTGTCATCAGTTAACCATTTATTGGTTGATTTTGAGATGCTGAAAGATTGTTTTGCAGCTAAGTTTAAGCTATATATATATACTGTGTATATATATATATATATATATATATATATATATACATGTACACAAACACATACATACACATATGACTAATATATATAGACAAATAAATGAGTCATACTGCCAAGTCAATTAATCTAAAGTTGCCCAAGTTCATCATGGTCTTTTTCTTTTTGCTGGAGAGTCATTGTGCTGTTTGCTATCACAGCAGGAAATGCGATGCCCTTATAAGGCTTGTCTGTGTTTTCCTTTGCTGTCATATGCATGAGCTCATTCAGACCTGCCACTTGGGGAGTTGAGAGAGAAGGAGAGGAGAGAGGCAGTGGGTCGGATGGGTGCTGAAGGGCTGTTAAACCCCCTGCCCCTCCCACACACTTTACGTCAGTGTGTTTGAGAGCTACGTGCGATAAAGAGTGGGAGGGAGGAGTAGATGAAGGGAGGAGATGGATGAGTGGGAGGTGGTGGGAGTGGAATCGCGTTGACTCAAGCACAGCAGAACAAAAATAAAATGTGTGGGCAGAGAGCTTGTGCCATTATATATTTTTTCTTTTTTTTCGTTCTTTCACAAGAAAAAAATAGCAATTTGCATATGATGTCTCTCTCTCTCTTTCCTTTGGCTCTTTTCCTTTTCTGTCACACAAATTGCTTGTTTTGGTCTCCCGCTTCCTCCTGCAGCTAGTTTTTTACTCTTCTGGTCTCTTGATTCATAACTGCTAAAAGGTTTTACAGCTTTACATTAATACTAATAGACTGCCTGCTTTCCAAAGTACAGATGATATGTCACACTGAGTAAAGTCATGCACAGAAAACGACACATTTTTAGACAATCTCTTAGATTACAGGTAGAGGTTATATAACAAATTATGAAAAAATGAAAGGATTGAAAGGATGCTGCTTTTTTGTAATTTTGCCAGGGTAATCTAATATTGGTGAATGCTGTACACCTCTGTTTACCTCTGTGAACTTCTGTGTGTGTGTGTGTGTGTGTGTGTGTGTGTGTGTGTGTGTGTGTGTGTGTGTGTGTGTGTGTGTGTGTGTGTGTGTGTCCATTGAAAGGATGCTGCTTTTTAGTAATACGAGATGAGAGGTGAGATAATACTTTATTGTCTGCTAACACAGAAAAAAGTTTTTCATCCAAACAGCTTCCCATACACCACCATATTAGATATACACAAACCATAACAAAACAACACATCAGTACACATTATTACACAGTCTTACTGCACTTCCCTAGTTATTGCACATGGCATGTACTATTGCTGATTCAGCATTTTAATAGAATATGGAACAAAAGGGTTTTTAAATAGGCTCCTCAATGCAAAGAAAAACCTAACGGGCCTTCCCGAGGGCATACGTTGGTACTCGCTATTTGAAACATGGCTGCGGTCCGATGAAATCTTGTTGGCCTGTCTCAACATGCTATTGTTGTAAGGTTTTTGGAAGGTCTGCTCGAGTGATTGTCCAACAATCTTGGAGCAGATCTTGGAGCATATCCTGAGCAGTTTGATTTTAGCTGCACTGAAATACCGTTATACCAGACAGTCATACCATACTGCGTCACACTCTGAATGGATGAACAGAAAAATAAATACAGAATTTCCCTGCTTACTCCAAAGGACCTTAGCCTACGTAAGAAATAAATCCTTTGTTGTACTTTGTTACAGATATGGTCTACATGTACCTTCCATGACAAGAATTCGTCTATATATACGCCTAAGTATTTGTAGGATGTAACCTGCTTTATGACCTCATTGTGAATTCTAACTGGATGGGCAGTAATAGCATTCTGGGGGCCAAGAATAATCTCCTCTGTTTTTTCTGGTATTTAAATCAGGTGGCTATGATCACACCACTCCACAAGACCACTGACATTGTCTTGGTGGAGATTGGGGTCATCAGTGTCGCTCAACGGGGAAAGTAAGGTGGGCTTATTTGTATAGGTGTAGAGCGTAAATAGCAGTGGTGAGCATTGAGTGGCAACCTTGGGGGTGCTCCACAGTTGGTTGATAGAAGAGAGGAGAGGCCTCCCGGGTGGTCTAGCGGCTACAACGTTCGACTCTGTCTACTGTGGCCGGGGTTCGATTCCACTGGCCATGCCAGTGTCTGCTCTGGCCGGGAGTGCCACTAGGGGGCGGCAATTGGCTGTTCGCGCCAGGGAGGGGGGCGGGAAGCCGATATGAGTTTGGTGCGTATAGGAGTGGCTCTATGTGTACCAGAATTAGTCGATGGCTTGGCGAGTGCCGACTCGGTACTTTGCCTTTGTCACTGCCGGTCTCAGGGCTACGGTAACGAATTTACAATACGAGGGGGGATTGACATGAATAGAGAAGGTGTAATTGGCTACTGAATTGGGAGAAAATCAGAAACAAAATCTTTAAGAAGCGAGGAGAGTGTGTTATTAACCTTAACCAGCTGCTGTCTGTAAGAAAAGAATGAAACCAAAAAATAAGATGTGGATTAATTTGTTGTTTTAGCATTTTTGAGAGAAGAATATTGGGTCGAATAGGATTGAATGCGGGGGAGAAATCGATGAAGACCACCCTAGCAAATGCTTTCTCCAGGTGTTTTGAAATTAGATGTGTCAGGGTGGCCACAGCATCATCTGTGCTGCATCCATAACGATACGCAAATTGATAGGGATCTATCTATGTCAGTTTGTTTTGCACTGACATTGAGAGATTGTCAACCACATTCCCTCAAGTGATTTCATTAATATAGACGTGAGAGCGACTGGTTGGAAATCACTGTATTGTCTAGGGCAGGGTTTCTTAGGGGGGGGTGATATAGGAGGTCTTTCATACTTTTGGTATGACATGTCTATCAAGAGACAATTGAAAGATAGGTTGCCAAACAGGAGCCAATTCATTTGCAACAGCTTTAAGAATGAATGCACTGATATTATAAGGAGCAGTCGCCTTACGTGCATTTAGCCCTTTAAAAGTATTGGTAACTTGAGTAACAGTGATCACTACTCTGAGTCAACAAATTCAAGTCAAACTAATATTGCCAGGTTAATCTAATGATGGTGAATGCTGTTCATCGATGGTTACATTACATTACAGGCATTTAGCAGACGCTTTTATCCAGAGCGACTTACAGTTTACATTTATTTACAATCCATTTATACAGCTGGATATTAACTGAAGCAATTCAAGTTAAGTACCTTGCTCAAGGGTACAACGGCAGTGTCCCACCCGGGGATTGATAACCTATTACCCTAACCATTACACTACACTGCTGCCTGAATGCTGTTCACCTCTGTTTAATGATGGTGAATGCTGTTCACCTCTGTTTAATGATGGTGAATGCTGTTCATCTCTGTTTAATGATGGTGAATGCTGTTCATCTCTGTTTAATGATGGTGAAGGCTGTTCATCTCTGCTTAATGATGGTGAAGGCTGTTCATCTCTGCTTAATGATGGTGAAGGCTGTTCATCTCTGTTTAGTGATGGTGAATGCTGTTCATCTCTGATTAATGATGGTGAATGCTGTTCACCTCTGTTTAATGATGGTGAATGCTGTTCATCTCTGTTTAATGATGGTGAAAGCTGTTCATCTCTGCTTCCCCTGTGAACTCAAGTCTAGTCCTTCCTCCCGCCACAGACTAATGGGCTCGGCCTGTTTCTTTACAGAGAGTGAAGAGAAGACATCAGCCAGGCCTCGAAGACGAAGCAGCTCAGGCAGCACCAAAGACGATTCAGACAACAGTGGAAAATAAAAAACCCTTTAACCACCCAGCGTTTGTCTTGCCACATCCCAACCCCCACTCAGCACCCCCTCATCAACAACATCCTTAGCCCTACCCTCAATAACCTCCCATCCAGCAATAAAACATCTACTCTTTCTGCCAAAATCAACTTGCATTCCTCCACAAAAAACAGCAACACTGATTCTGCAATGGGGTGGCAGGAGTGTGAGACTGCCTCAGTTGACTTTTATGAGTAAATCATTACACATTTTTTTGGTGCTATTTATTTGTCTTTGTTCAGTGTCTAACATGAGAGAGAATGTAATTTCTGTGTAGTGGCCTAGAGGAAACTGATCAAATTAATGGGGATGAGTCCTGCATCGTATGTGTGTTTAGCTCAGAACGGATACAGAACAGGGAAACGGAAAGGTGTTTAGTGGTTTTGCTAGGTACAGCTATATACTGGGATTAGACCTGAATTTATGACATATTTTGTATTGTTCTTATATTAGTACCAATGTAGAAATTATGCAACTGATTTAATGTCTGAACTTGTAGTTGTAGCCCCGTGAGCAAGTCTAGGCCTTTTTGTTCATCTAGTCTGTGGGTGGATTGAATGTCTGACTGCATTCCATTGGCATCTCAGCCCTAAGCCTTTAGCTGTTGAATTGTGTCATCTTGCTTCTGTACCACATCTCTTAAATTAGGAGGAAGCAAGACAACTGAGTAAGAAAGTATGGACTTCTCACAGACTTTTTTTGTTGTTGAGAATTTTACTTTGACCTCATGGTTTTTTTTTTTTTTTTTTCAGAGAAAGACAATCCACAATGAAAATGTCACAGAAAAAGAGAGGATTTTCTCACACTTAATTAATGCAGTATAATGACACAACAGTGTCCCTATTACCCCACTATCTGGTGAGTGTGGACTGAGCACATTTATTAAATATACCAAATCCTCAAGAGCCACAGGAAATCCCTTTGTATGTACCTTCTCTGCAGTCACTTAAACTGAGCTAATAGTTGTACCGAGTTAATGGTGCAGAGATGTGGGCTACCAGCCTGTGATGGTTAATAAATGGTAATACAGTTCAAAGCCTGTCATATCTGATGGTAGCAGGAGGGCCTCTAACTTTTCTAAAAGAGGAAAGAGAGAGGGCGAGGTAAATGTGAAGGCTAATGCAGCAGCCTGTTTTGATCGACAGGATCCTGGCAGAAGAGCATGCACACACCTTTCTCAGGTTTTCTTGTTTATTTTCAAATGCATGTCCCTTTTAACACTATGCTGTTTGGTTTGCTTTTGCAGTCTGAGGGCATTGTGAAATGTTAGCCCTTCAGATGCATTAAGGCAACTTTTCGAGATAACATTACACAGGAACAGATGATGTTTTGCTAAATACCTCTTAAATATGGTTTGGAAGTGTGACTGAGTCTGTGAAACATCGACTAGCTTAGGAAAAATGTCAGAGGTAATGCCTGGATAGGAATGGAGATGGTGGAAGATGACATACGGCTGATCTGTACCACAGCGCCACCTTGACGTCAAGGCTTGTAATCTCATGTCAGTGTCTTAGGCCTAGATCCTTCTTGCTTGCAAGTATTAGACAACCTCTTGATTTTATTATGTTGTACAGTAGATTATTTATTTTGTTAACTTTTAATTTTCAATAAAAGTTTATTTTATTGTTTACATGCTTACTGTGTTCATGTTTTATTTATTTATATATATAGCCTGTTTATATTTCTTTCACATGCACAACATTTGACTTTTCAGACAATCTTGTGAAATTCAGCGTTCCTTCACTAGCTAATTGTAAGCTAACTGGGTTTTAACATTTCCTTTTATTCTTCCGTTGTTGTTATCTGACTATCTTTGACATAGTGCTGCAAGAGGAAGTGACTGTGTGTGACACACTGTGTGTGTGTGTGTGTGCGTGTGTGGGGTTTTTAATTTTTTAATTATTTTTTTTACTTTCTCATTGCATCAACCTAAATCAGCCCCCATCCCACCCTAAAATGAGGGCTTTTTTACTCCCCCTCTTATACAGTGGTAATCCCTGTGAGAGGCTGTCTGAGTCACAGTGAGTCACTTCTCCTGACGTTGTTTACACCCCCCCACTCCCACTCTAGGACTGCAGCGACGCCTGCCCTTTCCACAGCCCTGGGGGCTAAGTATAGAGAGCGGTGCCAAAGGGGCTATAAAGCAATCAAAGCAGTGGATTGCTCATACATTACCAATAACATGCTCATACATTAGCATAACATTCTCATAGTATTACCAACATTACAATACTATGAGCATGTTATTGGTAATACTATGAACATATGTGTAAGGTTGAGGTCGAAGAAGTGGAGCAGAGGGATGAATCTGGTTGACTGAGGGGTCCGTCCTCTGGTACATTACCAACATGCTCATCTATTACCAATAACTGTATGAGCATGATGTTAGTTCAATGACATGTATGAGTATGTCATTGAAACTAAACATCTCAGCTATTTGTGCATCCTACCCTGATTTTCCCAGCCTGCTCATGGTGTGTCTTTCACTTGTCAACCAGTAACTATCCTTATGTTACTGGTTCTCTCCAACCCTCTTAACTTTATTATTCATCACTTCCTGCACATTCTCCATATTTTCCATGAACACCCATGTCAGGGAGGTTAGTAGCAATAAAGGTGTTTCTGAATTGAAGTGACCCAATATTTTGAACATTCTTGGTGATGTTCATGGTGATGTTCCTTAAGCATTGAAAACTGGACAGGGGAAGTGATTTGCACATTGGTGCACAGGGTGAGGGTTGGGGCTGCAGGAAATTGGGAGATGGGTGGGGGAGACTCAGAAAAGTAGGGCTTAGATTTATGGCAACTTGAATGTGGGTGTGTGTGGGGGGTTGTTATTCATTTGTATGCAATACATATTTTCTGGTGTGCCCGTGAGTGGGTGTGTTGTTTTGTTGAGTGTTGTGAGATATGAGTGATTCACACGAGGAAATGTGATCATGTTAACTTTGCTACATGCAATTTAATTACAGAGCCAAATCCTTCACTTTTTCTTATTATAGACTGTGGGTAAGCTTTGAGCCATCTATCAACCCAATGAAACCATTCTGAGTTATAGGCCAAGTTAAAAATACCCTCATGGCTGGATAAAGACAATTGAAATATGGAAAGATTGACAGCTGTAATCCACATAAATTCTGATTCAGCCCACCTGTAAAACAGATTGGTTTAAGGCCATGATATTTTTGTCATAACTTCACAAAATGAGTATGTGTGTGTCTGTGAGTGTGGCCATCCATTTGTGTTATGTTTTGTGTTGTTTCTGTTTGGGATGGGCTAGAATGTTTGTTTGAATGAATGTTTTGAATATTTGCGCGGGTGTATAGTATTTGAATGCTTAATCAGATTCGACATTTTAATTAATTTATGTAAGTGGTTTATTAATCTTTAGATTTCCAATGTATTTGTGACTAGCAAGCCCTAAGCAAGTAATAATTGAGGGGTTCAGACTACTGACTAATGGCTATTAAATGTATACACACTAGTGCACTGTGGCTTTAATTAACCATAGGAAATTAACATAATAAAAATATACACTTCTATAGCCATACGTATTTCAACTTTGTACACTTATCAATTCAGCGATTGTAGTCTAAGTTCATGTTGTCCTCTCATACACAACCCTAGTTTTCTGTAGGTGTATATGTGTGTGTGCATGTGCTTGTGTGGTATGCAGGTTTGTATGCATCTGCACGTTCAGTTGTATGTGTGCATGTGATTGTGCTGTTAGGGTGCATGTGTAAAATAACAACATAATCATTATCCACTTTGCAGGAGGATATAATCCTGACCTTACTAAATGCAGGATTTGTCACGGTTTTACCTTGTTCAGCCGCTGGAGGGCGCTTGACCATGTGATGGTCTGTTTTCTTTTGTTTTGTGTGAGGAATCATTGTCATTTCCACCTTCCTTATATGGTCTTTTGCCGGTGAGTTTTCCGATCACTTCCAGCTGTGGATTATCAGTGTTTATTCCACCTCCTATTTAAGGTCTGCGTTATCCTCATACAAACGCTTCTGTGTAAACCATTCTTACGCTCTAGCCGGTACTAAGAACTAAGGTATTAGTTTTCCACCCTGTGGTCTCTCAGTTAAAGAGAGAAGGTACTTCTTATTATCTCATTTAAAAGGTTTGGCGTTACCACTCTGTGGTTGCCTTTTTAGGAGGAATATTTCTTTCCTATCTAAAGGTTTTATGCTCACCACTCTGGTGGTATTTCCTTTTGAGATTAATTCTTAGTTTTTTGGGTTAAAACTCTCCAGAGCTAAAGTCTCTAAAATCATTTTAGTTTCTTACCTCTCTGTTGAAGAGTTCTCGCCCTTATTGGGTTGTTTTCTGTTTAATTATTTTCTGTGGACTTTATGCCCGGAGTTTTCTTTTCTTTGTCCTTCCACTTTTTCCCCTGCTCCCTAATCTGTTCACAGACTTAGTGGCTGACTACTCGTGGGCAGCTTTTAGATATTCGTGAAATCTGTGTGTGGCTCTTCCACCCTCGACCCACACTACAGGATTAAGCAATCTAAAATCAGGATGAACATTTCCAATTTACACTGAACTCTGCAACCTCCACCCCTCCCAACCAAATGCATCTTTTCCAGGGAGTCTTGCCCTTTATCATATTCCAAAAACAGCAGAGGTACCATAAAGATGCTTGTTTGTTTGTCTTACAGAGAAAATATTGACAAGTAATAGATAGAAAGAGAGTAGACATAGCGTAGCAGTCTAATGCACCACACTTTGGCTGGTCCGGTGTGGTGTGCGCTGCCTGTCAGGGACGTGGTTCGAAACCCACATCTCTACCAGACCGGCCCTGGTCGTCAGCCCCGATCGAGGTGGCATTTGCCTGGAGGGGGGAGGGTGAGTCGCCATAAGTCTGTAGAGGAGCAGGAAAAGGTGTCTGCGGTAGAGTTCCGTCTTGGAAGAGGTGGATCTATCGGCCCAGAAAGAGTGTCTCGACCCAGAGGAGGAGCGGCGGACTCATGGGGGAGGCTGATTGAGATAAATAGAGGGTATCATTGGAAACCAAGTTGGACATGGTAAAATTCACTTCTACTCTAGAACCACAAGAGGGGGATACATTACATTACATTACATTACAGGCATTTGGCAGACGCTCTTATCCAGAGCGACGTACAACAAAGTGTTAACCGTAGTCAAGAACAGTTTAGCTGAAAGCCACCCTAGTGGGAAGTACAATTCCTGGGTGCTAGGAGCAACCACATAGTTAAACTAGGACCCTGTAGCCACAATTCAGAGGTAGCAGTAAAGCACTCAATGCAGGAAATAATGCTTAAGCCTAATACAATACATAAACAAGTAGACGTGTAAACTAAGCAACTATGTCCCTAAGTTAACAAAAACCGGACTACGGGGAGAGGTGCACCCTGAAGAGGTGAGTCTTCAGTCGTCGCTTGAAGGTGGCCAGGGTCTCAGCTGTTCTGACTTCCACAGGAAGGTCATTCCACCATCGTGGAGCCAGAACCGACAGGAGACGTGACCGGGAAGCGCAGGTGCTAGGCGTCCTGAGGTAGCAGAACGGAGAGGTCTGGCAGGTGTGTAGGGTTTGAAGATCTTGAGGAGGTATGTTGGGGCTGATCCCTTGACTGCCTGGTATGCTAGGACCAATGTCTTGAATTTGATGCGAGCTATAACAGGCAGCCAGTGGAGGGTAGTGAGCAGGGGGGTGACATGGGAGTGTCTAGGAAGGTTGTAGACCAGACGGGCTGTGGCATTCTGGATGAGTTGCAGGGGTCTGATGGCAGATGCGTGAAGGTCAGCCAGGAGCGAGTTGCAGTAGTCCAAGCGGGACAGTACCATTGCTTGGACCAGGAGCTGGGTAGAGTACGTGGTAAGGAAGGGACGGATCCTCCTGATGTTATACAGGAAGAATCTGCACGCCTGGCTTACCACTGCAATGTTCATTGATAGGGACAGCCTGTTGTCCATCACCACACCGAGATTCTTCGCGCAGGGTGATGATGTCACCAGGGTGTCACCTAGAGAAATTGAGAAATCAAGGTGGGGAGAGTTTAGGGCAGGAATGAAGATTAGTTCTGTTTTACCTGGGTTGAGCTTTAGGTGGTGACTGTCCATCCAGCTCTGAATGTCCCTCAGGCAAGCAGAGATGCGGGTAGAGACCTAGGGATACTTTGGTCCGTTTGGGATACTTTGAGTCCAAATGGGTATAATGTGCTCCTGGGTCGGTACCGACGTCCATTTGGGATATTTTGGTCCGTTTGAGATACTTTGGTCCATTTGGGATACTTTGAGTCCAAATGGGTATAATGTGTTCCTGGGTTGGTACTGACGTCCGTTTGGGATACTTTAGTCCGTTTGGGATACTTTGAGTCCAAATGGGTATAATGTGTTCCTGGATCGGTACTGACGTCCGTTTGGGATATTTTGGTCCGTTTGGGATACTTTGGTCCATTTGGGATACTTTCAGTCCGAATGGGTATAATGTCTTCCTGGGTTGGTACTGACGTCCGTTTGGGATACTTTGGTCCGTTTGGGATACTTTGGTCCGTTTGGGATACTTTAAGTCCATTTGGGACACTTTGGATCCAAATGGGTATATTGTGCAGTACGCGTGTCCGTTTCGGACACTTTGGATCCAAATGGGTATAATGTGCTCCTGGGTCGGTACCGACGTCCGTTTGGGATACTTTGGTCCATTTCGGATACTTTGAGTCCAATGGGTATGCATGTGATCCAGGGTCGGTACTGACGTCCATTTGGGATACTTTGGTCCGTTTTAGATACTTTGGTCCATTTGGGATACTTTGAGTCCAAATGGCTATAATGTCTTCCTGGGTCGGTACTGACGTCCGTTTGGGATACTTTAGTCCGTTTGGGATACTTTAGGTCCGTTTGGGACACTTTGGGTCCAAATGGGTATATTGTGCAGTACGCGTGTCCGTTTCGGACACTTTGGGTCCAAATGGGTATAATGTGCTCCTGGGTTGGTACCGACGTCCCTTTGAGATACTTTGGTCCATTTGGGATACTTTGAGTCCAAATGGGTATAATGTGTTCCTGGGTCGGTACTGACGTCCATTTGGGATAATTTGGTCCGTTTGGGATACTTTGAGTCCAAATGGGTATAATGTGCTCCTGGGTCGGTACCGACATCCGTTTGGGATACTTTGGTCCATATGGGATACTTTGAGTCCGTTTGGGATACTTTGAGTCCAAATGGGTATAATGTGTTCCTGGGTCGGTACTGACGTCCGTTTGGGATACTTTGGTCCGTTTGGCATCCTTTGGTCCATTTGGGATACTTAGAGTCCAAATGGGTATAATGTCTTCCTGGGTCGGTACTGACGTCGGTTTGGGATACTTTGAGTCCGTTTGGGATACTTTGAGTCCAAATGGGTATGCATGTGATCCAGGGTGGGTACTGACGTCCATTTGGGATACTTAGGTCCGTTTGAGATACTTTGGTCCATTTGGGATACTTTGAGTCCAAATGGGTATAATGTGTTCCTGGGTCGGTACTGACGTCCGTTTGGGATACTTTGGTCCGTTTGGGACGCTTTGGGTCCAAATGGGTATATTGTGCAGTGCACATGTCCGTTTGGGACACTTTGGGTCCAAAGGGGTATACTCATGTCCGTTTGGGATACTTTGGTCCATTTGGGACACTTTGGGTCCAAATGAGTATACTCGTGTCCGTTTGGGATACTTTGGTCCGTTTGGGATACTTTGAGTCCGTTTGGGACACTTTGGATCCAAATGGGTATACGCGTGTCCGTTTGGGATACTTTGGTCTGTTTGGGATACTTTGAGTCCGTTTGGGACACTTTGGGTCCAAATGGGTATACGCATGTCCGTTTGGGATACTTTGGTCCGTTTGGGGCACCTCATAAGGGACGTCCATTTGCGATACTTTGGTCCGTTTGGGATACTTTGAGTCCGTTTGGGACACTTTGAGTCCAAATGGGTATACACGTGTCCGTTTGGGATACTTTGGTCCGTTTGGGATACTTTGATTCCGTTTGGGACGCTTTGGGTCCAAATGGGTATATTTTGCAGTACACGTGTCCGTTTGGGACACTTTGGGTCCAAAGGGGTATACGCATGTCCGTTTGGGATACTTTGCTCCGTTTGGGACACTTTGGGTCCAAATGGGTATATTGTGCAGTACGCGTGTCCGTTTGGGACACTTTGGGTCCAAAGGGGTATACGCATGTCCGTTTAGGATACTTTGGTCCGTTTGGGATACTTTGAGTCCGTTTGGGATACTTTGGGTCCAAATGCGTATATTGTGCAGTACAATATACCTATATACACAAATAGGTATATTGTGGACTTTGGGTCCAAAGGGGTATACGCATGTCCGTTTGGGATAATTTGGTCCGTTTGGGATACTTTGAGTCCGTTTGGGACGCTTTGGGTCCAAATGGGTATATTTTGCAGTACACGTGTCCGTTTGGGACACTTTGGGTCCAAAGGGGTATACGCATGTCGGTTTGGGATACTTTGCTCCGTTTGGGACACTTTGGGTCCAAATGGGTATATTGTGCAGTACGCGTGTCCGTTTGGGACACTTTGGGTCCAAAGGGGTATACGCATGTCCGTTTAGGATACTTTGGTCCGTTTGGGATACTTTGAGTCCGTTTGGGATACTTTGGGTCCGTTTGGGATACTTTTGTCCGTTTGGGATACTTTTGTCCGTTTGGGGCACCTCATAACATTTTACATCATTTTAAGCATTTAGCATATATCATAACCTATATAAATGCTGCAATTTCCACTTCAGTCTCATTTCACATTTCACAGAAGAACACAGCACAATCTCTCTGTTGTGAAGGACCTGACAAAATGACCCTTACAGAGAAAGCAGTTGCCTGCCCGTTATGCTTAAAATTAATGTTGACCGTGGCAAGGCATTTAAGGGTGGCGCACCAGGTTGCCAATGCAAAAGAAAGGGACATCCTGACCAAGCTGGCGACGGGGCATATCAACCTCAGAAAATGTCGCTGTCCAGTCCCTGGGTGCCACTTCCACGGACAGAAATTGGACAGGCACCTGGTAGCCATCCACACTGAGCTGAGTGAGAAACGGCGCCAGGCCTACAGCGTCCGGGCCAAGAAGGAGGAGGCAATTGATCAGCTGGGTAAGCTGAGGGCCAGCGACCCAGCTATCCCAATGGTGAGCCAGCTGGATGTCCAGGCCAGCGAGGGTGGATCTCCAGTGCCTTCTCACCAGGAAGAGTCCGAAGAGGAAGAGGGCCATTGCAACAACCCGGCCTGCAAGCGGCAAAAGCAGGCACTTGAAAAAAAAAATTCCAACCTGGAGACGGAGCTCAACCGGCTAAGGAAACGCTACAGGCATCACTTTCGCCAGAGCCTTGTCAAAGCAGTCCTGGTGAGTGAGAGCAGAGGGGGGAAAGATTTGACATAGTACAGTAATGTTTGTTTTTAAGATATTATTTTTATAAAACATGTGGTCACGACCCACTAACTAAAGTTACAGAGCTGCAACCACCTCTGGGTCAAAGCTGGCATTGGGGACATTGTGTGCCATAAATTTGGTGCACTTCAGTGCCTGGGAAAAAATCGTTTTGAATGCGTTTTATTGAAGACAGTAATTATTAATTAAACTAAAATATATATAACTCCGTTTTTTTAGCCATTGCTCCCAACCACAAAGTGTGTAAAGGCAACAAATAATTTATGTATAGCTCACAAGACGCAAAGAAATATTATTTAACACATTGTGTAAACAACACGTAAAATGTCCGACAATTTGAAGCACATTTTATTGCACACAGGTGGTAAACAATATTTTTGATCAAGCCATACTACTTGTATAGCCTAAGAAAGTATCAGAAATGTGCAGAAAATAATCGTTTTGAATGCGTTTTATTGAAGACAGTAATTATTAATTAAACTAAAATATATATAACTCCGTTTTTTTAGCCATTGCTCCCAACCACAAAGTGTGTAAAGGCAACAAATAATTTATGTATAGCTCACAAGACGCAAATAAATATTATTTAACACATTGTGTAAACAATGTAAAACGTAAAATGTCCGACAATTTGAAGCACATTTTATTGCACACAGGTGGTAAACAATATTTTTGATCAAGCCATACTACTTGTATAGCCTAAGAAACTATCAGAAATGTGCAGAAAAAAATAGTTTTTAGAGCCTTGTCAAGGCAGTCCTGGTGAGTGAGAGCAGAGGGGGAAAAGATTTGACATAGTACAGTAATGTTTGTTTTTGAGATATTACATTTGTTTTAATATTTTAATATTTAATGAATGAATGAATGTATGAAAATAATAATTCTTTAACTTTTATCTTTGTCTTTGTATTATTATTTCTACAGCCACAGGTCACTTTGGCTGAGAAGGATGCCGCTGAGGTTCAGGGGGAGGCAGGCCCGAGCACCTTCGGGAAGAAGAGGACGAGGGCGACCAGGAGGGCAGAGGAGGAGGCGGATGAGGCCGGTGGTCCGCAGCAGGAGGCGGCCACTGAGATCGAGGAGGAGGCAGGCCCGAGCACCATCGAGAAGAAGAGGAGGAGGGCAGAGGAGGAGGAGGAGGAGGAGAAGGAGGATGAGCCAGGCAGCGCCTGGCGGAAGCTGTCATTCGGCGGCAGTGGAAGGGGCTCCAGCTTCCGTTTCATAACGTTCCCAGACTCCATCGGTAAAATAGAACGCACTCTGTTTGTGTATGTGTCACTATGTACGTGCCCCAGAATGTCCCCAAAATCTCAAAATGTCTAACGTTTCCCATATGGCTGTTGTGTCTTCACAGAAAATTGCCTGGACGAATACAGGAAATTCCAGGAGGGTGTGGAGCCGACTGATAAACAGCGGGAGAACGTTGTATCAAAATTCAGCCGGATCAAAGCCTTCCTGGAGTACATGTCCACGGGCCAGACGGACCTGTGGACGTGGAACTTTCTGTGCCAGCCGCAGCGCATCCTAGAGTGAGTGCAGTTATCGCAATTGTTACTAATTAGTTAGAACACAAGCCTGATAAAATTATTACTATTATTATAATAATAATTATTATTATTACTAAATTATTTTCCTTCATCAGCGACTAAATTCTTTTCCTTCCTTAGATGGGCCAGACATGTACAAGAAGGTGGCATCCAAGTGACAACCGCAAGGTTTTACATGATAAACATCCGCAACTTTGTCGAGTACATGAAGGAGACGCCACCGGAACACTGCCGCCTGAACATGCCGAAGTGGACTGCGGTGTCACGCGCCATCAGGCAGGCCCTGCTGACCATGGGCCGGAAGGTTTGTATTTTCTACTTTCTTACTCTTGTGGCACATCATAGTTGCCAGCAGTAACATTTCACTGTACATCGCACCTGTTATGATATGTCTGTGACAAACTTTAAACTTTTTTTTTTAAAAAGGTTGTGCTGCGCCAACTTGCAGTGAAAGCGAGTAAGGTGTCAAAGGTCGTGACCAAGGACACACTGAACAAGTGCCAGGAGCTGTCCAAATTCAAAATGCCTGAGTTGCTGGGTAAGTGTTTATCGTTCCTGTGTGTGTGTGTGTGTGTGTGTGCGTGTGCGCGTGCGTGTGTGCGTGTGTGCGTCTCTCTCTCTCCAATGTGCTGAAATGCGGTTTTCTGCTGTGTTCTCCTTTCAGAAGACATCGAGGCCGCCCCCTTGGATGACCTCGCGGTGAGGGCTCGATTTTTTGGCTACCTGGCTGCCTTCTTGCAATCCCTTTATGGCCACCGATCAGGGGTGCTGACAAACATGACCGTCTCTGAAGTCCTTCAGGCCGAGGGTGACGAGACGGTGGGCTACGTCATCAATGTAAGCATGAATGTGTCAACTAAGGTGTTATAACTGTATTGCGTGTTGTTTTATAATTAAGGTGTAATCTGAAACAATCTGGGCTTGTCTGTCTGTCTGTCGCAGGTGAACCAACACAAGACGAACAGGCAGTTTGGGGCAGCCCAGATCTACCTGGAGCCTACAGAATACAGGTGGATGAGGACCTGGGTTGACCTCAGGAAGGCCAGAGGCCCACAGAACAACCTGTTCTTTACGATGACTGGGAAGGGTCCGGCGAAGAGCCTCCTGAAATTCTTCCAAGCGGCGTGGGCGGAGATGGGGCTCCCGGGAAGGCCCACCTTCACAGATATCAGGACAGCAGTGTCCACACATGTAAGTTGCATTCAATCTGTCTGTTGGTGCATTCAATCTAATCTCTTCTCTATGCTGTCCCAAATGTACTTTTTCCTCCTTTAAGAGGGCCCTTTACTAACGGTTCATACCTGTTTGTGTTTCTCTGTTTTTCTGTTTTCAGAACCACCAGATCAACGATGAAGAGGTGAAGAAGTTGGTGGCGGACTACATGTGCCACGACCTCAAAACGCAGAACCGCTTCTACGCCTTGCATCACGGCGTCCAAGAGGCCAAGAAGCTGCGGCAGGTTTTCGTGGCCATCTCCGCTAGGGAGATGCAGGAGTCCGATGCCCCGTCCGACCCTGCGGCCTCCGGCCAGGCCCCCTCCACCTCTGCGTCCGATGCCCCTCCACCTCTGGCCGATGCCCCGTCTGACCCTGCGGCCTCCGGCCAGGCCCCTTCCACCTCTGCGCCCGATGCCCCATCCACCCCGACCACGGGACGTTACAAAAGGTGCATTGTGAGCTGCTCCCCAGTCAAGGTGGCCATGGAGGCTGCAAATAAAGTTAAAAGAAAAATAGGGATATCACCCAAGATAAAAAGAAGCGGGGTTAAGAAACATTGAGTTTTTGTCATGTAAATTTGATAGTTATTTATTATTACTAAAGTACTGTTGTTTTTGTAAATAGTTCCAATAGAGTAGAGTTTAATGTTAAAATGTGTTTCATTGTGTTCTCTGTTCTTTGTTGTGTGTAGAAAATAAAAAGTATTTTTTCTGTTTCCTGTAATGTACATTTGATAGTTATTTATTATTACTAAAGTACTGTTGTTTTTGTAAATAGTTCCAATAGAGTAGAGTTTAATGTTAAAATGTGTTTCATTGTGTTCTCTGTTCTTTGCTGTGTGTAGAAAATAAAAATAAAAATGTCTGTTTCAATCGTTGTACGTATATATTTTTTCTGTTCCCTGCCTCTCCATATCAAAGTTGATAAGATGACCCAGGAGCACATTATACCCATTTTGAGTCAAAGTGTCAAAATGTCCCAGAAATGCACGGACACCCATTATACCCATTATACATTATACCCATTTGGACTCAAAGCTTCCCAAATGGACATCTTGAACTTTGGCCCAGATGTTTTGTGTCTTGCCTGCCACTGAAGTACCCCACATTCATGTCATACACTTTACAAAATGCCAGACCCAAAAGGACAAAAGCTTCCCAAATGGACATTTTCAACTTTGACCCTCATTTTCATGACCTTGTCAGGCACTGAAGTGCCCCAAATCTATGTCACACAATGTCCCCAATGCCAGCTTTGACCCAGAGGTGGTTGCAGCTCTGCAGCTGTAGCTAAAAGGGCATGACCCCATGTTAGGCCTCATTTGAAGCCGGAGCTATTTTGATATTGGCCAGCGCGCCCGTTCTAGGCATTAGAATTGCGCGGTTTTCGCCAGGGGTCATTGCAAGAACCCCTTGGTGTAGTAGCCGAAAGCTTTTCTGCCATGGTCGTTTCCTGTCCTTGCACCGTGACACTACAGTGTTCCCTATCCATTAACATTGCCTATTGGAAAATGGAGGGAAAGCTACAGTTTGAATTTCGTACCACAGAACGACCCAGTTTTTTTCAATTGTCCATCGTGGATGGCTGCCCTATCATATGAGTGAGCTCCATCACAGAAAACACTGGCATTTGTGCCGTAGCGGGCCAAAATGTATTGCAAATGGACATCGGTACCGACCCAGGAGCACATTATACCCTTTTGGACTCAAAGTATCCCAAACGGACTCAAAGTATCCCAAACGGACTCAAAGTATCCCAAACGGAGTCAAAGTTTTGATATTGGCCAGCGCGCCCGTTCTAGGCATTAGAATTGCGCGGTTTTCGCCAGGGGTCATTGCAAGAACCCTTGGTGTAGTAGCCAGCTTTTCTGCCATGGTCGTTTCCTGTCCTTGCACCGTGACACTACAGTGTTCCCTATCCATTAACATTGCCTATTGGAAAATGGAGGGAAAGCTACCGTTTGAATTTCGTACCACAGAACGACCCAGTTTTTTTCAATTGTCCATCGTGGATGGCTGCCCTATCATATGAGTGAGCTCCATCACAGAAAACACTGGCATTTGTGCCGTAGCGGGCCAAAATGTATTGCAAATGGACATCGGTACCGACCCAGGAGCACATTATACCCTTTTGGACTCAAAGTATCCCAAACGGACTCAAAGTATCCCAAACGGACTCAAAGTATCCCAAACGGAGTCAAAGTATCCCAAACGGACGTCGGTACCGACCCAGGATCACATGCCTAACCATTTGGACTCAAAGTATCCCAAACAGACCAAAGTATCCCAAACGGACGTCGGTACCGACCCAGGAGCTCATTTGGACTCGAAGTATCCCCAAACGGACCAAAGTATCCCAAACGGACGCCGGTGCGTCCGTTTTGATATTGGCCAGCGCGCCCGTTCTAGGCATTAGAATTGCGCGGTTTTCGCCAGGGGTCATTGCAAGAACCCCTTGGTGTAGTAGCCGAAAGCTTTTCTGCCACGGTCGTTTCCTGTCCTTGCACCGTGACACTACAGTGTTCCCTATCCCCTTAAAAGGCGGTCGAGATTACCTCCTGGAAAATGGTGGGATACAGAGAAAAACAAAACAAATAGTCCTTGGGGCTCATGAGGCTTAACAGACCACCGGAAGGGCATTTTAAGTGTAGGGGTGGGGTGGACCTCATCCCTCTAGGTACCAGGGCAGGGCAGGGGATGGAACCAGCAGCTAGGGTCTGGGCCAGCGGCATCCGGCTAACACATGGCAGGGGTGGGGGGTTGACTCTGGGGCAGGTGAGCTCCGGGCAGGTGCCACGAAGCCGGGAGAAAAGAGGAAAGGTGCAATTATGACTATGATAAATATCACACCGGATCAGGGGAAAGAGTAGAGTGATAACACTTTTGCACCAGCAGAAGTAATCTAGGCAGCATAACTAATTAGGTGAGTGGCACAGGGAGCACGCAGCCATGAGGGCACTCAGAGACCATCCCACCACATCATCAGCAGTCCTGATAGGGGCGGATCATCACTTATGATTGGTGACAGTAAGGATAGCTCATTGCACCAGAAGGCTCTATTGCTACGCCCCCTCCACATCTGCACCTAATGACTATAAGAGAGACTAAAGAGATGTGTTTTTAACCTAGTCTTGAAAATTGTCTGACTCCTTCACAGAGACGGGTAGACTGTTCCACAGTAAAGGAGCTCTATAGGAGAAAGCTCTGCCACCTGCTGTATTATTTGATATTCTAGGGACTACCAAGTTGCCTGCATCAGTAGATCAGAGGGTGCAAGTCCATGCAACACCTTATAAGTTAAGAGGAGTATTTTATAGTCTACACGATAGTTTATAGGAAGCCAGTGAAGTGACGCTAACACAGGACTAATGTGCTCATACTTCTTTGTTCCAGTCAGGATCCTTGCAGCAGCATTCTGTATGAGTTGTAGGCTCCTGAGTGAGGTATTGGAACAGCCAGACAATAATGCATTGCAATAATCTAATCTAGATGTAACAAAGGCATGTACCAATTTTTCTGCATCTATTAATGACAGGAAGCCCCTAATTTTGGCAATATTCCTCAAGTGAAAAAAGGCTACTCTGGAAATGTTTTTGATGTGACTATCAAATGAGAGACCAGGATCTATAATAACACCAAGGTCTGTTACCACCAAACTTGCAGCAACAGAGCAACCATCCAGATTTAGAGATAAATCAGATAACCCTCTTCTGAGGTTTTTGAGCCCCAAGACCAACATCTCTGTTTTATCAGTATTCAGCAATAGAAAATTATCTGACATCCAGTCTTTTATGTCTTTAAAACAGGCCTCCAACTGTTCGAATTGTCCTTCGCCAGGTTTAATTGATAGATATAATTGTGTGTCATCTGCGTAGCAGTGAAAATGTACGCCATGTTTACGAATGACATCACCAATTGGCAACATGTAAAGGGAGAACAATAATGGCCACAAAACAGAACCTTGAGGGACACCATATTCCACCTTTATGAGAGCAGAGGGCTCATCATTTAACTGCACAAATTGATACCTATCTGACAGGTAGGATTTAAACCAGGAGAGTGCCTGTCCACGCAGTCCAACTAGGTTTTCAAGTCTGCTCAGAAGAGTTTGGTGGTTTATTGTGTTAAACGCAGCACTCAAGTCCAAAAGCACAATAATAGAGACACATCCACGGTCAGCTGATATCAGTAAGTCATTAACAACTTTAATAAGAGCAGTCTCAGTGCTATAGTGTTGCCTAAATCCTGACTGAAAAGTTTCACAGATGTCATTTGATATCAGGAATGAAGTCAGTCTCTGAGCTACAGCTTTCTCTAGAATTTTGGAAAGAAAAGAAAGATTAGAAATTGGTCTGTAGTTCCTGTGATTTTCTGGGTCAAGGTTTGGTTTCTTTAAAAGTGGCTTAATTACTGCCACTTTTTGAGAATTTGGCATATAGCCTGATGAAAGAGACAGATTAATAATGTTTAGCATGGATTGCCCCATAACAGGAAGAAGTTCTTTAACAAGTTTTGTTGGGATTGGGTCTAATTGGCAAGTTGATGGTTTGGAGGAAACCAATTTAGAAAATTCAGTCCACTCCAGAGCACTAAACCCCTCCAGACCCCTGTCCTGGTAAGCCTGTGCTTTCTGATCAATGTCCGCTACAGCAGAAGGTGCCACTTTATTAATTTCATCTCTAATTTTCTAATAAAAAGTTCATGAAATCATTACTATTATAGGCTGCCGGAGGCTTAGCATTGGTTTCAGTCTGGTTCTTTGTCACTTTGGCCACTGTATCAAAAATACATTTTGGATTATTCTTATTATGCTGAATCAGATCAGACAAATAGGTTGACCTTGCAGAGGAGAGAGCATATTTGTACTGTACCAGACTGTCTTTCCAGGCAGAATAAAATACTTCTAATTTAGTGGATCGCCACTTACGTTCCAACTTGCGAGAAGCTTGTTTAAGAGCACGTGTGTGGTCAGTATACCATGGTGCAAGCTTCTTTTTGGCTAGTTTTTTTCATTTTGAGAGGCGCAACAACATCAAGAGTGTTGTGCAGGGTGTCATTTAGATTGTCCGTCAGCTGATCAATAGATTGTAGACTAGTGGGATCCTGATTAACAGTAAATTATTCTTGGAACAGGCTGACAAAGTTAGGTATCGTAGAGGAATTTAGGGAGCGAACACTGGTTTTGATCTAATAGCAGTGGTAGCATGAATTTCAAACGTAATAAGGAAATGGTCAGAGAGCACAGGATTATGAGGAGAGACAACTAGATTGCTAATGCTAATACCATAGGATAAAGCTAAGTCCAGTGTATGTTGAAGACAATGAATTGGCCCAGACACATTTTGGACAAAACCAAGGGAGTCAAGAATAGAAGCAAAAGCCTTCACGAGAGAATCGTTTCCATTATCAACATGAATATTAAAGTCGCCTATAATCACAACTTTATCTGCCATAACTGCTAGGTTTGTTAAAGTCAGAAAACTCTGAGAGGAAAGCAGCATAGGGTCCAGGGGGTCTGTAGAACTTGTCACGTCTCGTGTTCGTGTTCCCCGTAATTAGGTGTTTTAGTTTATTCCATGTTTTCCTGGTTGTCCGGTCCGTGTTTTCACTTTCACTTACCTGTTTCCAGTCTTGTCATTGTATTATCGTTTTCACCTGTTCCTCATGTGTCTGATTGCAGTTAGCTGCATTCATGTTAATTCCTGATTGTTTCTTGTTATGTCTGATGTATTTAGTTGTGTGTTTTCCCATGTTCGTTACCAGATTGTCTCATCATTGTATTATCGTTTTCACCTGTTCCTCGTGTGTCTGATTGCAGTCTCCGGTGGCAGCTGCATTCATGTTAAATTCCTGATTGTTTCTCGTTATGTCTAAATGTATATAAGCTGTGCGTTTTCCCATGTTCGTTGCCAGATTGTCTTGTGCTTTGCTTATGCCTACACAACTTTCCAGCGTTCTCTTTGTTTACCCGTGTTTTGTTTCCTCGTGTTCATGCTTCCGTGTTCAGTCCTGTCTCAATCTCGTTCCCGATCCACCTGTTCATGCTCCTCGTGGTTCCTGCCCTGATCCTCTCTGTGTTCCCCGGACTGATTCCCTGTTATCGACCTCCGCCTGCCCATTGACCACGTCTTGCCTGCCTCTGACACACCTGAAGCCTGGAACGAACTTTGCCTGTCCCCGACCCCTCTTTGGATTCCTGTATTGCCCTGATTGCTCCCGTATGAACTTTGCCTGTATTTGCAATAAAGAACATTATTGCATTCTTTGGTCCGCGCCTGGTTTTCCTACTCCTTTCCTGACAGTAACTAGTATAAAAGATGAAGTAAATATAGATCTATTATCTACATTAGTCTGTATGGAGCCCAGGGAAAGCACTTCAAACGAAGAGAATATGTTTATAGATTTCTTAGTAAGGCGTAGTCTAGTGTCAAAATTAATAGCCACGCCACCACCAACCGGGGTAGATTCATTTAATGCTATGTACTCATCAGGTCTAAGCCAAGTCTCCGTCA
This sequence comes from Aldrovandia affinis, assembly GCA_029706075.1. Classification (NCBI taxonomy): domain Eukaryota; kingdom Metazoa; phylum Chordata; class Actinopteri; order Notacanthiformes; family Halosauridae; genus Aldrovandia; species Aldrovandia affinis. The sequence goes on from JAINUG010000168.1 coordinate 339,515, forward strand.
AACTTAAAATGTCAGGTTTATAATCAGTGATCAGTTCGTTCACAAGGGCAGCTTTAGGAGCAAATTATCTTATATTTAGCAACCCAATTTTAAGGAGAGTTCTATCGAAATGAGGTTTAGCATTTGCATTAGGATGGTTCGTGTTGACCCTTATCAGATTATTAGAAAAAATCCCACGAGAGGGTTTGAGTTGAAATAGTCTATGGTTTTCTCTACGTGGAACAGACATAGTCTCAATTATGTGGGAACTGGGGTGGAAACTAGTCATGAGCTCAGGGAAACTTGCAGACTTCTCAGCTTTAACAAACAGTTTGTTCTCCAAAAGTCTTTGGAGAACCTGCTGTACATGGGACTCGTGTTCCTTGACATTGGTGGAGTAAATCAAAATGTCATCAAGGTAGACGAACATGTGTCGGCCCAGTAAGTCCCGTAGGATGTCATTGACTAACACCTGGAAGACAGCAGGTACGTTAGTGAGGCCGAAAGGCATAACAAGATATTCAAAGTGTCCAAGGGGAGTGTTGAACGCTGTCTTCCATTCGTCCCCTTCTCGAATGCGGACCAGATGATAAGCATTGCATAAATCCAATTTAGTAAAGATGGTGGCATTGTGCAGAGGGTGAAAAGCAGAGTCAATCAATGGCAGTGGGTACTTGTTCTTGACCGTGATGTTGTTGAGTTCCCAGTAATTAATGCAGGGACGCAAAGAGCCATCTTTCTTCTGGACGGAGAAAAATCCAGCACCCACGGGTGAAGAGGAGGGACGAATAAGACCATTAGTTAGGCAGTCCCGAATGTATTTCTCCATGGTCTCCCTCTCCGGTCTGGAAACATTGTAGAGGCAACTTGAGGGAAGTGTGGAACCAGGTAGCAGCTTGATCGCGCAGTCATAGGGTCTGTGAGGGGGAAGCTTCTGTGCCTGCATCTTGGAAAAGACTCTGCCCAGATCGTGGTAAGGGGTGGGCACATTCTCGAGGGAAGGCTTGGGGACTTGGAGTGGAGTGGGTGCACCCTCAGCTGGTGCAGGTGCGGATCGAAGACAGGACTGGTGACACTCACGGCTCCAGGCTTGAATCTGACTTGAACTCCAATCAATGACGGGGTTGTGTTTCCATAGCCAGGGTAACCCCAGAATGAGTGGATCGTTGGGAGGCGGATGATCCGAAACTGAATCTTTTCATGATGGTTGCCTGAAATGATCAATTGGATAGGTTCCATGATGTGGGTCATGCGGCAGAACGTCTTGCCATCCAAAGACCGAGCACTCTCGAGGTGAGGCAGTGGAAGGATGGGAATGTCCGGTTCCTTGACCATCACTTCGTCAATTAGGTTGGCGTCAGCTCCGGAGTCCACCAATGCGTTCACCTGGATCTCTCTCCCTGGAAGCATGATCAAGGCAGTAAGGGTGGGATGAGGGTCATTCCAGACAGTCTTCTCCTGATTGGCTAAGGACCTCACATCCATGCAGGGCTGGACTGGGACAAAAAATAGGCCCTGCCTTTTGGCTCAGACCGGCCCATCACAATCGGCCGGCCCAGTGTCAGTATAGAAAATGAACCAATGGGCCGCTGTCCATTTTGGGGCGGCCGTTCGATGGCAAAAAAAGCATGTGATTGGGCCGGCCCAGTGTCAGTATAGAAAATGAACCAATGGGCCGCTGTCCATTTTTTGTTGGCCGTTAGATGACAAAAAAAAAAAAATTTTTTAAATAAAAATATATATTTATATTTTTTTAAATTAAAAATAATGAGAAATTAGAAACAAGAATATCCGATGCTTCTGCCCTGAGACTCTCATGCCAGCATGAGAAAGATCCAAACTCCTCCACTCAGAACCACCGCTGCCCAGAACCTGTCTCTCGGTCCCGTTGTCTGGAATCGGCATGGACCGAGTGAGTGACTGATATCGTCCTAGCCAGTGGCCAGGAACAGCCCTGCATCCCAGCGGATGAATCAGACCTCTTGGATCAGATGTTTGGAAGGTTCTTGGTTGCATGCTGGAAGACACTCTTCTTGACCACACAGAGAATGTCCCTGAGCTTCCCATCAGTAGAAACAAAGACACTGTAGAAGGAACGGTCTCTCTCCGATCTCTCCGGGGTTCTGCTTCTGTTCCATGAGGCGTGGTGAAGACTCTCATGCCAGCATGAGAAAGATCCGATGGCGCCTTGTTGCTGGGCTCAACTCCTCCAGCTCTGAGACGGAGGAGTGCGTGACAAGGTAACAAGATAATTAGTCAAACAAAAGCAAAGTTGTTAGTAATTATCCTATAAATGAGTAAATCAGACATGAACTAGAAACTAGGCAACAAAAGACATGACAAAAACATGAATACACATGGTTAGCAAGTTAACAAGATAATTAGTTTTGATCCCGATGAACTAGAAACGAAACATGAATCACAGTTAGAATACCACTCAAATCCATAATTCCTACATTCATATAGCAGTCTATTGAGCATTATGCTGCTGTCAAAATCTACACCACGCTTTTTGGCAGCAAATTCCATCAATTTGAGCCCTATCAGATTCACTACAAGCTCAGAGCATTACAACATGCAACCCCCCTGCATTGCCACACCACATATTACACCCTGTACCACATCATAATCTTATTTATTTCCCATTTATACAGTCACTGCATTCTATAACATTTTGCGTCCACAAATTGATTAGCATTTTAGCTTCCAGGACAGCTCATTCAAATGGTTCAGAGTGTCTGATAAAAAGTATTGTACAATAATATTCTTCAATGTACTCATGTTTCGGCCAAAACACAACACAAAAACACAAAACACAAAACACAAATCGACATATGGATTTAGAAGTATGAATATTATCCATATGAAACCACTGTAAAACAAAGCACGGAAATCCACTGGAATTGTTGGTAATGCATTTTCGGCTCTCAACCTAACCTGTAGATTCCTTGCAGCATATCGTGTACTAATCGCGTTACACAGATCCAGGAATAAGGGTGTGTATACTGGGCAACAGTAGGTTCAATTGCATGTCAATTCAGGTAGTTAAGCGAATCCCAGAGCATTAATCCTTTGAAATGGTACCTCATTTGCCCATGTTTGGTTTGCCTTATTTCAGCAAGAACAATCACACTCGCCTCCAGTGTGTGGACATGTGTGGTCATGTCATGAAAACCTGTCTGGTGAGATTCCATACTCCATTCTGCCAGAGAGCCTCAGGTAGCGTTTGCCTTATATGGAATGAGGGAACGTTTGAGGCAGCACAGCTGAACTGAGAAGACAATATACAAGCCTTACTAGTGCTCTTTAAGAAACGGGCAAGGTATATTGAGAAATATTACCTAGCGTCAGTTAACTTGTGCAACTAATGAGTATTAGGACAAAATAATAAGAAAGATTCTGTATAAGAACAGTAGTTTGCATCCTTTAGCAAGCAAACTAATAATGGTACAAATGGTACAGCTAGCTAGCTAGCTAAGTTATCCACTATTGCACAAATATGATATAAAACTCTGGAATTCCGGATTTTGACAGGAGTACTCCTTGTGCCCCACTTCGTCTTTACTAACACAAATAGCTAGCTAAGTTGGTCACAGCTGCTGCTTGCCACCAGAGGGTGGCTTTGGACTCTTAGTGTTTCCTAATTATGCATTTTACATTACATTTACATTTTAAGCATTTAAGCATTATGCCATTGTCTAATTGTTTTGTTTCATTGTCTTGAGTGATTCCACCTGTGTCTTGTGTCACCTGATTGTCTGAGTGTATTATTGTCTTTGTGATTTCACCTGTGTCTTGTTTTGTTCTTTATTTAAGCTGTCTGTTTTCTGTTAACATTGCTCTGACTTGAAATGTTTGTTCCTAGTGTTTGCTTGCCTCTGTGTTTGTCTTGCCATATTCACATATCGGCCTTAGCTTTGTTCATTGCTCTTCTCCTGATTTAACTTTTATTTTGTTTATTTTCCCAGTGTTAATTTATACTCTAAGATAGAGTTCTATTGGACTTTTTGTTTGTTTTATTCTTCAGTGTTTGTTTGTACTTTAAATTAGTTAGTTTTTCTCCAGTATATCTTCAATTCCTTCATTGTTTAATTAAACCTCGAGTTTACAAAAATTAGAATTTGCCTGTCACACGCCACGTGACGATCCCTGGACTGGAGCAGAGCAGCTGATGATAAGAACTGGCAGAGGAGTGGGGTTTGCCGGTCTACGGACCGGATATTAATTTTTTTACACCTCTCTCCCAGACCTGGGAGAGAGAAACAGCGGGAAAGCAGGTTAAAATAAAACGAACACAAACACAAAGTCTTCATCCTACTTGCCGCGAACCTTTCGGGCAAAAACAATTAACTAAAATAAAAAATAAAAATAAACAATACTAAATGAAAGCCCGCCTCCTCCGAGGCGGAGAATCCCCTTTTGGGGAACACACAACAAATTGAAAGTCAGCGGCTTTCCACACCGCCTTCATACATCCACATTTAACACGCATCAACACTTACTGGGACAGGGTAGAACTACGCACTGTCCCGACACACACTCAACACACATCTCAACAAGACACCGCGCCTCTTCAGTCCGGTTCCACTATGACCCAAACACACAGAGACCCTCACCACTCCTCCCAGTGAGAGTTCTCTGGCAACCAGCTCAGAAACACTCTCCACTGCCCGAGTGCGAGTTCTCTTCCAGTCACCGAGGGCGAGAGGCGGACCCTATTTCAGGGCACCCTCTCGCTCTCTTTCCCAATCACACCGAGCAAGAGAGGCAAACACTCTTAGTGCGGCCTCTCTCTCTCTTTCCCACACACACAGGAAGCACTCTACTCAGTCACTTTCGACAAATGCACACAGAACTCAACATAGATTCCACACAGACTCCGCCTCCCAGAAGCTTGGATTATAGACATGCGCCACCATGCCTGACACACTGGACTAACTGATCCCCCACTCGCCCCACCTGCTCTTAAATAGGCTTACTTTCTGCCTGGCTCAGGTGGGACTCGTGAGGCAATCACCTGTCTAACGTTCACACACCTAATCACAAAACACCAAACAATTGACAAACCACACCCACTCACATTCTCACACACAAACAGGTAAGTGAATGATCACTTACCAATCAACATCAATTAAATAATAATTAAATCAATTATGGCCTTTGGAGCAACCTTCCGGGCAACAGTTCACACTCTCACACCCTGTGAGAGTGCCAAACCTGCCCGGGGTCTCACTGAGTCTCACTGCTCCAAAGGCCTCCACAACATGGAAAAACAACCCTGCCACTCCTATGTTGCCGAGACCAACGCCCTCCACATTGACATTCACCACACGTTCTCCACAAACTGATCTCTGATCATTTCATTAAAAGTCTGTCCAAAATTGCTAGCTCTCTCAATACAGCAATGTATTGCATTACGCTTTGATTAGCACCTTGCACTCACTTTCTGAAAATGTGTTGCTCAACCACTACATTCACTCTGGCAATGAATTGCGCTTTCAGTGCAGTAACAGCCCCGTCATAGGTATCACCTGTATTCGGTAAGCTGTAGAAAATGTAGACCTTCTGTTGCCAGACAATGGAGTAGTAGAGCTCGTTTCCTTGCATCTGGCCAATCGTCCCCTGAAGCATTGATGAACAGTAAGTAGTTGTGGAGCTTTTTGGATCTAGTACTATATTTAGCTACTCACTTTTTCCATTTTGGCATAACGTGAAGGATGATACTCACACAGGTGGAATGCAAGGTTTGATTTGTTCCCTCCTCTGGCCATTACATGTATGGACACACTGGAGTGAACTTCGATTTGTTCGATTTTCTGCCTTTATTTCTTCCCTTTATATCTTTATATCAAACACCTTTGATTTTCCAACATTCTTTAGCAATAGTGCTAAGACATGCCCCTTTTTATCAATAGAAAGTGTGATTAGTTTAGATTTAATGCTCGTCTTTTTGCACCAGTGATAAAAAAAACTGCTTGATGTTGATAAAACTTAATATGCCACTTCCGGGTTCATTCCGCATTTGGTTGACGGGCAGTTCGTAGGTCCGTAACTCAGAGGTTTGAATATCCCCTAGGGCATGGTTAAGCCCATAATAAAGAAGTGGAGAGAATATGTGACAACTGTACATTGGAACAGGCCGTCCTCCAAAACTGAGCATCTGTGCAAGAAGGGCACTTGTTAGGAAGACCACCAATAGGTCTATGGTAACTCTGATGGTGTTACAGTCTTCCATGGCAGAGATGAGAGAAACTGTCCATGGGACAACAGGCGCTTCACAAACCTGTGCTTTGGGGTGGGTGACAAACATAAAGCCATTGTTGAAGAAAACTCACATGAAATCTTGGTCTGATGAGACCAAGCTTGAACCTTTTGGCATCAATGTTAAGGGCTATGTTTGGAGCAAGCCTAACACTGCACATCATCCCAAGAACACTATCCCTACAGTGAAACATGGGGATGCTCCTCTGCTTCAGGGACTGGCAAACTTGGCAAAACAAAAGGCAAAATGAATTAGAGCAAGATATAAACAAATCTTGGAGGAAAACCTGCTGCAGTCTGCAAGAGACTTGGGATAAGATTTATATTCCATCAGGACAATGACTCAATGACTTACAGCAAAAGCCAAAAGTTCAGAAACAAAACAAATCTATGTCCTGAGGTGGCCCAGTCAAAGCTCAGACCTCAATCCCATTGAGAATCTGTGGAAGGAGTTGAAAATTGTTGTTCACTACCGGTCACTATCCAACCTGATGGCGCTCAAGCAATTTTGTAAAGAAGTTATGGGCAAAAATGGCAATGTCCAGATGTACAAAGCTGGTGGAGACTTACTCAAATTGACTCACTGCTTATACCAAGTATTAAGTCAAGGGGGGTGAATACTTATGTAATCAATTATTGCCTGTTTTTATTCATAATTAAGAAAAAGAGTTGTTTTTTTAATTTGACATTAGTGTTTTGTGTTGATCAGTGGCCAGAAATTCAAATTATAAATCCATTTTGATTCCATGTAGTACGAATATAAAATGTGAAAAATGCCAAAGGGGTTGAATATTTATTATACCGACTGTATATATAGATATTTATTTTAAAGTACAGTTCAACCATAATAACGGTAATAATAGCTGTAATATATCGTATTCTATTGCTTTCTGTACCATTAGTTTAGATTAGATTAGTATCACTTGGTAATTAGTATCACTTGGATTAAAATTTACATATTAACTGTTATACTTTCTTCTCATTTAAGATACAATATGTTAAACATTGACTCAGTCGACACCAAGGCTAGATAACGAATATAATGTAGCTTAAGGTTACGATCCTGATACCACATAAATGCTATTAGCACTACCTTAAGCAAACTAAAAAACTGTGGACTCCGTTGAATTCTAAGTACACATCTCAAATTGTGTATCGGGGTTGGCTCAACAAAATGTAGGTAGGGTGCTAAGACTGTATAGAGGTGGGATGTACTGTGAAGCGAGGCCATGACGTCAGGTTTTCCTTCCCCATTGCTCAAAAACGTACTCACCATTAGCTCAACAACATTTAATACTCATGTGTAGGCTGAGCTCAGAATAAAATAAAAACGTAATTTAAGGTAAGTTGTTGTATTTACGAAATTGGCTAATATGTTCTATTTTCAACTAGATAATGTTTTGTGGTTATCTTGATTGCAAGGCCAAGTTTGATCTCTTAGTAAAATACAAGTTTGTCAGAAGTTAGCTAGCAATGCCTGTTTGTAGTAGTTGGCTAATAGTGCTATCTATTTCGCATATTAGGAACACTGAAAACGTTAGGTAACTTCAGCATACGTTTACTACTTGTTGCTGTTAGTTAATCAATTACAGTGATTTACATTATCTAGCTAATTATCGGTTCGCTTAAGGTTATGTTTAAAAGTAGCTAAAGGTTGATATCAGTGTGCGTGCTATTAACGTTGACGTTAAGTTTGTTCAAGCTTTCCTCTGAGCTAACAGTTCGCTAGGTAACTTAACGGTTTGCTGCTGGCTAACATACGCATACCAGAAGTATACGTGATACCAGAAGTAGCCTACACTTCTCATTGAACGATTACTGATAAACCAACATTGCTAAAGTCATCTGGGTCCTTAATAGATGAGGTTGAGACTATTTTAATAATCAGATACATTAAATGTGATTATAAACTAACGTTCGCTGGCTGAAAGACAGCCTTTAAATCTAGTTAAATCTGCCTAGTTATCCAAGTTAGTTATGGCTTTCTTGATTTGCGAAAGCAACTTGTCATGATGCTGGCACCTCGTTAACAGGAAATCGAAACGGTTCAGAGTCAGATATGGATAGAGTTATGTTTCTAGATAGCTGGACAAGTTGTGCGATATTCGCATGACAGGTCACATTCGTGTATATTAACACATTGACAACGTTACTGTACTCCACGGTACGTATGTCTGAAACAGTGAGATGTTTCTCAAAGATTTTGTAGCGCGATGTTTCCCATCCCTACTCTGTGTGTATGCTGGATTTATTCCTGTGTTGAGCTCAATTCGGTTAGATTGAGGAATTAACTGAGTTTTGATATTTCATATGGATAAGACAAATGCATTTTGTCTGATGTTTTAACCTAATGAAAAGATACTTGAGCCTGTTGCAAGTAGCCAACCAGAAGGCTTTCAAGAAAAACAGCGGTTGACTTTGAGTTATGGTGTAGAGTCTACATATATCCTACCTAGACAGTGTTTGCGAAATGAATTCCATAAATGAAATTAGTATATTTCTGAGAAATTAGTATATTATACACTATATGGCCAAAAGTCAGTGGACATCTGACCATCGCACCTATATGAGCTTGTTGGACATCCCATTCTAAACCCATGGGCATTAATATGGAGTTGGACCCCCCTTTGCGGCTATGACAGCTGCCACTCTTCTGGGAAGGCTTTCCACAAGATTTTGTAGTGTGTCTGTGAGAATATGTGCCCATTCAGCTAGTTAGTTGGCTCACGACTTCCATAACGGTAGCTATTGGTGGCTAAAGCAGTGGCTAGCAGACAGCACCACACTTGACAAAACCACACTTGCACATCATTCGAATTTCAACAATTTATTTGGGATTTAACATTCAAAACTGAACATGCAAACCCGATACCACCTGAGTACATTTCAACCTGCTGCCATCGTTGTTTACGATACTGGGCGCGTCCACTTGCGTCACCTGAATATCCGGCACTTTTTTTTTGACGCAAATGACATTCAGTTGTAGTATCCGAAAACAGTATTTTCGTTCGCTACATAGTACACTATATAGTAAACACTATATAGGGAATAGGGAATAGTGAACGAGTGAGCGGTTTCAAACACAGCCCATGTCTTTATGGACCTCGCTTTGTGCACAGTCATACTGGAACAGCAAAGGGCCTTCCCCAAACTTGCCACAAAGTTGGAAGCGCCCAATTGGCTAAGATTCGTATCCTGTAGCATTAAGAATACCCTTCACTGCAACTAAGGGGCCTATCCCAAACCCTGAGAAACAGCCCCAGACAATTATCCCTCCTCCACCAAACTTTACAGTAGGCACTATGCATTCCGGAAGGTAGAGTTCTCCTGGCATCCGCCAAACCCAGATTCGTCCAGATAGTGAAGCGTGATTCCTCACTCCAAAGAACACGTTTCCACTGCTCCAGAGTCCAGTTGCGGCATGCTTTACACCACTCCAGCCGACGCTTGGCATTGCGCATGGTGATGTGAGGCTTGTGTGCAGCTGCTCGGCCATGGAAACCCATTCCATGAAGCTCCCGACGCACAGTTCTTGTGCTGATGGTGCTTCCAGAGGCAGTTTGGTACTCTGTAGTGAGTGATGCAGCAGATGATAGGCGATTTTTAGGCCCTATGCGCTTCAGCACTCGTCGGCCCCGCTCTGTGACTTTGCGTGGTCTACCACTTTGTGGCCGAGCTGTTGTTGCTCCTAGGCGCTTCCACTTCACAATAATAGCACTTACAGTTGACCGGGGCACGTCTAGTAGGGCAGAAATTTCATGAACTGACTTGTGGCAAAGGTGGCATCCTATGACAGTGCTGTGTTTAAAGTCACTGAGCTCTTTACGAACCATTCTGAATTCTAAATGTTTGTGGAGATTGCATGGCTATGTGCTGGATTTTATGCACCTGTTGGCAATGGGTGTGGTTGAAACGCCTGAACTCAATAATTAGTAGGGGTGTCCACTGATGTTTGGCCATATAGTGTATATGATGTGACAATCAGATTATAGAAATATAAATAAAAATGGATGAATTTGGCACGCAACATGTGGCCACCATGGCATATGACCCAGCACTGGAAGCAGAAGTTTCCCATAATCACTGACACAGCACCAGCAAATTCTTCCCAAATCCTAACCTTAATCATTAGGAAGAAAAAGCAAAACTAACTTCAGACCAGCACTCCTGGGCAACTCCCACATAGCTAAGCCTATACCTGACAGAACTAATTTAAAATGTAATCATAATGATGTTACATAGGTCTCAGGTAGTAGAGGCAGAAACGCTTGGGCTATTCAAGTCCAGGCTAGATGTAGTACTAGATACTCTTTAGATTAGGACATGATGAGCCTAGATGGGCCGAACGGCCCGTTCTCATAATTATGTATTCTTATGTTCTTAATGAATTACTTGTCTCCAAGTGTGTAAGAGAACAGGATAACTTGCTATTAGCCCATTTTCTTATATATATATTTTTTAAACATCAGCTTTATCCACAAAAATTAGGGATGCACAAAAATATGAAAATTCTGGACCGATATGGATCATTAAAATAACACAATCGGCTTATACCAATACCGATAATTAAGTATTTATTGTCCTATTTGTGCCCTAGCAAACATGTTTTAATTCTGCCCTTCATTTCAATGAGCACAAATTCAATCATACAAATGTATGGAACAGCTTTTATTGTAACATGCTTTCACATACTCGTTGTACTGTGCTACATGTCTTTCTTGTAAACTAAGAGAAATAATGACAAAATATGGCATATGAAAAGTCATTCATGCATTGTAGTGAAGACACCTTTTTTAATTATAGTACAAGTTTAGCCATTTTACTTTTGTGCTGATAACATGTCATCAGTAAATAAATGATAATCTGGAAAAAATGTCCTGACAATACCGTATTATTTCCAATCTCTTGCAAAATAAAAAAAATTGGGCGGGGGGGGATAAAGTTTCTGACAGTTTAATTTTGAGAGATTATTGTCTGTTTTCACAGATGTAGGCCTTATTAAATTGTTTCATGTTTGTCTGTTTTTAGTTTTTTGTCTAATACAGGCACTTAATCAGCAAACAACATGGCTGTAGAAGGAGGTTTGAAGTGTGTGAAATTCCTCCTTTTTTTCTTCAACTTCCTCTTTTGGGTGAGTATTTGGGGTACAGAGGAAAGGGCACAGAGGAAATGGTTTGATCACTCTTTGTGTCAAGGGCTGTGGAACTCATATTGTGAAAGACTTCAACGTTCATTTTACATTTTACATTACATTTTAAGCATTTAGCAGATGTTCTTATCCAGAGTGACTTACAAGATGGACTGTACTTGGACTTACTTGGACTGTAGGACGGAGATGAGAAATCACTGCAGGAAAATTACAGCGATTCTTCAGCCTGGCGGGAGAATATAGACAGTAACTAGCTAGCTAGTGTTCACGGATATTGCTTGTTAATTCAATGCTTGGTAAGTGATAAATGCATGATCAGCTATCACAGATATCAATATTCAATGTCCGTGAGCGCTAACGTTAGCTAGCTAACTAACTAGCTGGTTCTCGCTATTGTGTCTATGTGACCGCGAACTTTCTTGACTACTGCAGAGTCTGGCATAGCAACAACAACAAACACGGTGAGCACAGACTGCATGCGAGTGATGATGTGCCGCGTTTCCCATTTGGCACTTAGGAAATATTTTTGAATATCCGTGCATGACGTGTTTGTTACGATGTGAGTGTAAAACAGAAATAGTTTTTAGGGTTTTATTTGTTGTTTTTGTTTTTTGAAATCCTAAATTCACAGTCGTCAGCAGGACGACCACTTGGAAATCGATGGTCGTCCTTCTGAATTTTTAGTTGTCTGAGATGATAGGACGACTGCTAATCTGGGCCCCTGATATGTGCGTATACCATCCAACGGCACTGTCCTGTGGAGAGATCTAGTCAAGGGCCCCTAGTCTGAATGATCATTACTGATTTACTGCTGAAAACCTACTAATTTGGAAATCACAACAATCTAAGATGTCTTACTAGGGTGCGCCAATATGGATTTATTTGGCAGATTATTATGTTTCCCGTTATCAACCAAATGAATGATAACTAGAACAACAAAACAGAAAAAAGTGTTTTCTATGAGATGTTATAAACATTAATTGTGTGACTTCAATTCTGTATCTGAAAAAGAAAGGTATAGAATTAAGGCTGAAGTCTCCTATTTTTTCATTGACTTTAATAGACACAGGAATTGTACTGCACACCTGTAGCTCCGTAGAAACCCCTGAAATGAATTGTATCCTTCAAAACACATAATTGGGGAAATAGGGCTGGCTCAGTCCACTAAATATACTGTCTATGGTTCAGACATACGAACACACCTAATCCCTGCCTCTGGGATTGCAGTTTTACGTAATTGAACCTAGAGTGTTGCTAAATTTAATATAGACTTGGGAAAAATGATCAACATCATAGTCAAGTTCTCTTCCTGCTTGCCTATCTCTCTATCTCCCTCCCTATCTCCTACTGTTGAAGTACCTGTTGTTGCAGTAATTCTACCCACCCTCAAATATTTACACTGGCGTAACCTTGAATACAAATGGGTATGATGGGCTCAGCTTATGTACAGAAATTAGTAGGGGTGAACAACCATATTTAACAACCATATGGGCCGATCCAGACTTTTTCAAATCAAGAGACAACAAAGGAAATAGTAACTGGTCATTTTTGGATGGTTCTTTTACTGGATAATGTAAAAAATGTACAATCATTAACAAAAATCATAGATATTATTAAATAAATGATAAACAACTCAGTAGCCCATATCAATAGTTTTTGAACAAAGAAAGTCTGATTAAACATGTCTCTTTTATGCATATTTTGTAAATCATAAACAATAAATAACAATAATAAATATTGTCAGCCAGCGGGCAATCTAGGGAGCTATTGAAAAAATTGTATTGCATCTACAATAATTTTGCTAGTATTGTCATTGGAACAGGGAACCTTTCATATTGAAATTTGATCAGATATGTTCAGTTTTGCAAGCATATTATTTTGGAAAGATGCTATCATCAATGGGTGTTTAGCTAGGCTGTCTAACCTCATCTACCAAACAAGCAACAAAAGAAATGTTGCTAGTTAACAATTAGCTTGATAACCTCATCAAAGTTACAGGTAACTGCCAATATATAGTCTGTGGTAAGTAAATGTTGGATTAAATGGCGATATCACCACATGAGTATGTCTAGAGTGTTTTCACAGCTATTACTGCCAACCTTCCTGGCCTTCTAAATGTGGAAAATTCAAGGCAGTGAAAATAAAAGAAAGACTTGAGTAAATTAGTGTTTTACCTCACACCATAACAGGTTATTTTGGTTCTGTTATGGTGTGAGGTGCATTTTCCTGGCATAGTTTAGGTACACCCAACCCCATGGAAGGCAAGTTAAACACTTTTTGTTGGTGTTTCCTTTATTTTGTCATTTACCTGTAGATATAGTTAGCTGGCGGGTGGCAGGTGGTAACTGTCACCGACAACTAATACTTATGGTCTTAATTAGTCTTATGGTACCCTTTATTTTCCTTATGTTTCACTCACAACTAGTTCCTCGTCAGTCTCTGCTTGAAAGTGTCCCTGCATTATTGGTCAAAATCACAGCAAATCACCACAGTTTCTTCTAAGGTGAAACAAGCGCTCATTCACACTACGATCATTAAGGGCCTAATATCTCTGATATTTCAAATAGTAACATGTTGTTTATGCTAGCTTGTTGTATTACGGAATCTTATGTTTATGTGGGTACGTGTACTTCTATGGTTCAAACCGTCAAATTGCTTTGATCACTTTGCGAATTGTCACGGCCGATGTGGGATTCTACAAAGGGTCCACTTGCAGCTATGTGTTCTGTAGGGTTTTTTAAAAACCGATGGCCGACTGCCATTATTTTGCCAAAATTGTCAGATTTTAACTCATTGGCAATAAATTGGTGTACCCCTATATCTTATTGTTACAAACGCAACCACAGACAAAATGCAGATCAAAGAGGCTGGCAGTATTGCCTGATTTTCCAGTCTGACCACAATATAAGGTAATTGAAACCTTGTGAGATGTGGTGTTTCTTTGATATAAGAATTGCTGTACTGTTGCTTCTGAAACATTCACAAGAAAAGTTTTAGCACTGTAGTGGTGGTGGTGACGTGCAAACATTAATAGGTACGTAGGTAACGTTCCAATACTGTTAACAATATCAGTTTATCTTTCAAAATGGGACTTTTGGTGCAATTTAAACACACATTTAATACAAATGTTAAAAGGTCAGAAAGTATTTCATGAATCCAATAGAAAATAGTAACATGTCTTGGTATTTGTGTCAGTAAGAATTTTCACAAATCTTTTTCACAAGAATTTTCACAATCTTTCTACATGTTTTTCTCTTTTGCATCAGTCATATGTCAGTGCAAACTTGCACTATTAATTTGTGGATGTCCTTCTCTGTTCACCCACACATGCTGTACTGCTATTGCAGTTGACAGGAAGAGAAGAGGAAGTGACAAATTGGGTTGGGCTGTAACCAAGGGTGTAAACCAAGTTAGCTTGTGCAACAGAAAAATGGTTGTTCTGTCTCTTGTCTCTTGTGCTGGAACAACATGGGGCCGGGGTATGGGACAGGACAGATGGTCAGCTCTGTCCGAGCTTGCGTTTAATGCGGGAAAATAATTGTGTGTGTCTGTTGCCGGCGGCACGGTGGTGCAGTGGATAGCGCTGTCGCCTCACAGCAAGAAGGTCTCGGGTTCGAATCCAGGCCGGGGGCCTTTCTGTGCGGAGTTTGCATGTTCTCCCCGTGTCCGCGTGGGTTTCCTCCGGGTACTCCGGTTTCCTCCCACAGTCCAAAGACATGCACGTTAGGCTAATTGGAGAGTCTAAATTGCCCGTAGGTATGAGTGTGTGAGTGAATGGTGTGTGTGCCCTGCGATGGATTGGCGACCTGTCCAGGGTGTATTCCTGCCTCTCGCCCGGAACGCATGCTGGGATAGGCTCCAGCCCCCCCCCGCGACCCTGACCAGGAATAAGCGGCTTAGATAATGGATGGATGGATGGATGGTGTCTGTTGCCATAGTTAACACCCCATATCCTGGGCCCTCAAACAGCCTGAAAACAATATTTATGTGCAGGTGTCCTTCATTTGAAAATGAATCCTGAGGAAAGTGTTTGTTTGAATGTTCCATGCATGCATTGACTAGTTGGCCCTGACAAGTGTTTGAAGAAGACATGTTGTGTACACCATATACTTTTGTTAGGTTTATGTGCTTTCTTGGAATTGTTCATTGTTTGTTGTTGGAATAGTTTTTTTACTTTCAGTACTTATTATTACACTGTTGCCGGTCACATGAAAGAATGAGGTGATTTATTATAGCACGAGGTTGAGTTGAATTACGTTACTCATGCAACAATGTGGTACTTGACTGACTTTACAAATAATAAACTGTAGCCCACATTTAAAGTGATGGCTAGCTAACAATCGTTCTTTAGCCTGAAACAGACAGGCTAGCCAGCTACATAAGCTACAACCGGGACCCTACTACAAGATCTAAGCGTCAAATGTAGCCTACACAATTAATATTTTATATGATATATTGTAGCAAATTTGGGGGGCAGCAATCTGTAGCTCATCTAGCTAGCTGGCCAATTTTGGGTGGGTTCTTGTGTAGGTCCACAGGCTCCCAGTGGATCCCTGCTCTGGTTCACTGATCAGATCACTGTGATCAGATTCTGTGGTATCATGGTTTCCATGACAAAATCAGCCCAATGGCCAATGGAAACCAGCACCAACCAGCCCAATGTATCAAAGCACTGCTATTAAGTCCAACAGCATTACAACCATTGTCAAATATATTGTAGCACTGTAAATTAGTTGAATACTATAATAGAAAAACCTACACTCCGATTGTGTTTCTCCATTTTGAATCTTCATTTTTTGGTTATGAACAAATATTTCATTATTGCGTCACTCTGGGCAGACAGGTTTGTGGCTGTAGTTGAGTGTGCCCTCCTGTGCTTATCAGCGTGTCCTATGGGTGTAGGTGGACATTGACCAGTGTTGATTTAAAGCCAGTTTAGCTTGTTTCGGCAAAATGGTTAAGATTAGGATTTAGGTAGAATTATCTGACCTTCTATCAGTGCTTAGGGGCAACCTCTGCCTCAAACTGCCATATGACTGAGCCAACGGATGCTGACTGATGTACAGTGATGAGTGGAAGTATGTTTTTAATTGTTCATTTATTATTAAAAATACTACAGACTGATGCAGTGATGAGTGGAAGTATGTTTTTAACATTTATTATTTTCAAAAGTAGCCGAATTCTGTGGGAAAAACGTGGGCTTGGCAACGCTGTCTGGTATGGCAGAAATGGCCAACTGACATGACAGAAGTGTGATCAAGCTGCTGCTATCATGTTTCTGGGAAAAAGTCACGTGGTGGCAAGAGGGGGACTGTTTATTTATTATTATTATTATTATTATTATTATTATTATTACTGGCCACTGTCGGGTGTCGTATCTACCTAAAGCCCTAGCCCTTGGTGCATTTATTCACCCTATGGTCTGGAACTTTATCTTGACCACTCGGCAGCCCTGGATGGTGTATAGTTGGCCATAGCATTGCCCAGTGAGGGAGGGTTCAAGTCAGCAGCGTATATCCCACCTCATCGCCCAATAGCAACTCCTCTGGTCAATTGTGTGCCTGTGGTCTGTCTGCAGTCTACCTGTGCCGGATGTGTTAATAGTGTAGCAGGGGCCCAGATTAGGGTAAAAGTCATACTTGTCAAAGGGCAAGTATCTTCCTAAAAGTTACTTGTCCTACTCGTGTCGCGCCGATCCTGGAAAGTGCGATCTCTGCCCTCTGGATCATATTTTCGCAGAGTTTTTAGCTGATCTTCTTTGGATTTAGCCTTTTTAGTGGGGGGTGAACTTACACCCTCAATAAATCTCCACATCTTTGAAAATGCGATCACTACGTCGTATGTTGACTTGTGCAGTGTGTGCTCATGGGACTGTGTAGCAGTGAGCACAGACTGCATGTGAGTGACAATGTGCCGCTTTTCCCATTTGGAACTTCAGAAAATATTTTGAATATCCGTGCATGACCGTGTTTGTTATGTTGTGAGTGTAAAACAGAAATAGTTCCAGTTAATCAATTATTATTTTTTAAATTCTAAATTCACAGTTGTCAGCAGGACGATCACTTGGAAATCGAAGGTCGTTCTTCTTAATTTTTAGTTGTCTGAGACGATAGGATGACTGCTAATCTGGGCCCTGGTGTAGTCTTCGGGGGCCTCTGATGGTGTAACGTTAAAGCATTCGCCTGGATTGCAGCTTTCCTACTGCGGCCGGGGTTTGTTTCCCGGCTGCTCTGGCTGGGAGCCCTTCTCGGGGCGGCGATTGGCTGTCTGCCCCAGAGGGAGGGGGAGGGAGAGCTGACACGAGCTCACCGAGAAGTGTGGAGGGCATCCCTGTAAGACAGGTGGGCGAGTTCTGTCTTGGAGGAGGTGGATCATTGCCAGCCTCTGGGTATTGGCTAGTCCTGTAGAGATGGGCGGCGAGCTCGTGGGGAGGGTGAATTGATGAAATAGAGGGTGTAATTGGCCACCAAATTGGGAGAAAAACAGGGGGAAAATATGAAATAAAATACAAATAGTGTAGTCTTCAGTTCCAGCACAATGGCTGCACATATTTGGTTGCCTGCCGAGTGAAAAGAATAAAGAATGGATTTAAAACTTGTTCAGGGAAAAACACACCTATTAATGGGGAATTACATTCAAATGGCAAATATGCATTGCTTTCATTGTAGGTTTTGAGCAAGGCAACAACAAACTTGTCGAATTGTATGAGAATGAAATAACTAGCATCATTATTTAATCCCCTTAAGTTTCCATGTTTTAGTAATTTCAGGCAAATATTTTGATTACAATGCATGCGAGTCATTCTACTTAATTCCACCTCACTTAAATGGATCTGAAAAGAGAAACGTGCATAATTTATATCATCCGTTGAAACTGTTACACAGGCATCTTTACCCCGTCACCTACTGTATAAGCGGATGTAACTGTAACTGTAAATGACATCAGAATAAAAGCAGAACTAAGAAGTACGGTTTAAACAAACACATTCCTCTAAAACATTAAGTAACACTTTTGAAAAATAATGATGTTGGCTGGAACCTAAGGTCTTGTGTTCGCTTGAGCATCCTGTGAGGTACATGTTGTACATGTAGGTGTTAATATGACCATTAGGAGGGGGGCTCTGTAGGGCTGAGTATGAAATTATTTAGACCCCTGGAGCCAAATGTAATGTCCTCTGATTAAACCGTACTGTATAGTTGGAGGCACGTGTCATATTACCATTACTGCTGGATGAGAAAATTATAATAAAAAGCAATATGCTGTTGTATATGCCTCCATAGATTTAATGCTGAAAGTGTCAGCTGAAAGCATTTGCATGAACGCTTTGCAACTTTAAATAGTGTGGTGAAAGGAAAATTGGACTTCAATTCAAAATTTGGACTTCAACAGCAGGAGGCCAGTGGGGAAGAGAAAGTTTATATGAAATAAAGAAATTAGCAAACTTTTAGTCTTGTGATTGAGGCTACAAGGTGTGACACTATCATTTGATGGTCTCATTTGGGGGGCAGTGCCAGCCTTTTCAGGTCTCCATTGAGTGATGCCATACAGTAGCTCCACATGAAAAGTTAAGACTTTTGTCTAATCCTCTTCTGTTATTTGGTAAGTGTATTCAGAAGCCTTTGAATAGCCCTTTAGCCCTCTGATCTATGCTCACGAATGAACACTGTGATTGGTGTGGTGTTGTGCCACTTCATTCAAGGCTTCAGTATATTTCAAACAAAATCGAATTTGGCGTGTTTGCAAATCAAATCAAATCAAATCAAGTTTATTTGTATAGCGCTTTTCACAATAGAATTGTCACAAAACGCTTAACAGAGGGGGAACCCAGGCCTAGACCCCCCCTAAAGCAAGCCTAAAGGCAACAGTGGCAAGGAAAAACTCCCTTGGTAGGGAGAAACCTTGGGAGGAACCAGACTAAAAAGGGGGGGAGCCCATCCTCTTCTGGCCGGCACAGGGTATGTCCAAAAAAAGACCATGTCATGGTCAGTCCAAGGTGGCTCAGGGCTGAAAGACTTTGCCCCTCCTGAGTTAGGTAGTCAGCAGGGGTGGGGGGGGTGGGCTAAACCACGCGGAAAGGGTCCAGATCCAGGAACTGGGGGTTGGCATAGGGGGTGAGGGTTGATGGGGGCAGCTCACACTTCTCGCAGGATCTAGGGCTCGGGGGCAGGTGCCCCCGAGTCAGAGGCCGAGGCAGAGAAGAGAACATGCAGTCAGAAAAAAAGCCAGTAGCATTATGTAAGAGCAGGGGAGCACAAGCATAGGACAATATACAGATACAGATAGCCCCAACAGGTGTAAGCTATGGCAGCATACCTATTAGGAGAGGGACAGAGAAAACACGCAGCCAGTTCCAAACCATCCACACCTGATCAGCATAACAGTGGTGGTAACACATTGAGGAGGTGACAGTATGGAAAGTTTCTCACTCAATAAGACACTAGGGCACGGCCTTCTCCATCTCTCCACCTAGACTATGTTTGGCAGTAGGCTAGGCTGAAAAGATATGTTTTTAATCTACACTTAAAAATTGAAACTGTGTCCGAATCCCTAACATGCCTTTGTTATGTTCCGAGTGTCTGTTCTGTTGTTTTTTGTACTTTGTTTATTTTTCATCAGTCTTTATTCATTATTCTTTATTCAGTATTCCATTTTCATAGTTCTGTCATGTTCTGGTCCCTGTCTGTTCTTGTTCCTGTTATTTCGAGATCCACGCCTTGTCTTGTCATGCACTTCGGGAAGTTCTACATTTCGGGTTTTCTCCGTCTTCGCTTATTATCTCGTTTTCTTCCTTCTTACTTTCTAGATTGCACTTTGTATATATTAGTTAGATGTATATATTACTAACCAACTAATCTACTAACGTTAGGGATTTAGATTAAGTTACTAACACTACTAATCACTAATTATCTCACGCTTCTGACTATCGCTGTCATTTTCTCTCATTATCCTATCCCTGTTAGCTTTTAACTTTTCCTTTCATTCGCACGCAGCTTCTCTCTTTGCGTTCCTCCCCTTCTAGCTATGCACGTGTCTGCCTGATCTCCCAGGTCGTTTATTGTCTATATGTTTGTATGTTTCCCAGTCCGTGTCTTGCGTTGCCCCTCGTTATTGGATTAACGATTCCCAATGTTTACACCTGTGTTCCTACCTCTCTCTCCTCCCAGTCACACCTGATTCCTATTGTATTACCCTTTCCGTTTGGTATATCTGTTCCGTGTTTATGTTCCTTCCCCGTCAGAACGTTGATCCTTATTCCCTGAGCCTATTCTTCTGAAGCCAGTGTTTATTGAATTTTCCGAGACATCCCTTCTGTTAACTACTCCGAGCCTGCCTATCGATTCTGTTTGTTTGCCTATCTGCCTACCTGTTTTTACCTTTTTGACTGCCTTTTTGTGACCACTCTTTGCATATTGATTCTGTACCTTCGCTACTTCTGATTCCTGGTTTTGACTCCTGCTTCCCAATAAACGACTCTTTTGCCTTATCCTGATCTGCGTCTGGGTCCTTATCCTGAGCGTCACAGCCTTGGTAAACCGTTCCACAACAGAGGAGCTCTAAAAGAGAAGGCTCTACCACCAGCTGTGCTTTTCAAAATTCTAGGGAGTAATAGATGGCCGGCTTCTTGTGAACGAAGCAGTCGTGTGGGCTTTTAGGGGGCAATCATTTCGGTCAGATATAAAGGTGCAAGTCCGTTTACTGCTTTAAAAGTTAGCAACAGTACTTAATAATCAGCCCGATATTTAATAGGAAGCCAATGTAGTGATGCTAACACTGGAGTAATGTGCTCATACTTTTTGGATCTAGTCAAAATACGTGCCGCTGTATTCTGTACTAGTTGAAGACTCTTTAGAGAGCTACTAGAGGAGCCGGATAATAAGGCATTACAATAGTCTAGCCTCGATGCGACAAAAGCATGCATCAAGGTTTTAGCATCCTCTAATGACAGAATGTGCTGAATTTTAGCTATGTTTCTTAGGTGAAAGAAAGCTACTCTGGAAGTGTTTTTAATATGAGTGTCAAATGTAAGGTCCTGATCAATAATAAAACCAAGGTTCTTAACCATAAGACTTGATGTAACTATGCAATCACCTGCATTTAACTGCAGATCCAACTTGTTCCTTCATTTTTTGGGGCCCAAAACCATCATCTCTGTTTTATCTGAATTTAACCCATTTAGACCTAAAACGCCTGCTAAAAACGGCTATTAAAACCTAAGCAATTATTCTACACAACCTCTTAAAACCTGAGGGTTTTCTGGAATTAAAAAAAAAAAAAAAGCAGACACCAACGTGCACTTCATTTCCCCCACGTCTATTTCAGCGAATCACAGCGCATTTCATTAATCGCAAAATCGAAGCGACCAAAACATCACTCCAGGTCTTAATGGGTTCAAAGCAGGGAATTTACTGTCATCCAATTCTTTATATCAGAGATACAAGCCTCTAATTGAGTGAGTTTAAGTGTTTCACCTGGTTTCATTGATATGTACAGCTGTGTATCATCTGCATAGCAATGGAAATTCACACCATGTTTACGAATAACATTACCCAGTGGTAGCAAGTATAATGAGAACAGTAATGGTTATTACTTATACGATTCTAAAAGTAATAGTTAACAGAGAGAAAAGCTAACATACATGGAGTCAGATAGAGTTGGAGTTAATTAACCTCCGTTTAATCCCGTTCCGGTAACACGAAGGTAAGGCTACACGCTATACCTACACACTCGGACACGTCCGCCATTTGGTGTGTTCGGGTGGAATCTAAAGGATTCTACACTAAGATGGCAAAATAAGACAAAGAGGCTTGCCTGGGACATGAAGCACCGCCAGTGGACTACTGAAGACTGGAAGAAGGTCTTATGAAATCTTGAAATCTTGAAATTTTGAAAGGTTTTTGTAGGCCGTCGAGTAGGCGAAAGGATGGTTCCTCAGTGTGTGACACCAACTGTCAAACATGGAGGAGGAAGCGTGATGGTCTGGGGCTCTTTTGCTGGATCCAAAGTGCTGTTAACCCACGTTAACCCATTACTTATATTACTTTATAACTCTGAAATGTACATTATTTTTCAGTTTTTGGTAACCTAAACTTTTTTAAACCTCTGGCAGTTTACCACTTACCTTTGTACCATTTCAGGTTATTCATTGGACTGCTTAAGGAGTATTCCAAAACTTTGGAACGGTAGTGTTGGTCACACCTCATTGCTATGAATGTAATCCAAAGCCTTGCATTCCGTGAACTGGGTTTTCTTTGGGGCTTTTGGCATTGTAAAACCAAGTAATAAATCCAAATAAACTAAGACTAAGTATTGAACTCTCTTCAATCTTGCGCGCGTCTTCAATAGCAGCACGATGCGCAGAAAGCCCATTCATCATAGTAAACACAAACTAAAGGAAACCTTGTATCGTTGTAATGGGTATCTCATTTGCTATAACCCTAGAATTTCAGCATATATGGAGGGAAGTAGTATCGATTATGCCACAATCATATTACTGGTGGCTCTGGTTGGACATTCAGGGGGTGCTGTTTGGCCAATGATGGGAGTGGGCTTATTTTGTAGCAAAAATGTAATATCACGAGGATACAAAACATTCCTATGTGAAAAATACTAACATATCTCGTAGACCCAGGAGAATGTTATCTTTGTAAACATTGGAACTCTCAATTTGGCTTGCTGTTGTGACAAAACAGATTCAGTACTTTTGAACGGTAGACCCTTAAAGTGATTGTGATGCCCACATTATCTATGATCGGTCATATTTTGACTTGTAGACTTCACCAAGGAGTACCTTGCCTTGAATCGGGACTCCTTGGACAAAAACCCCCTGATAGCAGTCCGGTTCACTGAAACAATTACATATACAGGGGCCCAGATTAGGGTAAAAGTCATACTTGTCAAAGGACAAGTATCTTAGAAAAGATACTTGTCCTTCCTAAAAGTTACTTGTCCTTGGTCAATTCACCTTCCAATTTTCCTGGAAAGTGCGATCTCTGCTCTCTGAATCATATTTTTGCTGAGTTTTTAGCTGATCTTCTTTCGTTTTAGCCTTTTCAGTGGGGGGTGGATTTGCACCCTCAATAAATCTCCACATCTTTGAAAATGCGATCACTACGTCATATGTAGCCCAAAGATAGACACGACGGTTAACGTTATTTCTTTTCTATACGGGTATTTATGTTTAACTTGTGCAGCGAATCACAGCGATTCTTCAGCCTGGTGGGAGGGCTCACTGAACTGAATATAGACAGTAACTACCTAGCCAGTGTTCACAGATATTGCTTGCTAATTCAAGGCTTGGTAAGTGATAAATGCATGATCACTTACTAAGCCTTGTGTTAGCAAGCCACTAGCAACAACCAATATCGATACCCAATGTCTGGTTTTCGCTGTTGTGTCTATGTGCCGCGATCCACAAATTTGCTTGACTGCTGTAGTCTGGCATAGCAACAACAGCAAACGCGGTGAGTACAGACTGCATGCGAGTGACAATGTGCCGCTTTCCCCATTTGGAACTTCGGAAATATTTTTGAATATTGGTGCTTGACGTGTTTGTTACGATATGAGTGTAAAACAGAAATAGTTCCAGTTAGCTAATAAATAAATAAATCCTAAATTCACAGTCATCAGCAGGACAATCACTTGGAAATCGAAGGTCGTCCTTCTTAATTTTTAGTCGTCTGAGACGATAGGACGGCTGCTAATCTGGGCCCCTGCATATACAAAACAAGAAAGGTAACAGTTATGTGAATATAAATCAACAATATAAAACAAATTCAATGGTTTTAATAGGGACAAGTGCTTGAATATTAAATGAGGTCTTTTTTCATTGAAGTAATAAGGACACTGTCTAAGCTGTAGAGCTCTCTATGGACTGTTCAAAACAATAGGACACAAACTTTCAATGTGAGAACACGAGACAGACTATCTACTATTATCAAGAATCTTTAGGATAACTTTGATCTTAGATATTAGCCATTATACCATGGCTTGGATGAATACTCGATTCTGATTGGCTGACAGCCATATGTATTTTTTAAATATATATCATGGATATGCATAGTAAATCCTTATCACTTCTAAGACAAGTTCCATATGAATTCTCCCAAACACATAAACATAAACAAGGATCAATGTTACTTCACTGCAGGGACTTCTCATTTGTAGGTCAAATGGACATGGCAGCTTATCTTCAGATCTGTCAATTTACGGAAATGAATAACCAGACAATTGATAAGAAAGTCTGTGTAGGAGTTTGCTAAAGCAACAAGACTTTGAGGCTTAGATCCAAAGATTGCAATAACTTTGTAGAATTGTTTTCTAATGTACCTGTTACGTCTCCGTCCCGTCCTGTCCACCTCCCTTGTGTTTCCTGACAGTTTTTCCCTTGTTCCTGTCTCGGTTTTCCTTTTCTCCCTTGTGATTGTTGTGTTTATTGTTTTATTATTTTCAATTATCCCGTTATCATTCCCTCGTTACCACTCATCATGTTCACCTGTTGCCTATTCCGGCACACCAGCCTCCCATCAAGTTCATCAGCCCTGCAGAGTATATGTACCCCGGTTTTCCCCTTCATTCGGTGTCAGTTCGTTGTGTGTGTGTGTGTTTTCCCTGCCTGGCTCCTTCCCCGTTGGTATCCAGTAGTTTTTCGTCCTGCCTGTCCTGCCTGACCTGCCTGACCTGCCTGTCCTGCCTGTCCTGCCGCGTGCCCCCGGACCAGCCAGCTCCCTGCCCTGCCTCCAAGCCAGCTTCCCTACGTGCTTGCCTTCGTCTGCCCTTTCCTGTGTTCCCCTGTTCCAGTCCTTGTGTGTATTTATTTATTAAATACCCTCACCTATATCATCCTGTGTCATCGTCCTGCGCTTGGGTCCTACCTGTATCCTACCTGCGTATCCAATACGTAACAGTACCCAGACATGTATATTGCCAGTTAGGTAGCCAGCTTCTATAACTTCTGCCTTTTTCAGCAAAGTCAGCTACAGCGACTCCCACACTAACTTGTGTTATGTGATATTTTGTGGTTCTGTGTGGCTCAGTAGGTAGAGCATGGCGTTGACAACACTTAGGTTGTGGGTTCGATTCCCACTGGGACCACATATACTGAAACATGTATGTATTCACTACTGTAAGTCGCTTTGGACAAAAATGTATGCTAAATGGCATATATTATATATTAATTCTAACCTGAAACCATAGCTCAAAGTCTTTATTAAAGATTTTAACATACGGAGAGAGCTGTAGTCATACAGATTCACACCCTACCCCAATAGGGAGTGAGGACACAGATCAGGGTACCATGCGCTACTCATACTTCTCCCTACTAGAGTTAGAAGTTAAGGAACTGAAAGGTGAGGTGAAGGTTCTGAGGCAAGATAAGCAGGAGTTAAGAAGCGCTAGATGAGATGAGGGAGGCCATGAGAAGGCAGCTGGCAGAGGTCAGGAATGAGCAGTCAGGGTGGAGCTCCAGCACAGAGACAACATCACCCAGGGTCTGAGGGACCAACTGGAGCCCCTCACTGCCAGCAACACTCCTCTCATTGAATCCCCCCTGCTCACACTGACTCAGGTCATCAAGTCAGACAGACCAGTCACAACTCCACACCTTCACCAGGAAAGCCTGCTTAGTCATTTCCACAACCCTGCCTCTCAGAAGTACGCTGAGGTTGTCAGAGAAGTAGACATGGAAGGGCTGGCTGTACCTCCTAAAATATCAGAGCCACATAAAACTGAAATTGAAGGAGTCATTATGTGTGAATCCAACGGTACATCATTCCGGGCACGTCAGTGAGAAATATTGGGTGCTCAACCACCGCAGAACCACCGTTGTTGCAGAAATTCTACCCAACCTCAAATATTTACATTGGCGTAACCTCAAATAAAAAGGGGTATGACGGGGGAACTTAGTCTATAATTTTCTGAAATTACTAGGGCAGTCACACCTTTGTCTGTATTTGATTCTATTATGAAGTGGGTTGTCTGATCAGAGATCATGGATTATATGGCCTGCATTTATATTTGTACACAGGGTCCTTAATTTGTTTGTGTGTATGTTTGTACACAGCATCTTTAGCTTCTTTGTCATGGGAGACAATTCTGTGTTTTTCATCTGACAAACTGACTCTCTGCAGTGGTGTTGCCATGCATTTGGCAGACTTGTCAGACCGGATTTTGGCTGTGTACACACTTCCCATTGTGTGTTTTCATGTGAGCAGCAGATGAGAAGCTGTGACTGTCTGCCATGTAATGTCATTCCATGTGAAATTGACACAATGTATGCCTTGCCCATGTCAGAGGTACTTCAGAGTTGGCCAATTGTTTTGCCCAGAATGGCCATGAAATTATTATTGGAAGGTGAAAGTCAGAATTGATGGTACTGGTGAACCGTACAAGAGTGGATCCTACCTAATTTATTAGACTCAGTGGGGTCTAATAATATAGTCCTACTTGTCACCCACTGTAGCACAAAGAGGATGCAGCTGATATTGCATCTGTGTTTGTCCTCATACTTATGCAAGTTATTTTACCCTGCTTTGCCAATTGCCAAATATCTTAGAACAGAAAGGCATTGTGCCCCCTTTTCTGCATGCCAAATGGGCTGCATCTCTGTGCTGACCAAGCTGTGGGTGAGAATCATCCTCATGTCATGGGACTAATGGGAGATCAATCAGTTGAGCTTAAGAACAACAGCATGGGCTCCAGCAATAAAATGGATGTGTACTAGTTTTTATGGTAACCAAGTCATCCAGTTGCTAAATTAACATAATTACTTGGGAGAAACCAATGTGGCGCTTTGTCCTTGGATTTGAGAAAATAACAAACCCAGGTGTTTACATTCTTAAGTTCTCAAGCAATATATTTTTATTTGACCCCTGCAGTGCATCCGGAAAGTATTCACATCGCTTCACTTTTTCCACATTTTGTTATGTTACAGCCTTATTTCTCAGAATTCTACACACAATACCCCATAATGACAAAGTGAAAAAAGTTTTTTTTGAAATTTTGGCAAATGCATAAAAAAAAAAATAAAAAAAATATCACATGTACATAAGTATTCACGCCGTTTGCTATGACACTCAAAATTGAGCTCAGGTGCATCCTGTTTCCACTGATCATCCTTGAGATGTTTCTACAACTTCATTGGAGTCCACCTGTGGTAAATTCAATTGATTGGACATGATTTGGAAAGGCACACACCTGTCTATATAAGGTCCCACAGTTGACAGTGCATGTCAGAGTAAAAACCAAGCCATGAAGTCCTAGGAACTCTCCATAGACCTCCGAGATAGAATTGTGTTGAGGCATAGATCTGGGGAAGGGTATAAAAACATTGCTAAAGCATTGAAAGCACCCAGGAGAACAGTGGGCTCCATCATTGTGAAATGGAAGAAGTTTGTAACCACCACAACTCTTCTTAGAGCTGGCCGCCTGGCCAAACTCAGTAACCGTGCAAGAGGAGGTAACCAAGAACCCAATGGCCACTCTAAGAGAGCTTCAGAGTTCCTCTGCAGCGATGGGAGAACCTGGTAACCTGGTGGAAACAGGATGCACCCAAGCTCAATTTTGAGTGTCATAGCAAACGGTGTGAATACTTATGTACATGTGATATTTTATTTTTTTATTTTTAATACATTTGCAAAAATTCTAAAAAACTTTTTTCACTTTGTCATTATGGGGTATTGTGTGTAAAATTCTGAGAAAAAAATGAATTTAATACATTTTGGAATAAGGCTGTAACATAACAAAATGTGGAAAAAGTGAAGCGATGTGAATACTTTCCGGATGCACTGTATTTTTCCCAATTTCGAATGCCCAATTTCTGTATTTGTGCGAAAGTGCAGACAAGCACATGGTTTCTTCCAAAACATATGACATTAGGATGCTTCTTTTCACTCGGCAGCCAACAAGGTAAGCTCGTGCAAACATTGAAGTCAAGGAGCACACGTCATGTGTAGCTTGTGCGGGCAGACTCTGGGCACCAAACGATGGCTGGTGCATGATGAAACATGGACGTCCTGATGACTGAAATTACTCTCATCCCAGTCGACACTATGGCCAATTATGTGACACAGCCAGCATTGGCACGGTTTGGATTGGATGCCAAACCGTGGGGCTCATTCTACTAGAACATGCCATAACAGGATAAACCACCCTGCAGCCCCCAAAATAGTTTTAGTACATGTCGGTGACTGTGTTCTATGAATATTTGACAAAAGTGTAGTTTAAACATTAAAAAAGTGTAAACATGAATGAATTAATAAAGGTTGAGGACAGGGACTCCATAATGAATTCAGAGGGGTCGATGGCTGGTGCTCAGTACATTCATTCATTGCATGGTGAATTCTGCCATGGTTAATTCTTCCCTTGGTCAAATCCAATATATCAGTCTTACAGATTTTGACCCAAATCTTCAAGAATCTAAGTAGGATTCTATCACTTAACAAAATATGTACATCTGCTTAGTCATACCAGTGCTTTGTGGACTTTTTCAGACTAAGTGTGTACAGGGGTGTGTCAGTATAGGTTTTCCTTTTGCTTAAGCGGTACCAGTTGTATTCTTGTTTACATAGAGGTGGAGAGATATTTGAACGCCATTTGAAAATAAAGGTAATGACTGTGACAGGTGTTGGTTAAGCAGGTGGTGTGTTCCATAGCCTTGTCTTGCTCCACTTCCCACCAGCTGTGGCGCAGTCACAAAGTCAACAGGAAGTTGCATGCTTTTTGATTGGTTTGAGTGTTTCAGCCATTGTATATCCAGAATTGTTCAGCAGTTATTATAAATGGTTATGATATGAATTTTAAAAAGTGCTTTTGTTAGCTACTGCTACCTTCAGTGTACGTTAGTTGCTTTTAGGAACAAGATTCCAACAGTACAGGACACAAAACACCAAAATCACAGTAACATTTTATTGTACGTTGTAATGTTAAAAAGACATTTCCATTCACTGTAGATGACCAGCACCTGTGTGTTTGTTTTGTCTCCCGCTAGGGCCCCCAACTCTGGCCGTGGAGAGCCACAGGATTTGTGCGGGTTTTTGTTACTCTGCATTTAACTATGCAATCAACTGCTTTAATTGATATATGAACTCGCCTCGCCTTGTTTCTTGCATCTGAATTGATTGTAAAAACAGCAGACCCAGTGTCTCTCTATGACCAGGGTTGGCTGTGCTATGTACAACTAATACAACTAGCTCACAGCATACTGTATGTGTCTGCAGAACAGATTCACCTAATTTTATTTTGTCAGCTCTGAAGTCAAATAATGATAATATATATACACCGATCAGTCACAAAATTAAAACCACTGACAGGTGAAGTGAATAACATTGATCATCTTGTTACAATGGCACCTGTCAAGGGGTGGGATATATTAGGCAGCAAGTGAACAGTCAGTTCTTGAAGTTGATGTGTTGGAAGCAGGAAAAATGGGCAAGCGTAAGGATCTGAGCGACTCTGACAAGGGCCAAATTGTGATGGCTAGACGACTGGGTCAGAGCATCTCCAAAACGGCAGATCTTGTGGGGTGTTCCCGGTATGCAGTGGTTAGTACCTACCAAAGGACAGCCGGTGAACCGGCGACAGGGTCATGGGTGCCCAAGACTAATTGATGCGCGTGGGGAGCGAAGGCTACCCCATCTGGTCCGATCCCACAGAAGAGCTACTGTAGCACAAATTGCTGAAAAAGTTAATGCTGGCTATGATAGAAAGGTGTCAGTGCATCGCAGCTTGCTGAGTATAGGGCTGTGCAGACCCCTGTCCACCACAGAAAGCGCCTACAATGGGCACGTGAGCATCAGAACTGGACCATGGAGCAATGGAAGAAGGTGGGCTGGTCTGATTAATTATGAATTACATGATTACATCATGTGGATGGCTGAATGCGTGTGCGTCGTTTACCTGGGGAAGAGATGGCCCCAGGATGCACTATCGGAAGAAGGCAAGCCGGCGGAGGCAGTGTGATGTTCTGGGCAATGTTCTGCTGGGAAGCCTTGGGTCCTGGCATTCATGTGGTTGTTACTTTGACACGTACCACCTACCTAAACATTGTTGCAGACCAAGTATACCCCTTCATGGCAACGGTATTCCCTGATGGCAGTGGCCTCTTTCAGCAGGATAATACGCCCTGCCACACTGCAAAAATTGTTCAGGAATGGTTTGAGGAACATGACAAAGAGTTCAAGGTGTTGACTTGGCCTCCAAATTCCCCAGATCTCAATCCAATCGAGCATCTGTGGGATGTGCTGGACCAACAAGTCCGATCCATGGAGGCATCACCTCCCAACTTACAGGACTTAAAGGATCTGCTGCTAATGTCTTGGTGCCAGATACCACAGGACACCTTCAGAGGTCTTGTGGAGTCCATGCTTCGACGGGTCAGAGCTGTTTTGGTGGCACGAGAGGGACCTACACAATATTAGGCAGGTGGTTTTAATGTTGTGGCTGATCGGTGTATATATACAGTACCAGTCAAAAGTTTGTGTACACCTGCTTGAAACTAGGTTTATCTCATAATTGACAATGTTTTACACCATATAAGTTTCTTTAAATACTTGAAAATTACAAAAAACACATGTAACGATAAACAAAAGGAACATAAAAGCAATGTTCAATAAAATGTAATTGAAAATTGAATCTTGGATTCCTCAAAATAGCCACCCTTTGCTGTGATAACAGCCTCACAAACACGGGCCATTCGGTTAATACGTTTCAGCAGGAAATCACCTGATATGTCTTCCCAGCTCTCCTGCAGCAATTCGCAGAGGCACTTGTGGGTTGCTTTGCTTTGACTGTTCTGTCCAGTTCATCCCATACAAGTTCTATGGGATTGAAGTCTGGACACTGGGCAGACCAGGTCCTTAGTTTGAGTTGTCCTTCACGTTCCCCCTTAACCAGATAGTTCTTGCACAACTTCAAGGTGTGTTTTGGGTCGTTATCTTGCTCAAGAACGAAGGAGTGCCCGCTTAGCCGTAGTCCAGATGGAAGGTGTACTCAAACTTTTGACTGGTACTGTATATATATATATATATATATCAAAATAGTAAAATAATCTTATCCCACTGCCCACCAATAACTATATGAAACTCGGAGATCTGCAGTCACTCACACTGCCAGGCTGGTATGTGAATAGCATTTAATGATATACCTGTTATAGGGCTATCACATTATATTGAAATATCAAATGGAATTTCAAATCTGCATTCCAAGAGCAGTTTTGAAAATTAATGGGGAGATTTCAGTTTTTTAGTAGTTCTACAGAACACGTATTTGGACCTGAGCCAATAAATGTATTTGGACCTGAGCCAATAAAAGTTTGGTCATGTGAACTAGTATTTCTCACGCTTTGCAAGGAAATTGAGGTGACACTTCCAGGAAATATTGAAGAGGTTTTTAACTGACAAAACGTGGTACTCAAAACTATTTCAAAATGTAGGCAGGTCTGTAACATGCATATTCTAATACTATTCTATACTATACCGAATCTAATAATACAGGGCTGTTAGGCTCTCCCTTCATGGTTTATGAGAAAATAAAACTCAAGCATTTTGAGTACAGGTAATTGATTAGTGATGTTGGGGGGTGAAATCTTTGGATCCATCAGGACATGACCTTATTGGAATATTTATTTTCCTCCTGCCTGATAGCTGAAGTTAAGCTGGTGTGGACTTGATTAACACTTGAATGAGAGATCTGGGAACATTGAATTGCTGCTGGAAGTGGTGGTGTTGGTAAGCCAGTAGACTGATCTTCCCAACACTACTCAGTCAATCTGGCCCAGTTCAATCAGTAAATTTGGTAACATAATCTCTCCTTCTCCACCTTAGCTGATATATGGTAAGTGATCTGTCACAAAATGCCTGCCATGCATCACCCACCTGGTACTACACATTGGTGGTAGTTGAGGTGAGGTTACCCTCCCGTTCGCTGCAAAGCGGTGTAGTGTAATGGTTAGGGAACTGGGCTTGTAACTCAGAGGTTGCAGGTTAAATTCCCAGGTGGGGCACTGCTGTTGTACCCTTGAGCAAGGTACCTGAATTGCTTCAGTAAAATATCCAGCTGTATAAATGGATTGTATGTAAAGAAATGTAAACTGTGTAAGTCGCTCTGGATAAGAGCGCCTGCTAAATGCTTAAAATGTAAATGTAATATAAATGCAATTTGTTATTATTTTTACTCTGACAGCTGCCTAAGTATTCACCCATGTTCATTACCCATACGCTCTCTCTCTCTCCCTCCCCAAGCTCTGTGGCCTGGCCCTGATTGTGCTGGGCATTCTGGTGCAGGTAGCCCTGCACAACACCCCAGTGATGAGGAATGCATCAGGCTCGGCTGCCCCCCTTGCTCTGATTGCGGTGGGAGTGATTATCTTCTTCATCTCCTTCTTCGGCTGCTGTGGGGCCTGGAAAGAGAGCCATTGCATGGTCACCACGGTAATTATTCCCTCTCTGTCTTACACACACACACACACACACACACACACAAACTTATTTTTTTTTTAAACCTCTGGCAGTTTACCGCTTACCTTTGTACCATTTCAGGTTATTCACTGGACTTTAACTGCTTAAATTTCAGTAAAACTGGAAAATGGGAGTGTTCTAAAACTTTTCACCGGTAGTGTACAGTACTCCAATTTCATAACACCCTTCATATTTATTCATTTATTTATTTGATATGCCATTTAGCAGACACTTTTATCTAAAGCAACTTACAGTAGTGAATGCATACATTTTTTTCAGTATATGTGGTCCCAATGGGAACTGAACCCACAACCGAACCACAGAACTTTGTCACACACACACACACACACACACACACACACACACACACACACACACACACACACACACACACACACACACACACACACACTCACTCTCTCTTTGACTCTCATACATATGGCATGGAATTCATGTTAAGAGAAGTCTATTTTAGCATTGGTGATCATTGTAGTAACAACAAAGCATTTAAATGAACACACCTGTGTGCAGCTGTAACATGTACCATGTTAACTGTAAATCCTCGTCTGTTAGTTAGTGTTCAAGACTTGTTTGTGAAGAATCACTTCCCTTCTTCTCTTTTTACCTAATTTTGTTGAACTTTTTCTCTTTTTCTACTTATTCTCCCTGTTCCTAATTCACATTTTCCCTTTTCCTCACTCTGCAGACAGGAACCCACGGAAAAAACGATTTTCTGAGTTGGGCCTAAGACTTTGTTTGTCCTTTTAAATAATGTTTTTATTCCTGAGAAAATAAATAAATACATACAAATAAAAAAAGAATACAGTAATGGCCCTTGACTGAAGCAAAGGATTTTTCTTTTTTTCACTCACATTTTGTTGAAGTTGATGTGTTTGTAATGGAACATTTGGGTTATCTAGCTCTTGCGTTTCTTCTTTTTGTTCTCCTTCTCTGTTAAGTTTGCTGTTCTGCTGTCCTTAATCATCATCATTGAGATTGGTACTGCCATCGCTGGTTACATCTTCAGGGGAAAGGTGAGTAGCACCCTCAGTCTATCTCATAAACGGTAAAATGTTGACTGCTGGGTGTCTCTTCCGGTTAAGACACAATTCCAATGTGTGGATGTGCCCCACGGTCTGGTATGGCATGCTGACAGACTGTGACCTGCAGCCCCACAGGGAGCCCCACATAATTGGCTGTAGTGTCACTTAGGAAGGAAGGGTTTCGGTTGGCGGGATTTTTTCACTCCTTTGGTCCAGGATGAAATGTACTCCTCCGGCACAATGACTGCGCAGCCAAGCTGGAATGAACTAAGGGAAAAGAAGCAGAAGTTGGCAGGATGCGCTTCAAGGAGAATGACTGCTTGTCATCGCTCCCCTGAATTGATGGTGAAGCTGCAGTGAAAGAGGCCTAAGACATTTTGAAATGGGGAAAAATCAGGAATAGAAATAAAAAAAGAAACAAGCATTGGTTAAAATGTGTTTGGCCATATGCTGTTTATTTTTTTTTTCTTTGTTTAATTTCATTTTTTAATCCCTCTAGCTAAATGGCATTGTTCACGATGGGCTCAAAGACATGATTTCTAATTACAAGAACAGCACCGACGACTTCAGGAAGAGCGTGGACAAACTGCAAGAGGATGTGAGTACCGGAACAAGACTTTACCTACTGTGCTTTTAACAGCTCAGCGTGTAGGATATGTCAGCCTGCTTTTCAGAATACGTTCTGCCATTCCAGGTGACCCGCCTCATCCACATGCCTTTGCATGTCGCCTGCCTGCTGTGCTGCTCTGTTTGACTGGCTGATGCCACAGCCTGCATCCTGTTCCCTGTTTAGCCTGCCTCTGCCTGATCGCTGTCCAGTCTGATTGCTCTCCTTTCTCTCTGCAGATGAAGTGCTGTGGGGCGAACTCCTCCACTGACTGGGGCAGCTTTATGTCAGGTGGAGACTCTGTGCCCGACTCCTGCTGTAAGAATGTCACCAAGAGCTGTGGGGTTGGAGCCATGCTGGATGGCAGCAAGGTGTACCAAGAGGTGAGACAGGATTGATGTGTTCCTTTTCAGCAGTGAAAATAATAATAATAATGATACTACTACTACTACTAATAATGATACTACTACTACTAATAATAATAATAATAATTGTTATTATTATCATAATCATAACAACACTAATCCTAATAATCATCAATCACAATCATCACAACAACTGCAATAAGCATCATCACAATCACGATCATAACCATAATACACTGCCTGGCCCAAAAAAAAGTCACCACCTGGATTTAACTAAGCAAATGGGTAAGAGCCTTCCATTGGATAATTACTGCAGTGATTAATATGTTTTAGCTGGCAACAACTTATTTAAGCCTAACTGATGCAGTGAGTAGCTTCTCATTTCTTAAACAACCATGTCGGAAGACATATCCTGTGGTCGTGGAAAAGATGTTAATCTGTTTCAGAAGGGTCAAATTATTGGCCTGCATCAAGCAAAGAAAACAACTAAGGAGATTGCTGAAACTACTAAAATTGGGTTAAGAACTGTCCAACACATTAATAAAACCTGGAAGGATAGTGGTGAACCATCATCTTCGAGGAAGAAATGTGGTCGAAAAAAAATCTTGAATGATCGTGATCGGCGATCACTTAAACGTTTGGTGAAATCATATCGTAAAACATCTACAGTAGAACTCACGGCTATGTTTAATAGTGAAAGTAAGAGCATTTCCACACGCACAATGCGAAGGGAACTCAAGGGATTGGGACTAAACAGCTGTGTAGCCTTAAGAAAACCACTTGTCAGTGAGGCTAATCGGAAAAAAAGGCTTCAATTTGCTAGGGAGCATAAAGATTGGACTCTGGAGCAATGGAAGAAGGTCATGTGGTCTGATGAGTCCAGATTTACCCTGTTCCAGAGTGATGGGCGCATCAGGGTAAGAAGAGAGGTGGATGAAGTGATGCACCCATCATGCCTAGTGCCTACCGTACAAGCCTGTGGGGGCAGTGTTATGATCTGGGGTTGCCGCAGTTGGTCAAGTCTAGGTTCAGCAACGTTATGTGCCCAAAGAATGAGGTCAGCTGACTACCTGAATATACTGAATGACCAGGTTTTTCCATCAATGGATTTTTTCTTCCCTGATGACACGGGCATATTCCAAGATGACAGTGCCATGATTCATCGGGCTCAAATCGTGCCACTCAAAGAGTGGTTCAGGGAGCATGAGACATCATTTTCACACATGGATTGGCCACCACAGAGTCCAGACCTTAACCCCATTGAGAATCTTTGGGATGTGCTGGAGAAGACTTTGTGCAGTGGTCCGACTCTCCCATCATCAATACAAGATCTTGGCGAAAAATGTATGCAACTCTGGACGGAAATAAATGTTGTGACATTGCAGAAGCTTATCGAAACGATGCCACGGCGAATGCGTGCCGTAATCAAAGCTAAAGGCAGTCCTACGAAATATTACAGTGTGTGACTTTTTTTTGGGACGGGCAGTGTAAGACGAGTACTATGAGTGCCTTTCCCAATGTACTGTACAGATTAAAATACAGCGGCATAAAATAAGATTTATTCCTATTGTTCATATTCCAACTAGGGAGGTTTCCCAATCGTTTACTGTTTAAAGATTTAAATGATGACAACTTTAACATTCATTTTAAGTAAAGGTTTAGAACATTAAACTTTACACATTATTTTATATTTATTCTTAATAATTTTAACATAATCCACAAGCATCCAGACTCCACCTCCATAAGCCCCTTTGGTCCTGTGGTGCATTGCATTTTTAATGCTTCCTTATCAGCCACTGTGTTATGATGGCATCATTGTTTTTTTTGTTTTTGTCTTCATAATTTCATTAATGTACTGTGGGTTTGGGGGGGCAATTCTTTTAATGCATGGCATTGTGTCAAGTTAGTTTCTGAGCACTGTATGACTTGGCGACTGTAAACGGGAGACAGACTTCTGCTAAGCTGGCTGTCTCGCAGTGTCTTGTCTCCAGATTCAAGTGCCGATATTGACAGTAAAAGTCGTTGGGGACTTTTGAATATATACACAATGTAGAGTCCTCCAAACTCTTCTTCGGTTTTAAGTTTTTCTCAGGTTGAGAAACCAAACTCAGACTTATGTAAACAAAGCTAGCTAGTGGCAGTGTTTCAGACTCCTATATTTTGATAGGTTTACTTCATTTAAAAAGAATGTGTATGTAATTAGTTATTTTTCTCTGCAGCCTGAAACAGCATTATGAATTAGTATTGTACTGGGGGAAAAAATATATATTTTAGTTAGACATTGCATACTTTTGCTGAATGCAACAGTGCTTTCTGAGCACAAGTCCTTGTTTCATGTGGATTTGATCTTCTAATTGTTTTAAAATCTAAAAAAAATTAATTAAATCTTTCTTTAAACATTAACACATTTTTTTAATTTAATTTTTTTACATTGTGTTTCAGATTTTCTCCCATTTTCTCCCAATTTGGTAGCCAATTAGACCCGCAATTTTTTTCAATGTCAATTCCCCCCCTAGTAATGTGAGTTCGCTGCCATAGTCCTGCAACCGGTAGTGATGAAAGCTAAGTAACGCCTCTTCTGAGACGGCACTCGCCAAGCCGTCGACCGTAACCCGAACTTGTCATGGTTTTACCTTGTTCAGCCGCTGGAGGGCGCTTGACCATGTTATGGTCGGTTCCCTTTGCTTTGTATGAGGAATCATTGTCATTGTCATTTCCCTTATATGGTCTTTTGTCGGGGATTTTCCCGGTCATGGCCAGCTGTGGATTATCAGTGTTTATTCCGCCTACTATTTAAAGGCTGCGTTTTCATATCACAAACGCTTCTGTGTAAAACATTGTTACGCTCTAGCCGGTACAAGAACTAAGGTATTAGTTTTCCACTTGGTGGTCTCTCAGTTAAAGAGAGAAGGTACTATTTAGGATCTCTTTCAAAAGGTTTAGCGTTGCCACTCTGTGGTTACCGTTCTAGGAGGATTATTTCCTTTCTAGCTTTGGTTATTGCTCGTCACTCCGGTGGCATTTCCTTTTCGAGATTCATTCTTTTGTTTTTGGGTTAAAAAACTCCCAGAGCTAAAGTCTCTAAAATCATTTTAGTTTCTTACCTCTTCGTTGAAGAGTCCACAACCTTTGGGTTGTTATTATTTTCCGTGGACTTTATGCCCGGAGTTTCTTTTTCTTTGTCCATCCATTTTTCCCCCTGCTTCCTTATCTGTTCGCAGACTTAGTGGCTGACTACTTGTAGTTAGCTTTTAGATATTCGTGACATCTGCGAGTGGCTCTTCCATCCTCGACCCACATTACAGAACTTAGTTTTAAAGAACCTTAATTTATCAAGGGTTTTGCTGTTTGGCACAACCGATAAAGGCACTTGGCCGGAGTGCAGGTTGCTTTCAGGGTCCAATTCCCCGGTTGCAGCGGCCTGACTCTGGCCTCGAGTCCCACTGAGGGGCAGCAATTAGCTGTCCGCCTCAGAGGGAGGGGCGAGGGAAGCCAGCATGAGCTCACCACATGCACAGAAAGCTTCTTTGGACATACTGTAATCATAGTTGGAGCCCGGACGAGCACCGTCTCGAAGGAGGCAGGTCATCGGTCCCTGTCACCGCCGGTACCAGAGTAGTAGCTGGTCCCGTGGCTGCAGGCAGCAGGCTTGTTGAAGGGGGACAGTTGGATCGATAGAGGGTACAATTGGCCACCAAATTGGGAGAAAAACTGGGAATATTTGAAACATTTTATTAATTTTTTATTTTCGCTGTAACAAAACCTTGGCAGGATAGGAAATTCCAGTCAACGGCCTACTGAGGAGAAGCTGGCAGAAATGTAAATCTTCCGATAAAAGTTCTAAATTAGTAAGTGCTTGTCATGGTGATTGTGATTCAGGGATGCCAGGTCGCTGTGGAAGCCTTGTTGAGGAAGAACACACTGTGGGTGATCGTAGGAGCCGTGGTGATCGCTTTCTTGCAGGTAGGTCCACAAATCCCCCGTCCAAAGAATTACACACCCAAAAGCAGCGGCTGTGTTGGTCCAGACTGGATATTGCAATGGCCTCTCTGTATTTCAGATCATGGGCATTGTGTTCGCCTGCCTGCTCATGAGGGGAATCCGCAGTGGCTACGAGGTCATGTGATGAGGGCTTGGTGATGCCTGCTTCATTCTCTTAGTTCATTTTTACTGAGGTTATTTTAACAAAGATGAATACTTATCGCTTTGTATAGTGGGTGTTTAACATGGTAAAATAAGAGAATGCATTTGTGATAAAGGCGCTTTGTAAACTAAAAGTGGGTGAGCAAGCAAGGATTATTTTAGTCAGGTAAAAAATAGTTGCCTTTTGTTAACTAAAAAAAAAAAGATTTGTATTTGCACTTGTAACCGGAAACTTCATATTATTATACTCAGGTTTGTTTAGGTGTTTGGTTCCTCAGTTATAATTGTTTAAACATCTGTACAATACTTTGTATGAGGTTTTTTTTAACACATTTGGATGCTGTGAATAAGTAACTTCCCCTTTAAATATAAGTTCTCTTGTTTAAAGGGGAAGTTGAAACAATCAAATACAGTTAATATTTTTGAGCAGGTCATCCAGCCATTGTTTGTGACAGAAAACATCTGCACCTTTTAATGATCTATAATGTGATTAATAAAAAACTAAAACAAATTAAACTTCTAAGTCACTTGCAAATATTTTGCTCATGTTCAACCACAATAAAGATCCAACACTTCTTATAAACCAAACTCTATGCTATGAACTGAGGCTGCATTTCAACCATGTTTTCAATTGGCATCTGATACACAAGGTAGCAGTACAGGCAGTCCCCGGGTTACGAACGTCCGGCTTACGGACAACTCGTACTTACGAACGGACTGCCATAAGGCCTATTATGTTTGAAAAAATGGAGTTAAATACAATGGTTTGTAATAACGAATGCACGCACTACTTTGTGTTGCTCATGAAAACATTGCGCGGTTTCAGCGGTTCTTTCGGCTCAAGGAACAGAGATCATCGTCAGTTATTTTAAGTCAGATCACGGTCGCGTTTTTCTCTTTCTCTTACCCTTACAACGATGCCTCCAAAGTGTAAATCCGATGCAAGTGCTGGTGATGCATCAAAGAAAAGGAAAACAATCACCACGGAAAGTAAAGTTGAAATAATAAAGAGATCAGAGAGAGGTGAAACGGCATCAGCCATTGGGAAAGCATTAGGCTACAGCCGGTCAATGATCGGTTTTTAAAAACAATTTTAAAAGACAAAGGGAGAATAATGGAGCATGTGAAAGGCCATGCCCCGATGAATGCCACGATTATTACCAAGCAACGCAGTGGTTTAATTATTGAGATGGAAAGGCTATTGATAATTTGGATAGAAGACCAAAATCAGCGTAATATGCCTATTAGCCTTTCTTTAGTGCAAGAAAATGTTCTTTAATGTTTTTTTGACAGTACAGTACTGTATGTACATAGTTACTTTTATTATTACTGTATTATTATTATTAGTATTACAGTATTGTTATTACAATATTATTATGTACTGAATGTTATGTTTAAGATGTTTATTGCATTTGGAAGTTTTTCTTAAGTGTTTTATATGCACAGAAAGGTAAAATAAATACTATACTAAGACAAACATTTGACTAAGTGACGATTAATAAGAACTGTATGTACCTGTTCCGACTTACATACAAATTCGACTTAACCCCCTGAGGTCGACGGAAGCGCCGACGCTCCCAGCAGCAATAAAAGTATATTACTATTTCTAACGTCGCGAGATTTTATCATACACACGCTGCAAAAACATTGACAGAAACCTTAGAATCGTGACTTTCAGATTTGAGCACTGGCAAATAATGTGAGATTTTTTTAATTAGGTTAATTAGACCAAAAGTAAACCTTGCCTTTTACTCTCTTTTTTACCTGGAAGTGCCGTCCCCCTTCTATTGACATGGTAACTAGGTGCTAGTCTCGGGGAGGGGTGTGGGGCCATGTGTGAAATCGCAGCGTAAACAATGTCCCGACATTATATCGCATCTTGTCTGTGTTTACGGTTGCGATCTGCCAGCAACAGACGGTGTATGCTGATATTTATTTTATTTCCAAATATATGAATTCCGCGTCTTGTGACGCTATACGGAAACAATCAGAATCATTGCGAACTACTGCGAATAATTAACAGGAGGATATTTAACCAGCTGGCATTCTCTGTTTCCGCGCTTGGACATTATCTAGCTTAGCTTGATAGTACCTATTGTGATTAATGTTTCTTGCCTCTCGAGAACATGTTTGTTCGTGTGCTTGTTGTTGTTTAGATTCCCAGCGTTTAGTTTATACCAAGTTTTTGGATACGTGGATTTACCTGTTTACTTTGCTTTGTTCCTGATCGTTGGTTTTGTTTGTCTTTCCGTGTCTTCGCAGACACGGATTTTGCTTTCGTTTTCTGACAGACGTTTAACAATAAATATCTTAAACCCAGAAAACTGGCTACTTTTGATCATGTGCCTGTGTCCACTGCAGACTCTGGATGTTGGCAAATTGGCTTCTGTTGGTTGCAAGAAATGCGTACTCTGCAAGATGTCGGGGAAACAGCGGTTTGTGACGTTCCCTCGTGTCTACAGTTGACCAGAAACTGTTTTGAGAAGTGGCACCAAAGACTGTGAAAGAACAGATTGTCTCACCATGTTTTAATTTGGAATTTTTTGTATATAGTATGGTGTCCCCAGGGGTTGGGCGACACTCACAGACCTTGCAGAGGGCGTAGGCAAGTGCAAGAACACAGAGGAGGCAGTAATATAAACAAAAATGATAATTTATTAAACGAATAATCGAAGACAAACACTACACAAAACAAAGGGCAGGGTATTCGGGGGAATATACACACAAAGTCCGCAATCTTTATCTCGTAGTCATTGTCCAAAATCCAGTTCCGTTATCCAGGTCAATTCCGTTATCCAGTCCGTAGTCAATATCCAAAGGGGG
This sequence comes from Aldrovandia affinis, assembly GCA_029706075.1. Taxonomy (NCBI): domain Eukaryota; kingdom Metazoa; phylum Chordata; class Actinopteri; order Notacanthiformes; family Halosauridae; genus Aldrovandia; species Aldrovandia affinis. Next base: position 381,334 of record JAINUG010000168.1, read on the forward strand.
TCCTCAAAACAATCCAAGTTCATTCACAAAAAACACACTCCAACACACTTTCTAAATCCAAATACTGGCTGGTCAATTGACTTCACAGTTTCACTCTCCAAACAAACACAGCACTCCTTCCCACTCACGTTCCTACTCCTCTCCAAGTGTGATGGGATTCAGCCCTTTAAATAGGCCTCAAAATGTCTTTCAGCTGTTCGTTAGTCCCCATTGCCTGACTTCGTTCAGGTGTTACTGTGGCCTGCTGGGAAATGTAGTGTTTTTGGGCTGCCATGTGTTGGAGGCCAGGCAGCCATTTTCTGGTGCAGCCCCCTGGGCTGCCACAATAGTTTGTTTTCAATGAATCTTCCCAAATGAAAAAAAAACTTTCTGCATGGCTCACTGACTATTGCTTACTCTGATGGCTTTTCTCTTTGTCTGACGGCCTTTGAGAGAGAGATGGTTTTTAGCTATTTAGATCTCATATGTGCAAACGCATATTGGCAAAACAATTCGTGCAGGGGTCGGCAACCCATAACACTCAAAGAGCCATTTGGACCCGGTTTCCACGGAAAAGAAAACACTGGGAGAAATAATTCTTGCGCCCCTCGGATTTTCGGTCAACGGGGTGCTACGCCAAAAAAAATGCGCCCAATTCAATTGGATACTTATTATTTATTTTCCCAAGCCACGCGGAGCCGCAACATAAGGCTGAAAGAGCCGCATGCGGCTCCGGAGCCGCAGGTTGCCGACCCCTGGTTTAGTGTGTGCTTTCACAACTTTTGTGACGGCAGAAAAATGTACTCTTTATAACTTGTGTGTTTGTAGATCTATTTACAAGCTGCATATGATACTGACCAAACTATTGATGGCATATAAATGTAGCTGTGATTGTCCTTCAAATAAAAATATCAAACACTTTGGAGTAAGTGTGTGTTAAGTTGATGAAATTGAGATAAATATCAGACCATGCCAAAATCACAAACCTCCTCAAAGCTTAGCACGGACCTCAGAGGGTTAAAGACAGACTTAAGAACGGATCTCGTTCGTAACCCGGGGACCCTTTACTGTAAGACAGTACCCCCCAAAGTATTCACACCATTGATAAAGATGAGCAAACAAGGCTGTATAAAATAAACAATACAAGTTATGAGCTATGTTGCATGCTGAAAGGGGAAATTATATTATTTTATACTAATCCATTTGCTAAGAGAAAAATATATTCAAAAACATGTCACACCCGTATTCAGTACTTTGTGCACCCTCCCCTCACAAGGATAACATGACTTGAGTCGTCTTCTATAGTGTTTTATGAGATTGCTGAACATATTGGAGGGGCTTTGACAATTCCTCCATACAGAATCTTCAAGATCCTTCTGTATGTGCTTGTGGACTGCCCTGTTCAATTCAAGGCACAAATATTTGATCGGACTCAAGTGTGGAGATCGAGATGGCCATTGAAAAACAGTAATTTTGTGTCAGTTAACTATTTATTGGTTGATTTTGAGGTATGCTTGGGATCATTGTCTTGCTGAAAGATCCATTTGCAGCCAAGTTTCAGCTTCCTGGCAGAGGGAACCAGGGGCCTCATTTATAAAAAGTTGCATTGAAACTATCCTACATTTGATCTAAGATCATTTCTCAAATGTGCGTAAGTGTGATTCAGAGAAACTGAACGTACGCGCAAAAAAACGTGCGTACGCCAGTCCCCCAGATTTGAAATCTCTAAATCACAAATGATCTTGAAATTGTGCGTAGCTGAATGGTTTTAGATCTCCGCCTTGTAAACGCCCCCTAATTAATATCATTAGCATATAAAGGAGCTCGAATCAAAACACAAATCCTCTACTTGATAATGGCGAGCTGCAAGAAAAATAATTTTAATGAGGCCGAAATTGAGGTCCTGTTGGCGGAGGTGCAGATGCGTGCAGGGACGCTATTTGGGAGCCTTTCCAGTGGCTTTACCAGTAAAACCAAGTACGTGGCCTCTCTCTCTAGGTCGTCCTCAGACGAGCTTCCATCGGAGTCTCCAATCTTCTCGGTTCTCCATACACCCGGCCAGCTCCGAAGAGCTTTCAGCTCCCACATCTGTCTTCAGCACGTCCACGTACGTTAGCACGGGACGTCCCCGCGACCGATGCCCGTGTGTTGGCTCCCACAGGACCAGCCTGCTGACTGGGAGCTCCCGATGTCTGTGGCAGTGGCCGGCCAGCTTCATCCTCCTGGATGCTACTTTCCTGCTGAGCCTCGGCAGCCGCCCGTACAGGTCCTTGTTGTTAATGTGGATGTTCTGGTCTACGTTCAGAACTGCTCGTAGCATTCTGGTGTAGCACCCATCCAGGGACTTCTGCAGGGTGGGCGTCAGGGTCCAGCTTTCGCAGCCATACAGGAGGATAGACTCCACAGTGGCATGGAATAGGCTCAGCTTTATGTGTCGGGGGAGATTTGAGCACCACACTCTTGACATACCGTTCAGGGCCCTCCACGCCAGAGCCTTCCTGACCTTAAGGTCCTGCTCTGTGGAGTTCACCCAGGAACCCAGGTATTTGAAGTCATTGACCTCTTGCAGAGTGTTGCCTTCTGATGTTGTAATCGGCGGATGGTCCATGTGGATGTTATAGGTGATTACCTCAGTCTTCTTTGCATTCAGTCTGAGGCCAACCCTAGCACATTCCACCTCCACTCTGTTCAGGAGTTCCTGTGCCTGCTCCACGCGTTCAGACACCAGGCAGATGTCATCTGCGTAGCCTAGGTCTGCCAGGGCTATGCCAGGGCTTCTACTGGACTTCCTCGGTGTAATTGTGAAGCCAAGCTCCTGCTCCCGCCCGTTGATGGCTTTCCTAAGCGCGTAGTCCAGGGCTACGATAAAGAGGAAGGGGGCAAGAGTGTCCCCCTGCTGCACCCCTGCTAGGATGTTGAACTCCTCGCTGATGCCATCTGGGGTTACAACCTTGGCTCTTGTGCCCTTGTACATGGCCTCTATGGCCCGGAGTAGATTCGGGGGGACCCCGTAAGCCTTAAGGATTTTCAGCAGTGTGCTTCTGTCTATTGAGTCAAATGCCTTTCTGAAATCAATAAAACACAGCACCGCTGTCAAGTTGTTCTTCTTCACCTCCTCAATGATTCTCCTTAAGGCCAGGATTTGGCCTACGGTGGTCCTTCCCTTTCTGAAGCCATTTTGGTTATCCCTCAGGTGTGGGTCAATGGCGTCCCTAATCCGGTTTAGTATCATGCGGTTGTACATTTTCGCTATGACACAGGTCAGGCTAATGCCACGATAATTGTCAGGCTTAGCCAGATCTCCAGACTTGGGCACCGGGATGATGTTGGAGAGGGACCATATATCGGGCTTGATGTTTTCTATCAGAGCCTGGTTGCAAATCTCCAGTATGATGTCATCGAGATCGCAGTTTTTAGGGACCTCTGGGGGGATACCGTCCGGTCCAGCACTTTTTCCTTCCTTCAGGGTGGACTTCACTGTGGCAAACTCCGTAGCTGTGAAGGGGCCATCGTCAATTTCAAGACTTGTGAGGACTGCAGGTATCTCTTCCTCAGCTCCGTCCACTGTTGGGTGGGTGCCTAGGAGATCCCGGAAGTGGGTGAACCAGGAGGTCACCCTCTCCTCTGGGCTGCAGCCTGCCAGCTGTCCCTCCCTCGACCTCTTGCGCCCACTCATCTCGTTTATGACCTTCCATGACTCCTTGTATCTCCGTTCGCCATGTACTGTCTCCACCTTCTTCACCTTCTCCATCAATTCCTCCCCTTTGATCCTGTCATAGGTGCTGAACAGCTGCTGTTTGGCGCCGTTCAGCTCCTCCTGACTCTCCGCGGTCCCCTCTCTCACAAAGCTTCTGCGTGCCTCTTCCACCCGTGTCCGCGCTCGCACAACCTCTGGGTGTTTGGACCTAGGGGAGGCTCTATGTCTCCCCTTCGTCGGTACCCATTTCCTGGTTGCCTCTTCGCTGGCGGAGAGGAACCGCTCGTAGGTCGTTGGCTCCCCCTCCTCGGCCAGCAGATGTAGGCGGCCTCTCACCTCCGCTGTGTAGTTGGCCTGGAGTTCAGGGCTTCCCGCGAAGGCTTCCCAGTCGGGCCGGGCCCTCGGGGCACTCTTGGGGACCCTCAGGCTCAGGCGCAGCCTCGCAGCAACCACACGGTGATCGGAGCCTACAGAGTCGAACGTGCTGTAGGACTCTGCGTTCAGGATGGACTTCCTCCACTTCCTCCTTACCAGTATGTAGTCCAGTTGACGCCGCATACTGGTGGCTCGGTCCTGGAACGTCCATCTCTTGCCCATTCTCTTACGGAACAGGGTGTTGGCAGCCAGTAGCTCATGTTCCGTAAGAAGAGCAGCTAGATGTTCTCCGTTGCGGTTGGTATTGGTGTGGTACGTGAAGGGTGCGTCCTCTGGTCCGAGTCTCGCGTTGAAGTCCCCCAGGATTATCAGAAAGTTGTGAGCTGGCACATGGTGTATCGCTGTTCTTAGGTCATCGTAGAACCTTTCCACTTCCTCGATCAGTGCTACGTTGGTGGGAGAGTACACACTCATGACCGTTGTTACTGGGCTCCCCTCGAAATCGGCACTAAGGATCCTGTTGGTGTGCGGGTGCACCCTACGGAGGGCCTTTCGTGCTCGGGGGCTCACCATGAGTCCCACGCCACCTGTTGCTGCCTGGGCATCATTCCGCCATGCAGATGAGGTGATGAACGTGCACCCCCCCACTCTGCGATAGTTGATTGGCTGGTCAGTGTGCACTCTCCTATGCTCCTGGACTGCCAGGATCTCCACTCCCCTTTCCTCGGCACAGTGCGCTAGTTCCTCCAACCTCGCCTCCTCCCTCACTGTGTTTGCGTTGTAGGTTGCCATAATAAATGGCCTCCTACAGCGCAAGAGTGCATTGGACAGTGGGCTGTGGTCAGACTGAACCCTTCCTCTCCGTTGGAGAGGGTTTGGGGTCCAGTCGTCATAGTGTCCTCCCGGAGGAGGACCAGCACCACCGTCCGCTGCGTGGCTCCTGCGGACTCCCGCCGCTGGAAGTATAGGATTTCCGATGTCTTGTGTCTCCATGAAAGCTATACATTGCTTATTAAGGACTGTGGGGCGCAACTCCTCACAGCCCTACTCTGGCCGTTTCAGGCTTAAAGCCCTCGTCCGCCCTTGCTGCACACCTTCAGGTGGTATACGGTGCGGAGCCAGGCGCGAGCAGCGCCTGTGGTTTTTGTTCGGAGTGACCTTCTCCTAGATGGGTGGCCTACCATGGCAGAGCCCCATCTGCCCGCTATTTACCCATAGCTGGGACAGTGGTTGACAGGTGCCAGGGCGTGTCCGCACGCCGGCGGGCCTGCACACCTTGTCTCTGGGGCCCACTGCTGCTCCGAGATCCCCTTTACAGTTTAGCCTGGAACCGCGAGGTACCAGTTACCGTGTGTGGCCACGAGGAGGCACTGTAGGAGTCTTGGCGGTGGAGAGGCTGTGTACCGGCAGGAGGAGACTTACGCACTCGGCTCCTCTTTTCACCCCCTGCAAAGAGGGCTAGCCGGCGACAGTAGCTGAAAGCAGAAAGTAGCAAGCAGAGAGCAGCATGCAGCATGCACTAACTACAAGCACTACTACCCCAGTACTACTGCACTGACGCATCATACACACCCTGTGCAGAGCACTCATAGCGGGTCTAATTGGCTACCAAATTGGGAGAAAATGGGATAAAATCAGAAACAAATGTTTAAAAAAAAAAAAAAAAAAAAAAAAAAACCTCAAATCTGTGCGTAAGTACGTTTTATAGATAAGGCCCCAGGTTTTTGGCCAAAAGGATTTTGACGCTTCCAAAAATCCTTTTTGAATGGAAGTGGCATGATGGTACATTTGGAGATTTTGTGTCACATGATGCAACCAAGTTTTGTACATCTCCAACTGTGGCCCTTGGATTTTTCTTTTGCCTCCAAAACCATCTGCCTCAGCATGCATGGGGGCAAGATGCACCTACCAGGCAGGTTTACCTCAACTACAGCGGTTTTAAACTTCTTCATTATTGACCTAATAGTGGAAAGTGGTATCCTTCGTTTTTTATTTATTTATTTGTAACCATCTCCTGACTTTTGAAGGTCCACAAACCCTGGTCTTGTGCTGGATAACAAATTGATTTTACATGTCTGTTACCCAATGACAAAGGAAGCCATGGGAGGCCACAATACAGTTCCCCAAAATTGAAATGAATTGTAAAAAGTAGCATATTAACGCAGAATGGTTTTTGTTTGATTTTATTTCAAATAATCATGAGACGTGTGAATAATTGTGACGTTTTGGGGGGAAAAAATATTACTTTTAAAACAAAATATTTTTCTCTGAGCAATAGTATTTGTACAAAATAATATTTTCCCTTTATTGTTTATTTTATACAGCCTTCTTTGCTCATCTTTTGCAAGGGGATGAAATGGTTTTGGAGGGTACTGTGAATACACAGATTTTTTCCAGTTAATTCATTGTGTGTGGTATTGGCGCCACCTAGTGTTGAATGTGCAACCCAAATTTTATCACCAGGTCTAGACATTTTAATCAAACTAGTGATGTTGCAAGATGCTACACACTCAATATACTACTAATACAGTTATGTAGAACATTTGTATGTATTTTTTGTGTTAATCCTACCAGACAATTACACAGAAAAAAATATTACTAGGTGGTCAAGAAAATATTCTCGTGAATGAAAATGTAAACGTGACTAAGTCAGGACAATCCCTGCCTTCCCTGACAGTGCCTCTGGAAAATCCTTGCCATACCCCAGCAATTTTTGTCCGCAATAATGGGAACATTCTGCTCTGATTGGTTGGAAACAAATCGAGAAGTTAGCCAGAGTGGGATTTAGTTAGTTTTTTTTGTTAGAACATTAGCCAGATGAGAAAAAACGAACAAAATCAGATTCTCAATTCCCGTGCATACATGAATATCCCAATGCCATTTGTGAAGCCAGTTTGGCCCTTTGAGCCTCGGGACACAAGTGTTCACAGTGTACTGGGGGCATGCAGTGAGATACCACAGACACATGGTGGTGCTATGCTTAAACTGCTCACAGCTCCAGGGAGGAGTTGGATAGCCAATGATTCTTGTGTGCCAGCAGATTATACCTGTAGATTATTTTGCATAAAGTAAAAAAAAAAAAAAAAAAAAAAAAAAACATATATTGCCTCTATATAACTGCTCAGACTGATAATTCCTAAAAGGGATTAACACAGTGAATTACCAAAGATGTTTTAAGATAAGTGGGGTCAGCAGAACAAGATATTAGGATGTTTTTCTTTACACAGAGTTGTCAATGCCTGGAACAGCTTGCCAGGTCAGGTAGTAGAGGCAGAAACACTTGGGCTATTCAAGTCCAGGCTAGATACAGTGCTAGATACTCTTTAGATTAGGACATGACGAGCCTAGATGGGCTGAACAGCCCATTCTCATCATTATGTATTCTTATGTTCTTATATGCTCTCTTGGCAACGCTATGGCCAATCATGCGCTGTCCTGATGGGCTGCTGGACAGGCAGTATTGCCATGGTCAGGGTTAATAAAACAGGGTTAAACTGGCATGCTTGTGTTCTTTTTTGCCAAACTTGGATTAAGCAGCTCTGTTTGTTTACATGGCTAGGTTACTTCCATTTTTGGCATTACTAAGTGGATACATCAGTCTGCTGAAACATCATCAGAGGTTGGGATGCCCAAGTTACAGGCTGGTGGGGCATATCCCACATACCTATACAGCACTGACAGTTTGGCACTCTTCAGTTTCCCACTGAAATTACCATAATGGCCAATTGACAATAAGTGACTTCTGTACTCTCTAACCTCATGTAAACAAAATTAAGATACAACTTCACACAGCCAATTTTCATTTGTATCAGCTCTTGCACTGTGCGATTGCAAGCTTTGCATACATGTGTTCAATGAAAATACATGGAAAACAAGAATAATGACCTTTCCTTAAATAATAATAAATCCCTTCCGCTATTTAGTTACAGCATTAAAACCAAAATTTGAATACGCATTCATGATTTGTCCAGTGCTACAGACTCATTACCATAACAGATCTTGCGATGACTGGGAATTGTGCTATAAATGCAATAACAGTCTGCACTGCTTAGTCTACACTATACATGCTAAATATATGTAATATTTTGGTTGCACTGTAAAGCCTTACAGTTAGTGAAACCAGTTGGTAACTTAAAACATTGTTGTTCATAACATGCCAGGGCCAGGACCAGGTAAACGCAATTGTTTTTGTTTGTTAAAATGTTATCTACCACAGTTTAAAGACACGGACGAGCAGGTTGATGAATAAATATGAAGGGGAGGGAAACACCTGCTCTAACTGGACAATGGTGAGCTGTCAATGTAGGCTATATATATATACAGTGGGGAAAATAAGTATTTCACCCCCTGCTGATTTTGTGAGTTTGCCCCCTTACAAAGAAAGGAACGGAACGGTCGGTCTATAAATTTCATGGTAGGTTCATCTTAACAGTGAGAGACAGAATATTTTAAAGAAAATCCCATTATATGAATTTTAAACATTTATTTGTGTTTTATTGAGGAAAATAAGTATTTCACCCCCTAGCAAAACAGCAAGAATTCTGGCTCCCACAGACCGGTTATGTGACCAGGAGGCACACAGATTAGTCCTCTTACTTAATTAGTACTCCTAATTAAGTACTCGTTACCTGTATAAAAGACAACTGTCCACAGAATCAATCAATGAATCAGATTCCAACCTCTTCACAATGGGCAAGACCAAAGAATTGTCTAAGGACATCAGGGACAAAATTGTAGACCTGCACAAGACTGGAATGGGCTACAAGACCATTGGCAAGCAGCTTGGTGAGAAGGAGTCAACTGTTGGTGCGATAATTAGAAAATGGAAGAAACACCAATTGACCATCAATCTCCCTCGGTCTGGGGCTCCACGCAAGATCTCACCTCGTGGAGTGAACCTGATCATGAGAAAGGTGAGGGAACAACCCAGAACTACACGGCTGGAGCTTGTTGATGATCTCAAGGCAGCTGGGACCACAGTCACCAAGATGACCATTGGTAACACACTACGCCGTAATGGATTGAAATCCTGTAGTGCCCGCAAGGTCCCCCTGCTCAAGAAGGCACATGTACAGGCCCGTCTGAAGTTTGCCAATGAGCACCTGGATGATTCAGAGGAGGCTTGGGAGAAAGTGCTGTGGTCAGATGAGACTAAAATCGAGCTCTTTGGCATCAACTCGACTCGCCGTGTTTGGAGGAAGAAAAAAGCTGCCTTGGACCCCAAGAACACCATCCCCACCGTCAAGCATGGCGGTGGAAACATTATGCTTTGGGGCTGTTTCTCTGCTAAGGGCACAGGACGACTTCACCGGATCGAGGGGAGGATGAATGGGGCCATGTACCGGGAAATCTTGGGTGAGAACCTCCTTCCCTCAGCCAGGACACTGAAAATGGATTTCTAAGGATTTGGAGAGGATCTGCAAAGAGGAGTGGGCCAAAATCCCTCCTGGGATCTGCGCAAACTTGGTGACCAACTACAAGAAACGTCTGACCGCTGTGCTTGCCAACAAGGGTTTCTCCACCAAGTACTGAGTCATGTTTTGCTAGGGGGTGAAATACTTATTTTCCTCAATAAAACACAAATAAATGTTTAAAATTCATATAATGTAATTTTCTGGGATTTTTTTAAATATTCTGTCTCTTACTGTTAAGATGAACCTACCATGAAAATTATAGACCGTTCCTTTCTTTGTAAGGGGGCAAACTCACAAAATCAGCAGGGGGTGAAATACTTATTTTCCCCACTGTATATATATACACACTACCGGTCAAATGTTTTAGAACACCCCCATTTTCCAGTTTTTACTGAAATTTAAGCAGTTCAAGTCCAGTGAATAACCTGAAATGCTACAAAGGTAAGCGGTAAACTGCCAGAGGTTAAAAAAAAGTAGTTTAGGTTACAAAAAACTGAAAAATAATGTACATTTCAGTTATTTTTAAAAAAGGCCCTTTTCAGGGAACAAGTAATGGGTTAACGTGGGTTAACAGTCACTCTGTGCAAGTCGCTGACTTTGGATTCAGCAAAAGAGCCCCAGACCCACACTGAGGAACCATCCTTTCGCCTAATTTCAAGATTTTGATCGGTCCATAAGACCTTCTTCCAATCTTCAGTAGTCCACTGGCGGTGCTTCGTGGCCCAGGCAAGTCTCTTTTTGTTTTGCCATCTTAGCAATGGCTTTCTTACTGCCGCTCGGCCTGTCAAACCTGCAGCTCAAACCTGCAGCTTCTCTTCACAGTTGCAACTGAGACTTCCTTACTTCGATCAGTGTTAAGCTGTGCTTGAAGCTGTTGTCCTGTGAGCCGCCTATCATGCAAGCTGTTGACTCTCAGAAACGTGTCTTCTGATTTGGTTGTGGCCAAAATATTAACATTATTTTTCAGTTTTTGGTAACCTAAACTTTTTTTTTTAAACCTCTGGCAGTTTACCTTTAACATTTCAGGTTATTCACTGGACTTGAACTGCTTACATTTCTGAAAAAAATATATATTTTCTTGACCACCTAGGCATTACTAATAAAATGTAAAACAATTACATAAATTACTAGTTTAGTCTGTGAGTAAAATAACTCACTTGTGATGAGGTCAATTGATTCCCGTTCAAAATAGAATAAAAACCACTTCCTCCGCATAATTGTGTAGTTCTCATGGACAGTACCGGGCTGGTGCTCTCGCACGGAACCTTCCTGTGATATGTATCCTACTTGACCCGGTTTCATTAACACTCTGGAGCCACGTCCCGACATAAAACCATCGACACCATTGTAGCTGGATAATATAAACATGTGATGGCAAGAAAATCAGGAAAAATAATAGTTTTATTTTTTACATTTTGGGGAACTCAGTGCATCGCGGTTTTTCTTAAAGCACTTACATGAGCGATGCCATGATTCAAAGAACAAACAGGGGTTTCAATATATTTTTAATAAAATGAAAAAAATATAGTTTTTATCCACTGGCCACAACACACATGCCAATACTTCAATCTCAAATGTCTTCTTACATTTTTCCTCTGTATGCACAGGCACTGGGATTTACAGCCAATTGCATCTAGCCACAGAAACGCTGAATAAGAACAGTGACATTTTTGCCAGTAGCCTACTTTCTGTAGCTGATTGTTTTTTGAGTTCAGTAAATTTCTAAATTATGACAAACCAATAAACCTTACATTGGTTCGACCTTTTATATATCCTTAAGTGCTTATAACCTAGACTGAAAGTCACATCGGTATGATACAAAAATCAATTCCAGTATAAACCAGTGAATCTCTGAGTTTGTCTTCTTTAACTGGATTGCACTTAATCTCAAATGCATGGCAAAGTAAATTCAAGGAAACAATAGCAACAACAAACGTCATATGAAAAAGGCTATATTCTACTGCATTGGACAAGCAAGACTGCTATAAGCACTGTGTTCTTGCAAATTACATGGAATGGCGAAAACTCAAAATGCACTAAAGTGTTTCAAAGTTAGGAGCAGAAGTGTATGATACGGACACCAGGACAATTGCTTCGAACATCGTTTACATTAGTTCCTAGCATGCATTTTTTAAATATATATTTTAAATTTTTTTCTCAATTAAATTTTTACGATTTTACCCCGTTTTTTCTCCCACTTTGGTAGCCAATTACTCCCGCTGTGCTTAGTTCAATCCCCTCCCTCATAGTTTGCTGCCGTAGCCCTGTGACCGGCAGTTACAAAGGCGAAGCGCTGCCTCTTTCGAGACAGCACTCGCCGAGCTGTCGACCGTAACTCCGGCACCCCAGAACCACTCCTGTGCGCAGCGAACTGTGTCGGCTTCCCTCCCCCTCCCTGGGGCGGACAGCCAATTGCCGCCCCAGTGGCACTCCCGGCCAGAGCCGACTCTGGCGTGACGGGGAATCGAACCCCGGTCACCGTGGCCAGCGTCGGACGTTGAAATCACTAGACCATGCGGGAGGCCCTAGCATGCATTTTAAGACATGCAACACCTGAAGGTGACCTGACCAGGTCAGATGCACATCAGTTTCAACACAAATATCTTGCAATTTAATTCAATATTCTTTACCAAAATATATATATAAATCTGGACACCTATCTTTTAAGTCCAGCTATCCAAACATGAATGCACAAAAAATGGATATCACACACATGGAATAGTTATCAAATGTAGTGATTCAACAAGTTAGCTGGGCATCCAATATGCACTATAGACAGAACTCAACCAACCTGAAAATCCCTACAGAACGTATTCCAGCGAGCGACCAATGTGAAATCAGCTGTACGAGCATTGTCCAGAGAATAGCATCACGGAGAGAGAATAACGTCTCCAACCAAACTACACTACATGAGATCCCATTTCATATTCCTCGAGAAGGACACCATACCATATGCTCATCCTTGCATTGAAGTGCAGTTTTAAATTCAATATAGCAAATATCTTACAAAGAACAAAATAAGCAAAAAAAACAGTCCTTCTGCCACAGAGCCATCTCCAGGTTGGAGAGGCCCTCTGCATATGGGAGGTAAAACAGAGCTATCTACATCTCCAGGTTGGAGAGGCCTTCTGCATATGGGAGGTAAAAGCACAGATGGCTACAGAGCAGAAAGGGTGATGCAGTCAGGGTCAAGTGGAATGCTTCAAAACAAAAGCTTTTTAAAACAGCAAGGGTGGGTGATCGCAGGGCCATGCATGTCGCCATACTCTTCTCCGCTCAGCGCCTGATGTCCTTAAACCTACGCAGTCTCTCCCGTACCCCATCATGCGTGACACAAAAACAAGTGGAAATTCAAGTAAACGCCATTGGGCTCCAGAGCCTGAGAAACAAGGAAATCATGTTTAAAAAAAATAAGATAATAATAATAATAATCTTTTGCATTTATTCCTTTGTTCAGACCGTTGACCTGAATGTAAAAATGGTTTTGGGTTGTCGTTCCTGGGAAGCAGTTGTGGTTTTAAGAGCGAGTGGTGTTCTGGCAGGACTGGAACGGGGATTCCTGGGTAAAATGATGCTGTTCCATGTCTCCCTCTTCGGCTTGGTTTCCTCCCGGGAGCAGCCGGCAAGTGGGACTCAAAGGCCAGCCTCCTCTCTGGTCAGCGGTGGAAGGGCTTATAGTAGTTCACAGAAAGCAGAACCATGCTGTGCAGCAACAGAGAAGCTTCGTACTCTGTGAAACAGACAGAGCAGGAGAGGGAGTGTGAGAGAGGCCCGTTTAAAAATGCAAATCGATCCATGTTGCTCACACTGCGACCATATCTGGATGTTTGCTCTAATTTGTTCAGTCATTCCTGGATCACTACACTGCATAAGCATAACAAGGCATTCTTTGTTGATTCTCTGTTCTCTCCCAATACAGAGAAAAGCCAGATTTGTCCCCCCTAATTATCAATAAATCTGTGTCAAATATCTTCCTTTTGTGACTGTGGCCTAGATCTATGTCTGTGCTGAAGGTGAGCTGCTGGCAGCAGATTGAATTCTCCAATCAATGAGTTTGTGCCTCCTCAATCCCTCCCCCTTGCAAAGTAACAGTTCTGTCATGATCAGGCAACTGTTTTTCCCACAAAGTTGTGTTGAGTGAAAGAGAGTTAGGGAGTTTCCAGCAGAAAGAGTTGTAGGTTAATCGTCAATGAGGGAAGCTTACATACTGTAAGACTGATTAATTCAAGTTTCCCTGAAGCTGAAATTGTGGAAAAAAATAATCATTATACACCTGGCCCCCTAGTTCCAGTATGGTACCACATCTGTTTAGACTATTATTGTTTATGTCATCAATAATACCCATTGAGAATGCACATATCAGAGTCATCCCTCACAGAGTATGGTAACAAGGACATGTCCTATATTAAATATATTTACCCCATTTCTCATGAATACCCTTACCATTAAGAGTGATTAGATTATGTCCATTGAAAGTTGCTGGCCCATAGAGAAAATGACAGCAGATAAAAGGCGATTTGGAGTGACTTTCTAGTACCTTCCACACCAATATGAGCCCCCAAAACCTCTATCTCACGCTATCAGTTATGCACATTTTGTGTTTATAGCAAAAGCAGAAGTTGAGGCTGACTGTGGCTTAAAGCCACTGGAAATAAGCAACAAATATGAGAGGTCTCACATGCAGTGTTTAAGTAATCGACTCTTTGGGGAAATGTGTGCATTGCCTTCACAGTTCAAAGTAGATGCAGGCCTAGGAGGGCATGTGAAAACATTGTACGGGAGATTGGCTCTCTAGGCCATTTGTAACCCTTTCTCGTGACGGAGAAACACACAACAAATGCACTCCACACCATAACAGAGCCGTCAGATCCCTCAACTTTCTTTATTTTGGCAGCTCCCTGTACATGGCTCATAAAAAAAATAATGTACATGTATAATACCTATTCACACCTGATCACGGTTTAAAACATGAGGATTTCCTGTTCTTTCTTCAATGCAATCATTTTGTACGTAGCAATGGCAGATATAATTATGATGGTGGTGCCATCAATTAACCCCAAAATTTGGTGGAACCCTTCTATCTTGCTAACGCCACTTATTTGTCGTCCTGCGGGGCTGCTGGTCACAGTCGCCACTGGCACGGTCTGTATTCGATACCAGAACGTGGGACTCATCCACACACTAGAACAGTACCTTAACATATGAGCCACCCAGCAGTCCAGTCAAGAGATGTTTATTTCAAAAGTTCAATAGAACCGAGTAACATTTTAAATAAAATTATATCTTATTAGTTCATATGACTATTATAATTTGAATTATAGAAACGATAAAGAAACAAATATACTTGCAAGTGTACATTTTTACAGTAAGGTATAGTAATCTCCACCTAACTGTACTTAATTTCGAATCTACAGTATGTAAAATAGGTATGTACAATTTACAATTTGAAATTAGTAACTGAGAACTAGAGCCAGCCCGTGGCATAGGCGATATAGGCGAATGCTAGGGGCACCATCCATCCATAGGGGGCACGCCAAATGAGGGATAGGGAAAAATGTAAAAGGGAAAAAGAGAATAAAAAACATAGTGTCACTCTTCTTTAAACAAAATGTTTACATCAAAATACTTATGTATTTCCAAATATATTTTAAAAAAATACATACTTACATAGGCTATTAAATAGGCCTTATTTTCTGGGTTGCCCATGGCTGCGGCACAGCAGCATCACCCCCCCCAATGAGTTATATTGTTGGCATTTCTTTATTTTTTTAATGTTACATTGATCATGGACCCATATGTCTAGAGATATTGATTTCCTTTTACATATTGCATAGGTGTAAGAGAGTAGGGAGAACATGAAGAGGAAGCAGAGCGATATACACTACCGTTCAAAAGTTTGGGGTCACCTGCTGGAAACTATTTTTATCTCATAATTGACAATGCTTTACACCGTATACATTTCTGTAAATACTTTAAAATGACAAAAAACACATGTAACAATGAACAAAATGAACATCAAAGAAATGTTCAAGAAAATTATATTGAAAATTGAATCTTGGATTCCTCAAAATAGTCACCCTTTGGCGTGAGAATAGCCTCACAAACAGTGGCCATTCGGTTAATAAGTTTTAGCAGGAAATCACCCACCCAGCTATCCTGCAGCAATTCCCAGAGAAACTTGTGGGTTGCTTTGCTTTGACTCTTCCTTTCCAGTTTGTCCCATACAAGTTCTATGGGATTGAGGTCTGGACACTGGGCAGGCCAGGTCTTTAGTTTGAGTTGTTCACATTCCTCCTTTACTAGATAGTTCTTGCACAACTTCAAGGTGTGTTTCGGGTCGTTATCTTGCTGAAGAATGAAGGAGTGCCCGATTAGCCATAGTCCAGATGGAAGGTGAACCCAAACTTTTGAACGGTAGTGTACACAGCTTTTTTATACAAAAAAAGGCCAAACAATGGGCAGGGAGGTGGAGAGTCAAAGTAAGAAAAAGATGCAGAGACAGAGGAAGAGAGCGAGCAAGAGAGTGAGATTGAAGAGCTGGACACAGCAACATGCCTATACAATCAGCACTGTAAAAAAGATAAATGTAAAACTACCTGCTATAGCAGATTTAAACGTAGATAATCTAGCTATGGACTATCTGCTATAGTGGGTAATTTTACTTCCAGCCTAAGAGCAGTTTCTTTATGAGTAGCAGCCTACACTAATGGTGCAATCAGGTCAAGAGCCATGGTAAGAGTAAGGCCTAATCATCAGGCTTGGGTTAGGATAGGTTTAATGTTAGACTAGTTGTTATAGTCTTGATACAGTACTAAATAGGTACGGAGTAGAGTATAGGCTATAGCCTACTATGTTAGTGTGAAGTTTCACTTTTTTCATTTTTTATAAATATATATATATTTTTTTTATATATCCAAATTCAGAAATTAGGGACTGATGCAGCCACACTTACAGGCATTCCCTAAAACCTTTCAGGGGGCTGCAAAGAGATGTTTCCACAGTGAATGGTATAAGGCCCACCCATGGCTAGAGTATTTGCAGTCCAAAGATGCAGCATACTGCTTTCCTTGCAGACGCTTTGCTCTTCTAAACGCCCCTAAGAGCGTGTTCACTTCCATAGGTGGGTACACTAATTGGAAGAAAGCCACATTTAAAGACAGTGGATTTTCTGTACATGCAAAATCAGAGCCTCCTGTGGTTTAGGCTATAGACTATTTTGGTTAATAGGCTGTACTTTACATTGAGACATCATGGAGGCTCTGTTCCAGAGTAACTTGCATACAATACTGTAAATAAACCTCTGAGCAGCATTATGAAGACAGTCACACAAGTAGTATTGAATATTAAGAAATAATTTGTCCATTCAGCATGTGCCACCCCTTAATGTGACCTTGCCCCCTTTCTGCCACCCCATGTGTAAGATCCTGGAAACGCCACTGGTAGGGGATGGGCAAGTTATCTTAACTACTGACACTGACAGTCACTAAGTCAATGAACGTGGCGCATTTAATATCACTAAGGTACTATCACATTTAATATCATGTCAAAAAGACCAAAGCCATTTGGTGCCCAGGGAAGAAAAACAAGAATGGAAGAGAAGGAAAAACAGGAAAAAGACAGAGGTAATGTGATAAAATAAACAGTTTATTGCATAGTAGTTACCGTTGGAGCAGAACCGAGCTGTCCTCTCTATTGTTAGCTAGCTTACTTTGGACAATAGTAACGTTGGCTAATTTTATAAATACAGGCAGTCCCCGGGTTAAGAACGAGATCCGTTCTTAAGTCTGATGGAGTGCTGCAGAAATGTTTGTCCTTCTGCCAGGTTCTCCCATCGCTGCAGAGGAACTCTGAAGCTCTCAGAGTGGCCATTGGGTTCTTGGTCACCTCCCTGACCAAGGCCCTTCTTGCCTGGTTACTGAGTTTGGCTGGACGGCCAGCTCTAAGAAGAGTTGTGGTGGTTCCAAACTTCTTCCATTTCACAATGATGGAGCCCACTGTTCTCCTGGGTGCTTTCAATGCTTTAGCAATGTTTTTATACCCTTCCCCAGATCTATGCCTCAACACAATTCTATCTCGGAGGTCTATGGAGAGTTCCTAGGACTCTGACCTGCACTGTCAACTGTGGGACCTTATATAGGCAGGTGTTGGCAATCCCCAATCATGTCCAATCAATTTAATTTACCACAGGTGGACTCCAATTAAGTTGTAGAAACATCTCAAGCAGTATCAGTGGAAACAAAATGCACCTCAGCTCACTTTTGGGTGTCATATCAAAGGGTGTGCACACTTGTGTACATATGATATTTTACATTTAGATTTTTTATAAATTAGCACAAATGTCTAAAAACCTGTTTTCACTTTGTCATTATGGGCTATTTTGTGTAGAATTTTGAGACAAAAAATTAACTTAATCTATTGTAGAATAAGTCTGTAACGCAATGAAACGTGGAGAGGGTGAAAGGGGTGTGCAGACTTTCCGGCTTGACTGTATATTTATAATTTTTGTTATATTTAGTGCATTTACCATTAATTTCTTTAATATTGTTTTAATTCTGTGATTTTTTTGTTTTGAAAATAAAAATAAAGACTAATGCTTAACCCCGAGGTCGACGGGAGCGCCGACGCTTCCTGCAGAAATAAAAGTATATTACTATTTCTAACTTCGCAAGATTTTATCATACACACGCGGCAAAAACATTGACAGAAACCTTAGAATCGTGACTTTCAGATTTGAGCACTGGCAAATAATATGAGATTTTTTTAATTAGGTTAATTAGACCAAAAGTAAACCTTGCCTTTTACTCTCTTTTTTACCTGGAAGTTCCGTCCCCCTTCTATTGACATGGTAACTAGGTGCTAGTCTCGGAGAGGGGCGTGGGGCCATGTGTGAAATCGCAGCATAAACAATGTCCCGACATTATATCGCATCTTGTCTGTGTTTACGGTTGCGAGCTGCCAGCACAAGACGGTGTATGCTGATATTTATTTTATTTACCATGTTTTCAAATACTCGTGAAAATATATGAATTCCGCGTCTTGTGACGCTATACGGGAAAAATCAGAATCATTGCGGACTGCTGCGAATAATTAACGGGAGGATATTTAACCAGCTGGCATTCTGTTTCGGCGCTTGGACATTATCTAGCTTAGCTTGATAATACCTATTGTGATTAATGTTTCTTGCCTCTCGAGAACTTGTTTGTGTGCTTATTGTGGTTTAGATTCCCAGCGTTTAGTTTATTCCGAGATTTTGGATACGTTTTGTTTGTTCCTGATTGTTGGTTATTTTGTTTTGTCTTGTTTATGTCTTTCGTAGACACGGATTTTGCTTTCGTTTTCCTACAGACGTTTAAAGATAAATATCTTAAACCCAGAAAACGGGCTACTTTTGATCATGTGCCTGTGCCCAATGCCAAACAGACTTTGGATGTTGTCAAACTGGCTTCTGTTGGTCGCAAGAAATGCGTAGGCTACTTTGCAAGATGTCTTTGTCTGATGGCCTTTGAGAGAGAGATGGCCCATCTGACAGATCTTTCAGGTGTGGATCATGAATATTCAGTAAATTAGCATATAGCCCTCCCACAGCCTGAAATAAATGTGACCAGTTCTGATAAAAACAGGTTTTTAGCTATTTAGATCTCATATGTGCAAACACATATTGGCAAAACAATTCGTCACTATAGTTTAGTGTGTGCTTTCACAACTTTTGTGACGGCAGAAAAACGTACTCTTTATAACTTGTGTGTTTGTAGATCTATTTACAAGCTGCATATGATACTGACCAAACTATTGATGGCATATAAATGTAGCTGTGATTGTTCTTCAAATAAAAATATCAAACACTTTGGAGTAAGTGTGTGTTAAGTTGATGAAATTGAGATAAATATCAGACCATGCCAAAATCACAAACCTCCTCAAAGCTTAGCACGGACCTCAGAGGGTTAAAGACAGACTTAAGAACGGATCTCGTTCGTAACCCGGGGACTGCCTGTACTGTAAGACAGTACCCCCCAAAGTATTCACACCATTGATAAAGATGAGCAAACAAGGCTGTATAAAATAAACAATACAAGTTATGAGCTATGTTGCATGCTTAAAGGGGAAATTATATTATTTTATACTAATCCATTTGCTGTTTCTGCCTCTACTACCCGACCTGGCAAGCTGTTCCAGGCATTGACAACTCTGTGTAAAGAAAAACTTCCTAAGATCTGTGTGGAATTTGCCTTTAACTAATTTCCACCTGTGGCCTCTTATTCTGCTGACCCTACTTATCTTAAAAAATCTTTGGTATTTCACTTTGTTAATCCCTTTTAGGAATTTATTTTTATTTATTTAATGTGTTTACATTAAAATGGTGGGCGGCACGGTGGTGCAGTGGATAGCGCTGTCGCCTCACAGTAAGAAGGTCTCGGGTTCGAATCCAGGCCGGGGGCCTTTCTGTGCGGAGTTTGCATGTTCTCCCGTGTCCGCGTGGGTTTCCTCCGGTACTCCGGTTTCCTCCCACAGTCCAAAGACATGCACGTTAGGCTAATTGGAGAGTCTAAATTGCCCGTAGGTATGAGTGTGTGAGTGAATGGTGTGTGTGCCCTGCGATGGATTGGCGACCTGTCCAGGGTGTATTCCTGCCTCTCGCCCGGAACGCATGCTGGGATAGGCTCCAGCCCCCCGCGACCCTGACCAGGAATAAGCGGCTTAGATAATGGATGGATGGATGGCTGGACATTAAAATGGTCTCCAAGTTAATACCTGTTGCTGTTCTATTCAAAAACACAGAGACTCAAAAATATAGAAACTCAAAAAACACACACACACACACACACACACACACACACACACATTGTGCATGAATAGAAGAGCAACAGGTATTAATTTGGGGACTATTTGAATCACAATGCCTGCATACCACTGAGGAATGACCAGGTTTAATAGATAATAAACTGGACTGGGCTAAGAACACAGAAGCTCTCTACAAGAAAGGACAAAGCCGCCTCTACTTTCTGAGGAGGCTGAGGTCCTTCAACATCTGCCGGACTATGCTGAGGATGTTTTATGAGTCGGTGGTGGCCAGTGCCTTCCTGTATGCTGTCTCGTGCTGGGGCGGCAGACTGAAGGCAGCGGATGCAAACAGACTCAATAAACTGATCCGCAAGGCCAGGGACATTGTGGGGCTGGAGCTGAGCTCCCTGACGGCAGTGTCGGAAAGGAGAACGCTGTCCAGGCTGCACTCCATCATGGACAATACCTCCCACCCACTCCATGACGTGCTGGTCGATCACAGGAGCACGTTCAGTACAAGACTGATCCCACCCAGATGCACCACAGAGCGACACAGGAAGTCATTCCTGCCTGTGGCCATCAGACTCTTTAACTCCTCACTCAGAGCACCAGCCACTCGGAGACTGAGCCAGTAAATAGGATAGCTGGGGAACATTTAACATTAACACTTACATTTTTATAACTACAATTGACACATACTGTGCATAGAATAGTACCTTAAGCGGATGCTACTTATTTTTACTTATTTTACTTATTTATTATTATTATTACTAGTATTATTGTTTTTTTTTTTTCTTAGTCTATTGATTCTCACGGTACAAACAGCCCTATGTCTTGAATGTTTGAATGTTTGCCGTGATGTATATACTGTGCCATGTATAATATGTGATATGTCTGAGTGCGAGCAACTGTAACTTGTCCCAATTTCCCCCCGGGGATCATTAAAGTTTTCTGATTCTGATTCTGATTCTGATTTTAAGGCTAACAGAAATAGGTGCTTTATGGTGATATACAAAACAACCTCCAGGCAGCTGGAACTCCTAAGGATGTCATGGTTACACAGGCCGTAGTCTTTTTTATCAGTAATTTTAGAATGTCTACCAGCACAGCATACTTCTCCATATGTATATAGCCTGATAAGTGAAATAGGACGGACCTTTGAGGCGAGAGGACAGCTGAAGCCACTGGAGCAGCCACTCCCTGCACTGGTTGGTGCTCAGCCTGTTGGAGTCCAGACCCCGCACGTAGCAGGCCTGGTAGAGACACACACAAAGAGAGCATAAGGCATACTGGCACCCACCCACCCACCCACCCACACACACCCACACCCACACCCACACCCACACCCACACCCACACCCACACCCACACCCACACCCACACACACACACACACACACAC
Organism: Aldrovandia affinis; assembly: GCA_029706075.1. Lineage (NCBI taxonomy): Eukaryota > Metazoa > Chordata > Actinopteri > Notacanthiformes > Halosauridae > Aldrovandia > Aldrovandia affinis. The sequence continues at coordinate 402,978 of JAINUG010000168.1, forward strand.
ACACACACACACACACACACGACAAGCCCTCAAGGGCCTGAAAGGGGCATACTCTGACCTTCCGCAATTCTGGGTCGCTCAACTGGAGCAAACCCAGACTGTTAAGCGCACGGTCCAACTGCAGAAGCTCTAAGGCATGGCCACTCAGGCGGTGGCGAATCAGGAAGGCTGGGAGGTGGGGCGTCAGGAAGAGCTGGGAGCAAAGCAGCCTCTGAGAGAGAGGGAGCGAAGGGAGATAGAGGTAAAGAGTTAAAACGTCAGTCAGTTAAAACATAACATGAATCCTTTCAACTGAAAGATGCTGATGTCATCGCAATAACAACAGTTTGGACCTTCTTCTTATCTACTGGAAAAAGATTGCTTCACAAAATGCATAAACCAACAGAAAACCAAGCACCTACAGGCAACTACCCAAATTAAGGAAACACAACATAAAGTGTCTTAATAGGGCATTGGGCCACCACGAGCCACCAGAATAGCTTCAATGCACCTTGGTATAGACTCTACAAGTGCTTGGAACTCTATTGGAGGGATGCAACACCATTCTTCCATGAGAAATTCCATAATTTGGCATTTTGTTGATGGTGGTTGTGGTCTCAGGCGCCGCTCCAGTGTTCAATTGGGTTGAGATCTGGTAACTGAGACGGCATGTTTTCACGCTTATAAAACCATTCAGTGACCAATCATGCCCTGTGGATGGGGACATTTTCATCCTGGAAGAGACCACTCCCATCAGGATAAAAATGTTTCACCATAGGATGAAGGTGATCACTCAGAATTGGTTTGTATTTATTGGCATTCAACTTTGGGTTGAGTGGACCTAAACCATGTCAGGAAAATGCACTACACACCATAACAGAACCACCAGCACCTGTTATGGTGTGGAGTAAAACACTAATTTACTTTAGTCTTTCCTTTATTTTGACAGTTACCTATGCAAGCATTTTCACTGCCTTGTTTACACATTTAGAAGGCTAGGAAAGTTGCCAATAATAGCTGTGAAAACACTCTAGACGTACACATGTGGTGATATCGCCATTTAATGCAACATTTACTTACCAGAGACTGTTCCTTTGGAAGTGTAATTTACAATGTCCTTGGTAAAAAATGAATTTCACCTGACTGCCAAGCAATTAAGAGTGTGAACTATTGCTTGGACGCTAACAGAACACTCTTCACAAGAAAGGACACAAATGGAAGTGTGACGCAAGCAGCCCCCCATGGACTCCAACTGACCATGTGATTAGGGTCCAGCCTCTTCAACCCCAGAGGCGGTCCAGAGAAGAGGCCACGCAATGCCTGGATTTCTGTCACGCTGGGGTGTGCTCCATTTTGTACCTGTAGGAGAAAGACAGACAGGGGTATTATTAGTGCTGTCAGCTCCATGTACCAGTGTAGCTCAGCCCTGTGTCTGAAGGACAGGAACCTATTCGCCCTTTCAAAAGCAGTCTGCCTCTGTCTTTCACGAGTGATGGTATATTCTGGTACAGTGGTTTACTTGTCCAAGCAGATTTTCTGCAACTTCAGATTATAATTTCACTTTTTTAAAATTGGCTTGCCAGGATTCTTCCAATCCCCATAGTATCAGTAACAGTAACATTCCATCAGTAGCTACATTCGCATTAAAATATTGCAGTGAATTTATCTTGGTTGGCAATAATTTATCTTGGTTGCTTTTACTTTGTTAAGCATTTCAGTGTTTGTCTCTCTTGGTCAACCATTTAGCAATTTCTATCACAGATGTTCTATTTTGATATGCCCAATCAGATTTGTAAGCCTGTCTCGCCACTAACATTTTCATCCAACTTGGGGGAGTACTCAAAGTGTGTGTGCTTCATTTCACTCTGCAGTCCATCAGCTGAGCTGCACAGTGATCAGTGTCAGAGGAGTGCACTTCATCAGTTGCTGCAGGAACCATAGAGACTAAAGGACTCTTGCACAATAGGCAGGGACAACTCGGAGTGGCCACCAGCCATATTCTGGCAACATATTTAATCAATTGCAGCTTCCGGTAAACACATAACATTGCCATTTTTGCCAAAAAAGCAAAAAACCTTGTGAAATTTGTGACATTGTTTTAAGAATTATCACATCGAGGTAAGTATAAAAGGGGCCCTAGTTATGACTGCTATTCGTAAATCCTCATTTGCACACACACACCAGGATCAAGTTCTTGGTATAATGGAGTCTATCACCTTATTGCATAGGTCTAGAAGCACGCTCTGATGGTTCTGGTTTTTGATACGTGCCACTGCCCTGGTCAGCCCCTTTAAGATTCCTGCATGATGCTGGGCCCGTTGGCCATGGTACACTCCCTGGAATTCAATCTGTTGTTGCGGTGTCCAGAAATGTTGAATAAGGAGCTGTCGGGGGAAAAGGTACCTAGGAGTGAGAGAGAAAAGGGAGAAGGGATAGATGGAGTGATAATGGAGGGAATGGAAGAGAGGGAATGTTTGGAGTGAGGAAGACCAGAAGAGGGAACAGAGAGAGAGAGACTTCAATACACTGACATAATTTATCACCATTAAGGCCTTTGGGAACTCTGACCTTGCTGCCATGTTGATTGAACATAATCTGCTATTCCTTAACCAGGAATATCAGTGTTGTTTCACATGGAAATGCTGCATAAAGGGCACCTTCAGTCTGCTTTCATGTTCTTTCAAATACAGGAGTACCAAAACGTCAGACTTGTTGAATTCTTCATAAAAGCAACTGGACACAATTTTGAAATATTGATCAGATTTGCATCTTGTACAAAAAAGATGAACATTTGGTAAGAATTTGGTCGAATTTCTCATGACGCCCGGTCACTGGGTAGCTCATCCTGTAAAGCCACTGTTTTACTGTGTAGATGAGCCCTACTGTCTGGTAGGGAAACCATTGGATTCTTGGTCACCTCCCTGACCAAGGCCCTTCTTGCCCAGTTACTGAGTTTGGCTGGACGGCCAGCTCTAAGAAGGGCCGTGGTGATTCCAAACTTCTTCCATTTCACAATGATGGAGCCCACTGTGCTCCTGGGGACTTTCAATGCTTTAGCAATGTTTAAATACCCTTCCCCAGATCTATGCCTCGGCACAATTCTATAGTGCCTATGGAAAGTCATCATACCCTTTTGAAATAGTCACTTTTTTTTTGTCTTACAGCCTGAAATGAAAGTACATAAAATCCATCTATTTACACATTTTGCCTTTCAACATTCAAGTGAAAAAAAGGGCACAATTTCTGATAATTAATACAAAATTAAAAACTATAATACCGGGGTTGGAAAAGTGATCAGTCCCCTTAGAATAACCATTATAAACTTGCTCAGTTATAACCAATCACCTTCCAGATCACACACCAAGCTAATTGGCCTCCACCTGACATCAATTGTAGTGGTTTTGATTATTTCACAATAAAATCAGCTGTTCCCTGAGGATTCCACTCCTGGTAGTGCATGGTAGCGCAAATAATTCACCATGGCTGGAAAGGTGCTTTCAAGAGGACTCCGGGATAAAGTTGTGGATAGACACAAGTTAGGAGAAGGATATAAAAAGATTTCAAAGGCTTTAACTATCCCTCTGAGTACCATTCAGAGTATTATTAAGAAGTGGAAGGCATATGGCACCACCCACACCTTGCCAAGATTGGGCCGTCTTCTCCAAGCCAGGAAAAGATTGATCAGGGAAGATACCAAGAGGCCAATGGCAACCTTGAAGGAATTACAAGTCTTAATGGCAGAGACTGGGTGATCTGTGCATGTGACAACAATCTCACAAGCTTTACATTTACATTCTATTGTGAAAAGCGCTATACAAATAAACTTGATTTGATTTGATTTGATTTGATTTGAAAAAGTGTCACACTGAGTCTCGTTTACGTTATGCAAAGAAACACATAGAAGATTCTGATGCCATGTGGCAAAAGGTTATATGGTCAGATGAGACCAAGATTGAACTTTTTGGACTGAACTCCAAGTGCTATGTTTGGCGGAAACCAAACACAGCACACCACCCAAAACACACCATACCTACAGTGAAGCATGGCGGTGGCAGCATTATGTTGTGGGGGTGTTTCTCTTCAGCGGGGACTGGGAAATTGGTCAGGATTGAAGGGAAAATGGATGCTGCCAAGTACACCCAAATTCTTGAGGAAAACCTGCGGCCATCTGGTAGACAGCTGAAGATGGGCAGGTGGTTCACCTTCCAGCATGACAACGACCCAAAACACACCACCAAAAAAACAACGCAGTGGCTAAAGGACAGGAAGGTGAATGTCCTTGAGTGGCACTAGTCAGAGCCCTGACCAAAATCCAATAGAACATCTGTGGATGGACTTGAAGAGTGCAGTCCAGCGCCGCTCATCACGGAATTTGACTAAAATGGAACAGTTCTGCAAGGAAGAATGGGCAAATATTGCCCAATCTAGGTGCGCGAAGCTGGCAGAGACATATCCAAACAGACGAATGGCTGTAATTAAAGCAAAAGGTGCCTCTACAAAGTACTACATCCGGGGACTGATCACTTTTCCAACCCTGTTATTCTAGTTTATTTTTATTTTTATTAATTATCAGAAATTGTGCCCTTTTTTTCACTTGAATGTTGTAAGGCAAAATGTGTAAATAAAGCTGGAAAAAGATGGATTTTATGTACTTTCATTTCAGACTGTAAGACAAAAAAAAGTGACTATTTCAAAAGGGTATGGGCATGCAAAAGGGAACTGGGCATGTAACGTTAAGGTTGCAGGTTCAATCCCCAGGTGGGACACTGCCATTGTACCCTTGAGCAAGGTACTTAACCTGAATTGCTTCAGTTAATATCCAGCTGTATAAATGGATTGTATGTAAAGAAATGTGAAACTGTGTAAGTCGCTCTGGATAAGAGCGTCTGCTAAATGCCTGTAATGTAATGTAATGTAATGTATGATGACTTTCTATAGGCACTGTATCTCAGAGGTTTAGGGAGAGTTCCTTGGACTTAATGGCTTGATTTTTGCTTTGACATGCACTGTAAACTGTGGGACCTTATATAGACAGGTATGTCCATTCAATTGAATTTGTCACAGGTGGACTTGTAGTCAAGTTCTAGAGACAAGGATGATCATAGGGAACAGGATGCATCTGTGCTCAATTTGGAGTGCCATAGCAAAGGGTCTGAATACTTATGTAAATAACATATTTCAGTTTAAAAAAATAAAAAATAATTTGCAACAATTTCTAAAAACGTGTTTTCGCTTTGTCATTATGGGGTATTCTGTGTAGATTAATGGCAAAAAATATATATTTAATCAATTTTAAATTAAGTCTATAACACAACAAAGCGTGGAAAAAGTGAAGGGGCCTGAATACTTTCCAAAGCCACTGTATATACAAGGGGTAGACAAAATGGAAATATGAAATGAAAAAGGACTCATGTTTTGAAATAACTAAATCGCTATTTAAAAGCAGTCTACACGTTTCATATTAATGTCAATACTTTTTACCAATATGTTTCTGCTATGAAAGACATTTTAAAATCAACGCTCTAAAGTAACATGAGAGATCTAACAGATTCTGAAAGAGGTCAAATTATGCCCAAATTGCACATGCATCAGTCACAGAAACAGCAAAACTATTGAATGTGTCAAGGGGAATAGTGTTAAAAATCATGACAGCATACGACAAACAATGGAAAAACTGCATCAGGAAAGAGGAACAGTGGTCGCAAGTCGAAGCTCACCGTCTAGGATAGACGAAAACTTAACAGGATGGTTGCTAAAAACCACAAAACAATGGCCTCGAAAATGACCATAGGACTGAATATACACCTCAGCGACCCAGTCCCAACAAAAACTGTACGTCATGAGCTTCACAAAGCTGATATTTGTGGTAGGGCGGCTGCCATTTGGAAACCGCTTGTAACAAAAGCCAATGCACAATGTAGGGTTGGAAAGAGCTGGCTGTATGATTTTAATAGTCAGCTTCTCTCCCTCCCTGCATTGTAGTTCTGTTATCTGGATAACTTATCATCGGACAAATGGCTGGCCCGGGAACTAACAGCCATCAAAGTATCTGAGACTCTCCTGTGATAATGAAATTGTTAGATGGGACCATGCTCTAGGTTAAATGACAATGCATCAGTCACAATTTTGCGTGTTGTCATGAAACTACAGCTTTTATTGTTTGTACTTTGCAGCCGATGAAAACCAAATGGAAGCTCAACGTTTTTCATTCCCTCCCTGCATAGACATTCTAATGCTATTCAAGTGCCTGCCACACAATGGTGTGTCATCAACAAGGTGGACTGTTTTAGCTATGGCAGACTCACTTCCACTTGTGCTGCCAATCAAGATCTGTTCACAGGTGATAACCTCTCCATGGGATATGTGCACATCTTGGGCAGGGTACATGTGGACAGAGCCTTGTCCTCCTATGAGGAAGGAACTGAGTGCCTATCCCGCACACTGTGGATCAATAAAGGCCTCCAAGCTCCAGCCGGGTACCATTTGTCCCAAATGCAGATCAAGCAAACTGCCAAGATACTCTCCAGTTTGTCAACAGCGTATGCCCATTACACCAATGCTTTAAGTCTGGAATCCCACGGTACCAGGCTCACCATGGAATGGTTTCTATGATGTGGATCCTAGAGATTAAGCTCTTTGACTCCTGTAAGGCTGTTAGAGGGACAGGGACAAACAAATGTCTGCAGTATGCATTGTCTGAATGTACTTAATGTTAATTGTATAGTTTGTCCGGATCATCTTCCCCATATCGCTCCAGATGTAAGCGGAGGACTATGTGTCGCGATTGACCATGTAATATGGTTGCAATAATGAATACAATTCATTTTAACTTACTAAAATGTTGCACGGTACATGTCTTGTAAATTTCCCATATAGCAAAAATGCATAACCTGGTACAATGAGCACAAAAGCTGAACTTCTAAGCAGTGGAAGAAAGTAATCTGGTCTCAGACCAGACGGCACGTCTTCTACTCTTTCTCCTACATCTGGATGGGTTTATGTTTGGAGAAAGCCAAAGGAACCCTTCAACCCATATTACCTGTTCCCAACTGTTAAGCATGGTGGTGGATCTGTTACGGTATGGGCAGCCATCTTGTGGGAGCCATTTCATCTAATTATTGCTTTGAAATTACAGCTAAAAAATACGAAGCCATTTTAGGCAACCAGGTGCAACCTATTGTGCAAACATTGTTGGCTCAATGACGTTCCTATATTCCAAGACAATAACACCCCCAAACACACGGTTAAAGACTGGTTTCATAAACACCAGGATGAAGTCAAACCCTTCCATGGCCTCCCCAATCACCAGATCTAAACATCATTGAACCTTTATGGAATGTTCTGGGACACAGAATGTGGAGTAGATTTCCACCGCCTCATCTCTCAAAGAACTGGAGGCTATCCTTCTTGAAAAATGAGAAACACCTAAAAACTTGTACAACAGCATTCCAAGAAGGATTGAAGCTGTTATGTCAGCCTTATTGGTTAATAAATATTCATATATTGTTTGGTATTTCAATTATTATGTCTACCCCCACACATAAATACAGACATATTTAGTCCTATATTAATGTATGCTAATTTTGTGTATATTTTGTACATACATACTTACTGTATTTAACCCTGTACAAACATGTGCTATATAGTCCTATACAATATGTATGCTAAATTGATTTTCATATCCCATACTGCTTTTTAGATAGCATACTTTGCACAGTTTCCTAATGCCACTCACATGAGGAGAAAGACCAGGTAGTTGGCAAAGGGAGGGATGGAAATCAGCACCAGAGGAATGGCTTTGATCACATCTCTGCGAAACTGGAAGAAAAAGAAAAGGCAAAAAATGGTTTGACTTTCTTGTACATTATGTAAGGTTTACAGATAACTTGCACAATGGGAATCGATATACACTGGGTATAAAAAGTATTCACCCCTTTTGGCATTTTTCACGTTTCATTTTCTAACTTCATGGAATGAAAACGGATTTAATTGGGATTTCTAGTCACTGTTCAACACAAAATACTCTAACGTCAAACAAAAAAAAAAAACTAAAGCTTTCTCTTAAAGAATTACAAATAAAAAACAGACAACAACTGATTCCATAAGTATTCACCCCTCTTGTAAGTCTCTACCAGCTTTGCACATTTTCTCCCATTCTTCTTTACAAAATTGCTTTGCTCCATCAGGTTGGATGGGGACCAATGTCCAAATCCCAATTATAAAATAAATTAATTTAAAAATAAATAAATAAATGCCAAAAGGGGGTGAATACTTTTTATACCCAATGTACTATACTAGATGGCAGAAATATTGAACATATTACTATGGAGTCAATTTAGTGCCAAAAGTATTGCTCAAAAAGCACACACAGTTGCAAAATCTAAAATAATTATAAAGCAAATGTGGAGTGATATGTATTGAGATAAAAAATTAAAGAAATTCAACCGTAAACCAAGAACTTAAGCTGAAACATTTAAAAAGTATATTTGAAATCATTAATTTCATGTTGACAAGTGTTACAGTTGACCAAAATTTGACCCCAGAGACTTTTAAACAATATGTGCTTGGTTGCTGATTGAGGCCATGCTCCCGATGCGTGGTCACTCTGGCACTGATTGGATTGTTCTCAGCTGCACTCTCCTCGACCTCATCTGGCTACGCCCGTCTGGAGGTTATAAGGGGTGGAGCAACATTTTTTTTGACGACGAGGCTTTTTCCTTTCTTTAACTTCGTGCCATTCAGCTGTACATTTTTGGAAAACGTTTGGAAAGATTTCCCTGTGCATATTTTTTTTCCTATGTACCTTTTGATAGCTAGGGAAGTGTAGAATATGGGAAGCAGTCTGTGGAAGAGAATGTCCTTTTTGACTTGCACGAGTTTAGAACCTATCCTCTCTGGTGCTAGTCAGACTGTTTTATTGATTTTTATTATATCCCTTCGATGTCATGTGAGTATGTCTACTATCTGTGGTATGTCATAAATAAATCCTGTATCTTTTTATCTAACTCGTTGACCCGAAGGAATTATTTGTTTGTTGCGTCCTGTCTAGGTTCACCATCCGGCTATTGGGAGTGCGGGCGGTTTTTATGGGTTCGTAACACAAGCAATGGGCACGTTTCTTTAATGTTTCTATCAATTCCTCTCATTTGGTCTCAAGGTCCTTTTTTTAGTTTGACTTTTGGCATTGTTTTTACCTGGTGGCGGTGTTAGAGGAGGGAGGTGGAAGTTTTTGATCTCACTCAATATTATTATTTTTTTGTTTCAGATTTCCCCCCCCAATTTTCTCCCGATTGAATGGCTAATTATACCCTCTATTTCCTTTGATTTGCCCTCCCCCACAAACTCGCCGCCCGCCCCCATGGGACAAGCTAATACCTTGAGGCAATGATCCACCTCTTTTGAGACTGGACTCACCCATCTATGTTTACCAGGTCGCCTTACCGCTCCTCAATGAGCTTGTGCTGGCTCTCCCCCCCCCCTTCCTCTGGTGCGGACAGCCAATTGCCGTCCCCTAACAGCACTCCCGGTCAGGGCCAGGCTAATACAGTCGGGTTTTGTACCGTGGCTGCAGTGGGCAACTTGCGTCCCAGTCGGACGCTTTTACCATTACACCACCTAGGAGGTGCAATCACTCAATTTTTGCTTAGGTATTATTTTTGTATGCTTTGCGAGGAATACTTTTGCACTAATTTGACTCATATAGTACACATGACATAAATTTGAGTGTAAAGTGCATGAGAATTGATCCAGCAGAATGAGACTGATCAGCTGGCCTATGTAGCAAACTATTCATACGTTTTAACACCTTTAGTTACTCATGTGCTCAGGTTTCTTTTCATTATGCATAAATCTTTTGCCACACACTGCCACCACTGCGATACATAGGGTCTCTGTGGGTGGGTGTAATCAGAGTGCATTTTAGCCTTATCTTCTCCGTCCCTCTGTTCTTGAGGGTCTGGTGGGGATACTGCAATACCTGTGGTTTGACTGCGGCTGCAGTTGAACCCCAGGCCAGCGGACAAAGCTGGACTCATACAGTGTTTTGGGGCAAAGCAGGTACCAGGTGCCTAGCCCCAGGAGACCCCTGCCAGAAGCCATTTTGCAACAATTCGGACACCATCCAGGATCGGGATGGCTGCTAACAATGGGAGACCAGAGGGGAGTGCTGAGCTGCCCAGGGAGTAGGTCCAAAAGTTTCACTCTCCGAGCCTTGCCCAACATCCAATATTCATCTCCTGCCCTCTCTCTTTGACCCTCAGTGGCCCAGGAGGAGGCTCACTCCAGAGCTTGCCTCCTGCGGGCCTCCTGCATTTCTAGTCATCATCTAGTCATCCATCCAGCAGGAACCAGGGCCAATGATGCAGCCACGAGGAGCACCATCAGACTAGCGAATGCCAGAGGGGCCAGTGAAGGAAACAACAATGGCACCACGCCCAAGCTGACAAACCCGGATGCGAGAGTGAGCAGCATGACCCGCCTGGAATTTACCAGGGTGGTTCTCCAGCAAGGTATGGGCTTCATGGGCCGAATGACCTGAAATGCCTAGTTCCTGCAGCAGTGGATACTTCTGAAGTTAGCCTGACCCACCTCAGACCCCCTCACCGTTCACTGGACAAGAACCCCCAGCACAGACAACCCTATCTCCCCCCAACCCCAACCCCAACCTAACAATATCCCTTGAGAACTAGCTACCCACAGAGACATCTACACTAACAGTAAAAGAGGAGGCAGACTCTGACACACACCCATCACGGTGGAAGAGTGAGCCTCCTCAGACACAACAGATTCCGACATCCCACCAAATTGGACTGTGATAAGTGATAAGAAAAAAACTGAAAGGTTAGCAAACACAAACAAATAAAACAAGTAAATAAACCCACAAGGTCCATACCCAGCAAACCCACCCATAACCCTCATCTCATAGTTTCAAAACCCACCCAAATAAAGATAGAAAGCAACTCTCCCCAGACACCTCCTAGCAACAGTAGGCCAAAAGGTCCCCTACTCCCCCCATTTAAACAGACCTCCATACCCAACTGAAGTCCAAAACCCACACCCAACCCACCGCAGACCCACAAGTGACCAACCAAATCCTGGGTCCAAACCCACCCAGCCTAGGAAACAGTAATGGCACCCAATCCAGGGATCCCCCAGATGGAAGGGGGACAATCATGCCTCTTCTGGTTGGGCCTCACTGGGCTGTCAGGGGAGAGAACCAGCGAGCAGGCAACCAAGGGGTAAGAGCGGCAGTTCTAGACCACCGCAACCAAATATGTAAGGACACTGCAAAGAGTAAGACCAGTTCACACAACAAACACACACAATGACCATTTTCTTTTTCATTTGGTCATCATGACTTTCAGCATCACAACATTAGACACCTGTAGGATCAAAGACATACAAAAAAAAAATCTCACTATACACAGTATTCTCCATTCTGCAACAGCTCCCCTCAGATGTCATCATCCTACAGGAGGTTGGGATTCCCTTCTAGTCTATGGATGACAATCTGAGGGAAGGATGGAGAACAGGAGACTCTAGTCAGGCTCAAATTAAGAATTGTAACAACAGGTTAACTAGTTAGCTGTTCAACTTGTTGCCTCCAAGTTAACCATAGCTACCCTAACGGAGTAGCCTGTTTGTTCCTTTTAATCCTTTCTAACTTCCCCAGTAACTAACCATATTTATCACATGTATGATCTCTGTGTTTCGCAGAGTTGATATAACTCGTTAGAAGTTTGGTCGGTAGTACAACATGCGTGCTGAAGCTACGCTTCCCTTACATGCAGTGCTACTCCTTAAGGCCTCTACATGCTTCTGCGTAAGCAACGTGACTGCAACGCAACATCCTCTGCAACACGTCGCAGACCACTCGGCAATTTATACTTCTGTGCAACCTATGCGACATGGTGTCTACACTTCTGTATACTAGTAGGCGTAAATGCATTGAACAAGGTCGGTAGTTTTCATGAAAGCAGGGAAACTCCTGTACCTTCAAACTTCTTCAGCCAATCTTTCCTGAAGCTGGTTCATGTGTGCGAGCAACTCACCTTTATAGCATTAAAATAATAGAGTAAATTCACGTGGAACAAAGGAACCAGCAGACGACTCTTGAAAATAATGTTAATGTATTAAGGGAAATGAAGGATTGTCTTTTTACAGAATTAAAAAAATTGCTCCCCTAATCTGGATGTCGCTCTGGATAAAAGCGTCTGCTAAATGCTTAAAATGTCAAATGTAAAAAAAAACGATGTACTAGCTCGATGAACTATGACCATGACAGCTCCGCCTCCATTCGCTAACCAACCAATCAATGCTGTGCAACATCCACGCGACATGTTGCGAGTTCGATTTTTGTGCTAGGTACGCGACATCCTCTGCAACATCAACGCAACCTCTGCGACGTGTTGCAGAGGATGTCGCGTTGCAGTCGCGCGAGCATATACAGACCTTTACGAAACTAACATAACGTTATTCACCATAACGCCTCGAATCCATTGCGGAAACCCACTATTCATGTGTACACACACCTAGTACCGCTTGACCTTTCCAGAGTATTATTACAATAGACCGTGTGTCTTTCCGTGCCACTTCTATGTCCCTTTGTTAACCCATTAAGACCTGGAGTGACGTTTAGGTCCCGATTTGAAATGCGCTGTGATTAGCTGAAAAGACGTGGGGGGAAATGAAACGTTGGTGTCGGCTTTTTTTTAAATTTTTTCCAGAAAACCCTCAGGTTTTAAGAGGTTGTGAAGAATAATTGCTTAGGTTTTAATAGGCGTTTTTAGCAGGCATTTTAGGTCTAAATGGGTTAAGAAACAAAGCACACAAACGCTGGCTACTCCACGTGGTCAGTTTCAGTGCTTCACATCTCATACATTTAGCAAGCAAACATTCCTCATCCATATACACCCCTTTTTCTCACTTATTTATTTTCATCAATCCAACGTTAACTTCCCTTTTCATTTCTTGGTTTAATAAATATTCTTTGTTAAACATTGTGTCTGTTTTGATGTTACAGAAACATATATATAGCCAAAATAGTCCATTCCAAGAACCTTCACACTTGTGTTGTCAATAGTTATAGCTTTGATTTAAAAATGGAAGCATCCATATATTCATAATCCATAAGTGAATAATCAAATGAGACTGATTATAATAATTTAATTTTTTAATTTAAAGACTGATTGAATATAACCGGGTGTGATAAAACCACACCTGTTCCCTACATAACAGTGGACAAATCCAAGTCAGTGACATCGGGGGTTCCCCACTCAGGATGGTCAGTGTGTACAGTACAGCCCAACCAACAAGACTGAGAATGTTTCCATTTTCAACAAAATCAGACTATCACTACATTGCACTCTGCTGGTTGTCATGGGGGTTTTCAACTGTGCCCTCAGGACCACAGCAGACCCAGGAGGTACAGGTCCAGCAATGAGCTGCAGTCCATCAGAGGACTTCTCCCTCCAGAACGCCGGAGGCACCTCTCCACCCCAATTCACATGGGTAAGCTCCTCCGGTGCCGCTTTTTCAATAATTGATATGTTCCTTCTCTCCCCAGGCCTGAGTGTGTACCTTTTCCATCCGGGCAGTGCATCTCTCAGACTATCACAGGGTGACCATGTCCTTGGACTGGGAGAAACCGACAACGGTGGGCCAGGGTCCTGGGGGAATGAACAGCAGCCATCTCCAGTAACCCAAAGTACATCTCTTGTTCTTGAGACAATGCCTGGAGCGGGTCACGCTAAAACATCTTACAGGCAGTTGGGTGGAGAAAGGTGATGAAAAAGAGGGCAGCTTACGACCACGACAATGATGCCCTCTAGAGATTGAGCCTCCAGTCCTGAGACCTGGAGTAAGTACAGAAATCGCCCAACCTAAACAGCGCCTCCTCCAGGAGTGGAAGAACTAAACCTTCCACTCTAAGCTCCAGAGTCTCGAGCACTGCACTGTTTTCCTTCCACAAGGCCCTGTCAAAAACATTTTACATCTCTTCCAGGTAAAACAGCATGGGGGTAGTGGAGTCTGAAAAGGCTGAGGTTCGGGAGCTGAACAGAGAGTTCTACCAGGGCTTGTATGACATCAAGCCCACGGACAGGGCCCTCATGAACACCTTCCTGCACTGCTTGGACAAATGCCTGGGGGAAGAGAACATGGAAGCGGAGCTGAGCACTGAGGAGCTTACCCGGGCCATGCGCTCCTTAAAACAACATAAAGCTCCTGATTCTGATGGAATCCCAGCCGAGTTCTGTCAGACCTTCTGGGATCTCCTGAAGGAGAATGTTTCCTATGACCTATTACCATCGATGATCGAACACAACAAAACATGCAGCATTCCTGGGCAATCCATAAACGTCAACCTGCTCCTTATCAGGGATATGATAATACACTCCGGGGCGCACAGCTCCCCTTTGAGTCTTTTCAGTCTAGACCAGGAGAAGGCTTTTGACCGAGTTAACTACGTGTACTTGGAGAGGGTGCTGGAGAGGTTCAAACTTCCTAGCTCTCTCTTGCACTGGACCCAAATGTGCTTGAAAGACATCTCTGGGAGAGTGGCTTGTCAACAAGCAGCTCTGCCCCTTTCGCCTTCAGGTCCGGCGTCAGGCAGGGATCCTGTCTCACCCCCCTCCTGTACTTAATTTACCTTAGCTGTTCTTCCAAACCATTCGACAGAAGGAGAACATCAGGGGCTGCCCATTGCTGGGTGCCCAGGGAGAGCGGCTCGAGTTGAAGGTATACACGGATGACATTACCATCATTGACACAGATAGTCACTCCATCACCTTTCTTTGACTGATGTCCTTTTTTTGTTTCTTTCCCCAGTATATTTAAATACCCCATGTGTTGTGACTTTGTTGCACCCATGAACATTGTTGCAAAGCAAATGTATTGACATCACTCACCACGGGGGGAACACTTGAAACCCTGCAAGAGGAAGTGGGAGTGAACTTTGAACGGGAGTAGGCCTAGAAGAAAGCCTAACTGGTAGTCGTGTGGGGTGAACTAATAAGAACCTATGACAACATACTGTTCGGCCATATTTTACATGACTTTTCTTATTTTTCTAACTAAACTAGAATTGTATAGGGATTAAACTGTAACAGAAATGAAATACAACTCTCCAGCATTTCCTTTAAATCTGCAATCAGAATGTCTACTGAGTCTTGAATGTTTTAAATTCTGTCCTCAAGTTAAGTCTTGTTGCCCTTTTGTGTACTTATTTGTCTGGTTGAAACTTAAAGGTATTTAAAAAGAGAAAAAAATTATTTTAAATGTATAGGAAACATTTATAACCAATAAAATACAATTTAGTTTATTATGCTTTGTTTTTTAATGCATTTATTTTCTCCAGCTTTTTGGAATCGGCAACTATGATCTCATGTCACTGCTACGCCACCCACAACCATGCAGGGAGCACTGGAGCTGTATACTTGAATACACTTACCTGTGATCCAGTGAACATTTCCCACAGCATACTACAGGAGAGCTAATGCTGATCAGAGGCCAAAGTGAACAGGACACCTGTAACCACCAGGTTAGTAGACAGACAAAACTTATGGAGCTGTAACCCGAGGAGCCCTGGCTAATTCAATCCCACCTCATATTGGTGGGACAAAGCCAATTGTGTCCCAATAACTGTGGACCCCCTGTCACTGTCAGCTAATGACATAGCCCTGACTTAAACTAGCAATGCCTATGTTGTAGGGTTCAACCTGCTCTTGTGGCATGCACCAACTAATCAACTTGGGAGCCCTATCCAAACTTCTGCAAGCATCATTCCACAAACATGACAACACCATGGGAAAATCATATTACATGTTTTCAGATTTGGAGGATCAGAGCACGGAGGAACTACAGCATTAAGCAAATGCAAGCCTACATCAAAAAATCCTTCCCAAATACTGAAGGATTTAGTGGCATGCAAGGAAAGGCCTGAACTGGACTGACCTCTCTGAGCTTCTCCATCTCACGGTACGGTAACTGCTGGAACTTGAGGTTGCTGAAGAGCATCTTTGACTTGATATTCCTGATCTCCATGGCATCTTGGCAGAGGAGTCGGAATCCTAATACAGGGTGGTTAAAGCTCAGCCTCCATTTAAATACAGCATGGGAAGAAGCAAACACCATCAATATCCATCAAAATTGAGATAAAACCTCAGCAATACTAGAGTTCCAAAGCTAAATAAAGATACTAAATGTGCAGTTTTATTCCTCAACTTGCCGACATAGTCCAACTCAGGTAAAAAAAAAAACAAGGCTGTTTGTAAGATGAGTGTGTCTGGCTGAAAGCTGAAAGGACAACAAAAGGAACATGTTTAATGTAAAAGCTCTAAAAATTCCCTACATGGTTATCTGACCATAGCGAAACATCTTGGTACCATTACATTACATTACATTACATTACAGGCATTTAGCAGACGCTCTTATCCAGAGCGACTTACAGTTTACATTTCTTTGCAATCCATTTATACAGATGGATATTCACTGAAGCAATTCAGGTTAAGTACCTTGCTCAAGGGTACAACGGCAGTGTCCCACCTGGGGATTGAACCTGCAACCTTAACGTTACAAGCCCAGTTCCCTAACTATTATACCACACTGCCTGCCTACCAATTTCTAGTTCTTCACAGAATGGTAAACAGGGAAGGAACAACAAATGGGTCTAGTCTCTCACCTTTCATAAAAGTGTGGTACAAAACATAAAAGCGAGGGAAACGTTTCTGGAGGAAGCGTTCATATTTCTCATTGGCCCACTGCAGCCTGGACAACACTCGCTGACCACGCCCAAGCCTGGCCTTGGAGGGAGAACAGTGCCTACAGAGGGTCAAGCTGGAGAAAAACAATAATTAATCCGGGGGGGGCAACAGCAACCTACCAAATCAACTCTGTGGTATGTGCATGCGTCGAATAACGTTGGCTTACAGTCAGGTAATAACATTTGAACTAGTTTTGACATGAATGCTGCCATTGTATTGAAACTATTCACTAATTTGCACTCAGATCTAACTGGTTAATCGTTGCTACACCTTTTGCTTAACAAGTGTTAACAAAGACAGTAGTTGGCTAGTCCATAATATCCATGTTTTTTATTGTCTTGTGGCAACCATGTTCTTTGACATAGCTACCTAACTAATATTTGCAACTCCAGAGTCAATTTGGGTCAACTAATAGCTAGCTAGCTAGCTAGCAAGCCAGCCTATCTGACCTTGAATAACATCGATATATACACATGGTAAGCGTGAAGGTCTAACTAATAACATAAAACATTATGCCTCAGTTATTTGCTTTATCGTTTCTTAACTAACGTAGAAAGTAATGACAGGTCGCAAGCTTGTTGTTGCTATCCATCCCTGAGCGACGTAGCTAGCTAACAGCAACTCAGTGTTGAAAGCGAACGATTAGTTGTAGCTCGCTAGCTAACGACATTGCCGAAACACAATGCTGTTCGAAGACGAGGTAACCACATACCAACCTAGCCAGCTACTTAACAACTTGATACTCACAGCTAGCCAAGGGTCACGTTAAAGTATTCACGTTTGTGAACACAGATAACTGACATATTTGGCCAGCTAGTGTTCTAGAGTCTGATATTATCAGAAGCAGGCGGCAAATATTAAGCTAACGTTAACTAGCTATCAAACAAGACAGTAACGTTTTCCGTGTGCATCAGTTAACAATGTCATGGTCAAATACCTTATTCGTGTGGATGCCAGCATTGGGGTATATAGGATGGTAGTAACACCCTTAGGTCGCATTCCACACAATAACACCAGTGGCGAACCTCGGCACACCGCCGCCCAGGACAGCGCCATTTTGGCACGGGCAAACGGCTATGTGTTACCTCTGCGGAGGCACAGGGATAGTGAATCGGAAACAGCGCTGTGATTGGCTGTAAGGTTTGGTGATTACCGTAATTACCATTAGTCGGCGGTATACAATAGTGTGTATAGACGGATTCAAACTGACAATAACAAACTGCATTATGCACAAGCGGAAATGTAAAACCCCTTCAAACATCCGGTTTACATCAGTAAATAGACGGCGTTAGCTAGCCTGACATTAGATCATTAAAATGCAAGGTAACAAATGGGGTAAATATGGCAAAAAGTACTGTAAGGATTGGGAGAGGGAGGCCGGTTTTAAACTGGATTCGTAGCATCCCGGTAGTGATGACGGCAGAGCATATTGCAAGTACTGCAAAACGGAACTTAGAGCACACCACAGTGATCTTATAACCCATTCCCAAACTGAAAAGCATAAAAGAAACGCGGGACCCTTTTCACATGCAAGAACACTGTTTGACGCTGGAAATTGTGTACGTGGAAATACTGACGTAAAATCAGCAGAGCTACAGCTGGCTGCCCATATAGCCTATCACTCCAGCTTCCTCACTATTGACCATTTAGGATGTGTGATGGATAACGCAGCAAAGAAGGGAATCTCCCTCCACAGAACAAAGTGTACTGCATTGATAAATGCCGTTCTGGGGGCTGCTGTAGACCAGGAATTAATCAAAGACATTGGAAATGAGCAGTACTCATTGATCATTGATGAAAGCACTGATGTCACTACCAAGAAACAACTGTGTGATGATACAGTACTACAGTAAGGAATAGTCATGCATCTTAAGCACTTTGCTGGAATCATTCATATTCCAGCAGGTGATTCACAGACCATCACCAATGCCTTGTTTAAGTTCCTTGAAGACAATGGCTTATCCATAGACAATTGTATTGGATTAGCCACAGATGGCTGCAGCATTATGTGTATAATGTGTTATGTTACTGCTTAACTTGGTTCTGACTAAGTTAAAGGAACACAATCCAAAGATTGTGTTTATAAAGTGTGTGTGCCATTCCCTGTAGCTCTTGTGGGAGAGTCAGACCTCAGCCAGGGCCAGTTAGATGGGATCCCAACCACACGTAATACTTCTTCAATAAAACAACACATTCTTCAGAGTCTGATGTAATAGGGTTTATTGTACATATGTAGTGGGGATCGAAGGTGGAAGAACCACACGCAGATCTCACGAGTATCTAAAAGCTGAACGCAAGCGATCAGCCACTAAATCTGAGAACAGACTAGGGAGCGGGGAAAACAGATAATTTAGAAAAGAAAAGGAATAACGGAACCCCGGGACAAAACTCCACGGGAATAAACCCAACAGAAACAACCCGAATAGGACGAACACTCCTCACCGAGGAGCTAAGGCAAAAGAACACAAATTACTACAGAGACTTTCGGTCTGGGGGACATTAGCCCAACAAACAAAGAATAACTTCTCAAAGGAAAACCACCGAAGTGGTGAGCTTTAAAACCCTTCACCTGGAGACGATTAATCTCCCTAAAAGGCTACCACAGAGTGGTGAAGCTAAACCTTTATTTTAAGATAAATAAGTTAATTCCTTCTCTTTTTAACTAAGAGAAACCACCGAGTAGTGAGTGGCCGTGCTACAAAGAGAGGCGCGGCACTCAGCCCAGACAGAGTACTATAAGGGAAATCAACCAGCGAGAGTGAGTGGAGAAAGAAGAGAGAAATACAGTGCTGTGTGCAATAATTGTTTTGATCATTGTTTGGATAGGAGACTGTCTGACTACCCTACTGGAAAACCCACCCTGGACCGTGAGAGAATCTGCTTCTGTGTACCGACCCCAGCTATCAGCCCCGACGATTCTCAAGGATTACGGATTTCCTGCAAACCACCATTGACTCTCTCTCCCCCTTCCCCTTTCCCCTGGAAATTGAATAAAGTTCCAGTGATTATTTCATTCCTTAGGTTGTGACTCTCGTTGATTATCTGGCTTGGTTTCGTGGCAACTCCAAACTCCCCAGGGTTAGTCACATTTGGTGGAGAATGCGGGCAGCGTATTCAAACTAAAGCCAAATAATGGAATCGCTCGGAAATTTCGAGGGCCTCATAGTGCAGCTCATAGCGAGCAACCAAGCGCAACAGGTGAGGCATGACCAGCTGGTGGCGGCCGAACAGCAGCAGCACACCGCCGTCATGTGTGCCGAACTCCAACAGCTCATTACCTCACAAGAAGCACAAGCGGCAGCCAACCTGGTACGGCGGGCCAACCCCGGCAGATATTTACTGAAGCAAACCGAATGATGTGGAAACCTACCTCCTCACCTTCAAGCGCACCGCGCAGTGGGAGAAATGGCCGGAGGGCCAGTGGGTCAGCTTGATTGCGCCGTTCCTATCCGGCGTGGCCCAGAGCACCTACCAGGACTTGACCTGTGGCCAGACGGCCACGTATAGCGAACTGAAGGAGGAAATCCTGAAAAGGTACGGCTACACCTTGATCACCAGGGCCCAGATGCATGACCTCATTCGGCTGATGAAGGGCTGGCTGATCTCTGAGCCGAAGACGCTGGGACCCCTCGAGCAGGTGGTCATCGACAGGTTCATGTGCGCCCTTCCCTTCGACGCCAAGAAGCTGGCCAACCCCCAGAGCGCGGACCAGCTCATGGAGCTGGTAGAGGGACATCAAGCGGCCCAAGCAGTGCTCCGCAGGTAGGTAGAAAGGTAGAAACCTCTATGCGTCCAAAAGATCGTTCCAGGACCGAGGACCCCACCCGGGGCCTGGCCAGAGAACCCCTGAAGCTCACTGGCGGCTCTCCGGGAAGATGCCCGATCGTGACGCCGGACCGTCGGCGGAGTTACGAAAGTGGTGAGTCAGGACACATAGCGTAGAACTGCCCCCGGCGCGAAGACGCCCTGATGCTCACGGCCTCGGCCAGTGAGGCTGCCACAGGACTTAATCCACGTCCTCTCCTTCTCATGCCATCGGGGAGTTGCCCGGACTGGACTCGTAAATTCCAGTGACGGGTCAGCCTTGCTCAACATCCTTTGTGGTCATTATCTTGTGAGGGGAGGACCACTGCTTTAGACCGCAGATAGCGGTGTCTGAGCCATTGGGCTTCAGTTTGCGAAGTCCGAATTTCTCCCCTACACATGACCATTACTTCATCGGACAGAGACAGTTTTACTGCTGCATAAATGACCACTCGGACCTTCGATTTGAATTTATGTTTGACTTAATCCTTGTGTTCTGTATCACTGTACAATTTATATGCCTAATCTATCTGTCTCGTTTAAAGTCCTTGGCGTGTCACTTCCAAGCACAGCATGTAGGCAATATTTCTGTTTTAATTAACATTCTGATAATATGCTACCGGTGGTTTATTTATATATATAACTGTGAACTGATAATGGCAAGGTTAACAAAATGAACGGGAATTAGCCCATGTGCGGATATTATGTTACATAAAAGATCTATTGGAAAACATAGGGACAGAACACAGAGTTCATTAATGCAAACTGCTCTAGTTTTTGCTTCCACACTCTGTGCCTCAAAAGCGGTCAATGTTCTACCAAGAAATGTACACGGTCTCCCAAATGCTAATGCCAACTTAAGTATGAAGACATATACAAAACAATAAACGTTGGTGAAGCTCCATTGAAGATTTTACAACTTTCTGATACAAGATGGCTAGCCATCAGTGTGTGTGTTGATCGAGTGCTGTCTCAGTTTGAAGAGCTCAAACTCCATTTCCGGATTGCTAAAAATAGTGAAAATAGCTATGCAGCAGTGCTTCTCTACCAAATGTACAATGACCCAACAAACATGATCTATCTCAAGTTTTTGCGACCCATTGTGGGAGAACTGAACCGACGAAACAAAATGTTTCAACTTGAGTCAATCCAGGGAAGCTCCTGAGGGACTATCGGCCTTCTACCAGTCTCTATTGGAAAGGGTGATGCAGCGTCAATAATTCAAGACATGGACTGACTTAATGTAGTATGAGTTGATGGAGGACCATCATCGCCCACTCGAGGCAGTGGACTTTGGTGTACACTTTCGTCTCACAGTCTCTGAAGCCAGAGGGCTGAATCCTGAAATAGAGCTGGATATCAAGAACTGCTGCAGAGACTACATGCTCATTCTCCTGAAAGAAATAAAGAACCGACTCCCAGAGAACATCAGACAGCTTGAGGCCCTCGGCTCTCTCTCCCCGAACACTGTATTGACTGCCAACAAACCCAAGCTCGATGACCTCCTTCTTCTGTCTTTTTAAAGGAGACCTGGCAAAAGCAGAACAACAATGGAGAGCAATACACACACTTCAATGGAAGAACACAGAAGACTGGCAAATAGAGGACTTTTGGGTGGAGGTCTTAAACCATACAGATGCGACAGGCGAGAAAGATTTCAGTGATATCGGAAGTTCTGCCCTTGCCATGCTTTCTCTTCCTTTCAGCAATGCTGCAGTAGAGCATTACTTTTCACAGATGGCATTGGTTAAAACTGACCTGAGAAACCAAATGCAGCTAGAAACTACAATGAGAATCAGAGCACACATGCAGCGAAACAAGATAGGCTACCACCAATTCAGACCAAGAACAAAGATGCTGTCTCTGTTCACAGCAGAAATCTACTCAGCAGTACAACAAGCTGCTGAGGGAGATAAGGAGGATGCATAGAAGAATACACAAAAGTCTGTAAATAGTTTGTTTAAATAGTTGGACAAGTTTAACAAGACAACAAGAAGAAAGTAAAAGAAGAGTGTATAATACAAGAGAGGGCTTTGGCTTTTGGCAAAGAGCTGAGAGAAAAGTGGGGTGAGTGAAAACTAGCTTTTACTCATATTTTTCTTAACACCCTTTCAAAATATTGTTTTTGGATAAACAGTTCCTAACTCATTCCTCACACTTACTGGCTTCGTTGGCTTGGCAGGCTATAGCTAGGTTAATCTGAACATAAAATGCTTTCTACTCATTTGCTCTCTCTGTTTTTTGTATGTTTCCCCTCTCTCAGATCCCACTCCAAGACATGGCACAATGAACACACATATCCTATGGGAATATGCCTTTCTCCACTGGTATGCATCCCATCAAGTGATAATTTAAGTAGTATATCTACTCATTATCCTGTTCATGAATTTTGTCTAACTGTTGACACATTTTATTTCCTCTCTCTCTCTCTCTCTCTCTCTCTCTCTCTCTCTCTCTCTCTCTCTCTCTCTCTCTCTCTCTCTCTAGTTAGAGTTCTACAGTCTGCAGTTTCCTGGCTGTGGCCTATCAAGAAGGCTAGAAGACTACAATACAGAACAGGTAGGCTATTGAAGGTATTCTTACTAGGCTTGTACAGTGGGGAAAATAAGTATTTCACCCCCTGCTGATTTTGTGAGTTTGCCCCCTTACAAAGAAAGGAACGGAACGGTCGGTCTATAAATTTCATGGTAGGTTCATCTTAACAGTGAGAAACAGAATATTTTAAAAAATCCCAGAAAATCACATTATATGAATTTTAAACATTTATTTGTGTTTTATTGAGTTAAATAAGTATTTCACCCCCTAGCAAAACAGCAAGAATTCTGGCTCCCACAGACCGGTTATGTGACCAGGAGGCACACAGATTAGTCCTCTTACTTAATTAGTACTCCTAATTAAGTACTCGTTACCTGTATAAAAGACAACTGTCCACAGAATCAATCAATGAATCAGATTCCAACCTCTCCACAATGGGCAAGACCAAAGAATTGTCTAAGGACATCAGGGACAAAATTGTAGACCTGCACAAGACTGGAATGGGCTACAAGACCATTGGCAAGCAGCTTGGTGAGAAGGAGTCAACTGTTGGTGCGATAATTAGAAAATGGAAGAAACACCAATTGACCATCAATCTCCCTCGGTCTGGGGCTCCACGCAAGATCTCACCTCCTGGAGTGAACCTGATCATGAGAAAGGTGAGGGAACAACCCAGAACTACACGGCTGGAGCTTGTTGATGATCTCAAGGCAGCTGGGACCACAGTCACCAAGATGACCATTGGTAACACACTACGCCGTAATGGATTGAAATCCTGTAGTGCCCGCAAGGTCCCCCTGCTCAAGAAGACACATGTACAGGCCCGTCTGAAGTTTGCCAATGAGCACCTGGATGATTCAGAGGAGGCTTGGGAGAAAGTGCTGTGGTCAGATGAGACTAAAATCGAGCTCTTTGCCATCAACTCGACTCGCCATGTTTGGAGGAAGAAAAAAGCTGCCTTGGACCCCAAGAACACCATCCCCACCATCAAGCATGGCGGTGGAAACATTATGCTTTGGGGCTGTTTCTCTGCTAAGGGCACAGGACGACTTCACCGGATCTAGGGGAGGATGAATGGGGCCATGTACCGGGAAATCTTGGGTGAGAACCTCCTTCCCTCAGCCAGGACACTGAAAATGGATTTCTAAGGATTTGGAGAGGATCTGCAAAGAGGAGTGGGCCAAAATCCCTCCTGGGATCTGCGCAAACTTGGTGACCAACTACAAGAAACGTCTGACCGCTGTGCTTGCCAACAAGGGTTTCTCCACCAAGTACTGAGTCATGTTTTGCTAGGGGGTGAAATACTTATTTTCCTCAATAAAACACAAATAAATGTTTAAAATTCATATAATGTAATTTTCTGGGATTTTTTTAATATTCTGTCTCTCACTGTTAAGATGAACCTACCATGAAAATTATAGACCGTTCCTTTCTTTGTAAGGGGGCAAACTCACAAAATCAGCAGGGGGTGAAATACTTATTTTCCCCACTGTATGTTTCTACATTTGTTCTTATTTCATATCCATATATTTTTTTCATATTCCACAGAATGGATGGCATCCAATAAATGTTTTATGTTGACTGTGTCCAAGAGGAGATGCAATCGGTGAGTACATGTTTTGTTACTCTTTATTTATGTCATCCTATGTAGTTATCACTGTCCAGTAAACTATCAGAGGACATGTAATGAAAGGGTGCATTTGTCTCATCCTCAGGTTACTGCTTCAGGTGACCATACAGTGCATCCGGAAAGTATTCACATCGCTTCACTTTTTCCACATTTTGTTATGTTACAGCCTTATTCCAAAATTGATTAAATTCATTTTTTCTCAGAATTCTACACACAATACCCCATAATGACAAAGTGAAAAAAGGTTTTTAGAAATTTTTGCAAATGTATTAAAAATTAAAACATTAAAAATCACATGTACATAAGTATTCACGCCGTTTGCTATGACACTCAAAATTGAGCTCAGGTGCATCCTGTTTCCACTGATCATCCTTGAGATGTTTCTAGAACTTCATTGGAGTCCACCTGTGGTAAATTCAATTGATTGGACATGATTTGGAAAGGCACACACCTGTCTATATAAGGTCCCACAGTTGACAGTGCATGTCAGAGTAAAAACCAAGCCATGAAGTCCTAGGAACTCTCCATAGACCTCCGAGATAGAATTGTGTTGAGGCATAGATCTGGGGAAAGGTATAAAAACATTGCTAAAGCATTGAAAGCACCCAGGAGAACAGTGGGCTCCATCATTGTGAAATGGAAGAAGTTTGGAACCACCACAACTCTTCTTAGAGCTGGCCAAACTCAGTAACCGGGCAAGAATCACTCAGCACTCCATCAATCAGACCTTTATGGCTTGGTTTTTACTCTGACATGCAATGTCAACTGTGGGACCGTATATAGACAGGTGTGTGCCTTTCCAAATCATGTCCAATCAATTGAATTTACCACAGGTGGACTCCAATGAAGTTCTAGAAACATCTCAAGGATGATCAGTGAAAACAGGATGCACCTGAGCATAATTTTGAGTGTCATAGCAAACGGCGTGAATACTTATGTACATGTGATATTTCTTTTTTTTTTTTTTATACATTTGCAAAAATGTATAAAATCTTTTTTCACTTTGCCATTATGGGGTATTGTGTGTAGAATTCAGAGAATTATTTTAAATTTAATCCATTTTGGAATAAGGCTGTAAGGCTGGAATAAGGCATTTCTAACAAAATGTGGAAAAAGTGAAGCGCTGTGAATACTTTCCGGATGCACTGTATAGTACCAAGCTGTGGGATGGACAAGTGCAACCTGTATTCAGAGAGAACAATTTGAATTGAAATCTATTCAATATAACTTTCTCTGTTTTGCCTTCGTAAACAAGCAGTAAAGGTAATGTAGCCTACTGGATATATATATATATACTGACCATTATATTTGAGGAAAAACATTTGACTAGTTTTTGACCTTTGTGGGCAGGTTTTGGGAGTGGATTGGGGTGGAAATATTTCTCTGACCTTACAACCCTGGTTCAGATATTTCTGCATAACATGCAGGTTACTTGATTTCCAAATTTCACAATTGTGGAGTTTCCTCAACGATTTTCTGCAGAACCTGGCTGTGAACACAGTACGGAGAGGAATTAGCCTATGCAAAAATGCCACAAAGTTGTGCATCATTTGGCCGTACAAATAGGAGGAATCATAGAAGCAAGGCTCGTGGGGGACACCGGCACACGCGTTTTCAGTTGTGCTCTTGCCACGCTTCTCCTCCCGTGTTTTAGACACCTACTAAGAGAGCAGAGCAGTTTTATGCACACAGGTACGATTTGACGATACAAGACAGATGTGTGAACTTGCTGCTCTGCCAGTAGACGTGGCCACTAATCGCCCTGACTCTGCTGCCGAGACCGACGCCTTCCACAGATAAATAAATATAAATGACATACGGATACAACTTGTACACCTTATGAATTCATAGATATTCACCTCTATCCCAACCTCCCACCCAATGGACTAACCCGTAATATATATATTTTTTAAACCTTTGAAATCAACTTTTTTTAACAGATATTTTTGCCAGCAGATAGCTGACATTTGGATTGTAACAACATAATTCTGCTATTCTTCATAATAATTGGTCTTGCTATACACTCAGACCACATTATATAAAATATTTGAAAAAGTGTGACTTCTTTCCAATAAGTGTTACAGAGTTGGTTCTACCCGCAGTGAGTTTCAAATCTTCGATCTCGACGCGACAAGAAAGCGATTTAGCCCGCTGAGTTGAAGACTCAAGTCTCTAACTCTGGGAACTAATCACACTCTTATCGACGTCACATTCTGTAGCGGACGCTCACGTACCAGAGCTCACCCGCTACATAAGCAAATCTGTGGTCATTTTCAATATTTACCTAACATTATTTACCTCACGTCATTAACCAAACATTTACCATCATAACTTTTGCAACAGTTTTAACTTAAAGTGTAGGCACCAGCGAATTTACCTTGCAAAACTGATGACACATGTCTCTCAAATACCCCCTAACTATATCATAGTAAGTTTGTGATCATATTTATTTGAAAAGGCAAACAGTCCAGGCAAACAGTTGCGAACCCCGGGTGTACGGTAATACACTCGCACTGTTGGATGGACTCAGGCATAGTGTTGAGTGTCTGCCTGTACTCCCAACAGCAGACACTCTCATTATGCATGGTCGTCGCAACACAGTTGTTGCAGGTGCACCTACAACAGAAATATCGTTTTCCCACTTTTACTATTGATTTTACGGCCACTGAATATGAAACTTATTAATAATGCTAAACAAATGTATTTACGGTCTTGATCTATGCGGGCGTATGAGGATCATACAGTGTAACAAATCTAGCCTGCGCTAGCTTGCTGGTATCCAGCACTCAGAATAGCTAACTTTAGCAGTAGCTAGCCGGTAGTAACATTAGCTAGGTAGCTAGCTAGCTGCTTTCCTATGAATATCGCAAAACGGTCTAGCAAATTATTTTAAAAACCATAACGTGTGATAGAATACATAGCAGATGGTTTGTCATGTTGATTAATAAAGTTATTTCTAAGAGTGTAGAATATTGTAGTTGCTATATGCTCAATGCATTTCAGTAGTGTAACGTCATAATCCCCTCTTGTGTTCTCTCTGACGTGTTGATCTGACTCAAAAAGCTCTTAAAATAGAAATCGGAAGTGTATACTTGCATTGGGAATTCTGTTCATAACTATTCGATTGTAGAAGAGCACAGCCTGTTTTGTTGCTCCGGCTTTAAGTTTTATCTTAACTTAAGGGCACATTTTCGACAAGATTGTGTTGTGTATCACGTGTCAACCCCGCCCTTGATGCCCTGCTGGTAAAACCCTTTTTAAAACTTCTAGCCTGCAGCCAATTAAATATTCAAAGAAAGCTATGTGACTTTCAGGGCCCTCTCATCAGCTTTAATGGGGGTTATGTGGAACGGACTTCCGTGTTTTGCTAAACGTGGCAGGCCATTTCCGGTAGACGAGATAATGGCGTTGTTCTATACAAGATGTTTACAGGACAAGGGGTTTAAGCTATACGCTTCCTCCTATATCCATGATTATGAGTGTACTAACGACATTTTTTTAAGTACATGCTGTCTATTACCTAGCGTTAGCGTTAGCTAGCTAGTACTAACGACATTTTTTTAAAGCAGCCTACCTGTGCCCGCAGTCTAATACTTATCGTTAGTGTTAGCTAGCTAGTACTAACAACATTTTTTTAAAGTAGCCTACCTGTGCCTGCTGTCTAATACTTATCGTTAGCGTTAGCTAGCTAGTACTAACGAAATGTTTTAAGTACCTGTGCCTGCTGCCTATTACCTAGCGTTAGCGTTAGCTGGTCGGTTGCTCAATAACAGTTACCTATGTAGATCTTTTCACCAGTGTCAAACAGAGACAGGATGACTGCCGATGTTCGCACCAGGGCAGCCTGTCACAGGTCTATACAAAAGAGCGAGAAGCCCCACAGCCCGAGAGTAGCGATGGTTCGCATAAGGTTGATCTGTTCGCGTTCACCATCAGTTCCAATTCAAGGATGGTAACGCTATGTCAAACTTCTCAAGGTATAAAGGCTAATCTGGCAATACGATCAGGACCCTCTTGACGATCTAATCTATCTAATCGTCATGATTAAAAGGCACGATTTATACCAGCATTCCCATTTTGAGAAGTTTGATAAAGGCATCAGTCCAAAATAACAGCTGTTCAAGTTCAGTGTTGTTGGTTCGGTCTAATACATTTCAGCTGAAAAACGAGTATAGGCAAGGTTATTGGGGTAACGGTATTATAGTTTCTTGTAAATCATTGATTATCTAGTGGCATAATAGTATGTTATTCATCAGGTCTCTCAAAATAAAATGGATCATTATAAGGTACAGTATTAACAACCCGTGCTATTGTTTTATTTAATTATCACATTGACCTTGGCTGTGTCCGAAACCGCTCACTCGTTCACTATTCCCTATTCCCTATATAGTATATACCAGTGGCGGGCCGTGCATTTCACACCTAGGCCTTCAGTAGTGCTCCGTCTGAATCAATCCACCCCTCAATAACTATTTTATGGCTATAAAAGCCATCTTATTGTTATGTTTTGAGTGTCTGTTCGGTTTGTTTTTGCACTTTGTTTTCTTTCTTCAGTCATGTTTCATTCTCGTTCTGTCATGCACTTCGGGAAATTCTGTTTCGGTTTTTCCGTCTTCGTTTCTAATCTCGTTTTACTTCCTTCTTACTTTCTAATTACACTTTGCATATATTAGTTAGATGTATATAGTACTAACCAACTAATCTACTAACATTAGGGATTTAGATTAAGTTACTAACACTACTAATCACTAATTATCTCACGCTTCTAACTATCGCTGTCATTCTCTCTCGTCTCTATCGAAAGATAAATAAACAAAGTGCAAAAACAAACCGAACAGGCACCCGTTGCCGTTGCATCGCAGATAGATAACTCGTGTATCCAGAATAAATGCCTTTACTGAAGAAAAAAAACCCGGGGTGCTACAGCTGCGACACACATAAAAAAGCATCAATAATAATAACCTCATAAAATTGCAATATTATTTAGGAAAATAGCAACATTTTACTCACCAAAAATCCTTATTATTTGTACACAAAATCCATCCTCCTTTCTTTCCTCAAAAATAGTTCAATTACTCTGTCGTACAGATTATCCGTTTGTTTCAGTTCCATCAAGAAGTCCTTTTCTATCGCCATCGAAGCTAATGCTGAAAGTCGAGCCTGCCCTGTCGTATTTCTGGCATAAGTTTTAATTCGCTTTAGGGCTGAAAATGTCCGCTCAAATGTCTGAATCACAGACTGATGTTAATTATATTTTGTCCATGAATACTTATTAAATAATTCCAAATGGTCTGTTCGTTTCCTTTCATAGCTGTTCCCCTGGTTGCGCTGCATCCAGACGTGTATTTTCATATTAAAGCATTTAACCAATCACATTACATCATAGTCAGACACTCTCTGACTATCCAATCAAAGGGTGTGAATACGCTGACGTTACCTAGGCCTTCTAGAAGGCCTTCGTGTCCCCAACTCAATCTGATTGGTTGAAGCAACAGTTTGATCAACACTTATTTTATGCTACAGGGCCTGCAGAACTGACTGTGAAGGCCTCCAGGCAGATTTCTTTGACCCTGGCAACAAATGATGGCTGAAATGTGATTGGTTAAATGCTTTAATATGAAAATACACGTCTGGATGCAGCGCAACCAGGGGAACAGCTATGAAAGGAAGCGAACAGACCATTTGGAATTATTTAATAAGTATTCATGGACAAAATATAATTAACATCAGTCTGTGATTCAGATATTTTTTAGGCCAGCAGAGAAGGCCTTGCAGGCCCTGACGGCCCACCACTGGTATACAATATAGTGTACTATGTAGCGAACGAAAGTAGTGTTTTCGGATACTACAACTGAACGTCATTTGCGTCAAAAAAAAAGTGCCGGATATTCAGGTGACGCAAGCGGATGCGCCCAGTATCATAAACAAACCGAGCACTCATGGCAGCGGATTGAAATGTACTCAGGTGGTATCGGGTTTGCATGTTCAGTTTTGAATGTTAAATCCCAAATAAATTGTTTAAATTCTAATGATGTGCAAGTGTGGCTTTGTCAACTGTGGCGCTGTCTGCTAGCCACTACTTTAGCCACCAATAGCTACCGTTATAGAAGTCGGGAGCTAACTAGCTCGTGTGGAGAAAATAACGTTAGGATAACTCACAAGCTCATGACTAGCACCAACTCCCATAGCGATAATAACGGTAGCTATCGTGGCTAAAGCAGTAGTATAGTAGTGTACTATAGGGAATAGGGAGCTGTTTCGGACACAGCCCTTGTTGACTGGCGGAAGTGAGCCAGCACGTCTTCCGGTTTGGTCACGTGATGCTCGACATATACCCTATAGGGCAGCAGTCAGACCTAGGCCAATAATTTGAAATAACCGTGAGCGGAGTGGTGTATGATCCATTCGGCCACTCGTGCAAAAGGTGGGGAGTAAATTAATCTTTGTTTTAAGCTGTTTGTGGATCGATAGCTAGCATAGCAATTCGGTTCATGGTTGGGTTGCTTGCTAGTAACAAAGTTTAGGAGCTGGGCGCATGAAAGAAGAGTTCGAGACAGTTGGCTATTGAAAGTGCAACGATTGAAAGTCAGTTAAACTGACTTTTTTTTCTGCAATTGAGCTAGCGGGGTTATGTAGGTCGCTAGCTAAACAATCGTTATCCTTTCCTGCCACTCGGAAGTTAACGCAAGTGGTCATCCTTGTGGTCTCATAAACTAGCCAATTTAACCAGCTCTAAATGTCTACCGGCTGCGGGTTTTATTGTATTGATCTTTATTCGCATCCAGACCCTTCAACAAACAAACTGGTTAAATCTGATCTCCCCTCATCCAGCTGCCACCCACCACAGCAACAGAAGGCAGACAACGAAAGAGAGTGAGATGACCTTTCGACTGGGATCAAGCTGTTCTCCGGTAAAATGTTTGATGGAATCCGTGCGCCGCTGGGAAGAGGAAGCTGGTGAGAATTTAAATGTTGTTAATCCTAATGGGGTTTCCTTCAAATTAACAGTTTAACGGTCATGGATAACATACTGTGCCAACATCCTCGTAGTATCTAGTTGTCTAACTTGTGTTGATGCAAAAGTAGCAGCATGCTATGTTTTATAACGATAAGGGGGGAAATGGCAGCCGAAAATTGCTCACATTAATTGGGTGATGCAAATGAAGCAAACATCAGTCCGTAATACCATAACATTTCCTTCCACCGTGTTAACCGAGTTGGTGGTATATCGTGGTATTTGATATATAATAAAAATGGTTGTGTTGGACTAAAAATTGCGTAAGCATTCCAAGGTCTTTCTGAGTTCTGTTTTTACGAGGTTGCTACGGCAGAGCAGCGTGTCTCTATTTTGAGATTCAGCAGCTCGCTAGTCTGTAGCGCTTACATTTCTACAGGAAATGTAAGTAAACTATTGAGAATTATCTTTGAAAATGTACTTTAATAGAAGAAAAAATTGTTCCGCTGCGACTGCTATTTATCACTGTGCGTTACGAGTCATAGTTGCTAGCTAGCTAGAATAAACTCGCTACTCGAAACCAGAATTTCACTGAAGGCTTTAGCGTTCCACGTGAACGCTCAATTTGCGAATGCACTTAAGACCGACATACTTAAACCTGTCGAGCAATTTTATTAAAGTTGCTCGACCTTCATGTGCTACTTCACGACTACTTTGTATGCAGGTACATGCACCCACTGGGTGCATATCCCCACTGGGGCCACATATGCTGAAAATGTATGCATTCACTACTGTAAGTCGCTTTGGATAAAAGCGTCTGCTTAATGGCATATAAAAAAAAAAAAGGTACTCCTCACTTAACGACCGAGTTCCGTTCCTACGACTAGGTCGTTAAGCGAATTGGTCGATAAGCGAGGAGCTGCCCCTTATTTCAAACCGATATTTCAAACATACTGAACTGAACTGTCACCTTTGCACCATTTATAACATTTGTAAATGTTTATACAGTAGTGTACTGTATACTGTAATAAACAATGGAGGAAATCAGCTGTAATATACATTACTTAGGTTTGCATACTGTAAATGCAGGTAATCGTTTTTATTTATTCTGAATAAAGAAAAGGTCTAAAGGAAACTCCAACTTGATAACTTTGTTTTGTTTTGCATAACTCTTACATATTACAGAACATAAAAATACAATCAGCGAAAATCTATAGAAGAAATATGTAGTCTTGGAGATTACGAACCTGTATTGCTACTTTGCATAGCTACCTAGTTTGAATATTGGCAGGTAGGAGGCGAAAGACAGCTTAAGTTATCTACACCCCCCTAGGCCTGCCAATATTCATATAAAATATTCATTAAAATATTTTATAAGAGGTTTACATAGTAGTTTTTTTTTTTTTTCAAAACCATGAGACTGTTTCAAAATATTTTTTAGCTACAGTTCCTGCAGACTTCATTCATACTCATTGATTACTTGCTAGCTACCCATTTGGGCTTCTAAAAATCTTGTGGAATGTTGAACCAGTGGGTGGCTTTTATCAGAATTTTTGCCTATGTAGCAGCAAGCCAGGAAATTGCTTAAGGTGAAATTGTGCTTCTGCATCTGCGAACATGCACTGTTGTGGCACGCAAACGTCTGCATGGGTGTT
The DNA here is from genome assembly GCA_029706075.1 of Aldrovandia affinis. NCBI lineage: Eukaryota > Metazoa > Chordata > Actinopteri > Notacanthiformes > Halosauridae > Aldrovandia > Aldrovandia affinis. The sequence goes on from JAINUG010000168.1 coordinate 436,296, forward strand.
TGCCAACATACTTGCACTTAATGTTAACGCGTGCACTAGGGGGTGGTATTGCATTTACTAAAACTAAAGGATGTACAGAAAACAAAAACCCAGAAATCTCCCAAGAAGTCATCACAACCTTATTTTGATGAGGGGATATACAGATTATGTCCGCGCTTGTGTGTAGGCATGGTTTATTAAACTTAAAGAAAGAAAGCAAGAGTCAAACCATTCATTCAACATTAATGTATTTAATAATTACATTTGCATTTTAAGCATTTAGCAGGTGCTCTTATCCAGAGTGACTTACAAGATGTGCATTAATACATGGTCGGAACAATCTTAGTTCGCGCAAGAGATCAGTGCAGTAATACAGCGATAGACATCCTTGCAGACGGCTGCATACCGTACCTGTAACACTGGGAAGGAAAAGGTTAGCAAATTTGTATTTTTAGTATAAGTAGGCAATGGTGATGACAATTGGGTAGATGTACAGAATTCAGTGGTAGTGGAGTCTGAAAAGGTGGGCTTTGAGTCTCTTGCGGAGGATCGCAAGTGATTCTGTGGTTGTTCCACCACCGAGGGGTCAGGACAGTGAAGAGGCGAGACCGCGAGGAACGGCTGCCTGGGGCCTGGAGGGATGGGACAGTCAGTTTGCCAGAGGAGGCTGAGCAGAGGGGTCTGGCTGGGGTGTAGGGTGTGATGAGTGTCTGGAGGTATGGGGGAGCGGTACCTCTAGCTGCTTGATAAGCCAGCACCAGTGATTTAAATCCGATGTGTGCTGCGATGAGGAGCCAGTTTAGAGAGGAGTGTAGAGGGGTGACGTGGGTGAACTTCGATTGATTGAACACCAGACGTGTGGCAGCATTCTGGACTAGTTGCAGTGGCACAGGCAAGGAATTGCAGTAGTCCAGACGTGAGATTAACAATTAACAAACAATTAACCGATTTAATATTTTTTATTTAAAAATTTTAAAAAACAAGCAAAGTGTAGCGTATGACAGGGAATACAAAATGCACTTTATTAATTTTTTTCTTATTTTTTCTCAATCAAAGCTTTACTCAAACTTTGGAGACATGGGTGTATTTTAACAGCATTAAACAATAAGAATATAAGCATATCCACGTGTTCAGGGGTGATCCGTGTGTGCAGTGTTTACAGTAAGACCAGCCGCTGAGAACACCCATTCAGACAGAACCGATGTCCCGGGGATGCTAAAATACTGTCGTGCCAAAAAGTATTTAGGCAAAAACTCAGAAATGTGGAAGTATAGTCAGGCATGCTTGCGAATTCAAGAGACCGCTATTGTCGGTGGAGGTAACCACAATTAGGCTATACAAAATAGGCTATAATAAAGTTTTGTCGTTCTAAAGTTTATTTTGTGAAATACCATATTGCTAGATATATTTTCTAAAATCAACAAGGTGTTAACTCTTTCAATGCAATATTATTACACTCACTGGAGTTTGCGCTATTGGATAACTCTGCTGTGATGCATAATTGTTCATTTGATATGCTTGATTGATCAAATTCTTAACAGCAATGAATTGATAATCGATTAACCATTAACATCCCTAGTCTCAAACTAATACAGTGGCATTCCTAGTTTGTATATGGCCAATCAATACCATACACAAAGATTCTGGCTGTATTGTAGGACCTTGTGTGCAAAGCAAAGGGCTCCTCTCCTTAGTAACAGTAAAGTTTGAAATGGCGAGCTGGGTGTCAAAAACACCTACTTCTGATGTTTTGATTCTGAATTCATCATGGCAACTGAAGGTTGGTTTGGACAGCCCTCCTAGTGTGCACATTGGTTAATAAACATCTGTTGTTCAACCTGTTGTCATCTCATCTTTGAGTACTGGGAGTTCTGGAGGATCTTGTACACCACCTCAAAGTTATTTAGAGGGAAAGGCCTTGTGACTTTCTCTTAACGAGCTGCTATCTGCCTGCAAAAAACCCACAATAAACGCAAAAACAAATGCTGGAGGCCTACCCATTGAGGAATGTTGTCTTGCATTTGACTTGGAGACTTGCTGGGTTATCCATGCTGCCCTTGGGTCTGGTAATGGTATTTAAAGCCCTGACCGTTGGGCACACCTACTTTACTGTGGCCCAATCACAAGGTTCTGGTTGGCAGTCTCAATCAGTAGCACTTTCCTCATATGCGTTTTAAACTGTTTGACTGATGCATTCTTTCAATTTTCTTTCAGACTGTGGACTTGGTCCACAGGGTTTGGTCATCCAAATGGACTGTAAAGTTACGATCATTACTTTCTCCTTAGGCGTTGAAGATGCTGTTGATCCAGACAGGCTGCTTCAGTGTCCATATGACAAGAACCATCAGATCCGGGCCTGTCGCTTTCCCTACCATCTTATCAAGTGTGCTAAGGTTTGTAGTAATTATGGTTTAAATCCACCTCTTAAGACAGACTGCATCTTTGCTTCCTGATCCTTCACTTCACTCAGTCCTGAATGCTGATGCACTTTGCTGTTGCTCTTGCTGCACTTTTTTTTCTGTTTCTCCCAATTTGGTAGCCAATTACACCCTCTATTTATCTAGATTAACCCTCCCCACACGGGTCTGTCGCTCGTTTCTACGAGGCAAGATCATTCTCCATGGGCAGCGATCTCCGTTTTCCTCCGAAACGGAATTCGCCCACCCACGTTCTGGAGACTCCTTTTCCGAGCTGGCTCAGGTCCGTGCGGGTCCCGAGCCGGCTCACCCTCCCCCCTCCTCCTGGGGCGGACAGCCAAATGCCACCCCCAATTGGGGCTGACGACCAGGCCCGGTCTGGTAGAGACGCAGGTTTCGAACCGCGTCCCTGACAGGCAGCGCACACCACACCAGACCAGCCAAAGTGTGGTGCGTTAGACCGCTACGCTATCCTCTGCACTTGCTGCACTTTTGGCTTATCTCCCTCACTATAGCATTTGTGTGTAAATGTGTAGAATCATTCTTCGTTTTGTCATGGATCATCTCTGAATCTATACTGCTATTCAGTTAGCCTTTATTATATACACTAATCAAAGTCACAAAGTGTGCACATCAAGCTCCAATTAATTTCATATGATTGTGGGTGGAAAAACAACATTCCAAGAAGTGCAAAGTTCTGCAACATTGGTTGCATCATAAATGTGAATATGAAGGCAGTGGATGTTGTCATTTTGATTAATTAAAAAAATATTTCCAGGAGTAAATTGACTAGAGATGTAGCTATATCCTAATTATTGCTCTTATCTCAAGATTAACGTATGAATCATTAAATGTAGCTGATTGGTCCTTGTAGTAGTTCTAGTTGTATTAACAATCATATTTTTTACATGATATTTTGAATCTCCACTATTGTCTGAAAATTCTGGGTAATCTCATGCATCAAATAACTTGGTCTATAGAAAGATTTCCATACATCTGAAGTAATTTAAATTATTGTGCTCGCTACTTCTGTTCATCCAGAACCACCCAAAGCTGGCTCAGGAGCTGAAGACATGCCCGTTCAACGCCAGCCACCTCATGCACAAGCATGAGCTGTCGCACCACATTGCTAACTGTGTGGATCGACGATCTGTCAACACAGAAGACCGTAAGATGCAGGGATGGGGAGAGTTTCGCGTTATGAAAATGAGATGGTCAAAACGTTTTTGTGGCACACCTGTGCATAACTCTTATACAGCTAGTTTTGAAGTGACTAAATATGAAAGGGGGACCCAATGTTTGACAGTTGTATCATTTGAGTGTAGCATTATTCCATTTAAATAAGCGTGTATTGTAGCTTTCTCTTCCTCTTCAAAGGGATGAAGGGAAGGTTTTTACAATTTTTATAAGCAAATGGTTCTGGCATCCACTGCCCTGAGGCAGCTTAACTCCTAAAGGAATTCCAGAGCACTAAAGCATTTAAATTCTTAGGACACCAGCCATAAAACTCCCATTTGACCACCTCATCGGAAGTGGTTGGTCACCCACCCACTGGTTCAACATTCCACAAGATTGAATGGATGGATTTTCCATCTGCAGCTCACTATAAGATGGAGGGCAATCCGTTTAAATCTAAATTGAACATAATGGTTGTTGAGGCTTCTCGGGTTGCAGTTTTCAATCCATGCTATTTGAGTCTGCCTGAAAGTTAGTTTTTTTCCACACCTTGTAAGCTTAACACTTATTTCCAACAGTACCACATATTCTATGTTGAAAGCAAGAGTAAATACATTTTTTATTCAATGGAGTCGTTCAATGTTTTCACACTATTAAAACCTAGCCTATTAATACACATTAATTCATATCATGCTGCTTAGCCTTGCTTTTGAAAACAAGCCTACTCGGAATGACAAACCTTGGATAAGCCAGTCTATCATAAATCAAACCTGGCCACTGGTGCACTAGCTAGCCATCAGTCAAATCAGTCCCTGCAGGGTCAAGAGATTTAAATGAAAGTGCTTGTGTGGCTATGCATTGCCGATTGTGTTCAGAATTGTGAGCTGAAGCTGGAAGTTGTCTTTGGCAAGGTCTGATGTACTGGATCTCTTCCTGTCCTTCAATTTTGCTTTAATTTATTCTCATTGGTTCACTTACTCTTTTTACTTGTGTATTGAGCATACAATCAGAAATTATAATAATATAGGGGAATGAATAAGACTAGCTGGTTTTGGCATTTGCTCACATGGTAAATGGTACTTCCCATAATTCACGTAGTTGCCCAACGTAGTGGATACATGTGCTTTAGTGTTCTCTCTATTCACAGTGGGCAGTGCTGAGGTGCAGAGCAAGTGGCATGTCCCTGTAAACACATGGGAACACCCGAAGTGTGAAGAAGACTGGGATAAAGGTGAGTTTGAGGCCATGGGCAGTGGAGGAGCCGAGACTAATCGAAAAAGGTGGAAAGGAGCATTTTGTGGATGCAACTAGGTGGAAAAAATAACAGGAAGTGCTCTTTGAAACACGAAACCAAGGCGCCTTTCAGAACCAAGTTCAGAACTCAAATGCGTTTCAGCAAACCTGGTGTTCAGTTAATATGGAAGAAAATTGGTGCCAAGATCTGAATTTATTAACTTGATTCAATACATTTGAATTTATTGACTGCATTTTATAGTGTTTGTTGGGTGTGATTCATTTCATATATTGTAAAAATACAGTTGTTGTTTTTTACCATATATGAAAATTCTGGTGTCAAAAATGTAGCTTCCTGAAATTCAGGTTCCCTTTTTCAAATACCCCAAATTCAAGTTGCTAAAATTTTGCTTCCAAACATGATCCAGATTACTCAGGAAAAACAAAAGAATGTTGTTGCAATCGATGTCGCTTCTAGCCAATTGCAAAGCTTTCACCTGAGAACATGACCAACACCTGCAGACCTGAGACGCATTCACACCCAACAAATTAAACCATAAAATACAATTCAAATGTATTGAATTCAGTTAAAAATATATATATTTTCTATTTTCTAAATTCAGATCTTTTTGGCACTAATTTCCTTTCATAAATTAACTATAATCTAAGTAGTCATGGATAATTGGGTGATAATGGAAAGCTCTTTAGCTCACCTTGGGTAAGCCACATGTCCTCTATTTTTATATTTGCGTACCTAGTGTGGGTAAATTTGAAAAGGTGTGATGTAAGCCAAAAATTGGATGACCATTCACCTTTCAGGTCCACATATTCAAATGCTTCAGAGCGTCTAATAAAGCATTATATAATGTTCAATGTACTTCCTTCATCCACATACAGTAAGTCCAAAACATTAATCTTATGGTTGTATTTATATATAATATACAGTAGACCATTTTTATTCATACCCTTGATAATAAGAACATAAGAATACATAATGACGTTCGGCCCATCTAGGCTCATCATGTCCTAATCTAAAGAGTATCTAGTACTAAACTAGCCTGGACTTGAATAGCCCAAGTGTTTCTGCCTCTACTACCTGACCTGGCAAGCTGTTCCAGGCATTGACAACTCTGATGAATGATGAGAAAAATAGATTATTTTAGACAAAGTAATGAGCTTTATTTTATGCTCACAAAATTCTGAAAATTATATCCTTCAATAATGCATTGGCACGAACCACAATCGAATGGTTCACAAAGTTTTTTTTGTTTTTTTCCCCCAGAGAAATCAAGAATTACAAATATTCACACTCCTGTTATCAGTACTTTGTGGTTCCTCCCCTGGCCATTATAACAGCAAGTAGTCACCTTCTGTAGTGTCGTACGAGGTTATGGAACTTCTTGGGTGGGCGGGAGATCCTCAACCTTTCCTCCATGCAGAATTGTTCTATTTCCTTCAGATTCTTGGGTTGACATTTGCTTTTTTGAGTTCAAACCACAAATGTTCAATTGGATTCAGATCTGGAGGTTGAGATGGCCACGTCAGGACATTAATCTTGTGCTCTCAACTATTTCTTGTGTGTTTTGGACGCATGTTTGGGATCATTGTCTTGTTGGAAGGTCCATCTGCAGCAAGGTATATCTTCCTGGTAGAGGGAACAAGGTTTTTGGACAAAATGTCTTGGTTCCATCTATCCCAGGGCCTGTGGATGCAAAACGACCCCAAAGAATTAAAGATCCACTACCGTGTTTCACAATAGGCACGAGTTGCTTTTCAACCTTACTTGCATTCTTTGAATGCCAAACATAACGCTTATGTGCTGTGCATGTCCAAAAATCTTGATTAGTTTCATCTGACCTCAAGACATGGTTCCAATTGTAGTTCAGATGTAGTAGCCATCGTTGAATGGTAGCCTTAGACACCTTGTAACCCCAAGATGCCAGGTTGTTTTGGAGATCTTGAACTGTGCCCCTTGGGGCTTCCTTTTGCCTACTGTATATATTATCCACATGAAACTGTTTGCATTTACTGTGCTTGTCTATACATATACATTGTAATTCATCAAAGTATTTAATCAAGCAGCTGGAATGTGAAACTGGGAATTAATACGTGGAGATGGTAGCATGAATGTGGACCTGATGTTTTCAGTGTGGTGGGAATAAGACCTGGAAAATACAGGAAGTGACAAAACATGAATATAGCAGTCAATATACAGGTTGTTTAACTGTTGCTGAAGTGCCTGTATTTGTTTCAGAGATTGAAGATTCTCCTGCGACACCATTCATCTGGGGGGTGTCCACCGGGCTCAACCAGGAAAGGTACATGCTTTACAGAAGTTTGTTCCTTACAGCAGAAGGCAAGGGGTTCACAAAGCTCAGGTATTGACTGCAAACCCATAAAAATGTAGTCGCACTGACTTGTGGAAAGATGTGGAAACTGGCCCCAAACGTCCCTGCGGGAGAGTTCAGTTGTACTTTGCATAAGTAAAGCTTGTAAAGCAATGGTTGTTCTCTGACACTTTAATCTTCTATGCTCTGGCCAGCATGTGCCTCCTTTCTTTCTTTTTTTCCTTCTTTTTCTTTTTAAACTCATGAAAATTGTTTCTTGCCGTGAGGCCGTAAGACCATTGTCAAGCAGATGGACAGTGTGTCACTGGCAAGCTTCTCTTATGAGAATTTCAGCACATTCTATGTTGTGGTTTTTGCAATTCATCCACTTTGAATACTGGTTTACTTCTGGTTAATGGCTCACACAGCTGAACAACTTTATACATTACAAATTAATCTCAAGGTTAGTCTTATCACACCACCTTGGACACCTTTGCATTAATGTGAATCGCTTGATTTTAATTTACTAATGACTGTTGCCCTAACATTATACCTAAAGATAATGACCTTTTCCCACTTCCCGTTCAGACCCAGGTCTTGTATTTTTATTTATTTATCAGCATTTAAAAAGGTAAAGCCTCGTGCAGATCCCTGAGAATTCAATGAAATGCGTTCCTAACAAAATGTGCAATCGTTTGGAATATTGGTGAAAATTGATAATTTAATAAAATTGTCTGTAATCTAGAAATTACTGGTTAATGTCTTAAAAATGTTACCATGATCTGACCTCTTGCTGCCAGTCCGACATTCTCGGGCAGTGTCTGTGCCTTCTCTGCTAGCTATTAACTAATCTTGAGATTGTTCTCCAGCACCAGGCCAGAGCCCAGGACCACAAACAATCTCCCCCCAGGTCTTCGTGCTCCAACGACACTGCCATGGAAAAACTGTGAGTACTGACTTGTGTGCAGACCTGAGCTAGAGTTCACTGTAGTGACTGGAAGTGTGCTAGCTACAGGCATGGGGTTGGGTGTTATGTTTTAAGGACGTTTGCAGTCAGTGGGTATCACCTGGATATCACTGTATGGGTAGTCTGAAATAAGGTGGGTTTGTGCAGTGGGCGGGTGCATAGGGTCAGTAGGCATTAATACAAATTGGAAGTATGGTATGCCTAACTGTGAATGGCATAATTGCTAGATATCCCTACAATGCCAGAACCCTCCTGAAGTATACTGTTAACACAGTGGTTCCAAATCTCGGTCCTGGGGATCCAATGTTAGTTTTCATTCCAACTGTAATTGCAACCTAGCAAACTTGTAACTAGTTCTTAATTAGAAACTGTTCTATTAAAGCATGATTTACTCTTTGCTATATTATGTTAGAAATGGCTATGCATGCCATAAACAATAAATGCCCTGTATTCAAATCCCAGGACTTTGAATCAGTCAGATCAACTCATGCTCTAATTTTCTGTAATGTGCCATGTGACAAATGATTCCTTTAGAATGAGTACCTTTTTTAATCGATTTAATTAGACTGGTAGGTGAAATCTGTGTGGGCCTAATGGGTAGTTTGCAGATGACATCACGTCTCTTTGCCGCAGTGGCGCGAACTCCATATGGTGGTCAAGTAAACACAAGAGTAGTGGAGTCGAGGCATAGTCACACAAAAATGCTGTATGCTTGCGTTGTTTATGGTTGTTCACATTGATCTAACCGAGAAACAGTTTTTATCGAGTACCAAAAGTTGTTCATAAAAGGGAAAAATTATTTTTTAAAGTACAAAAAATGCTGGGAAATATGGCTGGCAAACCTGAGCCTTTCTTCTGGAAAGTATTAAAATTGTACTAAACTCTCCTTTATTCTGTGATGTTAGCAGTTTCTTGTTGTAGCTTTGTTTTCCTGGAACTGAACAACAGTACGAAATGCCAGTGATGAGTTGACGTGTTGTGGTGGTAGTTGTCGCCAATGTTAGTTTCTAGTTTCCATGCTCAAAGACGTTGATATTGTACTAATCTCCTGAAGTGTTTTGCGATCCCTATGGCAAAATGTGTTTTCATTTGCTCTTGATAGATTTGTTATTTTTCTTTCTATATAAGCAATGTTTCATTTGGTTTTCTATCAGCTCAGACTTGTGGTGTTTTTTTAGGCATTACATATGATTAGCCTGTGATACTCACGTTTCATATGTTAGCATTGCTTTCTATACTGCTAGAATATTAATGGGAACTTATAAACTGAACATGCATATGTGGTAGCACATGGTCTACATATTACAACTGCTCACAATTTGTATTTCACTTAAATCAATGTTGCCTTCATTTCACAAATCCTAGTTCTGTGACAGCTGCGAGTGACACTGCGAGGCTCCCATGTATTGCTTCGGTATTTGGTGGTGGATTGAGAAAAACGACGTCTGTACAACGGTAGAAACTGACTCAACAGCGGGCAAATCTTTCATTTCCTTTGAGAAATCATTCCTTTTCATAAAATACTGGTCTCTTCCATCCCATGTTTCGATCTTTATTTGATCTCTCTCGAACATTGGCTTCTAAACTGTTTACATTAACACGGCTCGTTGCCTCCTTCCATGATTTCACTTCCTGACCACCAACTCAGGAAGCACAGTCATGTGACTGTAAACAACCTATTGAAAGTGTGGACACCCGGTCACTTAAACTAAACCATTTGCGGAAATTGAAGAGTTCACTGATGAGAGCAACTGGCAACAAGCCAAACCTGCATTGTGTTGAAATAAGTTTGATGGCAGAACTTGCATGCATGTTTTTAACAACAATTAGGCCAAATATTGGCTGTAACAAGCCAGCATACACAGTGGGTCCCCAGGACCGAGGTTGGGAACCGCTGGTCTAACACAGATCAAATCAAATTTATTTGTATAGCGCTTTTCACAATTGAATTGTCACAAAACTCTTAACAGAGGGGGAACCCAGGCCTAGACCCCCCCAAAAGCAAGCCTAAAGACAAGTGGCAAGGAAAAACTCCCTTGATAGGGAGAAACCTTGGGAGGAACCAGACTAAAAGGGGGGCAGCCCATTCTCTTCTGGCTGGCACAGGGTGTGTCCAAAAAAGACCATATCATGGTCAGTCCAAGGTGAGTCAGGGCTGAATGACTTTGCGCCTCCTGAGTTAGGTAGTCAGTTGGGGGGGCTAAACCATGGGAAGGGGGTCCAGATCCAGGAACTGGGGTAGGCGTGGGGGTGAGGGTTCATGGGGGCAGCTCACACTTCTCACAGGATCCAGGGCTCGGGGCAGGTGCTCAGAGGAGGCTGAAAAGATAGCCCCGACAGATGTTTTTAATACACGCAGCCATGAGAGTTCCAAACCATCCACACCTGATCAAGGATAAAGTATGGAAAGTTTCTCACTCCATAAGACACTAGAGGCTGAAAAGATATGTTTTTAATCTAGACTTAAAAATTGAAACTGTCCGAATCCCTAATGTGCTTTGGTAAACCGTTCCACAACAGAGGAGCTCTATAAGAAGGCTCTACCACCAGCTGTGCTTTTCAAAATTCTAGGGAGTAATAGATGGCTGGCTTCATGTGACCGAAGCAGTCTTATAAGGGGCAATCATTTCAGTCAGATATATAGGTGCAAGTCCGTTCACTGCTTTAAAAGTTAGCAACAGTACTTTATAATCAGCCCGATATTTAACAGGAAGCCAATGTAGTGATGCTAACACAGGAGTAATGTGCTCATACTTCTTGGATCTAGTCAAAATACGTGCCGCTATATTCTGTACTAGTTGAAGACTCTTAAGAGAGCTACTAGAGGAGCCAGATAATAAGGCATTACAATAGTCTAGCCTCAATGCGACAAAAGCGTGCATCAAGGTTTTTGCATTCTCTAATGATGGAATGCCTAATTTTAGCTATGTTTCTTAGGTGAAAGAAAGCTACTCTGGAAGTGTTTTTAATATGAGTGAGATCAGTAAAATGAGAAGTGCTTAGTAAACCTTGTGAATAACCTTTGGATTGATCAGTGGGACAGCTTTTCTAAAATTCAAGATTTTAATCTCTAAATCTTCTTGCATTCACATTATGCCATAGGCCATGTGAGTACTTGACACTGAGCAGTAGATGGCAATAATGCCACGTCTTTCTGAAGAAAGACGTGCAAAAAAGCAAACTTAAAAAATGTATTCTTTGTTCTAACTCAAGCTGTTTCTTGCAGCAAATGTGTGCCTCGGCAATTCAAGTTTCACTGTTTTTGTGCCTGCTTAGCCGGAAACAAGTGTGACTTCATGTAACTCCATTGTGTAGATTTTTAGTCTAGGCCTCAATGACGGTGGTACAAATAAAGGAAACGCCAACATAGTGTCTTAATAGGGAGTTGGGCCACTACAAGCCACCAGAACTGCTTCAGTGTGCCTTGGCATACATTGTACAAGTGTCTGGAACACTTGGTGGGATGCCACGCCATTCTTCCATGAGAAATTCCATAATTTTGTGTTTTGTTGACGGTGGTGGAAATCACCTCCTCAGTTGCCACTCACACAGAATCTCCCATAAGTGGTCAATTGGGTTGTGATCTGGTGACTGAGATGGGCTTGGCATGGTTTACATTAAACCGTTCAGTGACCACTTGTGCCCTGTGCATGGGGGCATTGTCATGCTGGAAGAGACCACTCCCATCAGGATAGAAATGCTTCACCACAGGATGAAGGTGATCACTCGGAATGGCTTTGTATTTATTGGCATTTACCTTGGCAATGGTTGAGAGGCCTAAACCATGCCAGGAAAATGTACCCCACACCATGGGACCACTGCTCTTTATCATTTACATAAATGACATTGATATGGACATTGAAAGTACATTAGTTAAATTTGCAGATGATACAAAACTGGGAGGCTTAGCAAATAGTCAGGAATCTACTAAAGTAATCCAAGATGATCTGAATAGAATCCAGAAATGGGCAGAAACCTGGAAATGAAATTTAATACAACTAAATGTAAAGTTCTACATGTGGGGAATAAAAACATAGGACAGGATTATTTTATGGGAGGTAGAAAACTAGAATGTGCACACGTAGAAAAAGACCTAGGAGTACTAGTTGATCAAAGCTCGTCAGGGTCTGGTCAATGTGTGGTAGCAGTTAAAAAAGCCAACAGGATGCTGGGATACATAGCCAAGAGTATTGAGTACAAATCGAAGGAGATCATACGCACCCTATACAATGCCCTTGTTAGGCCACACTTGGAAAATTGTGTGCAGTTCTGGGGACCGCACTACAAAAAAGATATAGATGCGCTGGAAAAGGTCCAAAGACGGGCAACCAGACTGATTCCAGGCATAAAAGACAAGTGTTATGAGGAAAGGCTAGAGATGCTTGGACTGTTCAAGCTTAGTAAAAGGAGACTTGGGGGAGATTTGATTGAGGCTTTTAAATTTATTAAAGGAATTAACAAAGTGAATTACAGGAAATTATTCAAGTTGAGTTCGGTTAGCAGAATGAGGGGGCATAAATGGAAACTGACAAAGGGAACATTTCACACGGACACTAGGAAATATTTTTTCACACAGAGAGTGATCAATGCGTGGAATAGCTTGCCTGGACATGTAGTGGAGGCTGAGACACTAGGGGTATTCAAGGCCAGGCTCGATCCAGTGTTAGACACTCTAGCCTTTGGGTAAACTAAGCATTGTGAGCAGATTAGTGGTAGGAATGGACGAGCAGTGTTGGGCTGAATGGCCTGTTCTCGTCTTCCCCTTATGTTATGTTATAACAGAGCTCTCCGAACCTGTCATTTACTCAAGTGTTTCCTTTATTTTGGCAGATACCTGTATAGTGCTCCTAACATTTTAGATTGATTTCTAACCTTATGGACATTTTGGGTGGTTGGTATTAACTCTTTTTTTTATTATTATTTTTATAAGTAACACTACTACTTGCCAGATCTCATGGCGTAGTTTAACTGGAACATAATAGCATAAAAACAGACCCTAGGCTTCGGTAACATTAGGCTAAACATTTTTAAAAAGAACTGCACTTGTTTCATGGTCCCGTGGTTTTCTCCATGGTTTCTGCATTATGGTGCCATTCCTCCAACCCTAACAACAATGCTTCTTCGCTCTCACGATCAGTCATTTGAGTGATGCATAACCAATCAGCGATAAACAGTGCTGTTAGTTCTGGCCCCAAGGTTCTGTTTGGTCTGGTAAGTACCACATCTTGAACAGGCACCAAAAAATGAGAACGGCCTCCCGCGTGGTCTAGTGGTTTCAACGTCTGACGCTGGCCACGGCGACGGGGGTTCGATTCCCCGTCGCACCAGAGTGCTCTGGCCAGGAGTGCCACCGGGGAATTGGCTGTACGCCCCAGGGAGGGGGGGAGGGAAGCCGACAAGTCGTTCACTGCGCACAGGAGTGGTTCTTGGGTGCCGGAGTTATGGTCGACAGGTTGGCGAGTGCTGTCTCGGAGGAGACGATACTTCGCCTTTGTCATTACCATTCACAGGGCTACGACCGCTAACTATGAGGGAGGGATTGACCTGAAAATAGCAGGTGTAATCGGCTACCAAATTGGGAGAAAAAAAGGGATAAAATCAGAAACAAAATTTAGAGAAAAAAACGAGAACTATGCGGAACTGGAACCTTGGTGAATCGAAACCCCAAAGTTCCCGTTTTTTAGTGCCAAAAAAGTAACAAAAGTTCTGGGTCTTGGGCTTTTACATTTGTGCAATGGAAAAGGGCCCATGCAGGTTAAGAGCTTGTTTTAAAATCTGGGTACTGCAACCAGTCAAATTAAATTGAAAGAGAAAAAATTGAAATGGAACTTAGACAATCCAAAATGAAACAGTCTTAAAGAATTCTGCATAATATCAAGTATTGGTTACATAGCCATCCGTAGTGTCTGGTCCTCTGTAGGCTCCACAGCTTCCATACTCTGCTGGAAACATAGCAGGGCTCAAGGCAGGATTTTACTGCGCTCCGATTCAGACTCTCTGGACTGCACTGTTGCGGTTGCTTGAAAGAATGAGGCAAATTATTTAATCAAGATTGAAGCGTTTTGTGTTGCTCATGCAACAAAGTGGGCCTTGGCTGAGTTTTAAACCTCTTCCTGTCAGCACCCTAGAAATGTGGTACAGATGCCATGAGAATTGGCATGATTCTCAATTCATAAATATCAATTGTTTTAAGGCAATGACATGAGAAAAAATTACATGTTCAAAAAGTCTGGGGAAAGTTGTCATGCCAATCCATTATTTGACTGCTTATGATCATAAAACTGCAGGGCATTAACCCCCACCTCATTGCACCCAAATGCACACGTTAAACCTTACTCTTGTATAAACTCTTCCGTCACTGAAAGTTCAATCTTAGCTGAAATGGAACGTGATTTTTTTTAAACAAAGAATTTAATTCAAATGTCTTGGGTGCGTACAATCATTTGTATAATTTGTTTTTGTCAATTGTTCAAATCGCTTCCTTAGCGGTTGTTTTGCTCGTAGAAAGGTTTCTTCCCCATAGTCTGTATATTTCAGGAGATTTTGGCTGACGAACCGAAGCCTGTATCCAGCCACCGAACAGGCTTCTTGCCATCACTGTTGGGCTGAGATTGGTCAATGCGTGTTTGACCTGTCCAGTTCCACTGACAATCACAGAAGTGCTGCGTATGCATGTGAAACCTGGGGGCATGCACCACTTCTGGGTTCCGGGCAATTTTAACAAAAACTAAGACGAAGACTTGCTGTCTTTGAAGAGATTTTAAGACTCGTATAAAGGTGCTGGCTTGTTTTTGGGTGATTCATCTGCCTTGAGTGTCGACTCGGATGATGCACATGACAGTGCAAACCACTCGTTGTTTAGCCAGAAACTAGACTAGCCAGCTACAGAAGCTACAATAAGACCTTACTACAAGATCCAAGTGTAGCCTACACAGACATTTGATATGATATATCGTAGTGAATTGGGAGGCAAATATCTCCAATCTGCAGCTGATCTGGCTAGCTAGCTCTTCATTACTGGTTTGTTACACATTATTTGAAACTAGTTAGCTAGCCAGCTAGCTTATAAACTGCCTTCTATGATTTGACCAGCATGCTAGCTAATGTAGACATGTATGCTTGTAATTCTAGACAACTCTAGAATTTTTTATTTTAGATGAGCTGACTAATAAAATGAGAGAATTTAAGTAATATAGATTGGGTAAAACTTCTAGATTGCAGAACTGAATGAAAAATGGACTATATTTAAAAGGGTTATTGTAGATGTGCAGTGTAAATTCATCCCAAAAGTAAGGAAAAATAAGATGAAAACTGATGACAATCTTTTCAGGAGATTTTGAGGCAAAAGAAGCGACTACAGAGTATATAAAAAGGATAACTCCGAGATAAACAAGTTTGATTATTGTAATATGCGGGCTAAGGCTAAAAAGGAAATAAGATCAGCTAAAAGGTGGTTTGAAATGAACATTTCCCAAGATGCAAAAAGTAATCCTTAGAAGTTTTTTCAATATTGTAGTAGAAAAAGGAAAGTTAAGGATGAGGTTAAGTGCATTAAGAATAAGGAAGGAACTTTGATTTATAATAATAAGGATATTGCTAACACACTAAACCGTTACTTTATAAACATGCCTAAATGTATAGACAAGGTACAGAATGTTTTGGAGGACTTTGAGATGAGGGATGTAGAAGTCCTACAAAAACTACAAAAACTTAAGACAAATAAGGCAGCTGACCCGGATGGCATATATCCCAGAGTACTCAAAGAACTTGGGGAAATTATATATAAACCATTGACAGATATTTGTATGCAATTCATAAACACTGGAGGAATACCAGATGACTGGAAGCAGGGTAGTATAATTCCAATGTATAAGAAGGGGGACCGTACTGACCCAGGGAACTATAGGCCTGTCAGTTTAATTTGCATCGCATGTAAAATGCTGGAATGTATTATTGGGGATAGGTTGGAATCTCTTGAAAAATAATAGTATTTCAACATGGTTTTCTCAAAGGGAGGGCATGCCTAACAAACCTGGACTTTTTTGAAGAGGCTACGAAGTGTGTTGACCTGAACCAGGCTTATGATATATATTTGGACTTTCAGAAAGCATTTGACAAGGTACCACATGAGAGGCTCATTGCTAAAATGAATTCAGTAGGAATTGCAGGAGTTTCAGTGATTTCAGAACCCTGGTCATCGTGGCCAGCGTCAAATGTAACCATTGGACCACGCGGGAGGCCAGACTTAAGGCACTCACGGTTTGAGGTTTAAGGCACACATAAGGCTCTCAATCTATTTAAGTTTAGCAAACGGAGACTTGGGGGGGATTTGATTGAGGTTTTTAAATTCCACAAAGTGAAATACCAAAGATACAACAGAGTTGTCAATGCCTGGAACAGCTTACCAGGTTGGGTTGTAGAGGCAGAAAAACTTGGGCTATTCAAGTCCAGGATATATGCAGTACTAGATACTCTTTAGATTAGGACATGACGAGCCAAATGAGGTTAATTGGCCTAGTCATTATGTATTCTTATGTAATATTTTTTTTCCCCCTTTCTGTAGGAAGGAGTGTCACCCCGTTGTCAGTGGGAGCATTTAAGTGCCAGAAGACTTGTACCAATGTATACCAAAGTTGCATGCACTTATGTTCAACAATACTTGTGTTAAATTAAGTGTTTGTAATGGAATGTTTTAAGTTCACTCTGTTTTTTATTGTAGTTAATTGTAGGTAATTTCTTATTAAAATCACTAATTGTACTCCCCTGCCTCAATGTATTAAATAAAACCATATAACTGATTGTACTGCAAAAATTAATAAACTCCATATTGGCATGTAAGTGTAGAATCATGCAACTAGTCCTGATTTGTTTTTGATAAATCTTTAACTTTTCCAAACCTTTCTGGATGAACCTTTGAATATTAACTCTACACCAAATGACTTCTTGGAATGTTTATCCTGTTGTCTTGTTTTCCCTCATTACCTCAAAGAACAATCCTGCCATAGGTGTTTTCTCCACATTGATGAATGTCAAAAGGGGTGGTATGTATTCTGTTTGGCTTAATGTTTTTTGATGGTGCTGAAATGCCCAAATCACTAAATATCACACAGAAGTTATTGTGAGGGATCCATTATCATTCCATGCGGCATGCAGTTTTTTAGATGGCATGTGATATGAGATGACCTGAATGGTAACAACCTCATTTTCCTCCATCTTTACCAGGAAACCCCTTTGAGTGAGAAAATCAAGTTGGTGTTTTTGCAGTGCAAACACCCAACGTTCTTGCTGGGAGATGTCTATCAGAACTTAAAAGTATTCAGTGATTTGATGTCATTGCTTAATGGCGGGGCGGCTTCCTAAACTAACGTGCTGAAATGCATTCAAACTGTAATCTAACGATTTGACCTCCAGCGCTAGTTCATTTCCTCCAGCTAGTTTTTTAGAAGAAGAAATATAATGCATGCTAGCAATGGAACGTAAAAGCAACAAAAAAAAGAAACCGTAAACACAAAAGGTAAGTACTTGGACAGTAAAGGAAACATTGAAGTGTTTAGATTTGACATGGCAAGAGCTGAAAGTGGCTCAGTTTATTCGAGCTAATGCCAAGATGGCATCTTTCCTTGACAAGTGAGCAAGGCTGGTCAAGTGAGCAAGGCTGGTCAAGCAAGCCATCACCTGTAACAAGCCTACCGTGACACATTTATACAGTTGCTATGGCTACAACCAAGCAGTGACTGATGGGCACACTTTCCACAGCTGATCGGGTCAACTATAGTAGATTGGGTCTGTGAATTAATGAATGCCTAAATACCAGTATAGGCAATTTTGGAATCCAATAAATGTAAGCATGAATTTCCTTTCTATAAAAAAATGCTTTATTTCTTGCTATCAGTTATGAATGGTCAAGGTAAGACTGATCCAAAGAACTCCAGGCACATGTTTACGAACGCTACCTCTTGTCCAATGATGTAAAATCGCTTCGTATGCCTTTAAATGATTTGTTTGATTTTGAGCAAAGTATTAATCCGCGCCTTAATAGCTTGGATCCATGCATGTGCTTTGTTTCATTTCTCTGGATTATAGTTTCTGCATAAATGGATGTAATGTAATGTCTGCAACTGGAGGATAGAGGCAATGCCTCGAGTGAACCTGAACCACAACCTTTCAGTTATAAGGACCTGTTCCTTCATAGCCATGCAGTTGCCCGCGATGAGGTGGTGGGGGGAGATGGAGGGCCACTGCAGCCATGCAGGGCTGTCAATATACATCACAGACCAGGAGAGGATGGCAAAGCTACAAGTTTGTCTTTCCAGGCACATCCCTGCTGGTTCATTTAATCCTCCCTGGCAGTTGGGCACACCAGCACTGAGCTCCTGCTTACTGACAGGAGCTGCGCACACTATTGTGTGTAAGGCTTGCTGACTCCTGAATACACGACAGGGCCACGTACCTTGATGGCATGCCTCCCTTTACCTTCAAATGCTGTACATGACAAAAACCTAAGTTTCTTTTTTTTCTTAAATTGTTTCTGATTTTATCCAGTTTTTCTCCCAATTTGGTAGTCAATTACACCCGCTGTTTTCAGGTCAATCCCTCCCTCATAGTTTGCTGCCATAGCCCTGTGACCGGCGGCGACGAAGGCAAAGCACTCGCCAAGCCGACAACTGTAACTCCGGCACCCCAGAGACACTCCTGTGCGCAGTGAACGTCTTGTCAGCTTCCCTCCCTGGGGCGGACAGCGGTTTTCAATAAAGCTGGGGGGTGACATCCTCAGTCAGGGTGTCCGCGGATCCTTAAAAAGTATTAAATTTGTTTATCCACAATAAAGGCCTTAATTGGTCTTAAAATGTCTTAAATCCATCTTTCAGAGGTCTTAAAAATGCCATAGACAGGAAAGATAAAAAAAATCGGATTTGTCATTTTATGTTTCATTGTGAAATCTGGGGGGAAAAACGGGTAACGGGAGATAAAGTCGGAGATTTTTATTTGCCATTTTGTAGCGTCACGCAGACCGGAATGAGCGGAACCAACAGAGGTCCTTCTGTTTGCGGGGAACTATTTCAGCAACGGAGTCGACTCTCGAGAGCACAATATTCAAGTTCAACAAGCTAAGTTAGTTAGCTAACTTAATTTAAGCATTTGCACTCGTTATGGGAAAGTGCAAATTTAATGAGAACTGGCTCGATAACCCAGTGTTTGCGCCATGGTTGGTCCCAGTCGACCATCATGAGGCCCGCTGCAAACTGCAAAAAATATTTTAAACTCGGGACGATGGGGGTGACAGCAGTCGAATCGGTTTAGGACATGATGAGCCAAGATGGGCCGAACGGCCCGTTCTCATCATTATGTATTCTTAATCGCACATGCAGAGCGCCAACCATAAATCGGTTGATAAAACCCGCCTGCAAACGACTAGTATTTCGCATTTCTGTTCGGCCCCTGCCTCCGCTTCAGCTGCGCCATCTCAGGTAGGACTACCTGCAACACCAACAACATCTGCACGAACATAAGTCCGGACAACATTCGGCTGCACGCCGACGCTTGAAGCTGAGGTACGGTGGATTCTGAACACTGTCACGAAGCACCAGTCCTACAATAGCAATGACGGGGTAGGAGAGGTATTCCGTGCTATGTTTCCTGATTCGGAAATCGCTAAAACATTCACATTCGGCAAAGACAAAACGGCCTACATAGCAAGGTTTGGATTGGCCGTTTATCTCCGAAATAATCTAATCGCCGATGTAAACAAGGACACGTTTGTGTTGATGTTCGATGAGAGCCTCACGAAAACCACGAAAACAAAACAACTGGACCTTCATGTGCGCTACTGGGACAAAGATCAAGTTCGGTCCAGATGCCTGGGTTCGCAGTTCATGGGGCATGGAACAGCACGAGATCTACTGCACCATTTCAAAGTAAGTAATGAGAAATGATCTAACGTTAGCTAAAATATTGGAGCACTATAAGCTTGTAAAAAGACCGTACATAAAGTGCTATAAATATGATCAGTGTATTATTAAGATGTTATATGCTTCATATATTATTCTCATTTAATCTTCAGGAATGTGCAGAGCAGATGGACATGCGAAAGCTCCTGTCAGTCTCAATGGACGGCCCAAATGTGAACTTTAAGTTTCTGGAACTATTGCAGCAGGAGCAATCTGAGAGAATTGGAGAAGAGGGCCACAGAACTGAGATACATGCCCCCCAAGTGACTACACATATGGCAGTCTCAATGCTAGGCCCATCAGTGGTCCCTATGCAGTGGTCCATTAGGCAAAAGAAAATCTGAATCGTAATAGGCTGCTGTTTCATTTTTGCAATAAAGAATAGAAGCAGGGAAGAGACCACAGCCAGTGGGGGCACCAAGACCAGTGAGGTCACATTACGCTTAATCTTTTTGCAGGGGCAGCAGGCCAGACACTGAATGTATTTGGATGTTTTAATTTATTATTTTCTATTTATGTTATTTATGTTTGTGTCACGCCTTTGTTTCATCCAATCCAGTTACCCCTTTATGTTTTAATAAACATCTTTGGACAAATTTGTCCCTAAACCTAAACTAATTGGTGTCACGTGATTTTGCCATTTTGTTATCGTGAAATTGGTATTAAATTTCATTCTGAGTGGCATTAAAAAAGTATTAAAAAGCCTTAAATCTGACTTGGCTAAACCTGCAGATACCCTGTCAGTGTCGTGAGCCTCAAGTGTCCAAGAAATTACACACATTTCATTCCCTTCCAATTACTGTAGCATTAAATTACTATATGGATAACTAGGAACCCAATATAAGCAACATTAACTTGTCATGTTTGATCAGTCAATTGCAAATTAAACTCCATTACAACCCAAATACAATGGGTATTGTTCATATATTTGATTTAATATAATAATCGCTACACAGGATACCAATTATCAATTAAATCTCCGAATTCATTGATAGGCAGAGGAAACTAGTGGATCAACCTTCATCAAAATATACAACTCACAATTCAATTAAAATTAAATAAATAAATTAAAAAACAATGAACACAATTACTCGAATCACCGAGTTGAAATAACTGCTGCACATTTTGAATATCTTTCCCAGTCAGACCATTAGCCTTCCTGGTTGACAGGCAGTGACAGTGTGATGAGAACGCTGATCCATTGCTTTTCAAATACTACATTTAGTATTTACAAGTGACCACTCCACTTTTACAAGTATATACTTACAAAAACCTCAAGTCTGAATGCATTCATGTATGAAGGTAGAACAACATTTTTTGGTAAATGTCAGGGAGGGGCATTTAGCCATCCTGCGCAGGCAGACAGAGTGGGGCCATCTTTGGCGGGTTTATGGCTCTGAGTGAAGCCAGGGCACTTGGGTTGGTGAACCAGTGCCACACCCCACAACGTCAGGGTATATACCTATGAGCTGGATATTACGGATCATGGAGAAAATTATGGCCCGCCAGATTAAAGTGGAGGTTAACATGGTATGATGGGCCTCTTCACTTATGCCTTCACATATTATGCCTCTCCAAATATCAGCTCAACCAACATCTAGGTATAAATGAAGCTGGCTTCACCAGGCCTAGTGATGTTTGATATCGGCACAATTCTCAACATGAGAGTAGCATATCAATGGCAATCTTGAAAATATATTGTGGTAGTAAGCGACCCAAAACAAAAATATAAAAAGGGAGTCTGAACCTGGCTTGGGCTGGAACTCCCCCCAAATCGTAAATTATGGGCTAAGATGGGAGTGAGCCAACCCTCCCCCCCTCAACACTTAAAGTATAACCTGTTGGTGACGCGATGCTTAGATTGGGGGAATTCTACTGTTGCTCTGTCCTGTTTCTCTCTTAAGATCTGGTGCCAGCTAACACCTCGCCTGCTTGTGTTTTGCATTTGGAGAGAGACAAGCTTGGTTTGGTATCATTTTCTTCCATTTCATCTCTGTTGTGATTGTTACATGTACATTTTATGTCTAGAATTTAGTATTTGTTAAGCCGGAATATCCAATTGAATGTTTATTTCCATATGGGTGATAATTGTTGGGGCTATCCAGTTTGAAACTTAGGTCTTTTAGGTTGCGGCCAGACAAGAGCTGAGCTTGACGTGGTACGAGCAATCTTGTGAAATGGTAGTGATAAATGTTCCATATGTGAGGAGACGGAACTAAACCCTACATATTGGATGTTCCAATTTAGTATTTCCTAAGGTAGTTGAACCTACGTCTGTAGATTGGACGTTGAATGTGTTGTCTAACTGTTAACTGAATAAACCAGCTGTTAATTTTAATTGAATTGTGAGTTGTATATTTTGATGAAGGTTGATCCACTAGTTTCCTCTGCCTATCAATGAATTCGGAGATTTAATTGATTATTGGTATCCTGTGTAGCAATTATTATATTAAATCAAATAAATATATTTTACATGTAGGATAAGTGAGGGGGTTTTAACACGTAATACCACTTGTGTTCAGTATACAGAGTGCTGAACTTTAAACAAGGGCGTTTCACTGTTAAGGCTACTGGATTCAGAGAATAGACCATTTTTATTCTAACTTCACTGCTCCGACAATAGTCCATTGTGGGCAGCAGTATAGGTGATGCGCATCTGAAATGCTGTATTACTTTAAAATCAAGGTGCTCCTCCCTCCCTTCTGTCATGCCAAACATTGTAGCTGACCCTGTGAAGTTGTGCACACAGAGCCACTTCACGTTTCTTGAAATTCCAGGCGGTCTTTATTGTGCACACCCTGCAACACTGCCTACCACTGGTGCCTGTCTGTCTTTGCAAGCAGGTCAGCAACATTACCAAAGGGGATAAGGTCGCAGTTGATTACCTTGAGTGCAAGCAACATAGCCCACAAAACAAATGTTCTTGAACAAGACTCCATGCTTGCAACCCGTAATACGTTTGCGCACCTTTACTCACATCATCTGTTCCTTTTCATGGGTGCACTGGAATCTATTCTACAATACCATAAAGGTAGCACAAGGAGGCAAATGTTTGTAAAGTACAGCAGTGAATATGTGCATATGGTTTCAATGGACGAGCAAAATGTTAAAACATGCGGTAGAGATTTTTATGTGAAGAAAGACATAAATATAGCCACAAGCAGCACTACCAGGGTCCAATAGTCATGGCGGTAATTGCAGCTAAGGCAACAAGATCAGTGGTGTGATTAAACAAAATTATCAGTTTGAGACTTCGGCCATCATGATGACAATCCATTCAATTGACAAAATAAAAGCCCGAATATTAATCTTACTTCATCCTAAACTGCCATTTCATTGGCTATCCATCAGCTATGTTTTGGTGCAGCAACCTTTCCTTTTCAGTTGAGGTTGGGCCAAAATTCAAATGCATGTGGTTACCATGTTTTTTTACATATAAATATGGCATGTAATACATATGTACAGTGCCCCTTTAAAGTCTACTACACCATGTCTCAAAAATACTTTTTAAGGAAATTAGACTCCACCTTTATTTACACATTTCCAAGTTGTTTGTACAAAGTGTACACCTGTAGAGTTGTCAGGCAACTGAATTGAGAATTGAATTTTTTTTAAAGTATTCCCTGAATCCGGTAGCCTTAATAGTCAAAAACACAAGTGGTATTATGTGTTAAAACCCCTCACTTCTCCTACATAAAATATATTTATTTCATTTAATAATTATTGCACAGGATGCCAATTATCAGTTAAATTGCCAAGTTATTTGATAGGCAGAGCAATCTGGTGGATCAACCTTCGTCAAAAATATACAACTCACAGTTCAATTAAAATTAAGAACTGGTTTATTAACTTACAACACTTGGACAAAGACAAAATATTCAACATAAAATACAGTCAAGCCGGAAAGTCTGCACACCCCTTTCACCCTCTCCACATTTCATTGCGTTACAGACTTATTCTACAATAGATTAAGTTCATTTTTTGTCTCAAAATTCTACACAAAATAGCCCATAATGACAAAGTGAAAATAGGTTTTTAGACATTTGTGCTAATTTATAAAAAATCTAAATGTAACATATCATATGTACACAAGTGTGCACACCCTTTGATATGACACCCAAAAGTGAGCTGAGGTGCATTTTGTTTCCACTGATACTGCTTGAGATGTTTCTACAACTTAATTGGAGTCCACCTGTGGTAAATTAAATTGATTGGACATGATTGGGGATTGCCAACACCTGCCTATATAAGGTCCCACAGTTGACAGTGCATGTTAGAGTAAAAACCAAGCCATGAAGTCCTAGGAACTCTCCATAGACCTCCGAGATAGAATTGTGTTGAGGCATGATCTGGGGAAGGGTATAAAAACATTGCTAAAGCAATGGGCTCCATCATTGTGAAATGGAAATAGTTTGGAACCACCACAAATCTTAGAACTGGCCGTCCAGCCAAACTCAGTAACCGGGCAAGAAGGGCCTTGGTCAGGGAGGTGACCAAGAACCCAATGGCCACTCTCAGAGAGCTTCAGAGTTCCTCTGCAGTGATGGGAGAACCTGGCAGAAGGACAAACATCTCTGCAGCACTCCATCAATCAGACCTTTATGGTAGCACTTGGCATTCAGGCCAAAAAGTTCAATCTGTGTCTCATCAGACCAGAGAATCATTTTCCTGATGCTCTTAGAGTCCTTTAAATGCCATTTGGCAAACTCCAGGTGGGCTGTCATAAGCATTTCACTCAGGAGTAGCTTCCATCTAGCCACTACCAAAAAGGCCTGATTGATGGAGTGGTGCAGAGATGGTTGTCCTTCTGCCAGGTTCTCCCATCGCTGCAGAGGAACTATTTAAACGTAGCAAACGGAGACTTCGGGGGGAATTTGATTGAGGTTATTATATTCCTAAAAGGGATTAACAAAGTAAAATACCAAAGATTTTTTAAGCTAAGTGGGGTCAGCAGAACAAGAGGCCACAGGTGGAAATTAGTTAAAGGCAAATTCCGCACAGATATTAGGAAGTTTTTCTTCACACAGAGAGTTGTCAATGCCTGGAACAGCTTGCCAGGTCAGGTAGTAGAGGCAGAAACGCTTGGGCTATTCAAGTCCAGGCTAGATGTAGTACTAGATACTCTTTAGGTTAGGACATGATGAGCCTAGATGGGCTGAACGGCCCGTTCTCATCATTATGTATTCTTATGTTCTTATGGTCTTATGAATACATGAATCTGACTAAAAAGTGGAACATAAATTTACATTTTTACATTTCAATTCAAGGTTTTTCAACTTGAATTACAGACCCCAAATAGCATATTCAACTTTCCTCTTACTTTCAATATGAAAAACCAAGTTTAATATAAATGAGAATTTTTACATTTGGGCAAATTGAATATGATAAATTACAGTCAATTAGTGCAAGTTGTGAAATATAAATTGTATAATGCAGATTCAATTTGTGCATTAAAAAGTTGTACAATACGAATCAAAAATGTCAGATACAGATTAAATTATTTTTTGGGCTTATGTCACTCAACAAGCATGTTGTGTGTGTTTCCTGTGTGGGGCATAGCAGTGACTCAAAAAAGTTCTTGTTCAATCTTTACAATTTTCATTAAAAACAGGAGTCTTCACAGACCTTCTGTATGGGGAATACTTTGTAATAGATTTAAAAAACTCAGCTCTAAAATCTTGTACAGTGAAAACCTCTGCTCTTAGTTACAACATTTTTATTTAGATATATGATTAAAATAATGACCTCGCCGACTCCCATTTAAATGTAAAAAATACACAGTCTGTGCTAACACCAGTGTGTATAGAAAATAGAAACACAAAGTTTACAGAGTGGATCATTTTGTACCAGGAAGGGCCCAGAGACACCAAAGTTCACACCCTGGTTGTGTATCAAGTTTTTCATTCTGGAGCTTGACTTGCTCCATTAAAAAACTTAGAAACAAACAAACAAACACACACACACACACACACATATATATACAACACACAGAAACACACAGACACACAGACACACACACACACACACATGCATGCATGCACACACACATACAAACATGTACACACGCACATGTACACACACATGTACACACACACACATCTTTTGTCGATCTTTTGAATCGGGTCATAAGACTTATCGGGTCTTAAGACTTATCTGTCCTCGTGTGCCTATTCCTCCTAGTTTGGATTTTTAGCAGATTTGAATTTTAACACTTCTTGTAAAGCGCTTGTGTCTATTCTTAGCTGATTCAGATTTATTCATTTATTTTATTTCATTTATTTCATTATTTTATTGACTTATTTATTTTTTAAATTGTATTTTTCTCTTTGGAAAGCGCCCTGGGTTGTTCACAAGAAGAGCACTATATAAGAGCTTTTTGTCTTGTATTGCACGTGATTTTTAATTCTGGGGCCTGAGTATACTGAAAATCACTGGTACAAGTGTTTGTTTATTGATGTCTTGTGTCTCTGAACACCTTAGGATAGATAAGCAATTTAAGCAATTTCCATGGTGGACAATGAGGACTTTCCCACTTTGTTACTTTAATATGGACAGTGACAGATATGTATGTTGAAAACAGCATGGATTTGAATTTTTCCCCCGTTTAACATTTTATGTTAGTATATTTTCTCAGATATTTGTTTTGTTCTTTACTCCTTCTCAAATATAAATGATTTACAATGTTGATAGTGGTAAAGATTTTGTAAAATTGTAATTAAAAATATGTTCATAACATGTAAGTACATGGGGTACATGTTCAATTCAAGTTTCAAGTCTCTCTCTCAAGTTTCTCCAGTTTACATTGATTCTCCATTCCAGCAGAGAGCAGCTCCACTCCTGAATCACGCAGGTTATTGCCACTCAGGTTAATTTCTCTCAGGTGTGAGGAGTTTGAGCTGAGAGCTAGGCCAACGCACCACAGCATTTCTCTGTGAGTCCACAACCCTCCATCCTTAAACAAGAAGGAATTTGAAAAAAGTATTATTTACAAAACCTGAAGCTGAAGCTTGCACATTTACAGGCTCTCTGGAAAGGTGTAAAGGGCTGAAAGAGTGGAGGTTTCACTTAGGGACAATGCAGAACCCCCTGAAAAACTGAGGTTGTGTTAGAAACAGCATGTGCCAGGATGTCCAAGTGTAAGCGGCTCCTCTCTCAGGCCTCTAGGGGGAGGGATGCAACCAATATTTTGGTTGCATCATCATTTTGGCACAGGTTATTGGTCTTGACACCCCCTCATAGTTTCTGAGAACCATTTAAAGGTCTCTGGTGCAGTTTGTGTGATCTGGACACTGCACACCAGTATCCAACTGAACACTTTCCCTGGACCTCGGACTACGGCGAGCACCAATGCTGCCTCGGAGGGCCGCCTTATTAACATTAACAATGATGGACCTTCAACAAGTCATCAGCCCAACTAGAAATAAAGGATGCGCAAATGGGGAGAAGCTCGAAAGGCCTTCTCAGCATGCAACACAACCAAGGACAAACAGCTCGCACGGACGCCAATGGACATGAACACTACACAAGGTAAAAACTCCAATGACAGTAATGGTAGCATCAAGGCTCAATAGTAATCTCAATCTGAAAAAGAAGTGAAAACAAGGCTGTTTCTTTCAGACTGTAAACCACGCTAAAATGATTTGGGATCGGACATTTAAACCTAAAGGTTTTTGGAGGACATTTGAATATTAGAAGCCTGCTGCCCAAACATGATCAAATACACAAACTGTTGATTCATTCAAACTTTGACTTTTTGGTTCTTTCTGAATCATGGTTTAATTACAATATTGTACCAGAATTGTTCGAAATACCTGGCTATAACCGCTACCGCCAAGATAGATGTTCAGGGAAAGGTGGAGGTGTAATAATGTACATTAAAGATACCATTAACAGCTGTGAAATATAACTATAATCCCAACTGGAATGTTTGGCTGTGGGTATTCTCCTCTCACCCCAAATGTCTTTTGATGTGTTGGTCATGTATAACCCTCCCTCACATGACACTTCATTCTACAACGATTTCGAAGTACTGCTGAAGATGCTCGTCTCATCTCATCTTCAGCCGCTTATTCCTAGTTAGGGTCGCGGGGGGGCTGGAGCCTATCCCAGCATGCATTGGGGCGAGAGGCAGGAATACACCCTGGACAGGTCGCCAATCCATCGCAGGGCACTACATACACCATTCACTCACACACTCATACCTACGGGCAATTTAGACTCTCCAATTAGCCTAACGTGCATGTCTTTGGACTGTGGGAAGAAACCGGAGTACCCGGAGGAAACCCACGTGGACACGGGGAGAACATGCAAACTCCACACAGAAAGGCCCCCGGCCTGGATTCGAACCCGAGGCCTTCTTGCTGTGAGGCGACAGTGCTATCCACTGCACCACTGTGCTGCCTCTGCTGAAGACGCTGATCATCATAAATAAATATATGTTCTTGGTGATTTTAATATCAACTGGTTGGACAAGAAAAATAAGGAAAAACTCAAAAGCATAACTTCGAAGCTCAATCTTAAACAAATGGTCACTACTCTAACAAGAATCACCAGAAATTCTGAGACCTTGGCTGTGTTCGAAACCGCTCCCTATTCACTATATAGTGCACTATATAGTGTGTACGCCATTTTGTA
This sequence comes from Aldrovandia affinis, assembly GCA_029706075.1. NCBI lineage: Eukaryota > Metazoa > Chordata > Actinopteri > Notacanthiformes > Halosauridae > Aldrovandia > Aldrovandia affinis. Next base: position 464,977 of record JAINUG010000168.1, read on the forward strand.
GTGTGCGACGAATTCTAAACTGTTAATTTCGTTCACTATATAGTGAACGAGAAAATACCCACAATTCACCGTGATTTGTAGTGAACAGCGAATGTACCCTACAATTTCTCCCGTGTACCACAATGCAATGCGGTCGTGTCATACCGTCATACATACACCTCCGTTTATGCCTCAAGAACAAAAGTTGAGCCAACAGCAGTAAAACAGCAACAGGAATCATGGTGGTGGTAACGTTAGCTAACTGCTTTAGCCACCGATAGCTACCGTTATTATCGCTATGGGAGTTGGTGCTAGTCGTGAGCTCGTGAGTTATCCTAATGTTATTTTCTCCACATGAGCTAGTTAGCTCACGACTTCCATAACGGTAGCTATTGGTGGCTAAAGCAGTGGCTAGCAGACAGCACCACAGTTGACAAAACCACACTTGCACATCATTAGAATTTCAACAATTTATTTGGGATTTAACATTCAAAACTGAACATGCAAACCCGATACCACCTGAGTACATTTCAACCTGCTGCCATGAGTGCTCAGTTTGTTTACGCCATACTGGGCGCATCCGCTTGCGTCACCTGAATATCCGGCACTTTTTTTTGACGGAAATGACGTCCAGTTGTAGTATCCGAAAACAGTTTGTCGTTCGCTACATAGTACACTATAAAGTAAACACTATATATAGGCCATAAGGTGAACCCGTTTTTCGTTTCATCTCGTTCCCATCAAACCCGACTACATACTTTTTACTTCATAAAAAAGATCTATTGGTGTTGAGGGAGAAAAAAAAAGTTATACTCGTGGAATCCTGCAGTTATTTTATAATCAGTGTTTAAATTCGGTACTAGTACGTCCTGGGCGTAATCAATAGTTTGTTGACGAGTGGTGAAGCGGCCGTCACGTGATCCCGCTAGACCAATAAGGTGGCCGCTTTTTGGATCTAGCTTCCAAGATGTGTGCCTCCACGTCGTTAACAAGCAGTAGCGAAGATGAAGGAAATCCTGCCAAAAGTCCTCCGAAAGTGTGTTTAGTGCTTTCAAAATGATACATCGCAAGTTCAGGACTAAATAAAAGGTATCCAGGACGTTAATTTAACATTAACGTTTCTGGTGAAATTTCATTGAAATCTGTCGATGCGATATTTTTGACCCGGAATGTGAGATATCTTTGCCCAAATGCTCACTGCCTGCGCAACATGTAATTATGTGATTAATTGATTATGTAATGTAACTTCAGATAAGATAGATTTGTTCTTGCACTTACCTCAGCACTGGTTATGCTCTTGGATGCTTGTTTAGTAGGGAGATGTACTTATGATTTCCGGTGACTAGCAGTTCTCTTGCTTACCTATGTTAAATGCACTTATTGTAAATCGCTTTGGATAAAATAATCTGCTAAATGCCTGTAATGTAATGTAATGAATGGGAATAAAAAACGAAAATCATATGCTGATGGTTCTCAAGATTCAAGATTCAAGATTTTTTATTTGTCACATACACACACGGGGTGTGCAGTGAAATGAAAAAGTGGCAATGCTCAGCGAAAAAGTACAAAAGGGCAACAGTACACAGTAATGAATTATTACAATAATTACAATAATTACAGCACACAATAATATATATATAATTATTACAATAAGAGCTCTTATATAAAAACAACACAATATATACAGTAAGAGCACTTGGAAATGGAGGGGAAACCTACTATAAGTTATGTGTAGTCAAGTGTGTGTGTGTGTGTGGATGTGCATAAGAGGGGCAGTGTGTGTGTCTTGGTGGGGGCCCTGGTGAGGTCAGAGTTCACAGTCCTGATGGCCTGAGGGAAGAAACTCCGTCTCAGTCTCTTTGTTTTGGCAGCGTGACTACGGAGGCGCTTGCCTGACCGCAGCAGCTGAAACAGACCGTTGTTGGGGTGGTGAGGATCCTTCATGATCCTGCAGACTCTGGTTCTGCACCTCCTGGTGTATAAGTCCTGCAGGGTGGGGAGTGTAGTTCCAGTAGTGCGTTCAGCCGAACGCACTACTCTCTGCAGAGCCTTCCTGTCCTGAGCAGAGCTGTTGCCAAACCAGGCAGTGATGCTTCCGGTCAGGATGCTCTCTACAGCTCCAGAGTAGAAGGACTGAAGGATCCTCCGGGAGACTTTAAATTTCCTCAGCTGCCTGAGGTGGTAAAGGCGCTGCCTCGCCTTTCTCACCAGAGTGTCAGTGTGTGCTGTCCATGTGAGATCTTCAGTGATGTGGACTCCCAGGTATTTATACCTGCTCACCCTCTCCACAGTGGTCCCATTAATCCCCAATGGTGAGTATGTCCTCTGTTGTTGTGTCCTCCTAAAGTCCACAATCAGCTCCTTAGTTTTGGTGACATTCAGGAGGAGGCTGTTGTCTTGGCACCAGAGTGACAGATCAGCAACTTCCTCCAGGTAGGCCTTTCGTCGTTGTTGGAGATCAGGCCCACCACCACTGTGTCATCCGCAAACTTAATGATGGAGTTGGAGCTGGACCTGGCCACACAGTCATGTGTGTACAGGAGTACAGTAGGGGCTGAGGACGCAACCCTGGGGGATCCTGTGTTCAGGGTGAGGGGTTGGAGGTGTGTCTGCCCACCCTGACCACCTGGGGCCTGGCGGTCAGGAAGTCCAGGATCCAGGCACACAGGGGGGTGTTCAGTCCCAGCTCAATCAACTTGCCAGCCAGTCTGGTGGGGACTATGGTGTTGAAAGCTGAACTATAATCAATGAACAGCAGTCTCACGTAGCCCCCCTTCCGGTTGTCCAGATGAGAGAGTGTGGTGTGCAGTACCTGGGAGACAGCATCATCCGTCGATCTGTTTGGACGATAAGCAAACTGCAGCGGGTCCATGGAGCAAGGGAGGAAGGCGCAGATGTATTCCTTAATCAGCCTCTCGAAGCATTTCATGACCACCGAGGTGGAGCTAGCTGGTTAGCACAGGTCTTCAGTACTCGCCCAGATATGCCATCTGGACCAGCAGCTTTCCTGGTGTTCACCCTCGTTAGAGCCCTCCTCACACTGTGCTCGGTCACCGAGAGCGTGTGCACGTCCCCAGCGGTAGAACTCACTTCGGCTATGCTAGCAGTGTTGTTGTTAGCCGGCGAGCTAGCGCTGTTGTTGCTAGCCTCAAACCGTGCATAAAATGAGTTCAGGTCGTCCGCTTGGGATGCGTCGGCACTCACCATTGCGGGGGGTCTGCCCTGGTAGTCTGTTATAGTCCGTAGCCCCTGCCATAGGCGTCTGGTGTCGCGCTGCTCCATCTGCGACTCCACTCTGTCTCTGTACCTCCTCTTAGCCTCCTTCACCGCCCTTCTCAGTCCATAGGACGCTGCCTTGTGCTCATCCATGTTGCCGGATACAAGACCGGAGTTATAGGCAGCAGTGCGGGCATTCAAAGCGTCGCGGATGGATTTATCAACCCACGGTTTTTGGTTAGGAAAATACCTAACTTTTACCGTGGGGACGATGGTGTCCACTAGCGTTGCTATGAAGCTCGTTATTACTTCCGTGAAACTCGCTGACGTCCCTGGAACTGGATTGGAACATGTCCCAGTCGACGTCACACAGAGCGTCCTGTAGCTCAGCCTCTGAATGGTCAGACCACCGCTTTACGTCCCTCGTCACTACCTCTTCCCGTGCTATCCTTTGTTTATATTCCGGCAGCAGGAAAATGGCGGCATGGTCTGATTTGCCGAACGGAGGTAGAGAGACAGCCTTGTAGCCTCTCTTGAACGGCGATAGCAGTGGTCCAACGTTCTTTCCTCTGGTAGCACACGTAATGTGCTGGTGAAAGTTCGGCATGACTTTCTTTAGGTTCGCCCTATTAAAGTCCCCAGCCACCACCATAGCCGCGTCGGGATGCTTGTTCTGATGCCGACATAACACATCCTGTAGGTCCGATAGTGCTGCGTCGGTGTCCGCATGTGGTGGTATGTAGACGGCTGTGGTGATGACCGAGCTGAACTCCCGGGGAAGGTAGAATGGACGGCATGAGAGCGTCAGATGTTCCAGGTTCGGCGAGCAGGAACGAGAGAGAGTCTTAATGTCCTTGGGGTTGCACCACTTGTTGTTGATCGTGAAGCAAACCCCTCCACCCTTAGATTTTCCGGACTCTTCCGTTCTATCCGCACGGAAGACAGAGAAAGACTCGGTTGGGCATATGGCTCGATCCGGCACCAGCGGGGTCAGCCATGTTTCCGTCAGACAAAAGATGTTACAATCCCTCATGTCCCGTTGGAATCTAATCCTCGCCCTAACATCATCCAACTTATTTTCCAGAGACTGGACGTTAGCAAGAAGAATGCTGGGCAGAGGTGGACGGTGGGCTTGAACTCTCAGTCTGTTCCGAATTCCGCTCCGTTTTCCCCGATGTTTTCTCCTTCGTCTCCCCGTAGATGTGTCTCCGCTGTTGTTGTTGTTGTTGTGGCTCGCTCGTACAATTTCTGCCGGTCACGCTGGGTCGAAGGAGAAAGTGGACAAAACCCTTTGTTGTGCGGAAAGGTTTATGTCCAAAAGTCTGCTTGCAACTTTATTCTTGCAGCATCTGTGAGGCCATTGACAGCTACAGTACATATAGAACCGTAGGCAGAGGTCTACCTCGACCGAGATTTGACAAAGTAATGGACATTCAACGATAACAATGCACAATTTGACTACATTACAGAGGGAATAGAGAGAGGGCTACAGAGCTAAGAAGAAGCAACAAAGGTGAAAGTTTGATGACACAGAGATGCCGTTCTGAAGCAATACATGCACAAATCTGTACAAGATATGATGAGATATTTTGTGATGTTAAATTAATCTAAATAAAAGTTTATTTGATTTAAATAAAAGTCAAAAGTACACCTCAACAAAACCATCATCTTTATGAACAGTTAGAGCAGTCTGAGTCAAAGCAAGACAAAAAAGTGTCCAAGTCTATAGATCAGAAACACCCCACCCCCACCCCACATTTCCCAGGTAACACGGCAAGTCTCTTAGTCATCACTATCACTATCAGGAGAGCTATGATCACATGTAGCCCTTTCCTCAGTTTCTTAGAAAACATTTGCACAATTTTGGCACCGACATAAATCTGTACAAGACAGTCTTGCAGACATACAGGAACATCTTCCTGTCTCGCATTTGCCTTGCCTGCAACTGCAGTGGACTACCTGCAACACACTTTCAGGGGCAGGATTTCTAGTCATCCAGGTCACTGCTAAGTCCCCATCCTCAAGGTGCCATCCATTGCCAGCAGGTGATGGGGCACACATCTTAGCTTTAAGAGATGATCTCATTATTGCTGCTTGGTAGTTTGCCCTTTTGCAGTGTTGGTACAGGGCGTGACTTGTGGGGGGAATGGATAGTTCTGGCAAGGCTGATGAACGCCTTGTATCGTGCCTCATTCATATTTTCAGCAGCTGACTGGTCATACAGGTGGCACACGTATTTGCAAAGGCAAAGGTAGACTGGTCCAGGTTAAAGCTGTTACCCAGATTTGTAAAGGCAGTCAGGTATTCATCTTTTTCGCAAGCAACAGAAAATGTCTTTCTTTTGCCCTTGCCATAAAAGGCACTTGTAGAGTCACAACCGGAGAAGGTATGGATCCCAATAAGTGCCGAACACACTCTGGTGCCAAGAGCTGATGACACCTTAGCTAAGTCAATGATCCTCGTTCTGTTGCCAACTCCCGTGAAAAAATACAACCAGTGCCTCTTTGTTCCTTCTGATAGAAACTTTTTCCATTGTGTTGGTGTTTTCTGATCCCGTCCATAGATTTGCACCCGTTGTGTACCGCCACCAGCTCTACGTGACTGTTCTACATTTTTAATACTAGACCAGGTACCTTCGGAGAGCTCGCCGAGACCATACTGCAGTACATAGTCAAGCTTGCTCTGCAGCACAAATGTACACGGATAGACTTTGTGATTGACCAGTATCCGGAAATTAGTATTAAAAATGTAGAACGGTCACGTAGAGCTGGTGGCGGTACAAAGAGGCACTGGCAGAATTCCTCTATGTTGCATGGCAAGATGCTGATCTTACTGCTGTGGGCAAGGACTTCAGCTTGTACATAGCACATGGAGAACTATGTCACTGCGTGACTGTAATGGAAGGTTTACAAACTCTCAGTGCTATTGAAGATCTGACATGTGATCATGAGGAATGTGACACCAGGGTGTTTTTACATGCACAACATGCTGCACAGGAATATCAAACTGTAGTCATCAAGAGCCCTGATACTGATGTGGCAGTGATTGCTGTAAGTCTGCAGACAGATTTACCATGTAGGTTGTATTTTTTCACGGGAGTTGGCAACAGAACGAGGATCATTGACTTAGCTAAGGTGTCATCAGCTCTTGGCACCAGAGTGTGTTCGGCATCGGATCCATACCTTCTCCGGTTGTGACTCTACAAGTGCCTTTTATGGCAAGGGCAAAAGAAATACATTTTCTGTTGCTTGCGAAAAAGATGAATACATGACTGCCTTTACAAATCTGGGTAGCAGCTTTAACCTGGACCAGTCTACCTTTGCAATACTTTGCAAATACATGTGCCACCTGTATGACCAGTCAGCTGCTGAAAATGTGAATGAGGCACGATACAAGGCGTTCATCAGCCTTGCCAGAACTATCCATTCCCCCCACAAGTCACGCCCTGTACCAACACTGCAAAAGGGCAAACTACCAAGCAGCAATAATTAGATAATCTCTTAAAGCTAAGATGTGTGCCCCATCACCTGCTGGCAATGGATGGCACCTTGAGGATGGGGACTTAACAGTGACCTGGATGACTAGAAATCCTGCCCCTGAAAGTGTGTTGCAGGTAGTCCACTGCAGTTGCAGGCAAGGCAAATGCGAGACAGGAAGATGTTCCTGTATGTCTGCAAGACTGTCTTGTACAGATTTATGTCAGTGCCAAAATTGTGCAAATGTTTTCAAAGAAACTGAGGAAAGGGCTACATGTGATCATAGCTCTCCTGATAGTGATAGTGATGACTAAGAGACTTGCTGTGTTACCTGGGAAATGTGGGGTGGGGGTGGGGTGTTTCTGATCTATAGACTTGGACACTTTTATGTCTTGCTTTGACACAGACTGTTCTAACTGTTCATAAAGATGATGGTTTTGTTGAGGAGTACTTTTGACTTTTATTTAAATCAAATAAACTTTTATTTAGATTAATTTAACATCACAAAATATCTCATCAGTGTACTTGTACAGATTTGTGCATGTATTGCTTCAGAACGGCATCTTTGTGTCATGAAACTTTCACCTTTGTTGCTTCTTCTTAGCTCTGTAGCCCTCTCTCTATTCCCTCTGTAATGTAGTCAAATTGTGCATTGTTACCGTTGAATATCCATTACTTTGTCAAATCTCGGTCGAGGTAGACCTCTGCCTACCGTTCTATATGTACTATAGCTGTCAATGGCCTCACAGATGCTGCAAGAATAAAGTTGCAAGCAGAACCATCAGCATATGATTTTCGTTTTTTATTCCCATTCATTACATTACATTACAGGCATTTAGCAGATTATTTTATCCAAAGTGATTTACAATAAGTGCATTTAACGTAGGTAAGCAAGAGAACTGCTAGTCACCGGAAATCATAAGTACATCTCCCTACTAAACAAGCATCCAAGAGCATAACCAGTGCTGAGGTAAGTGCAAGAACAAATCTATCTTATCTGAAGTTACATTACATAATCAATTAATCACATAATTACATGTTGCGCAGGCAGTGAGCATTTGGGCAAAGATATCTCACATTCCGGGTCAAATATATCGCATTTCGCATCAACAGATTTCAATGAAATTTCACCAGAAACAAGAAAATGTTAAATTAACGTCCTGGATACCTTTTATTTAGTCCTGAACTTGCGATATATCATTTTGAAAGCACTAAACACACTTTCGGAGGACTTTTGGCAGGATTTCCTTCATCTTCGCTACTGCTTGTTAACGACGTGGAGGCACACATCTTGGAAGCTAGTTCCAAAAAGCGACCACCTTATTGGTCTAGCGGGATCACGTGACGGCCGCTTCACCACTCGTCAACAAACTATTGATTACGCCCAGGACGTACTAGTACCGAATTTAAACACTGATTATAAAATAACTGCAGGATTCCACGAGTAGAACTTTTTTTTTCTCCCTCAACACCAATAGATCTTTTTTATGAAGTAAAAGTATGTAGTCGGGTTTGATGGGAACGAGATGAAACGAAAAACAGGTTCACCTTATGGCCTAAGTGTTCGTCTTGATCTCAGTCTCGTTCCCGCTCCCCCCTGTGTTCCCTGGACTGCTTTCACGTTATCGACCTTCGCCTGCCCACTGACTACGCCTTGCCTGCCCCTGATACTCCTGAAGCCCGGAACGAACTCTGCCTGTCCCCGACCATTCTTTGGATCCCTGCATTGCTCTGATTACTCCTGCCTGACCATCGCCTGTTTACACAATAAAATAAGTTATTGCATTTCTGGGTCCGCGCCTGGGTCCAATCCTGACAGATGTTTACATTCCACACCTTCACTCATTGAATCACGGACATGGGGCAGTATTTTGAAATGTTGTGTAAACATAGCCTAGTTCACAAGTTTGACTAGGGGAAACTTGGAGCGGAACAGAACTGTCTGGTCTACAGCAGCATGATTGCAAGTTTCTATATGATCTGTTGCCTAGTTACTGTGTCTTCAAGCATGTCAAGACATTTTTTAGAATGAGATCAAATCAAAAAGATATGAATATGGGCAAGATAACATGTTCTTCATTCTTTATGCTGTGGTTGTAGATGTAAACAGGATATAAGTTTTGCATTTTCCCATTGTATACAATGGAAATCCTGTCTTTCCAGTATCTCACCTATGCGTACATCTTACGCTGATGTAGGCTTGAACAACTGGGCAAGCGGGCAACTGGGCAAGCGTTACCCTAGGGATCCACCAGACTACTATCAAGACATTTATAGTAAATAATTTTACTTGAACAGGGACACATCGCAAAGTTTGAAAAACCCAGACACTGCAACAATTAACCACTCCTCCATTTTGGTACGGAACAAGTTTAAAGTAGGAACCAAAAACATGCCCTTTAGTTTACAGCGGAGAGAAATAAGGACAAACCAACCTGTCCATCACTCCAATTGGTTATTGCTTCACGGCATCACCACTAATTCGCATCAAGTTAAAGTCTCCCTAAACTCTCTTTTGTCGCTGTGCATGCTGACTTTGCGTCAGCACTTTGACCTACATTGCGAGCTCCCACTGAAAATGAATGACTTCCGGCCGCTTTGTTCACTTTCATCACTTCTGGGGAACACGCAGGGTTATTGTTGAGTGCTGAATACAACTTTAAATCCCCGTGGGTCCTGGTATCATACTGGTGGTTCTACAAATGACACATAAAAAGATGAAGAAAAAGAAAAGCACCCATTTAAGAGGAAGAGTTAGACCACAAGCCACAAGCTCTTCTTCTCCAGAAGCAACATGAATGCTGTAAGGGGAAGGCGGGTTTCCGATAACCCTGAAGCTGTAACAAATTTATTTGCAAATTATGAGCGATTTTGACAAAAACAGATTTTGACAATAATTTGTGATCTGTGAGAGTGGAAATTGTTGCATATCACTTTTGTGAAACTACCCCCTGAATCGTAGGGCCTTCAGTAGGAGTAGCTTTGACAGCATGCCAACTGACAAATTGCTTCACCAGTAAACTATAAAATGTTTTGCATTAGGTATTTCTTTCTTCTTAAAATTTATTTTCAGATTTTCTCCCGTTTTTCTCCCAATTTGGTTGCCTATTACTCCCGCTATTCTTGGGTCAGTCCCCTCCCTGGTAGTTAGCTGCTGTAGCCCCGTGACCAGCAGTGACAAAGGTGAAGCATCGTCTCCTTCAAGACAGCACTCGTCATGGTGTCGACTGTAACTCCGGCACCCCAGGACCACTCCTGCGCCCAGCCAACAGTGTCAGCTTCCCTCCCCCTCCCTGGGGTGGACAGCCAATTGCCGCCCCCGGTGGCACTCCCGGCCAGAGCCGACTGGCGCGATGGGGAATCGAAACCCTGGTCGCCATAGCCAGCGTCGGACGTTGAAACCACTGGACCACGCAGGAGGCCTGCATTAGGTTTTTTAAACATTTTTAAAGTCTAAGGCTAATTGGTGACAGGACTTGCCTTCTCATTTTGTTCATTTAATATCATTTTCTGAAAAAGATTTACACTGGATAATTATCCTGTAACAATACTTACTTAACTATTTTGGAGACTTTCAACAATGGCAGCAATCTCAGAAGGCCATCATCAGATCTACTATACTTGCTCAAGTCAAACTCTGAAGCTGAACACTGCCTTTGAAGGGAGATCCTCTTTGAAGATTTCTGTGAACACCCCAGACTTCACTGAAACTTCACTGAAGTCTATTATAACTGGTACTCACTTGCCCAGTTTATATCGGTTTACATAGGTACATTTTTGCACTGTTTCTAGCTAAAACATTTTATCTAAAACATTTTATCTTCGCTTTAATTTTTTATTTATGTTTATGTATACTTATAGTTTAATTTGCTGCACCGTTTTTAACTATTTTATTTATGGTCTACTTATAGTTTAAAAATATATAGTCTTACTGCTGTTTGCTGTCGGGAGTTTTCTGGCACAAGAATTTCACTCACCGTGTTATACTTGTATATATCTGTGACTGACAATAAAAAAACCTTGAAACCTTGAACCTTGAACCTTGAAACTGCACTGACATCGATGCCAAACCTTCTCATATCATTTTCATAGAATATGAGATTCCCAGTCTCCAGTTGTTGAAAAGCCAGCTTCCCCAGTTTCAGAATGAATTCCCTGTCTGCCTCTAACAGTGCCTGTGCCTCTTCTCGTCTACTGTCAGTAGCATACTTCTGACTACAGAATGTTGTCAGAGTCAATATGAAACTCTGTGAGTTAGAGTGGTGGGGAGCTCTCCAATGTCTGCTTTACCAAACATTGTCTCCAGAACAGTGGCAGCAATCCAGCAAAAAACTGGTATGTGACACATGATGTAGAGACTCCTGGATGATGTGAGATAATTCTTCCTGAAGTACTCCTCCTTCTGTGGACTCTTGAACCCTCGTACCTCTGTCACCTGGTCGATATAATCACAAGTGATCCGACTGGCTGCTGCTGGCCGGGGAGTGATCCAGAGGAGAGCAGAGAGAAGCAGATTCCCCTTAATGAGGTTCACCAGCAGCTTGTCCACTGATGTTGGCTTTGTTACTACAGACCACTTGCTGCTATTGAACTTTAGAGGCAGACGACTTTCATCCAAACCATCAAAGATGTACAGAACTTTGCGTTTCTCAAAATCAACATTTTCACCTTTCATCTCTGGGTGGAAGTAATCAATAAGTCCTCTCAGACTGTATTCATCATCCTTGATAATATTCAGCTCCCGAAAAGGAAGGTGAAATATGAAATCAATGTCCTGATTGGATTTTCCTTCTACCCAGTTGAGAATGAACTTGTGACTGTTTTTCAGAGACTGTTTTTCCAATGCCAGCGATCCCCTTGGTCAGCACGGTTCTGGTGGGTTTCTTTTGTCCAGGTGAGGGTTTAAATATGTCATTGCAGTTGATTGGAGTGTCTTGTGTGTTCTGTGTCCTGGATGCTGTCTCAGTCTCTCTCACCTCTGGTTCTTTATTTACCCCCTCATTGCCCTCCTCGGTGATGTAGAGCTCTGTGTAAAAACTGTTGAGGGATGTTTTGTTTCCATGTTTTGCTAGTTTTTCATGTCCTTCACATATATATTCAAGTGTTTCCTTCAGATTTAGTTTAAGTTTGTTCTGGACTTCAGTCATCACATGATCTGTGTGAAAGAAAAAGGAAAGCACATAGGACACTATGAAAACTTGAAAATTGCATCATAAAAAAATTATATAAATCTGCATTTATAACATTGGGAGTCCCCTGACAAACTCCTATTAGATTCTTATAGACATTCATGCATCTTGATTGTCTTTGCTAATGTTTTAACCTGCTTTTCGTGCTTGTAAATAAAAAATATATCAATGCTAAACTATCAAGTAGAGGCAATTATTATGAAAGCACATAGCTGCACTGAAAATACAAAAACTGGAGTGGATTTGTCTTTTTGATGATTTGATTAGGCGGCACGGTGGTGCAGTGGATAGCGCTGTCGCCTCACAGCAAGAAGGTCTCGGGTTCGAATCCAGGCCGGGGGCCTTTCTGTGCGGAGTTTGCATGTTCTCCCCGTGTCCGCGTGGGTTTCCTCCGGGTACTCCGGTTTTCTCCCACAGTCCAAAGACATGCACGTTAGGCTAATTGGAGAGTCTAAATTGCCCGTAGGTATGAGTGTGTGAGTGAATGGTGTGTGTGCCCTGCGATGGATTGGCGACCTGTCCAGGGTGTATTCCTGCCTCTCGCCCGGAACGCATGCTGGGATAGGCTCCAGCCCCCCGTGACCCTGACCAGGAATAAGCGGCTTAGATAATGGATGGATGGATGGATGGATGGATGGATGATTTGATTAGACTTACCAGGCTTTCTGGCTCCAGGTGTCTCTCCAGATTGAGAAAACTCCTGGAGGGAGACTTGATAGTATTTCACACCTGGTGTTAAGAGAGAAATAAAATAAAACTTGAAACACTTACCTTTTCAGTTGAAGTGGCAGTAAATTGCTTGCATACGGAATATGTATTTGCCTGCTCACGCATTAGATTGCTCTCTTTCTCTTCTAAAATCCTGCAAAACTGATCTTTGACCTCGTTGCTTCCTGGAAAGATGACGTTGTGTAGCAAACATCTCATCTGCTCATAAGATGTTTTCTCCACTGCAATGGTTTTGTACATCTCAGATCCCAAAATGTTCTTTTGAAGAAGGTGATCTAGGATGGGTTTCACCAGTTTAACCCTTTCTTTCAGTTTAACTTGGTTCTCGTCCACAAAATGTTTTCCTGTTAAGAGGCAGAATAAAGATTACAGATTTTTCTCTGGTAAAATTTCAATGATTTTGAAGGGACAAGTTGTACACAATCATTGTAAGGTATATTGTGTATTAATTCAGCATATGTTCTTTTTCATAGGGTTGTATTTACATTTAATGAAATGTTTTTGTTTACTTATGCATCAGAATAGAACATTGAACAATGTTTAAGACTTTTGCACAGTAGTGTATATTAATTAGACAGGAAATTATGCCTTTGGCCAACCCAATATCTTTCAGTCCTAGAAGTGTATTGTGTTTAGGATTTGAGTGCTGCAAAGCTGCTGCTTTGAGCAGAAAACATTGAACCTGCCCCCCACCCTCTCCAAATCCTATTTTCACTAGAATGGACTAGAGCAGGGGTCGGCAACCCGTAACACTCAAAGAGCCATTTGGACCCGGTTTCCACGGAAAAGAAAACACTGGGAGCCGCATTTTCTGTCGACGGGGTGCTACGAAAAAGGTGCGACCAGTTCATTTATTTCGCGGACCGGGGGGTGCAACGCGAAAATAATTCTTGCGCCCCTCGGATTTTCTGTCAACGGGGGGGGGGGGGGGCTACGCAAAAAAAAGTTTGCGCCCAATTTTGCGCCCGATTCAATTGGATACTTTTTATTTATTTTCCCAAACCACGCGGAGCCGCAACATAAGGCTGAAAGAGCCGCATGCGGCTCCGGAGCCGCAGGTTGCCGACCCCTGGACTAGAGTAAAACACAACAGGAAATGAGAAAGCTGCTGACAGCGTTTGCAGGATTGATGCAGCAGACTAGATATTTTTTTAATGAACCTTTTCTCCTGATTTGAAGTGAAGTGACCCATTTTATTTGTATATTTGTCCCATTTCATGTTCTCAGGAGAGCACAGAAGAGCACAGACTAGCGTGCATGCTATCTAAAGCGCATAGTCAGCTGCCGTGTTTTCTTTTGCTGAGCTGCGCAGTCATTGCGCAGACAGACTGCAGATGCTCAATTTATCAAAGGGAAAGCCCTGCCAGCTAAATCTACCGCTCCCTGGGTAACGCTATGCCTAATTTTGTTGCTCAGTCAGCATTGGCATGGCCAGATCTTTATTCTGGACCATGGTACAGATCACTGCACTGCAAGAACTAGTGTTTTACCTGCACACACCACCCAAGAGGTGAAGTAATGATGAACAATATACAGTGAAAACATATTTTCCCCTTTCTAAGGTGGATAGATTTACTCACCATCTACCGTGTAGCTGTAGGCTGAAGCTTTTTCTTCAGGGTCCCCCATCCCAGCCATGCTCTTCTATTCCCTAAGGGATGCCCTGAAGAGAAACACAGAATGCCCACATTTTGGATGGAGACCTGCATATCAGCAACATCAGTGTATTTAATGTTTATGCATGAGAGTTCATTTATGTTGTAGGACAATATTGAATGTTATCCTATTTTAAAGATTAAAAGAGTAGACAGTAGAACAGTGGCCCTCTGTGCAAATACACATTTTTATTATCCAACTTCACATTTGACCATCATGGGAACGACGTAGTACCAGTGAGCAAACTATTTCCACACTACATAGCCCTGATACATTTGTTTGCATCGCCCCTACATAGGTGTGTGTGTGATCTGGGTCCTGTATTGAAACGATAAGGCTTGATTAAGCAGCCTGTTCATAATTATTTTTGTTCCAAGTCTTCGCCAATAATAAATAATTCACAATATTTTGTGCGAGAATTGCTTCTCAGTTTGACCAAATGTAACACAGCAGGGGAGCAATGACCGCACTTGAGTTACTCACACCAAGCAAAATTGTGCTCTTCACTCCCTGCCATAATCAAAACAGATCATTTACAGGCACATACTTTATAGACGCTTTCACTGCAATGTTTGTGCTTCACCTCGGCAAAAGCTGCCCCCACAGGACCCCACAGTACTTTCGGTTTCACAGTTGTTGTTTTTAGCTGGCTAGCTAACTGCCATATATAAGTCAGCAGGAGTGGGCAATTCCTGTCCTGGCAGGCCAGTGTGTATATAGGTGTTTGTGTCCACCAGTTACCATGGCTCAATTAGCTAATTAGCTGTATACACACAAGAACAGTCTTCACCTGGCATTCATAAGCTTATCAATAAATGTAGATCAAATGCATATAATTAAGAGCAGAGGTTTGCATAAAATCCAGATACTGATACGGCCCTCCTTGGCCACCTTTGATGCATATATAGCCATATTTCTGCCTCTTAAAATAATGATGAACCAACAAAAAGTATGTTATGGGTCGTGTTGTTGCATGGTGGGATGTGCGAGGAGGACAGGAACAAATGGGACAGTGGTTAATCTAGTTGCTAGACTAGTTAAAGCTAACTAGCTATGCTTATCTTGGCTTTGTTAACATGAGTGTGAGTGTATTTCTCTCCATTCATTTAGCCACATTCAAGCTAATTAAATCACCCATATTTGCTATCTATCATTTACATTACATTTACATTTTAGGCATTTAGCAGATGCTCTTATCCAGAGCGACTTACACAGTCTACATTTCTTACATACAACCCATTTATACAGCTGGATATTTTACTGAAGCAATTCAGGTTAAGTACCTTTAGCTCAAGGGTACAACGACAGTGCTCCACCTGGGGAATCGAACCAGCAACCTCTGAGTTACAAGCCAAGTTCCCTAACCATTACGCTACACACGCTACACCTATCAGGAAACGTTAGCTACATTATGTATTCCAACCAAATAACTTTCCAACTTAAAGCTTGGACTTCTAAAGCTATTCCTCCTTCATTAGCTATCCAGTTGATTTACCCATATCTAGCTAGCTAGCTGGGTCATTCCACGAATCCGGTCCGATTTGGACTTTTCATATTATTTTAATATTTATCATATTTTCATATTTTTTACCAAGAGGTATTACTTTTCTGAACACTCCACAAGATTAAGAACATATTTAACTTCCAGAAAAATATATTTTCCCATCTCAGGCATGAAATCCCTATTATTATTGGTCATTATTGTATGATATGGGCACCACTATTCTTCAACCCCGTTATGGACACTCTGGAAGCTCTCTGAATAAGATTACAACATGTATTTGTGATAAAGTCAACATGTATGTGGGATAAGAATGTTGAAAAAGTTCAATAATTCATTTAACTAATTGGATAACTTCAAAACCAGTGTTAAAATCACAACCCTGTCACAATCTCTACATGTTTGATCGTAACGGGGTTGAGTGTAACGGGGTTGAGATTTTTGCACAAAATGGCTGCTACTCCACATGTGGTGAATACCAGGAGAGCACACATGGCATGCATGAGATTAAGAAATCATCGATATTTTTTAAATAACAAAGATCATTTTCACAAGTAATAGTTTTCTATCTTTTTTTCATGTAACGGGGTTGAGTCATTATGCTTGACTACCATAATATTACAAGATAAATGACTCAAAATATAGTAAAATAAGGTAGCTACTTGCCTGTTTCTGATGTTATGTTTTTCAAAAGACTTCAATGTTGTCACTTCCTGTTGTACATGCTTATAGGGATCGAACCATTATTTCTGTGGGGGGAGAATGCTCCATGTAACGGGGTTGAGGGGTTACTGAGGGACAGAACGAAATAATGTTATTTTAATGAATAATTATTCATTTATTTTGAAATAAATCATTACCAGCATAAAAGCACAAATAGATGTTTATGTTCATAGAAAAAAGTATGGACTTTTTACTAATTTTGTTCGTCATATCCCAAATTCATTTTCATGGAAGGCCACGAGGGACATGTCAAAATACATGGTGTCAACTGAAAAAAACAACATAATGCATAATTTAAAAATAACATTTATGCAATGTTTTTACACTTTATTAAAGGGGACATTTCAACTGAAATAAAAAGCTTTTCAAAATACATTTTGGTGACTGAATAGATAAAAGACACTTAAAAACATCAGAGGGACTCAAATCGGACCAGATTGGTAGAATGACTCAGCTAGCGTTACTTCTCCTGCCATTCAAGTGCACTGTCAGCTCTAGTCTTGATCTCTCCAATTTTTGCTGCTACAATCCAGGTGGAATACTGCTTGGAGAGTGTCTGACTGCCCCAATCTCTCCACACACTACACATATCATCCACTTTGTAGTCAAGGATGTTCTTCAGGTTGCCAGAGTGGAAATAATTGTAGGCATCCAAACTGATAGACTCGGAATGCCTCCATCGTATAAACACACTCAGATTCGACAAAGTATGTTACTCAAATGTGCGTTATGTTAACATAATGTATGTGTCATGATCTACATGTGATAATGTATGTGTCATGATCTACATGTGATAATGTATGTGTCATGTCTTGAAGAGTCGATAGGGAGAACAAGACCTCTATCATTAACATTGACATTCTTGTTATTCTTGCTAACATTGACTATTCTCTTTCTCTGCCATCAAACACAAGTCAGATTCACTGGCCTTAAATTAGACTAAAAACGGCAGCCATTTCCAAACAGTCACCATGACCAGAGGACCGGACAGCTCAGAAGATGTGTTCGCAATACGGAGGGTATTAGGGTAGGGTAAAAGTCATACTTGTCAAAGGGCAAGTATCTTAGAAAAGATACCTGTTCTTCTTAAAATAGTTTTTTGCTGATCTTCTTTGGTTTTAGCCTTTTTAGTGGGGTGTGGACTTGCACCCTCAATAAATCTCCACATCTTTGAAAATACGATTACTACGTCGTATGTAGCTCAAAGATAGACACGACGGTTAACGTTATTTATTTCTACACGGATATTTATATTTGACTTGTGCAGCGTGTGCTCATGGGACTGTGTAGCAGTGAAGCTCTGAAAGGTGCCCGCAGGTGGCGTTAGCGACTAGTGTTCTGACTGTACAGCATATCATAACATACACTCTAGTCGGGACTTGAACAAGAGAGATTTTTCCATTCCCAACTGGAGTGTAGTATGGCAGCTAACGTAATAGCTAGCTAATAAATCCTAGATTTAACCGAGCAGAGATGTGGGAATGATTTGTGCTTGGACTGTAGGACGTAGATGAGAAATCACTGGAGGAAAATCACAGCAATTCTTCAGCCTGGCAGGAGGGCTCACTGAACTGAATATAGACAGTAACTAGCTAGGTAGTGTTCACTGATATTGCTTGCTAATTCAAGGCTTGGTAAGTGATAAATGCATGATCACTTACTAAGCCTTGTGTTAGCAAGCAACTAGCAACAACAGATACCGATACCCAATGTCTGTGAACGCTAACATTAGCTAGCTAACTAACTAGCTGGTTCTCGCTGTTGTGTCAGTGTGTCGCGATCCGCGAACTTGCTTGACTGCTGCAGAGTCTGGCATAGCAACAAAAGCAAATGCGGTGAGCACAGACTGGATGCAAGTGACAATGTGCCGCTTTTCCCATTTGGAACTTCGGAAATATTTTTGAATATCCAAGCATGACGTGTTTGTTAAGTTGTGAGTGTAAAACAGAAATAGTTCCAGTTAGCCAATAAAAAAATAAAAAAATCCTAAATTCACAGTCGTCAGCAGGACGATCACTTGGAAATTGAAGGTCGTCCTTCTTCATTTTTAGTCGTCTGAAACGTTAGGACGACTGCTAATCTGGGCCCCTGCACGCACGCACGCACACAGCTCTCTTCATCTGCTCTGACACACACTTTTTTTTTCTTCTTTCTTTTTCTTTTTTTAATATTTATTTCAGATTTTTTCCCTGTTTTTTTCTCCCAGTTTGGTTGCCAATTGAACCCTCTATTTACTTCAATTCCCCACCCTCACGAGTCCGTCGCCCGTCCTCCGGGATCGAGACACACATTCCAGGTTGAGTGTTCCCGCCTCTTTCGAGACGGGAAATCTTCCACGGACTCCTTAACCTTCTCCTCGACGAACTCGTGCCGGCTCTCCCTCCCCCCTCCCCTGGAGGCGGACAGCCAAATGCCGCCTCCGATCGGGCTGACGACCAGGGCCGGTCTGGTAGAGACGTGGGTTTCAATCCGCGTCTCTGACGGGCAGTGCACACCACTCCGAATCGTGGTGCGTTAGACCGCTGCGCCATCCGCCAGGCTTGAGAAGATTTCTCATGACAGGAAGACCCAGTTCAAACAAGCATCTCATGTCTGCAGTGGGTCCCTGTTTGCTGAAGTGAGTCTAATGAGACTTTGGTGTTTTGGTATTAAAAAAATGTAAACACAAAAGAATATCAGAGCCTAGAAAGAAAACGCATTCTGGCAGAATATCCGGTCAATGGCAAAAGCTTAAATCAACGATCCTGAGCAAATACCGCCTCAGTGATCACAGAGCTAGCCAGGGAGAATCGGCTCTGTGATCACTGTGAAACAACAAAGGCTCATTCATCCTTCATTAATTCATTATCTAACCCGCCTATTCCTGGTCAGGGTCGCGGGGGGGCTGGAGTCTATCCCAGCATGCGTTCCGGGCGAGAGGCAGGAATACACCCTGGACAGGTCGCCAATCCATCACAGGGCACACACACCATTCACTCACACACTCATACCTATGGGCAATTTAGACTCTCCAATTAGCCTAAGGTGCATGTCTTTGGACTGTGGGAGGAAACCGGAGTACCCAGAGGAAACCCGCGCAGACAGGGGGAGAACATGCAAACTCCACAAAGAAAGGCCCCCGGCCGGGATTCGAACCCCGGACCTTCTTGCTGTGCGGCGCCCACAGCAGAGGCTGAGACACAAATTTGCTTTCGAATACACTGTAGTAAATACTCCCAGGTAAGGAAGATATGGTTCAGAAGGATAATCACTGCCCTACCCTCCTACGGAAACATGACAGATGCAGAAGGCATTCCAGCCCCCGGCCCCACTAGCAGCCAGCGCTCTGCATGGCAGCGATGGGAAGCTCTGAATAGTTCCAAATCATTCAGTTAAATCACTGTTATGGTGCCTATTAATGTAATATTTTTATCAATTTCACTTAGATTTGTATAATCACTACCACTGCTCTCTAACACATTCTTGTTCAATGGTTTTCTCACTCAGTTCCTCCTTCCAGTCTGTTTTCACTTGGCTGTGATTTTGGTCAACTAAATGGAGGAGCTGCTCAACCCAGAAATAGTTAGCAGCTAGCCCACATTTGGATAATATGGGGTGCAAAAAAAAAAAAAAAAGGCAAATGACTATATCAACAAGACTTCTGAAGGGAAGGGCTTGCACAACCCAAAAGTAAACATTCATTTCTTTTTTTTTAAATGCATGACTTCAATTCTCACCTCATATTCAGAGGGACAAAACAAACATGATTTGGGTTCGGGTCTAGTGCCATTTTGTGATTTTATTCTAAGCCATTTTCAAAGAGAGAGGAAGGGAGAAAAGAAGTGTTGGAGAAAGTGTGTGTGTGTAGGTAGGACTATAGGAATGTGATGGGGAAAGAGAGAGTGTGTGTGTGTGTGTGTGTGTGTGTATAGGTAGGACTATAAGAATGTGATAGAGAAAGTGTGTGTGTGTGTGTATAGGTAGGACTATAAGAATGTGATAGAGAAAGTGTGTGTGTGTGTAGGTAGGACTATAAGAATGTGATAGAGAAAGAGTGTGTGTGTGTGCGTAGGTAGGACTATAAGAATGTGATAGAGAAAGAGTGTGTGTGTGTGTGTGCACATGGGCGTGTGTGTAGGTAGGACTATAAGAATGATAGAGAAAGATTGTGTGTGTGTGTGTGTAGGTAGGACTATAAGAATGTGATAGAGAAAGAGTGCATGTGTGTGTGCACATGGGCATGTGTGTGTGTGTGTGTGTGTGTATGTAGGTAGGACTATAAGAATGTGATAGAGAAAGAGTGTGTGTGTGTGTGTGTGTGTGTGTAGTGTGGTGTCCCCAGGGGTTGGGCGACACACACGGACCTTGCAGAGGGCGTAGGCAAGTTCAAGAACCAGGAGGAGGCAGTATTCAAAACCAAAATGATAATTTATTATACTAACAAACACAAAACAAAGGGTGGGGTCTTCAGGGGAATACAAATACAAAGTCCACAAATCCTTTCTCGTCGTCAATGTCCAAATCCAATCCAAAATCCAGTTCAGTTCCGTAATCCAGTCCGTTGTCAAAATCCAAAGGGGGTCCTCAAAACAATCCAATTTTCATACACCAAAAACGCTCCAACAATCACTCTTTCTCCGAATACTGGCTGGTCAACGACTTCACAGTATTCACTCTTACAAACACCCAGCAACTCCTTCCCACACACGTTCCTACTCCTCTCCCAGTGTGATGGGAATCAGCCCTTTAAATAGGCCTCAAAATGGCTTTCAGCTGGTCATTAGTCCCATCACTTGACTTGACTCAGGTGTGACTGTGGCCTGCTGGGAAATGTAGTGTTTCCTGGCTCCCATGTGTTGTAGGCCAGGCAGCCATTTTGTTGTGCAGCCCCTTGGGCTGCCACAGTAGGTAGGACTATAAGAATGTGATAGAGAAAGAGTATGTGTGTGTGTGTGTAGGTAGGACTATAAGAATGTGATAGAGAAGGAGTGTGTGTGTGTGTGTGTGTAGGTAGGACTATAAGAATGTGATAGAGAAAGAGTGTATGTGTGTGTGTGTGTGTGTGTGTGTGTGTGTAGGTAGGACTATAAGAATGTGAGAGAGAAAGAGTGTGTGTGTGTGTGTGTGTGTGTGTGTGTGTGTGTGTGTAGGTAGGACTATAAGAATGTGATAGAGAAAGAGTATGTGTGTGTGTGTGTGTGTAGGTAGGACTATAAGAATGTGATAGAGAAGGAGTGTGTGTGTGTGTGTGTGTGTGTAGGTAGGACTATAAGAATGTGATAGAGAAAGAGTGTATGTGTGTGTGTGTGTGTGTGTGTGTGTGTGTAGGTAGGACTATAAGAATGTAATAGAGAAAGAGTGTATGTGTGTGTGCACATGGGCGTGTGTGTGTGTTTGTGCAGGTAGGACTATAAGAATGTGATTGAGAGAGAGTGTATGTGTGTGTGCACTTGGGCGTGTGTGTGTAGGTAGGACTATAAGAATGTGATGAGAACAGCCCATTCAGCCCATGTTACCCACTGTCTAGAGATGATCCTGCATCCTGCACGGTGTTAAACCTCTTCTTTTCAAAACATTTCGTAGCATCCTCAAAGAATTCCATGAAATTTGTTGAGCATACTCTCCCTCTGTGAAAACCGTGTTGGCCATCCCTGATGACGTCTGTTCCACAAAAACTAAAATGTTCCAGAAGACTGAACCCAAAATCTTCACGAGATGCAAGTTAAATGAATGAGCCTGAAGTTTCCTGGATTAGTGTAGTGCCTCCTGCTTAATATTGATATTACAGTACCTAGTTTCTGCTCTCAAAGTGTACAACTTGCAGGCCTATAACTGTAGTTTGTGTGTACCTTATCAACAGCAATTAAATCCATATTGATGCACAGTGCAAATGAGCCCCCAAAGTGAACAGCTAGTGAGTAAATTCTATACAGTAGTTTCTGTTTTGTATTATGTTTTAGACTCCAAGAAATCTTTTCACACATCTTTGCCACCGAGCTGATATGGATTTGACCATTAATCAGCCGATATTTGCAAGTATTTAGGCATCTTCAGTCCATCTTTTTAATCTGTGGTGATACAATTCAAAGTTTCTTCATTCCTGTAAAGGGCAGAGAGTTTCACAAAAATATCATCATAAAAGGCATCTGTGGAGCATATTAGCCTTGAGTTTACACATAGTAACCTAATGCTAATAATACAACACCTTTTGCTTGTTTTGATCAAATATAAACCATCAAACTAATTGTGTTTCTAAATATATAAATCAAGTGCATATACTGTAATTACTGTTTTTATTATTTAAAATATGGCAACCTCAATATACCCATACTATTCCTACCTTCTAAAAAGTGATTCCAGAACAAAGGCTCTATAAGTGGAGATTTGTTGTCACCCGGTGGCCAATTCGTGTAATTTCATATTCCTTGTATCCCAGCACACAAGTGTACATTTTACATTTTACATTTTAAGAGGTGAAACCTGATTTTTGCTATTCGTGTATCCTTTTGGATCTTTAACATGAATTCGGCCATGGAAAATGAAGAGTAGCCGATGCACAAGTTCAAATACATCTCTGGATAAAAGAAAACGCTGCACATTCCTGTGATGTAAATAATTTTAAATCACCAATAAATTGCTATTCCAAATGTAGATAGCAGTCAGACTCCAAGCGACACTACCTCCGAATGTGGAGTGCCAAATGAAGAGTGGAATGGAAATGTTTCTCATTATAAAAAAATAAGACCCCTTAATTAAAGTTTTTTATTTTTATCATACCACTTTATTTATGGAGTTGTCACTGCCTCATCACCAGGGGTCATGCAAATGCTTTGCTGCCAGTATCACATCGCTGTCCCAGTCTTTTAGAATAAGTAGATAGAAATTCTCATAATCTGATGGTTTCTCTCAGTTTATAGTCCCCGTCATCCTAAAACCAGCCTCAGTCAATCGTGCACTCTTCAGCAAGGTCATTGTAGATTGGTATTACAATGCATATGATGCATTGGGCATACGGAACCCAGAGGCTGTGAATGCAGTGATGCGAAGAGGCTCAGAGAGCCACAAGGTCTGCTGGTTTTTGTTTCCAACAGACCTTGTTGCACAAGTTGGTAACAAACACCTGAAACAATATATTATATTTTTAGTATCTTGAGCACATGTGTTTTCGTAGTTTTATATCAGGATTTGCACACCCCAGCATCTAATAAATGCATTTTACTTTTACTTAAAGACATATCAGGGAATTTCATGTGAATTTAGAAAATTTGAGAAAATGTCAATGACCGTCTATCAAATCTATGTTATGGGCTCTATTAAAATAGAAATTTGGAGGGCCTCCCTCGTGGTCCAGTGGTTTAAAAGTCCGACGCTGGCCACGGCGACCGGGGTTCAATCCAAGGGCCGCGCCAGAGTTGGCTTTGGCCAGGAGTGCCACTGGGGGCGGCAATTGGCTGTCCGCCCCAGCGAGGGGGGAAGGAAGCCGACAGGACGTTCGCTGCACACAGGAGTGACTCTGGGGTGCTGGAGTTACAGTCGACAGCATGACGAATGCCATTTCGGAGGAGACGATACTTCGCCTTTGTCACTGCCAGTCACAGGGAGGGATTAACCTGAAAATAGCGTGAATGATTGGTTACCAAATTGGGAGAAAAACTGGATAAAATCAGAAAACAAAATAAAAAAAGATTAATTTGGCTATATTTGGGTGATTTTGACTCCTGTCAAAAAAACGGTGACACAATAACAATGTTGAATCAAAATGTTGAAGATGCCACGTGACTCCAAACAATGTCAGAGAATGACCCACGTCATCCCGAAGTGTCATTTATTTTTGTGCATCTTTCTTTACATTACGGAATTGTTTAGCATTTGCTTATATCTACAGATTACCTGAATTTGTGGATACATGTAGCCTATTCCACTCTTCGTCCTCCTTACCCGAATTAAAGGAATATTGTCCTCAAAAATATCCGTTAATCTGATCTGCGCAGATCAGGTTCTGAATGCTCATGATTACGTACCAAAGTTTGCACCGAACTGACGTTTGTTTGCTAGACTTTATGTAACCGTTTAGAAGCATAGGTAATGTACAGGTCCGGGTCTCACTTATGGAGCAAACAGCACTACTGAAACAGTAATATCATTTAAATATTTTATTAGTAGCAATTTTTTTTCTTCTTCATTTTTCTCTTTTGTTTAAAATATCATAGTAGGAGCAGGTAGTAAACAAAACAAAACAAATATAACATATACGACAATGAAATGTTCACGTACACTATGCACTGTAAACTGCGAGGCTGTGTGAGAGGAAGTAGCTACACATCGTTCTAACCCTATGACCCACAGGCCCATTGGACCACGGCGCATAAAGAAAATAAGATAAATATTACAAAACGAGGCAGGTGCGTAGAAAATAAATACAATGCCCGCACTGCCCGCGGATCCTAGTAAATAAATATCAAATGCTACAGTGCATTACATGTATGGTGTACAGTTCAGTTGCTTCCAATGCATACAATAAGCGTGATCAAAACACGCTGCGTTGCAGTCAGTACCATTGATTCTAAAAGAAACACAAATAAAAATACGAATTAAGACCAACGTTACAGACACACTCGCCCTTTAAACACACACACATACGTTGTCCTAAAGCACTGTACTCTTAAGCAACACATCCGTCACAGTTTATTACACAATTTAAATAATACAGATAATACTAAAATCACTCAAATAACATACCGTAAATCCAAAACACTTGTGTGACCAGCGACCACACTCCCGTCCAGATCCCCGGACCGCTAACTCTCACGGTAATCTGTGAGGGAGGCAATACACCTCATTCAATACACTGGGCTCGCATGGATTATCGGTAGGCCTAGCTACGTGTCAAAATAAATAACGTCGGAACAAAACAGCCCCATACCTTGCTATCGGGTGACGTCTATCCTTCACCCACACTACAGTACAGTCAGCCTAAATTAGACGACTAGGCTACCAACCACCACATACGGTTACAATAAACAGGCTATTTCATTTCAGCTACCTCACCATTTTAGGAGCTAAAAATGTATTCATTGACATGATCATTACAACACTGTACTTACAAGTACGATCGATTTCTTTAACAACCCCAACCAGGGAATGCAGTAAGTCTGACCCAGGTAGAAAGCCTCACTCCATACAAAGTGCCGATGTCCCGCCAGAATGTGTCCGCTTGCCAGAATGTGTCCGGGTGATGTCATCGGGTGATGTCATCAGAATTTTGGACTGTAGTTGCTATGCCAACATGACGAGCTCGCATTCCTGAGTGAGAAAACCCGGAAGAATGTGTCTGGGTGTCCGGGTGATGTCATTTAGCTACGAATAAACTGTACAGCTAAGTTAGGTGCCTTGCTACGAACATAATATATTAATTATAATATATAATTATATAGCCAGCTAGCTACGAAGATAATAATATGCATTGTCTGTTCAGCTGTACAGCTAAGCTATATTCGGTGAACCGGTGCTATCGATGAATGGGGAGTAACTTAGCGTCTTGGCTCCTATTCAAATGAATGGGGAGCAAGTTAGTGTTTTTCTGAGTTCTTGTAAGCGGCTTTCCCGGCTGTTTTGGACCGCGACAACGTCCTGGTTAATGAGCTGGGATGTCACAGCGACAAGCTAGCTACTTTTACCCCGAGAAAACGGCCGGGAAAGCCGCTACATTAAATATGTCAAACCGGTGCTATCGGCTCCCATTCAAATGAATGGGGAGCAAGTTAGCCTTTTTCCGAGTTCTTGTAAGCAGCTTTCTCTGCAGCACTCCATCAATCAGACCTTTATGGTAGCACTTGGCATTCAGGCCAAAAAGTTCAATTTGTGTCTCATCAGACCAGATAATCTTTTTCCTGATGCTCTTAGAGTCCTTTAAGTGCCATTTGGCAAACTCCAAGTGGGCTTTCACTCAGGAGTAGCTTCCGTCTAGCCACTACCATAAAGGTCTGATTGAGATGCAGAGATGTTTGTCCTTCTATCAGGTTCTCCCATTGCTGCAGAGGAACTCTGAAGCTCTCTGAGAGTGGCCATTGGGTTCTTGGTCACCTCCCTGATCATGGCCCTTCTTGCCCGGTTACTGAGTTTGGCCAGACGGCCAGCTCTAAGAACAGTTGTGGTTGTTCCAAACTTATTCCATTTCACAATGATGGAGCCCACTGTTCTCCTGGGTGCTTTCAATGCTTTAGCAATGTTTTTATACCCTTCCCCAGATCTATGCCTCAACACAATTCTATCTCGGAGGTCTATGGAGAGTTCCTAGGACTTCATGGCTTGGTTTTTACTCTGACATGCACTGTCAACTGTGGGACCTTATATAGACAGGTGTGTGCCTTTCCAAATCATGTCCAATCAATTGAATTTACCACATGTGGACTAGAATCAAGTTGTAGAAACATTTCAAGCAGTATCAGTGGAAACAAAATGCACCTCAGCTCACTTTTGGGTGTCATATCAAATGGTATGCACACTTGTGTACATATGATATTTTACATTTAGATTTTTTATAAATTAGCACAAATGTCTAAAAACCTGCTTTCACTTTGTCATTATGGGCTATTTTGTGTAGAAATTTGAGACAAAAAATGAACTTAATCTATTGTACAATAAGTCTGTAACGCAATGAAATGTGGAGAGGGTGAAAGGGGTGTGCAGACTTTCCGGCTTGACTGTATATGACATAGGTTAGTGTACCAGATTTCCCCCTATACGATTTAGTAATGAGATTGTCACTCTTAATGCACAAGCATCCACTGTAGACCCGTTTTAACCTCACAAATGAGTCTCGCGACGCCAGTTGTCAGGTTATAAGGGATAATCAACGAGTAGGTGTGCGTTATACGGTTTTAAGGCACGACGTGGAGGCAAAGAACCACCCGATGCGCAGCGGAGTGCCTTTAAACCGTATAACGCACACCTACGAGTTGATTATCCCGCTTATACCATGGTCATTTGCCAACAATATTAAATAAAAGCATTCGCAAATACCAAAGAATATGTGCCATGTACTCATATTTTCAAGAAATATGTTATTTATGCTTTGCTCACTGCTGACGTTCATATAGTCCCTCTGCGCTGCCTAGCCACTGCTTGACACACCACCCGTCACTTGACTGATGCAAGTGACATGACCCAGAAAGCAAACTTTATGCTAGCAACCCTTTCTGTCAATAACTTTGCCTATGGTTAACAAACAGTGAATATAATCTGACAGTATGTTTGACGAAAAGGCTGGCTTGCTTGCCAGACATCTCATTGTCCCCAAATGAAGAACTTTTTTCACGTTGAATATGTGTGGTAGCTAGCCTACCCTATCACTGTCAGAGCCTATAATAAACTAAACACTAGTGTCTCTGGGGCAAGGTTTGCAACAATGTTGCTGACCAGGTAGGACGGTGCTAGCGTAGATCTCACCAAAAAGATAGTAGGCTAGATCTTGGCTACATTCATCAGAGTGTAAATAGTAGGCTATGTTTGCTATGATGGTTATTTTGTTCAAAAGGATCACACCATGTCATGACCCAGTCATGACAAAATTTTTATGATGCATGCAGAGACATTCGCTGAATTGATAGGGTAAATAAGAGACATACCATTGGTTTGTTAGTTCATCAATTTCATTGGTTCATTTTTATTTCAACTCTGTTGCATGCACTGTTCACGCACCACTGTTCCATACACCCATGCTCTGTTCACGCACTTTATAATTAGTTGCACCTGTTTGGGTCGTGTGATTCAAAAGATAGTTTCTTAACGGTCATGAACTATTAGCTGACCTACAGTAGTTACAGCTTGATAGCGCATTAATTTAGATCGGTGATTAAACTTCGGCTGAACTACCTGTGCATTATACGGTTTTAACACACACCTGCCGGCCAATCAGAAAAGAGTATTCACCCAGGCCATGGTATAATGTGATATAGTCGCTGTCCTCGCAGATATCCAGGGTTCTACATTTGTTACAAGGCACGATAAACTTTATATATCTAGGTGGGCGTGGTGCACAGACACAGACAATCTGTATTGCTGTCGTTTTGTTGTCCCTAAGAATTTTTTTTCCTGCCAAGTTATTGCATCTTCTCATTTGAAGCCTATCTCTGCTATTACAGGATTTAAAACTATTTTAACCAATTTAAATTACCTCACATCATCAATCAATCAATCAATCAATCTTTATTTTTGTATTGCGCCATTTACAAACAGGTTGTCACACAGCGCTTCACAATTGACATTTTCCAGAGGGAATCAAAAAACCAGAAAACCATTAGAGCCAATGTGGGAAACTGGAAAATTATTCCCTGACCCCTTAAAAGGCGGTCGAGATGAACTCCTGGAAAATGGTGGGATACAGAGAAAAACAGATAGTCCTTGAGGCTCATGAGGCTTAACAGACCACCGGAAGGGCATTCTTCGGCATCCTAAGTGTAGGGGTGGGGTGGACCTCATCCCTCCAGATACCAGGGCAGGGCGGGGGATGGAACCAGCAGCTAGGGTCTGGGCCAGCGGCATCCGGCTAACACATGGCAGGGGGGGGGGTTGACTCTGGGGCAGGTGAGCTCCGGGCAGGTGCCACGAAGCCGGGGAGAAAAGAGGAAAGGTGCAATTATGACTATGATAAATATCACACCGGATCAGGGGAAAGAGTAGAGTGATAAC
This sequence comes from Aldrovandia affinis, assembly GCA_029706075.1. Classification (NCBI taxonomy): domain Eukaryota; kingdom Metazoa; phylum Chordata; class Actinopteri; order Notacanthiformes; family Halosauridae; genus Aldrovandia; species Aldrovandia affinis. The sequence continues at coordinate 494,115 of JAINUG010000168.1, forward strand.
ACTTTTGCACCAGCAGAAGTAATCTAGGGCAGCATAACTAATTAGGTGAGTGGCACAGGGAGCACGCAGCCATGAGGGCACTCAGAGACCCTATCACCACATCATCAGCAGTTCTGATAAGGGCGGATCATCACTTATGATTGGTGACAGTAAGGATAGCTCATTGCATCAGAAGGCTCTATTGCTACATTGCTCCACATCTGCACCTAATGACTATAAGAAAGACTAAAGAGATGTGTTTTTAACCTAGACTTGAAAATTGAGACCGTGTATGACTCCTTCACAGAGACGGGTAGACTGTTCCACAGTAAAGGCGCTCTATAGGAGAAAGCTCTGCCACCTGCTGTATTTTTTGATATTCTAGGGACTACCAAGTTGCCTGCATCTTGTGAATGAAGCGAACGTGGGGGATTGTAGGGATGAAGTAGATCAGTCAAATAAGAGGGTGCAAGTCCATGCAAAACCATATAAATTAAGAGGAGTACCTTATAGTCTGCACGATAGTTTATAGGAAGCCAGTGAAGTGACGCTAACACAGGACTAATGTGCTCATATTTCTTTGTTCTAGTCAGGATCCTTGCAGCAGCATTCTGTACGAGTTATAGGCTCCTGAGTGAGGTATTGGCCAGACAGTAATGCATTGCAATAATCTAATCTAGATGTAACAAAGGCATGTACCAATTCTTCTGCATCTATTAATGACAGGAAGCCCCTAATTTTGGCAATATTCCTCAAGTGAAAAAAGGCTACTCTGGAAATGTTTTTGATGTGACTATCAAATGAGAGACCAGGATCTATAGTAACACCAAGGTCTTTTACCACCAAACTTGCAGCAACAGAGCAACCACCCAGATTCAGAGATAAATCAGATAACCCTCTTCTGAGGTTTTTGGGCCCCAAGACCAACATCAGTATTCAACAATAGAAAATTATCTGACATCCAGTCTTTTATGTCTTTAAAACAGGCCTCCAACTGTTCGAATTGTCCTTCGCCAGGTTTCATTGATAGGTATAATTGTGTGTCATCTGCGTAGCAGTGAAAATGTACGCCATGTTTACGAATGACATCACCAAGTGGCAACATGTAAAGGGAGAACAACAATGGCCCCAAAACAGAACCTTGAGGGACACCATATTCCACCTTGATGCGAGCAGAGGGCTCATCATTTTACTGCACAAATTGATACCTATCCGACAGGTAGGATTTAAACCAGGAGAGTGCCTGTTCATGCATTCCAACTAGGTTTTCAAGTCTGCTCAGAAGAGTTTGGTGGTCTATTGTGTCAAACGCAGCACTTAAGTCCAAAAGCACAAGAATAGAGACATCCACGGTCAGCTGATATCAGTAAGTCATTGACAACTTTAATAAGAGCAGTCTCAGTGCTATAGTGTTGCCTAAATCCTGACTGAAAAGTTCCATAGACGTCATTTGATTTCAGGAATGAAGTCAATCTCTGAGCTACAGCTTTCTCTAGAATCTTTGAAAGAAAAAGATTAGAAATTGGCCTGTAGTTCTTGAGATTTTTGGGGTCAAGGTTTGGTTTCTTTAAAAGTGGATTAATTACTGCCACTTTTTGAGAATTTGGCACATAGCCTGATGAAAGAGACAGATTAATAATGTCTAGCATGGGTTGCCCCATAACAGGAAGAAGTTATTTAACAAGTTTTGTTGGGATTGGGTCTAATTGGCAAGTAGATGGTTTGGAATGCAATGAGAAGGTCCACAAATCATTCTGTTAAGAGTGGTAGTAATAATAATAATGAACATAATAATATAATGGACATGTATATATATGATTATAAGAACATAATCTCAATGTATATTATGACCTACAATGTGTGTGACACATTTATGACATTTACCTCAGCTCACAACTTTCTAGAATGAAAGGGGGGGGGTCTTGTGATGAAAGTGAACAGCTATTTTTAGAGGACTATTCAGACAATGACATGTGATAGCAACTGACACAAATCAGCGAATAAGGCACCCAGATCTTTCTATAGCTCTGTTAGTTATTTGAGGATCATTATGGCGCTGTTGATGTTTAATGTACAGTGCATTTGGAAAGTATTCAGACCCCTTCACTTTTTCCACATTTTGTTATGTTACAGCCTTATTCTAAAATGGATTACATTCATTTTTTCCGTCATAAATCTACATACAATAGTGACAAAGCAACAACACGTTTTTAGAACATTTATTTAAAAAAAAAAAAAGGAAATATCACATTTGCATAAGTATTTAGACCCTTTGCTATGACACTTGAAATTGAGGTCAGATGCATCCTGTTACCTTTGATCATCCTTGAGATGTCTCTAGAACTTCAATCAATCAATCAATCAAATTTTATTTATATAGCACATTTAACATGACGCTCGTCAACCAAAGTGCTTTACAATACAGGTAGACTAAGGGTAAAAATAAACAGAAAATAAACAACCAACAGACATACAAAGGAACAGAACAACACGTCAAAACAAACAAGGCAGAAGTCAGTGTGAGTCAGGGAACGCTAAAGAATACAAGTGAGTTTTGAGCTTAGATTTAAAGGACTCGATGGAGGGGGCAAATCTGATGGACATGGGGATGCTGTTCCAGAGGTCAGGGGCCGCGACAGCAAAAGCACGCCCCCCCTAGACTTGAGGTTGGACTTACGGGTGGTTAGGAGACCCTTATCAGCAGATCTGAGGGCCCCCTGACGTTGGTATAGGGGGTGAGGAGGTCTGCTAGGTAGGAGGGGGCCTTACCATTTAGAGCTTTGTAGACAAATAAAATAACTTTAAAATCTATCCTATAGCGTACTGGGAGCCAATGAAGGGAGGCAAGGACAGGGGTGATATGAGCTCTCTTCCGAGTACCTGTGAGCAATCTAGCAGCAGCGTTGTGGGGTAGCTGTAGGCGGGCCATGGTCGACTTATTAAGCCCCAGGTACAGGGAGTTACAATAATCAAGTCGTGATGATATGAAGGCATGAATGACTCTCTCAAGGTCTGAGGGGGAGAGAATGGCCTTAATCTTAGCTATGGTCCGGAGCTGGAAGAAACATCCCTTCACCACCGAGTTCACCTGCCTATCAAAGTGAAATTCAGGGTCGAAGAACACGCCCAGGTTTTTAACAAAGGGCTGAACTAGGACAGACAGGTTACCCAGGCTGCTGGCCATCACACTGGTTTTGTTTGGGGGGCCGAAAAGGAGGATTTCACATTTAGACTCGTTGAGTTGTAAGAAATGTTGTGCCATCCAGCATTTGATGTCATCTAGACAGGATCGGAGGCTGTCAACACTGGACTTGTCATTGGGTTTCGTGGGGAGATAGACCTGAGTGTCGTCGGCATAACAATGGAAAGAGATGTTGTGTTTCTGAATGACTAAACCAAGGGGCAGCATATACAGGGAGAATAGAATAGGGCCAAGGATGGAGCCTTGTGGGACCCCGCAGGAGAGAGAGGCGGAGGGGGAGGAGCAATTGCCGATATTAACAGAGAAGCTTCTATCACTGAGGTAGGAAGTGAACCAAGATAGAGCTGTGCCACTGACACCAACTGCCTGGCAGAGACGATCGATAAGGATGTTATGGTCTATCGTATCGAAGGCAGGTCTATCGTACACTAAGGTCTAGGAGCATAAGGACAGCACAGTCGCGGTTGTCAGTGGTGAGAAGCAGGTCATTGGTGACCTTGAGCAGGGCAGACTCTGTGCTGTGGTTGGCTCAAAAGCCTGACTGAAATGTATCCAAGATGTTATTCAAGTGCAGGTAGGGAGACAGCTGGGAGAGAATAACCTTTTCAAGGACCTTTGACAGAAATGGGAGCTTGGAGATTGGCCTGTAGTTATTGAGCTGGGTGAAGTCTAGGTTGGGTTTTTTTCCAGAAGGGGCTGGACCACTGCATGTCTGAAGCAGGTTGGAACGGTACCAGTGACTAGGGAGGTGTTAATGATAGAGAGGATGCTGGGGCCAGTTGTGTGAAATACTTCTTTCAGAAGAGCAGAGGGAACTATGTCAAGGGGGCAGGTGGTCGGTTTCATAGCTGAGACTATATCTGTGAGAGCAGAGAGAGTGATAGGTTGAAAACAGGCCAGGTTGGATGAGCAGAGCGGTGAGACATCTAGGCTACGTGCAGGTGGTGTGATATTACTTCTGATGTCCTCAACTTTGTTGATGAAGAATTTAAAAAATTCCTCACATTTTGTTGGAGACACATCCAGGCTAGTGCTAGAGGGGGGGCTGATGAAAGAGTTAATGGTGGCAAAGAGGGTCTTGGGGTTTTGAGAGTTGCGGATGAGGTCTGAAAAGTATGCGGCTCTCGCTGCTTTAACTGCTAGCTGGTATCTGATGCGAATGTCTTTAAGCATTTCGAAGGAAACATGGAGTCTATCCTTATTCCACTTACGCTCTGCTCTCCTGTACTCTCTCCTCTGGGCTCTAGTGGTGTCATTTAGCCACGGCTGGCCTTTAGACTTTGGCTTTTTCTGTCTAAGGGGGGCTACTGAGTCCAGAATGGAGAGGCAGGTGGAATTAAACAGGGATGTAAGTTCATCTATGTTAAGGTGGGAGGGAGAGGCTTCAATAGTGCCGATGTTAGGGGCAACTAAGCAGGCGGAGGAGAACTTATTGGCAGTCAAGGGGTTAATGCTGCGGGAGGGACGCACAGGGGAGGGGGGTCTGGGTGGAAGGAGAGAGAGAGAGGAGGTGAACATAACAGCATAATGATCAGAGGAGCATGCATTTTCATCTACATTTACATTAGACACTGAAAAATCATGAGTTAGAACTAGGTCAAGCTTATGGCCTAGTTTGTGGGTGGCAGTAGTGGTATGCAAAGTGAGTTCAAACGAGTCAATCAGTTCCATGAAATCAGACACCATAGGCTTGGATGGGCAACAAACATGAACATTAAAATCACCAAGAATCAGGATTCTGTCATGGTTGGACATGATATTTGACAGGAACTCGGAAAAATGGGAAATAAAGTCCTTGCTGCTAGGAGGCCGGTAAACGAGGGTGATTAGGAGGGGTTTGTCCAAATCAGCCATGGTCAACTGTACTTCAAAGCTGGAAAATTGCGCACAGTTCACAACACGGCAGTTTTTAAACACCAAGGCTAGGCCACCCCCTTTTCCGGATGATCTGGGTGTGCTAAAAAAGTTACAGTCACTAGGACACATTTCCACAAGATGAGCAAAATCATCAGGCAGGGGTAACCCATGTTTCAGTCACCATCAAGAAATGCAACCCGTTTTTGGTCGCAAAGTCATTGAGGACGAACGTCTTGTTGGAGATGTGGTTCGCGTTGATAAGCGCCATCTTCACCTCGACAGGAGTCGGGACTACGGCAGTGGCTTCATGGTCCGACGGCGGCGGCATCCATGCCAGCGGGCGAAGGTTGTGCAGGACAGCCCCCCCGCGTTTCACGCGTAGCCGTGCGGGGATGTTGAGCGCAGCCTGGGGCAGTTCATCCCGGACTGGCCACACCGGGCGAAGTGAGGCGTATCTCGGCTCCATGGAGTGCTGATGGAAGTAGCAGGAGCGCTGGTCAGATCCGTCGTCAAAGAGGTGGAGGGGAAAGCTCGATGGAGAGATGGAGCATGAACGAGCAAGGTATCTCAGCTTGACCAAGGCACCTGCACGCTTACCCCGCCTCCTGAGTCTCTTTTTACGGTGAGAACCGCAGTGAGAAGCCCAAAACTGCCTCCGGTAGACGAGGAAACGGGCAGTGGTGAGCATTCCCGTCTTCAGCATACAATGTAGTTAAATCCACCAAAGAAGCTCGAATATTCGGTAGCGTCTGGGGATCGTAGACTATAATGCCTTGCACAACACGCACATACGAGGACACAATCAGAGATAGAAAAAATAAAAATAAAAAATAGCAGCAAGCGACGAGCAGCCGTAAACATAGGCGCGGCCAACTTGACAACTAGCTAGCTAACTATCAGTCATGCTTGACGCAAACACAGCGTATCTAGCACTAACGGGTTAGTTGACCAATATAATATCTAATAGCTAATATCGCTATAGCTCTGGCTAACAGCATACATTACATGTACAAGCACTGCCACGCCCATACACTGTCACAGCTCTGCACTCTTTCCTGGGAATTGTCAGGTTTTGCCGTGACTTCATAGATAGCTACAGCAAATTAGCTGCTCCACTCTATAAACATTTAAAAGACAACCCGGCAAAGAACAATTTGTTAGAATGGGATGCTGCATCACAAATGGCCTTTATAGGTTTGAAAAACGCCCTCACTTCGGCTCCCGCTTTACGCAGTCCAGATCACACACAACCCTTCATCATTAAGGTAGTGCTTTCAGCTGTTAGTATAAAAGCTGTGCTTATGCAAGAAGTTCATGGCAAACATATCCCAATTGGTTACTTCTCACAGGCACTTACAGTACACCTGTTGAAAGATCATTTGATCAGTGCACAAAACAGATATTGAGAATACACTGGATAGTCACACACACTGAATACAACTCTGGTTTCAATCCACTCATTCTACACACCCCACACACTCCAGTTACATTTCTAATAAGAGGGCAAGTGAAAGGAGTATGGTCCAGTGGTTACAACATTCGACCGGGTTCGATTCCCCGTCGCGCCAGAGTCAGCTCTGGCCGGGAGTGCCACCGGGGGCAGCAATTGGCTGTCTGCCCCAGGGAGGGGGGAGGGAAGCCGACAGGATGTTCGCTGCACACAGGAGTGGCTCTGGGGTGCCGGAGTTACGGTCGACAGCTTGGTGAGTGCTGTCTCAAAAGAGACGATGCTTCGCCTTCGACACCGCTGGTCACAGGGCTATGGCAACAAACTCATAGCATGAGGGGGGGATTGACATGAAAATAGCAGGTGCAATTAGATACCAAATTGGGAGAAAATGGGAAAAAAAATCTGAAACAAAATTTCCTTTAAAAACATACAGGTTAAGCACTCCACAAGCTATTAGTCGGCCAATATGTTACACTATGGGGGGGAGGCACACCATTGCACAGCAATACAACAGCAGGTAACAGAGGAGCCCATTCGTACAACACCACTAGCAGATTCCACTGCTGTGTTTGTAGACGGCTCTTGTTATTAGCAAACGGGACAGTACTATACTGGATGTTGTTGCTGCATGTTGGGCACCCCAGTTGGGAAAGGAGGTGTTGTAAACCTACTGGTTCAGCACAAAACGCAGAAGTTATTGCAGTCATTGCAGCATTACATGAATTCATGGGACGAATACTATTTTCTCAGACAGTGCTTTTGTCTGCAACTCTTTCACTGAATACCTTCCTGTTTGGCAGAAAAGAGGCTCCTGTACTGCCGAAGGGAAACCATTGACTCACCACAATAAGTTACAACAGATTTGGGATCTAACACATGAGAGAGAAAGAGGTATGATGGCCATTTGTAAGGTTACATCCCATCAGAAACACGGCTCCACAACTGAAGGAGACAATAATAACAAAGTTGATCTGATTGCAAAAACAACAGCAGCTGTTTCAGGCATTCCATGGCATTATCTGCCTCCCACTCTCACTGTTGAACCTGTTAAACGATCACAACCTATTGCACTCAATCTACTAGAATGCCAGGCGACAGAAAAATCAATCAGAGAGGTTATTAGTGCCATTCAGCAACAACAACAAATTCCAGAACCCACAGTAGACACCAGATTTGATTATATTTTGTACTACACTAACCCACGACTCGTTTGGGTAACACCCTCTATGATTCGTAAGGAGCTAGCTTTATTCATGTACCAAATCGCAGGTCATGCATCACCAGCAAAGGTAATGGATCTATTGCAGAATTTCTACTGGTGGCCCAGTATAAAATAAGATTTATTGCACTCTGGCACTCTGTCTTATATGTTCTCAGATGAATCCTGCACCTACACATCGCAAGGTTCCCACGGGTACCTCCCACTTGAATGATGCCCATGGGAAACTCTTCAAATTGATTACACAGGTCCACTACTTACAGCGGATATCGCTTACTCCTAGTGGTAATGGACATGTTCACTCACTGGGTAGAGGCATTCCCTACCAGGAGGAGTGACGCTGCTACTACAGCTCGTGTCTTGTGGGAACAGGTGTTCTCATGATGGGGATTTCCAAAACAACTGGAAAGTGACAATGGGGCACCATTTATTTCAGAAATAATGATGCACCTTTGCACTTTCTTAGGGGTGGAAAGACATTTCCACATTCCCTATCTCCTGCAATCCAGTGGTATGGTTGAACAGTTTAATCATACCATAAAACAAGGGCTTAAAAAGGCTGTAATGGAGGCAGCAGACAAATTGAATAAATCTTCCTCAAATTGGGTTTTGGCACTCCCGGGTGTACTGATGGCTATTAGGGTAACACAGGTACGTACTACTGGGTACAGCCCTTTCAAGCTTATGACAAGCAGGCCCATGCAGATTTCACATGCCTCAGGTGTTCCTCTTCCCATTACCACAAGGGCCACACATGATGAGTTTCTTACCCAAGTGCAGCAGGCACTTCAGAGTAAGCTTCTGGATGCTGCTAACAAGATGGGAACAGCACATCATTACTCAGCAAGGGCCTATGCCCCCACACACAGACTGGATTTTCAAATTGGGGATCAGGTGATGCTTAAACATTTTTTAAAAGGGGGGCTGGGAAGCAAACTGGGAACGAGATTATGGACAAACTGGGAGAAACCAATGTGAAATTAGCAATACAAAAGCAGGGTAAACCAATACAGTATTTCTGGTATCATGGTGATCAATGTAAATTATACAACAAAGCTGAGCTTAATACCAATATCATGTGAATGTGATTAAAACTGCATAAGAAATTACAGTCACACTTGGTCTTTCTCTCTCCTACAGAAATAATCAGGATGAGGACGATGCTCCTGTTATTTTGGAGCAGACTCTGGATGGGAGTTAGCATTAAATGGGAAGTTTCTGACATTTTCATAAACAAGAAGCAATGTGTCAAACAAGGACAATACCCCCAGTTGCAGTTTGATTTACCGCCTGGACTTCAAAGCTGCTCCAGCTGAGCCTCCAGCTCCCGCCTTTCCTCGCTCTCCTGATGCCTCAGATGCATGGTTCTCCGCGCAGTGAATGTCTTGTCGGCTTCCCTCCCCCCTCCCTGGGGCGGACAGCCAATTGCCACTCCCGGTGGCACTCCCGGCCAGAGCCGGGACCCCGTGGGAGGCCCCACAAAGGAATAACTTTAACGGCTTTAAAAATTCCACATGTTCCCGTGGGGAAACCTGCCAATATATATTTATATATATACAGTATATGTATATATTGCGGTCGCATTCTTTTGTGTCACTTCAGATAACTCCTCCTATCTAACTCCTCCTATCGTCATGGTTCTATTGAATGACAGGTACCCATGTAGGGGATACTTACGGGTACGGATGGTCACCGTGCTGTGCCGTACTGTACTGTGCAGTGGAAAAATGCCATTAGTGGTTGAAGTGAGCTACCCCCTTTGGCAGTGAAGGACTTTGAGATCATTGAAAGGGGTGAATAATGCAATTTAAATGTATTATTATTATTTATTATTTTATGTTTTTCTCATTTCTAACTTCATTATTTTATTCAGAAATTAAAGCATTAAAGACCAGTGTCAGATTTGAGCTCCTTCACAAAAATTGCCTTGGGCTGTGCATAAATGCAACACACTCAATGGCCACCTTGTGGCAGTATTGTTCAACAAATGCCACACAGATCTTTCTTTAAGATATATTGTTTGGTGTTTCCATTATTAACTGCCAACTGCCAATGTTTTTTTGTTTTTTTTGCACCAGGTAGTTGTCACTCAAATATCCTAAACACCTAGTTATGTATCAAGTTTTAAATATTCTGGCCAATTATAGCATCAGAAATATCACTGCCAGGTTGTCATTTAAACTGGTACCATTCCTTTACTGTTTACTTTTCTGTCTTATGTGCATGGGAATATAGCACCCTTTAAATTTCATTTATTGGCTTGAAATATCCATTTGTCTTCATATTAGGCCCCATTTTGTGAAATAATCACCCGCAGAATGTTGCTGTGTGCTCTAATAATGAAGGGAATCTGAACATACCGAAAACCTTAAGTTTTAATCAGTCCCCAATAACCAAACCTGACTTTCTGAAGCATTGGGCACACAATATCAGCTGACTGGAATTAACATCAATGAGCAATATGCCATGTTAATTATGTATTGAAAGTATTGAAAGTATCTAACCCAGCCAAAAGATGATGTTGTGCCAATAGATTTTGTTTACTGACAGCCCCCCCTCAAGCCAATAGGACAGTATGGGAAAGCAGGAGCAGTGAGCACAGATATATATATGCCATTTATCAGACGCTTTTATACAAAGCATCTTACAGTAATGAATGCATACATTTTTCAGTATATGTGGTCCCAATCAAACCCACAACCTAAGCATTGTCAGCGCCATGCTCTACCTACTGAGCCATACAGAAACATATAGATAGAAAATCTATTCCTCACCGTTCCTCACCCAAGAGGCCACACAACTCACCTACACCCCAGCCAGACCCCTCCACTCAGCCTCCTCCGGCAAACTGACTGTCCCATCCCTCCAGGCACCCGGCAGCCACTCCTCGCGGTCTCGCCTCTTCTCTGTCCTGACCCCTCGGTGGTGGAACGACCTTCCGCAATTGGTCAGGACCACGGAATCACTTGCGATCTTCCGCAAGGGACTCAAAACCCACCTTTAAGACTCCACTACCACTGAATTCTGTACATCTAGCCAATTGTCATCACCACTGCCTACTTGCTCAACACTTCTTGTATATGTATCCCTGCTTACTAACATTTTCCTTCCCAGTGTTTCAGGTATGGTATGCAGCTGCCTGCAACGATGTCTATCGCTGTATTACTGCACTGATCTCTTGCGCGAACTATGATTACTCCTACCATGTATTAATGCACATCTTGTAAGTCGCTCTGGATAAGAGCATCTGCTAAATGCTTAAAATGTAAATGTAAAATGTAAAATAATGGAGAATAGCTTGTACATCTGTAAGAGTTGGTGGCTAACCTTATAAAGCATTTTGCAGAAGTAGGTTGTTTAAGTTGCTCTTAAAAGTGCTTCGCCAAACAGTGTTTGCAGTATGAAATGTTGGGGTAAATCAGAGGGGTATATTACAGATATATCAAATCAACTCATTGTCCCAAAATGCTTAACAGAAGGGAACCCAAGCCTAGACCCCCCCAAAAGCAAGCTTAAGGCGACAGTGGCAAGGAAGTGGCAAGGATAGTGAGAAACCTTGGGAGGAACCAGACTAAAAGGGGGGAGCCCATCCTCTTCTGGCTGGCACAGGGTGTGTCAATATATAGCATGAGTCTGTCCGATAGAAAATGTCTTATTCTCCTGATGACACTAATGTTTTTCACAATTTTATTGGAGACAAAAGAAATCGTATTTTTCCAGGTTAACTTTTTATCTATGAGAATTCCAAGAAATGTTGTAACTGGGACACGTTTTATAGTATTATTGCACAAATAAATGTTTTCTGAAATTCACTTTTCTTTTGTATTTTGGCATGAACAACATAATAACTATTTTTTGCTGTTGAGTGAAAGCTTGAGTTAATTAAGGATATTATTTCATATTAGTGTCTTCAGCAAACAGAATAAAGAATCCACATTTGGATACAAGGTAAAGATCATTAACATAGATTAAAAATAGTAATGGTCCCAGTATGGATCCTTGGGGAACTCAACTCAACATAATATTCATACAAGTAGACTCTGTTCATTCCAAAAACATACTGTTTTGTGTTTTACAGATAACTTCTAAACCATTTAAATCCATTGCCAGCAATCCCATAGCATTGTAATTTGTTCAGTAGTATTTAATGTTCAATAGTGTCAAATGCCTTTGACAAGTGAATAAAAACTCCAATGGTAAATTCATTGTTGTCAAACGCTTTAGATTAGATTAGAATAGATTAGATTCAAATGTATTGTCATTGTACAGTACAGGTACAGTACAGCGAAAAGAAATTTAGTATCTAACCAGAGTGCAAACATGTCAGTAAGTGCTACAATACAGTACTATAAGCAGTAGGTATAATGCTAACAGGCACAGTATTGAATTATTACTATAAATAAGGTAGTGAAAAAGTATACTTGCTATAATGTATATACAGGCTAGTGCAGTTATGTACAGGTAAGTATATGCAGGTATGTACATATGGCAATAAGGGTACAGGTGAGTATAAATATATAAATATATGTATAGGTAAGTAGGTAAGTAACAGTGCTGGTGAATATAAGTATAATATACGGTATATTTTTACAGGATATGAAGAGCAGGATATAAATATAAGTATGGGGCAAATATAAGTAGGCTATAGGATGTGGACAGCAGCATTACACAGCAGTATAGTGCAGCAGTATTATACAGCAAAATTATACAGATTATACAAGGCTATATTACAGTATTGTACATGGATATGTGCAGAATGTAGGTATGACAGAGCTAGTGCGGGTAGTCAGGGGGGTATCCAGAGTCAATGAACAGAGTTACTACATGAAGAGTAATCCATAGTAATCCAGAGTCAGAGTATCCGGAGTGATCCAGAGTCTAAGGTCAAGATACTACGGGGAGGTGGAGAGGGGCAGTCACTGGAGAGGGATGAGGAGGGGATGAGGAGTTCAGGGAGATGACAGCGGAGGGGAAGAAGCTGTTCCTGAGTCTGCTGGACTTGGAACGTAGATTCCTGTAGCGCCTCCCGGAGGGGAGGAGGGCAAACAGTCCATGGTTAGGGTGAGAGGAGTCTCTGATGATGCTGTGAGCCTTCCTCAGGCACCGTCTGTCGTGGATGGACTTGATGGCAGGGAGAGATGAGCCAGTGATGCGTTGGGCAGTTTTCACCACCCTCTGCAGTGTCTTCCGGTCAGAGGCAGTGCAGTTGCCATACCAGACCATGATGGAGTTGGTGAGGATGCTCTCAATGGCACACCGGTAGAAGTTCACCAGGATCTGAGGAGATAGGTGGGCTTTCCTCAGTCTCCTCAGAAAGAAGAGACGCTGGTGAGCCTTCTTGACCAGTGATGAGGTGTTGAAGGTCCAGGAGAGGTCCTCGGAGATGTGGACACCCAGGAATTTGAAGCTGGAGACACGTTTGACCTCCGCCCCATTGATGTGGACGGGGGCGTGAGCGACAGCCCTAGTCTTCCTGAAGTCCACGATGAGCTCCTTAGTCTTCTTGGTGTTCAGTGCCAGGTTGTTGTCGGGGCACCACGTCGCCAGGTGCTGGATCTCCTCCCTGTAGGCCGTCTCATCGTTGTTTTTGATGAGGCCCACCACCGTTGTGTTGTCTGCAAACTTGATGATGGTGTTGGTATCATGCATAGGAGTGCAGTCGTAGGTGAAGAGGGAGTAGAGAAGGGGGCTCAGCACGCAGCCTTGTGGGACGCCGGTGTTCAGGGTTAGGGTGGAGGAGGTGAGGTTGCCTATCCTAACAGACTGGGGTCTGTTGGTCAGGAAGTCATGGATCCAGTTGCAGACGGAGGGGATGATGTCCAGGTCCTTGGTTACCACAAGGTCACCAAGCTTGGAGATGAGTATGGAGGGGATGATGGTGTTAAATACTGAGCTGAAGTCGATGAACAGCATTTGCACGTGAGTGTTGCTCTCGTCCAGGTGGGTGAGGGCGAGTGTAGCGCGGAGGAGATGGCGTCGTCCGTGCTCCTGTTCTCATGGGAGGCAAATTGATGTTTGTCGAGAGATGGTGAGAGGCCAGATTTGAGGTGAGCCAGGACCAGCCTCTCTAAGCACTTCATGATGGTGGAGGTGAGTGCAACAGGGCATAAGTCATTGTGGCTCGTCGCGGAGGAGTGTTTTGGCACAGGCACGATGGAGGTGGTCTTGAAGCACGCTGGGACAGTTGCCTGGGCTAGAGACAGGTTGAAAATGTCAGTGAACACCTCCGTCAGCTGCTCAGCACAGTTCCTGAGCACCCGGCCGGGGATGCCATCAGGCCCAGCTGCCTTACGTGCATTAGTCCTGCTCAGTGCGGTGAACACATCCGTGGAGGAGAGAGTGAGGGGTTGGAGATCAGCAGGGAGAGCAGCCCTGGTGGGCGTCTCCCGGTTGTCTCTATCAAAGCGGGCATAGAAGTTATCAGGGAGGGAGGGGTCAGTTGCGGGGGGGGAGTTGTTGGAGGGTTTGTAGTCCGTCATGGCCTGGATGCCCTGCCACACGCGTCGGGGATCATTGGTGTTGAAGTGATCCTCAACCTTGAGCTTGTGGCTGTGCTTGGCCTGCTTGATTGCCCTGTTCAGGTCAGCCCTGGCTGAGCAGTAGGCCCGCTTGTCACCAGATCTAAAAGCGGTGTCACGTGCTTTCAGCTGTAAGCGGACCTCTCTGTTCATCCACGGCTTCTGATTGGGGAAAGTGGTAATCCGTTTGATGGTGGTGACACTGTCGATGTTGGAGCTGATATGGTCCAAACAGAGGAGGTGTAGGAGTGAATGTCTATGTGGGAGTCTGTGGTGGCCTGGGTGGCAAACAGGCTCCAGTCTGTGGGTTGTAGCCGGCGCTGTAGCTCAGAGTCTGCCCCTCAGGCCATATCTTCACAGATCTGGTCAGGGGCTTAATCCGTTTGATGAGTGGGGTGTACTTGAGTAGTAGGAACAAAGAGAGGTGATCAGACTATTCCAGGTGGGGGAGGGGAACAGCTCTGTATGCCTCCTTTATGTTCGTGTAAACATGGTCTAAAGTTTTGTTGCCTCTTGTGGGACAAGAGACATGCTGATAAAACTTGGGGAGCACAGTCTTCAGGCTGGAGTGATTGAAATCTCCTGCAACGATAAAGGCTGCCTCCGGATGCATTGTCTGATACTTGCTAATGGCAGCATGGAGCTCTTTCATTGCTACCTTAGCATTAGCATCTGGGAGTATGTAGGCTGCAATCACTAGGGTAGCTGTGAATTCCCTAGGCTGATAAAAAGATCAGCATTTAACTACAAGACATTCCAGATTAACAGAGCAGTGACTCTCAACAGTGGAATTGTCTGTGCACCAAGCTTTGTTTACATAAATGCACAGACCTCCTCCCCGTGATTTGCCCGAATCAGCTGATCTGTCCGCTCGGTGTAGCTCGCGTCCTGCTAGCTCAACAGCACTGTTGGGAATTTCGCTATTGAGCCAGGATTCTGTCAATATCATGACGTTGCAGTCCTTAATCCAATGGTGGTTGATAATCCACAGCCGTAGATCATCCATCTTGTTCACCAGAGAGCGAACAATGGCGAGGAATAAGCTAGGGAGCGTCTGCCGGTGTGGTGTTAGCTTTAGCTTAGCCCTTAGGCCTCCCCGCTTACCCCGTCTTTGTTTACGCTCTCTGCGCGGTCGAGGAGCCCGGCCGGCCGGCCGCAATGCAGTAGTAGTCCCGGGTGTGCGAGCGATCTCGCTGGGGAGCGGAAGAACGGCTATAATGTTGTGGGATTGTTGTAATCCAAGGTCCAAAAGATGTTCTCGGGTGTGCGATATTAGTGCAAGACTGTTTTGGATAAACAGATTTACAACTAATAGGTAAATAACTGCTAATTCGCACAATCTGGGTAGATGCTGGGCCTCGCGATGTGCACGCGCCGCCATCTTGGTAAGCTTGGTTAGATACACTATCAGTTAGGTGTATGAGTGCCATGGAGACTGAGTGCTTTTCTCAAAATCCATTGTTACAATTCAGAGATATCAATTATGGTGGGAACAAAACCCAGTATCCACATTGGGTCCCCAGAATAGAGTTTGAGGATCCCTGATCTAATAGATGAACTTATTTGATTCTTCATCTCTAGATCATCAAAGAGTCTTCCAGAGTTTAATTCCAATGTAACAGGTTCTCCGTGACATTATAACCTTGAAAATGTATCACTCATTTAAACAAACTAACTAGAAATGTGTAGACAATTATACTGTCAATTGTAAACAGTCAACCCACAAATCAAGTAACCTAATTCAGCAAGGGGATTTTATGTTTTTCAGATTTATTTTGAAAGACACCAAGAGTGTATGATGATGCTTGCAAAATACGTATTTTTAGGTATCGCCGCCAAGTCTTGTGCTAGCTGATCAACATGGTGGTCACAACAGGCACAATCGGAATGTCAATGTCGATTGATAAGAGAGCAGAAGCACCAAGGACATAGTGTTGACTCCAATTTGATAGATATACACCCCAGCACCGTTTGATAACATGTTCGCAATGGCTATTTGATATCCAAATTTATTAGCCTCCCTCTCCTCTCCTGGTTCTATATTTGTCCTTGTCAGGGTGTTGCCTGAAAGATTTGTGGTGTGCCCTTCCAGGAGAGCAAGTAATCTGGCTGTCTGGCTACCATGTGGGTACGTGCTAGCAATACAGGATGAATTCTACTCTAACAAGTACAGATATCTTCCACAAATCTTACTTCAAAAAGTAACTGTAACACTGTGGTAGTTTTGTATTTGGCAGCCAATGGTACCCCTGGCACTCATCAGTTCTGGGCTCAGTGTTAAAGACTATAGTGCAGTTGTGAGTGGCAAGCTTATTGTGCACAGTGTAACAGTGGGAAGAATGTAACTCCAATCGCATAATGCTTTTCCAATTTTAGTTCCTGATTAGGTACAGGGCTTCAGATAAATTGTTTTCTTGTAAAAGAGGGGGTGAAACTGGTGGTTAGATGCATATACAGCCATGAAATTAATACAGACTGATGTAGGAATGCTTATAAATGAGATGCAGTATTAGCAGTGTTATGTATTCCACCAGTCCTATAAATCATATGATAATTGCACTTATACGATGGCTTGTGTGAAGTTATGACCTTCTTTTTTACCACTCCACTATCTTCAGGCAAGCAGGCTTGTATGAGTGACCAAAGGCAGCTGTTTGCAATTGCAGTGCTAATCCATGAATGGCCTGTTCCCCATAGCACATACTCCATCACTTCTAAGTGCCATTATTGATTTCATGTGATGCTCACTGCACTCTGAATACTGAACACAAGTGGTATTACATGTTAAAACCCATCACTTATCCTCCATGTAACAATCACGAAAGAAATTAAATGAAAGAAAATTATACCAAACCAAGTCTCTCTCCAAAAAGCAAAACACACATAGCCAGGGACAAAGCAACTGAGTCCAAGTGTGAGCAAGGACCAGATCTCCCAAGAATGCAGGAATGTGTCAAATCAAACCCTAGAATTGCCAGACTGAGCTCACATGCCACCACCATGTCACACTTTAAGTGTTTGAGTAGGGGGGGCTCTCTCTTGCCCATGCATGATTAATGTACAATTTGGGGGAGGAGCAATGCAAGCCTGGCTTGGACCCCTTTTTATACTTTTATTTTGGGTCACTTACTAGCACAATACATATTTTAAAGGTCATCGTTGAAATGTTTAGCATCGTGGTGACACTAAACATCGATAGGGCCTGGGGAGGACAGGAGCTTGGTTTATACAGAGATGTGGTTTGAGCTATTATTTGGAGAAACATGATATGCTCAGGCACAGAATATCACTACCATGTGACAAGGTCAATCATTACACATGGACCTCTGACACTTTTCTCTGATGCACCTGACCCATAATTTCCAGCACATAGGTAGAATCCCCAAATTGTAATGTGGGTGATATAGTAGGCACACGGTGTGCCAATCCATTATGGACAAACACTGGTGCCAAAGCCACATACCTTGGTGCCCTGGTTTCATTCAAGAACTAATAAAACCTGTCAGTGATGGCACCAGGGAAGTCCATGTTTGCATTAGGTCAGTGGAGATAAGTTAGGTTAGGCCAGGATACATTCTGTTTGCCTGCACAAGATCATAAAATGCATTGAGCTCACCCATGTTACCCCTTTACTCTCCTCTCTGCACTGGCTCCCCATCACAGCATGCATCAGATTCAAATCACTGGTGCTTGCTTTTCAAGTGGCTAGAGGAACTGCTCCCACTTACCTCCAGACACTCATCACACCCTACACCCCAGCCAGACCCCTTCGCTCCGCCTCCTCTGGCAAACTGACTGTCCCATCCCTCCGGGCGCCTGGCAGCCGCTCCTCATGGTCTCGCCTCTTCTCTGTCCTGACCCCTCGTTGGTGGAACGACCTTCCACACTCGGTCAGGACCATCTTCAGCAAGAGACTGAAAACCCACCTCTTCAGACTCCATAACCATTAATTGTCACCACCACTGCTTTCATGTTCAATACTGCATTTTGTAATATGTACCTACAGTGAGCACCATAATTCATTGGACGGTGACACATTTTTGGTTATTTTGGTTCTGTACTCTAGCACTTTGAGATTGAAAGGATACAATGACAATTGACAATTGAGGTTGAAGTGCAGACTGTCAGCTTTAATTTAAATAATTAAACTTCATTAATATGCACGAGAAAGCACCATGTAAAATATAAAATCATTTTTTTCAATTGAATTTTTTTGTTTGTTGGCATTTTCATCATATTTTTTGATCACTGAAGCACTATTAATAATACATTATTTGTAAAAACTCCAGAAACTTTTACAAAAACAAATGACAAGAAAACGTTTGAAAATGTTAATTCCGGTTCACACAGAAACCATACCTGTTACGTTCTGAGTGTCTGTTCGGTTTGTTTTTGTACTTTGTTTATTTATCATTCTTCGAGTCTTGTTTCATTCACGTTCTGTTCCCCGTCTGTTATTGTTCCTGTTCCTGATCCACTCCTTGTCTTTTGCACTTCGGGAAATGTTTTGGTTTTTCCGTCTTCGTTTCTAATCTCGTTTTTCTTCTTTCTTTCTATATTACACTTTGTATATATTAGTTAGATGTATATAGTACTAATCTACTAACATTAGGGATTTAGATTAAGTTACTAACACTACTAATCACTAATTATCTCACGCTTCTAACTATCGCTATCATTCTCTCTCGATTGTCCTATCCCTGTACGCTTCTCAGGTTTTCACTTCAGTCGCACGCAGATTCTCTTTGCATTCCTCCCATTCTAACTATGCACGTGTCTGCCTGTTCTTCCAGGTCGTTTATTGTCTATGTGTTTGTGTCATTCCCAGTCCGTGTCTTTCGTTTCCCCTCGTTATTCTATTAGCGATTCCCCTCGTTATTAGATTAACGATTCCCATTGTTTACACCTGTGTTCCTCCCCTCTCTCCTCCCAGTCACACCTGAGTCCTATTGTGTTTTCCTTCCCTGCCTGTATATTAGTTCAGTGTTTATGTTCATTCCTTGTATATCTGTTCTGTGTTCATGTTCTTTCCCGGGTCAGTATTGATCCTTATTCCCTGAGTCTACTTTTCCGAAGCCAGTGTTTATTGATTTTTCCGAGACTACCCTTCTGTTGACTACCCCGAGCCTGCCTAGCGATTCTGTTTTGTTTGCCTATCTGCCTTCCTGTTTCGACTTTTTGGACTGCCTTTTTGACTACTCTCTGCCTTGTGATTTTGTACCTTTGATTATCTGATTCCTGGTTTTTGATCCCTGCCTCCTATTAAACTACTCTTTTGCCTTATCCTGATCTGCGTCTGGGTCCTTATCCGAGCCGTCACAATACCAGAGCAACAGGGCTCCTCCTCCTGACTATTCATTTCCTTTATTCCTCACACTTATTATATTATAGTATTATAGTATTATGCTGTCACTGTCCAAATGTCCCAGACATAATAGTGACCAAATATTTAAGGATTTATGGGAAACCTATCAAGTACAATGCTGCTGTATCAAAGCAAAGGTATACCCCAACTAGACAACTAGAATAGCCTACTTACAAGTACAATTCCAGACAAAGAAATCAACAGTATGTGAAATTCTCACCCGGGTACACCGCATTCCACAGTTGAACATATTCTACAGACAATGGTGCCTCTCAGCAACAATGTAATATTGGAGCAGAAACCTTCCCTCTGATAGCATTCTCTTGGGTTCCCCAGTGGCGCATCCAGTGAAGACATTCATGTGTAGCGTGGTGATGTACCTTGTAACTCAGATTGTATCCAGACCTTGCCAGTGCCAAATGTGGTCAGGAGTCCATGATTAACCATAGCGCCAACCATGGTAGGGACTGTTACCATCAGGGTATCCTCCAACTCATTGCACAATAGCAACTCCTCTGGTCAACCCAGCACCTGCCAACTGCCTGTACGTTGTGCAGTTGTGCAGTCCTCCGGTGCAGTAGCTGAGACGGCTCAGCTAACAAATTGCAGAAGAGAAAAGATGGATCACTGACTTCACTGGTTTAGCAGGATGTGCGCGATAGTCTTTGCCCTCTGGAATTAACAGAGGATGTTGTAGTGATGGAACAGGCTTACAGTTGTGACTGGACATTCCAAAATGTGGTGAACAATTTGACAAAAAATGAGAGACATGCTAGAGTTCATGAGTATTAACAAATAAGTTCTGATGCGTGCTGCCATCTATTAAACGAATCTATTCTATTCCAATAGCGTACGAATGGCTAATAAACATTTAAATGACGAGCAAGCTGTTTGATGTTATATTAGAGCTTACTGTTTGTCAACAATTGGGTGTTGCTGATCAAGTCCCAAATGCACAATGCCAATTTTTGACTTGTTTTTGTCCTCCTTCTCACCACAGGGCAGATTTTTGCTCAAGTGGGCACTGGTTCTGTTCAATAGCAAGCTGAATAGAGGGGGGAAAGAATTGTGGGAAAGTTCATGAAAACATGTAAGAAAAAAATCTAATTAATTTAAAAGATTTCCTAAATGTCTTTATGTTCGTGGTTCACTCTGTCCATCAATTCGAATTAAATGTATTTCTCTCAGTGAGAAACAATTTGTTCCAGAAAAACAATCAAACAGAAACAGAATTCTCCTTAAATTAAGTTTTTAAATGTATGATTCAGGATTTCCTATGCCCACGCATTCAGAAATGCCTCCAAAGCTCCAAAAGAGGGGGTGAAGAAAAAAAGAAACAGAATGAGATTCCAGTGTCTAGTTTTACGTCAGGGTAGAACTGGAGCCACCACAATTTTCTAAAGAGGGTTATTGTGGAGCTCAAGGGTTCTTCTGTTGTGCCCTAGTGTGTTGGTGACCCAAGAGGATCTCCGGCGCTCCCTGCAGTCAATAGGCCTGTTGTGTCAGATGTTTAGGTGGCAGTTCCTTGCCAGAGATGAAAAACATTAAGTTCCTCCATTCTCTTAGCCACTCTATTTCCCTCTCTCTGTCTCGCTGTAAACTTAAAATGTGAAATATAAGCAGAAAAAAAAATTGCTGGTAAGAAAGCTACATTTGTGAGCCTCAAAGTTGTTAGAGGAGTGAGGAAGTAGGCTTGTTTTACACATGCCTCAATCGAAGACTCTTCTACCAAGGATGAATACTTATGGAATCAATTATCGTTTTTTATTGGTGAATAATTTAGAAAAAGCTTTTGAGCTTTTGTTTTTTATTTGACATTATAGAATATTTTGTGTTGATCAGTGGCAAGAAAACCCAATTAAATCAATTCTGATTCCATGAAGTAAGAAAATAAAATGTGAAAAATGGCAAAGGGGGTATACTTTTTATACATACTGTATATACGTATATATATATATATATATATATATATATATTGTAGCACGGTGCCACGAAAATAACAAAACCAATACCAAACTTGCAGCTCAAACAAAACAACTTCCAAAAAACTAAACCAAGAAAACCAATTGAGAGCAGTGCCCTGCTAGCCACAACATTCTCCTCTCTCCAAAGGCACAGAAAATGGAGCCTTTATAATGAGCCTGACGAAGGCAACGAGCAGCAGCTTAGCTGATTACAAATCAACCTCAGCTGTGTGTGCCTGTAACTGAGGCCACTACTATCTATCTGTCCTGCAGGTTTCCCAGGCTGTGGGAGGAACCAGGACAGCAGCCAGAGGAGGAGCAGCCCTCTCCACTCCTCCTCAACTCCTCCAGGTGTCACAATATATATATATATATATATATTCTAGGGTAAAGTTCATATTCCATATCACATATTTTCCAACTTTCTTTTTTTGTGTACTCCGTAATTGTGATCAATTCAGCCACGTATCCTAGGGGAATCAGTACTCCATTTGGTGGTTTGCCAGATTATGCTCCCCACCCCCTCCTCCCCGTTTAATTTTAAATGCATGCCGAGTTCCGGCCAGAGGTGTCTGTAAATACATTAGTACTCCCTGTCCTGGAATTCAACAGGGACAGTGACCCCTTGGGTGAAGATGAAAAGGTGCACCTTACTGTGTGCCAATGTGCTTTTTTCTGCACACAGCCATGATGTAACAGAGCAGGGGAATTCCACGATGCGTATCGCTGTTGACGTGGCGAAATGTGTGAATACTTGTCTGTGACCACGTTGGCACGGCGAGGCAGGTCAAGGAATGACATAGCCGAGATTGTGCACACATGTATTTTATCTTTTAAATTGAATTATTTTGAGTTAAACAGTAAAATCGAGAATGAAGCGGTGAAATGAATTTCCTTCGGTCAGAAGAATAATAATTGTTTGCCAATCAAATAATAATTTTATGCTTTCCAAGTGTATGATACATTTTTTGTGCATTGGGTGTACAATGTCATGTTTTGAGCGGAATACAATAAGTAATATTCAATGCCATATGAGTCCACACTCAACATTCACAGTTTGGGTTATTCTGGAGTCAGAGCTGATACTCCCCCACATTTGACCATCCATGTTCCATCTGTGTTCCTTTTGCCCTTCATTATTAGGCGTGGTCTTGTCAGGGAATTGCTGCGAACAGCTCTTTGGCTGTGAGCCAAGATGTGTCATCTGCCAGCGAAACCAGAGCCCCTCTGTCACTCTCATTTTATAATTGTAACATTCTCATATTCGCATGGCCGTGGGTTTCTAATACAGTATGCAACGTGTTGCAGGAAGGATTTGTTGGTTGGTGACTGGGGAGGTTGTAGAGGGCTTGTAATATCATCCCTTTGAAAATGATAAATCCTCCCTGTTTCACAACCTGGCTGAAACACCATGTTCTTTTAGCTGTAGTCTCCAGTCCTTCTGTCAGTATGTGTTCACTGATTTATGGAGAGGCAGTGTGAATGGAAGTATTTTTGTGTTAGGTTGTCATAACAGCCATTGTATTAAATAATCTGCCTCCCAGGTGAACAGGAGAATACCAGCTTAACATGCCCCATTTCTTCTTGCTCCCTGCTCTCATTCTACATGAGACACACACACTCTATCTCTCTTTAACACACAATCTCTCTCACATGTAGTTAGGGCCAGAAATATGGCACAATTATTGAAAACAAATAATACCCTTACTGAGACATATTGGAATTTTCCAACATAGAAAATATTTTACTTTATTAATGAATCAATGCAATCGACCAAAATAACACATTTTTCTAATTATAAATTTCTTTACAAAAAAAGGTTTCACAATTATTGCCACCCCTGTTTTTAGTAATTGGTGCAGCCTCCCCTGGCAAGGATAATGGCACTGAGATTATTTCTATAATGTTTAATAAGGTTGGAGAACACATTTGAAGGGATCTTCTACCATTCCTCCATGCAGAACCTTCAGGCTTGCGCTTATGGAGTGACCTCTTCAATTCAGACCACATTTTCGATAGGGTCTAGACTCTAGAGACATAGGTGACCATTGCAAAACATTGATCTTGTTTTCCCTGAACCATTTCAGTGTTGATTTTGGAGGCATGTTTGGGGTCATTGTCCTGTTGGAAGGTCCACCAGGTCTCAGATTCCTGGCAGAGGCAACCAGGTTTTTGGCTAAAATGTCCTGGTACTCAGTGTAATTCACTATTCCATTGATCTTAACAAGCGCCGTTGGACAACTGGCAGAAAAACGGCCGCAATACATCAATGATCCACCATCGTATTTTATGGTACATTGAGGTGATTTTCCTTCTGTGCATCCCTCTTTTGTTGCCAAACATGCCGAGGGTGTACATAACCATAACGCTCAACTTTGTTCTCATTTGACCATACCACCTGGTTCCCATAGTTCCCATACTTACAATGACGTTTGGCAAACTCCAGATGCTTGAATTTGTTGGTTGCTCTCAGTAAGGGCTTTCCCTCATGCAACCCTTCCAAAGAGCCTGTTGGCATGGAGGTGGCGTCTTATGATTGATCTTTAGACTTTGTGACCCCAAGTCGCAACTAAAGTCTGCAGTTCTTGAACTGTGGTCTTCGGGTCCTTCTTTGCCTCCCTCACTATCTTCCTCAGTGTGCATGGGGACAACATGCACTTGCATCCTCTTATTGGCAAGTTTGCAATTGTTCCAGATGTTTGAAACTTTTTTATTATTGCCACATAACAGTGGTTAGTGGTATGTTTAACTGTTTATGGATTTTCTTGTACCCATTACCTGACTTGTGTAGGCCAACAACCATTTGTCTCTTTGGATTTTATAGTGAGGATTGCAAAGGGATTTTTCATGCTTGTTACCTAATTTTTATACCCTAGTGGAACAGGAAGTGATGGAAGGCCACAGTACAGTTCCTTAAGACTGAGATTAGCTTACATAAGTAAATAAGACAATTCTATTGCAGATTTAACTTGTTTGGTTTTATTTAAAATAATCTTAAAGGGTACCAATAATTGTGACGCCTACATTTTTCAGAAAAAACTGTACTCTAACAGTACCTTAATAAAAATAAAAGGAAAAAAAAGAATGATTGTATTACAATAAAAGTATATAGTGTTCCCATATATTTGCGCATGAAATATAGCTCATTATCTGTGTTGTTTATTTTTTGTTGCTCATTTTCATCAAGGGTGCCAATAATTATGGACCTGACGGGCTCTCTCTGTCCCACAAATTCATTATAACACACACACAAGTTGTGTCTGTTTGTCACACACACATACACATACACATACACATACACATTCAATCACACACACAAGCACACTCAGCATGAATTTCCAGAGTTTCTGGGGGTATTATACAGTAATTTCCAGAGTTTATGGGGGTATTATACAGTAATTATACATTTGATCTGTGTCTGATGATTATAAATGATTTGTCTGGCTTTTAATATGGCCTTTTAGGTGTTTATTTTCTATGGCTGCACACCACCCACTAACACCTGAAAGGCAAATACTAATGACAAATGACATTGAGGATGAGTTCTGTCGTGTAGGCAAATCGGCTGTAGCTTGTCCTTCCAGCCCAGCAGAGTATAAGGTCACATTGTAAAATTATTTTTAATGACTTTAACTTAAGAACTGAGCTATATAAATGATGTAGTATTCCAGAACCAATCAAAGCATCACGGCACATTGATGCTAACATATAATCCTTTCAAGGATTTCTGAGTGCTTTTAAAATGAGTGGGATTGTGTCTCAACCACCACCATTGTGTAGCACACACCTGGGTAATTCATGGCAGCCATTTTGTGCCAGAACACTTGGTACATTTCAGGCGAGGAAAAACTGAAGCTAATTCCCACCGCAGGCTGTTGCGTTCGGGCTGTGTTGCATCTCCACCTCTCTGACAGATTGACCCATCAGGTGCATAAGTTGGTGCCCACATTCCTGCCAAGTCATTTGTCACCAGGGCTCTGCGAGGGACAGATTGGGTTACGTCGGTCTTCAGTGCCCAACAATGGCAAGCTAAAAATACCTAACTGGTTCTCCACTTTCACACCATCTGTCTTTTTACAGACTCAACAAAAGCAATGGAGCCTTAAGTGGAACTGGGAAGCTTTGAAGAGGACATGACTGGAGCATGGCATGTAGGGAAGGGGCAGGTGTATGTTTTTTAACAGCTTTCATACTGGTGGGAAGCCATCTGGATTTGCTAACAAGTCCAAACCAAGGTTTAATTCTGCAGTTTGAGCCAAAAGTGCTTGTAAATTTACAGATGGGTTTTGGATTGGTCAAATCATCCAACTAATTGTAAGTTACTAGAAACATTTTTCTTAGTCTCTGACGTATTTGGTTTAGTAGTGGGGATTCCTTATTCAGTAAGTTAAAATAATTTTGAAAATTAACATCAGTCACAATGCATTTTGTTTAACCTTAAGTGTTAATAAAACACCAATCCTGTTCTTGTGATGCATTTGTTGACCACACTGTTAATTTGACTATTTTCTTGCTACATTTCCAAAAATTATTTGGAATATAATTATTTGGAATAATCAATATTATTTTTGATAACATTTTCAGATCGATACCAGCATGAAATCATGTATATTGTGTGACAACAAAATGTGTGTAATATTCACATATGTTCTCAGTATTCTCAACAGTATTCTCGTAACTTATTGCCCTCAAACTCTCAAAATGTTCAGATGTTAATGTTTCAATTTTTTGTAGTTATTATGGTAGGCTTTTATTGATAATTTTGTCTAACTTTTTCTTTGTTATTTTTTATTATTCCCTTTGTAATTGGTTCACTTAAAAGTGTTCTACAGCAAGTTGATGGTAAAGGCTGCTATACCAAATTGATTGCATGTACATCTTAGTTGATTGCATGTACATATGCTTTCAAGATCCATGCTTCCATACTGATATTTCAATCTCTTACCGTAAGAGAAAAACTGTAAAATAAAGATAATTATAAATACAGTAAATACATTGTAAAATATTCCAGCTGCATGCAATGTAATATTTTACTGTAAGAAAGGACATGACAGTGATAAACCTTTACCTGTATATACTGGTATTTTATCTCCTTCACTCTGTCACTATTCCTCTCAAAGGGTACTTTGTAGAACTGTTTCATTCCAATTTTATGTCTTTTAAGGGTCAATGGTGGCTACATTTACACTGTTGACACTGGCAAACATATTGTGGTCCTGAATGACTGCTGTCTGGATTTCTCGTAATTGAATGGCATTGTTGGCAACAACCATATCCACTATGGCAGCTTCCTGCTCTGCAGTGAAGACTTTACCCCTGCCACCAGCACGGGGTTGTCTTTGAATTCCGTAATTTTTGATTACGTAAAGGACATTGATGGAAAAACTGTTTTACATATTATATACAATACTACTGAAATACAGTAAGGTATAGCACAGTCACTTACTATTGATGCCACAGTTGATCTCCTGAGATTGGGCTGGACCCCCCTGCCCAGCCTCTCTCATTGAAAGGCTGTGATTGATGACATGATCAATAACTGTGGCACGGATTTAATCTGAAACATTGGCTCTTTGTCTTCCCCTTTGAGCTACTCTACCACCGCGCATCCGGGCCCCTCTTCCTGTATGGGCCCCTCTTCCTCTCCTTTGCACTTGTCCTTGATCTCTTACTTGCTCCATTCTTGTAAACACCAAATCAGATATGCTCTTATATGCATGTACAGTATAAGGACTGATTGTTGATTGAATGAATGTGCAAAGAGGTTTTGCACACATGCAGAAGAGATTCACAATTATGGGAGCAATTTCAGCTGAGACCAAATGCTTCAGTTTTGTTTGACATGATTTACTTCATTGATTTTTGTGTCTTTTGTATGGAATTGTGTTTACTGGTTGGCAAAAATGTGCTTAACATTTACATTTTGTGTGAAAGCATTGAGAAATGACTTATTGCATATTGTTGTGCTCATTTCGGTTATGGTCATGATTAAGTGGACCACAGTTTAATTCAAAGTGACTTAGCAATCGAGAAAAACTGTAATAGCTTGGCTGTATAGTTGATTACATAGTTAATCATATAATGTATAGTTCACTGTGTAAATATTCATATGCCTTCTAAATAAAAAATTTAGTTTTGGAGACTGCAAAAAGAAAAGTAAATAAATATGCATAACAATAAACTGTCGTAGCAATTGCCATATAAGTTGATATATGCATTTTTAAAACATTCTTGTGGGCATCCTCTTGAAAGATCGGGAGATTGGTTTTATTTTACTGTGAACCATTGCCTTGAACACTGATTGCAGTGCCTTCAAACCGCAGTTAGCCCAGTGACAAGCACCCTTCCAGACTCCTGGTGCTGCAACTGGAGGTCTCTGATCACTCAAAGACTCCAGACACAGTTTGCGGATACAATTTGTGTAGATGTATAGCGGTGAGGTATGTGCATGGTGGAGATTTGGTCATTTTTCATAGATATCGCACGATGGAAGATTTTTACCAGACTGCCCCATTACAGAATTTGTACTTTCACCAGGGGTTGGTCACCAGATTCGAACAGAGAAAGAGAAACACAAACACATTTCCACAAGACTCGCTGTTGCCAGTCAGGGTACATGTAAAAGTTATTGCGCTCCTTCAATAATGAGGTGGGGGGGGGGGAGTTTCCTCACTGAACACATTCACTACTTGCCTGGTAGGCTTGATATCCCCAGATACACACACTGAAAGCAGGTGGAATTTCATGGCACAAATCACAGTGACAAATTTAGCCTATGGAATGCTGTGCTCCCCAGAGGATTAGTTACCCCCTCTGGCATCTTCTCCAGCCTCTCAGGGTGGCGTGACAGGGCCCAAGTGCTTTAGAATTGGGGAGCCTGAATGACAGAACCGCCAGGGCTCCAATCCCCACGGTTGGACAAACGGGGCCCCCAGGGCAAACTACGAACCGACAAAAATGCAACCGCTCAGAGTGTATGGCAGCTGCTTTCCTGAGGGCCGACACCCGCTGCACCTGCGGCACATAAATTGTAAGCGCACTGCTGCACCATGCTGACTAACGTGTAGCGCATATCGTATGCGCCACTGCGGCTCTCTCCCAGCATGCTTTGAAGTGACAGGGGGCTTGATGCTGAAGTCACTTCATTTTGCAGTGTTCATTTTGAAAGTGCATAAGTGCAAGTTTTCATCTTGAGAGTGTGTAACAATGCAGGAGAGTTAATTTGAGTGGAGTGGTAATTTTCAGAGTGTGTAATGCAGTGGAGTGGTAATTTTCAGAGTGCGTAGTGGTCATTGTGCCTGATCATACAATGAAGTGATTATTAGAGCGTTCATTTGAGAGTGCATAAGGACTTTCCATACTTTATCCTTGATTGGGTGTGGATGGTTTGGAACTCTCTCGGCTGCGTGTATTCTCTGTCCCTCTCCTAATAGGTATGCTGCCATAGCTTACACCTGTCGGGGCTATCTGTATATTTCCTATGCTTGTGCTCCCCTGCTCTTACATAATGCTACTGGCTATAGCACTGCTTTTTTTTCTGACTGCATGTTCTCTTGCACTTGCCCCCGAGCCCTAGATCCTGTGAGAAGTGTGAGCTGCCCCCATCAACCCTCACCTCCACGCCTACCCCAGTTCCTGGATCTGGACCCCCTTCACATGGCTTAGCCCCCCCAACTGACTACCTAACTCAGGAAGTGCAAAGTCATTCAGCCCTGAGTCACCATGGACTGACCATGATATTTTGGACACACCCTGTGCCGGCCAGAAGAGGATGGGCTCCCCCCCTTTTAGTCTGGTTCCTCCCAAGGTTTCTCCCTATCAAGGGAGTTTTTCCTTGCCACTGTTGCCTTTAGGCTTGCTTTTGGGTGGGTCTAGGCCTGGGTTCCCCCTCTGTTAAACATTTTGTGACAATTAAATTGTGAAAAGCGCTATACAAATAAAATTGATTTGATTTGATTTGATTTGATTTGAATGGCCCTATTGAGAGTGCGTAGTGCAGTGGCGTGGTCATTTTGAGTGCGTAATAAGGCTGCAGTCACAGAGGGATAACGGATTATCGGATACGGATCTGTCACTGTTCATGTTCAATCTTTATCAATCAATCAATCTTTATTTTTGTATAGCGCCATTTACAAACAGGTTGTCACACAGCGCTTCACAATTGGCATTTTCCAGAGGGAATCAAAAAACCAGAAAACCATTGGAGCCAATGTAGGAAACTGGAAAATTATTCCCTGACCCCTTAAAAGGCGGTCGAGATGAACTCCTGGAAAATTGTGGGATACAGAGAAAACAACACAAATAGTCCTTGAGGCTCATGTGGCTTAACAGACCACTGGAAGGGCATTCTAAGTGTAGGAGTGGGGTGGACCTCATCCCTCCAGATACCAGGGCAGGGCGGGGGATGGAACCAGCAGCTAGGGTCTGGGCCAGCGGCATCCGGCTAACACATGGCAGGGGTGGGGGTTGACTCTGGGGCAGGTGAGCTCCGGGCAGGTGCCACGGAGCCGGGAGAAAAGAGGAAAGGTGCAATTATGACTATGATAAATATCACGCCGGATCAGGGGGAAGAGTAGTGATAACACTTTTGCACCAGCAGAAGTAATCTAGGGCAGCATAACTAATTAGGTGAGTGGCACAGGGAGCACGCAGCCATGAGGGCACTCAGAGACCATCCCACCACATCATCAGCAGTCCTGATAGGGGCGGATCATCACTTATGATTGGTGACAGTAAGGATAGCTCATTGCACCAGAAGGCTCTATTGCTACGCCCCCTCCACATCTGCACCTAATGACTATAAGAGAGACTAAAGAGATGCGTTTTTAACCTAGACTTGAAAATTGAGACCGTGTCTGACTCCTTCACAGAGATGGGTAGACTGTTCCACAGTAAAGGAGCTCTATAGGAGAAAGCTCTGCCACCTGCTGTATTTTTTGATATTCTAGGGACTACCAAGTTGCCTGCATCTTGTGAGCGAAGTGAACGTGGGGATTGTACGGATGAAGTAGATCCGTCAAGTAAGAGGGTGCAAGTCCATGCAACACCTTATAAGTTAAGAGGAGTACCTTATAGTCTACACGATAGTTTATAGGAAGCCAGTGAAGTGACGCTAACACAGGACTAATGTGCTCATATTTCTTTGTTCTAGTCAGGATCCTTGCAGCAGCATTCTGTACGAGTTGTAGGCTCCTGAGTGAGGCATTGGAACAGCCAGACAGTAATGCATTGCAATAATCTAATCTAGATGTAACAAAGGCATGTACCAATTTTTCTGCATCTATTAATGACAGGAAGCCCCTAATTTTGGCAATATTCCTCAGGTGAAAAAAGGCTACTCTGGAAATGTTTTTGATGTGACTATCAAATGAGAGACCAGGATCTATAGTAACACCAAGGTCTTTTACCGCCAAACTTGCAGCAACAGAGCAACCATCCAGATTAAGAGATAAATCAGATAACCCTCTTCTGAGGGTTTTGGGCCCCAAGACCAACATCTCTGTTTTATCAGTATTCAGCAATAGAAAATTATCTGACATCCAGTCTTTTATGTCTTTAAAACAGGCCTCCAACTGTTCGAATTGTCCTTCGCCAGGTTTCATTGATAGGTATAATTGTGTGTCATCTGCGTAGCAGTGAAAATGTACGCCATGTTTACGAATGACATCACCAAGTGGCAACATGTAAAGGGAGAACAATAATGGCCCCAAAACAGAACCTTGAGGGATGCCATATTCCACCTTGATGAGAGCAGAGGGCTCGTCATTTAACTGCACAAATTGATATCTATCTGATAGGTAGGATTTAAACCAGGAGAGTGCCTGTCCACGCAGTCCAACTAGGTTTTCAAGTCTGCTCAGAAGAGTTTGGTGATCTATTGTGTCAAACGCAGCACTTAAGTCCAAAAGCACAAGAATAGAGACACATCCACAGTCAGCTGATATCAGTAAGTCATTGACAACTTTAATAAGAGCAGTCTCAGTGCTATGGTGTTGCCTAAATCCTGACTGAAAGGTTTCATAGATGTCATTTGATGTCAGGAACGAAGTCAGTCTCTGAGCTACAGCTTTCTCTAGAATTTTTGAGAGAAAAGAAAGATTAGAAATTGGCCTGTAGTTACTGAGATTTTCTGGGTCAAGGTTTGGTTTCTTTAAAAGTGGCTTAATTACTGCCACTTTTTGAGAATTTGGCATATAGCCTGATGAAAGAGACAGATTAATAATGTCTAGCATGGATTGCCCCATAACAGGAAGAAGTTCTTTAACAAGTTTTGTTGGGATTGGGTCTAATTGACAAGTAGATGGTTTGGAGGACATAACCAATTTAGAAAATTCAGTCCACTCCAGAGCACTAAAAAACTCAAGAGTAGCCATAGGACCCTGTCCTGATAAGCCTGTGCTTTCTGATCAGTGTCCGCTACAGCAGAAGGTGCCATTTTAGAAATTTCATCTCTAATTTTCTCAATCTTCTCAGAGAAAAAGTTCATGAAATCATTACTATTATGGGCTGCCGGAGGCTTAGCATTGGTTTCAGTCTGGTTCTTTGTCAGTTTGGCCACTGTATCAAAAAGAAATTTTGGATTATTCTTATTACGCTCAATCAGATCAGACAAATAGGTTGACCTTGCGGAGGAGAGAGCATATTTGTACTGTACCAGACTGTCTTTCCAGGCAGAATAAAATACTTCTAATTTGGTGGATCGCCACTTACGTTCCAACTTGCGAGAAGCATGTTTAAGAGCACGTGTGTGGTCAGTATACCATGGTGCAAGCTTCTTTTGGCTAGTTTTTTTCTTTTTGAGAGGCGCAACAGCATCAAGTGTGTTGCGCAGGGTGTAATTTAGATTGTCAGTCAGCTGATCAATAGATTGTAGACTAGTGGGATCCTGATTAACAGTAAATGATTCTTGGAACAGGCTGACAAAGTTAGGTATGGTAGAGGAATTTAGGGAGCGACTAAAGTAGAACACTGGTTTTGATCTAATAGCAGTGGTAGCATGAATTTCAAACGTAATAAGGAAATGGTCAGAGAGCACAGGATTATGAGGAGAGACAACTAGATTGCTAATGCTAATACCGTAGGATAAAGCTAAGTCCAGTGTATGTTGATGTTGTATCCATTTACTATGTGCATTGGAGGCTGGGCTTTCAGTTTGATACTGAGAGAGTAGAGGAATTAGGCCTTCACTGTTTCTAATTGGCAATTGAACAACTAAAGGATGATCATGTATACTGCATGTGCCGTTCCAGAAGCTCCCATAAGTGTTCAGTTGGGTTGGGATCTGGTGACTGAAATGACCATGGCATATGGGTTACGTAGTTTTCATGCTCATCAAACCATTCAGTGAACACTCATGCCCTGTGGATGGGGGCAATGTCATCCTGGAGGAGACCACTCCCATCAGGATAGAAATGCTTCACCAAACGATGAAGGTGATCACTCAGAATGGCTTTGTATGTACTGGCATTTACCTTGTGCCCTAAGGGGTTGAGTGGAACTACACCATGTCAGGAAAATGTACCCCACACCATAACAGAGCTGTCAGAACCCTTCATTTACTCAAGTGTTTCCTTTATTTTGGCAGTTTCAGAATCTCACTCAAGGGTACAGTAGCAGTGCCCTGTTTGGGAATTTAACCTATAGAGAAAAAAAATAAAAGAAGCCTTTGGACTGAGGGCTTGTTTTGGCAACTAGCTACCTTACCCGCTCCCGACCCCATCCCCCCCACCGTGTCTCCCATCCTCGGTGAAACCCCACCCACTGGCATGTCCACTCTGTGGCGTACTTTGTCAATGATGCAAGCTGCTGCCCTGGTTTTCGAACAGTCATCTTATTAGCTTGCCCCCCACTTCCACTTTCCACATTGTCTGCCAACTGGTGCTCAAATTACATCCAGCCTGTTCGCCTGTCCATAATGTGCTAGCAGACCATAGCTCGCCATACCTCCTGAAGCACCATTACATCTAACAGTACGTTTTGCCAATGTTGACACCTTGTGTGTAAAGTCACATCGATTAGCCCGAAACTAAATAATGTGTTTTTTAATATCAATACTCCAGGGCCTCATTGGAATACTGCCGTTCTCATTGGAACACATGGGGGAGTGCTACAATGATTGTACAACATCAGCACTTGAATGAGTAAATGCATCTTAAGACCTATGGCCTATGAGGAGAATAAGTTGAGTTGACGGTGAATAAACTATGGTGTTGTCTTTTTGCAGACAAGAGGCACATTTTTGTACATTTTTGAACTACTGGAGTGTATATAACTACTTCTGTTCCTGTTTGTCACATTGCTTTTTGTTGCACCAGGATCCAACATTTGTCCTTAACCTTGACTCACAACTAAATGCAGATTTTTTTCTTCACAAAAGCCTTTTATTGGTGTGTTCAGCAAAATAAATTAGAAAAATTATTTTTGCATTGAAAAATGGTAATGCTAAAGTTAAGGACAAATGTTGAATGATTGAATCTAGGCCACAGACGTGTGGGGTTGTATAACACTGAATCAACACTGCAAATACATTTAAGGTTTTTAATATTACATTTTTGTGTAAATATATTTGTGTTTGTGTGTACCACATAACCATGAAACTTTCACACGTCATGACAAAACCTAGCATCTCAAAAACAACATTTTCATGAACAATAAAATATCACTAGTGCTAATGCAGTGACACCGCAGTCCAGATTTCAGAGTAATCTGTCAGCATTTGAACCATTTCATTTTCTGTAGAATTATGAGACAATGCAAACCTATTTGCATAATACAAATACCCCAGACTGACTTCGGTTTTGTCACAACGGTGGTAAAATATAAAGTATATCTACCTGTTTACATACATATAAATGCATGTTTTAAATACATACATAGTAAACATACATAGAAAACACATAATATTCATAAAAATACAAGCTGTTAAAAATGCTGTACAAAGTGCTCATAGCTGCTCGTGTTTTCTCACATTTTGTCAAAAGTCTTTTAAAAAGAATTGAACACGTGTAAATATTCTCAATAAGAACGGTATGTAAGGTAACACTTGTAAGGTTAACAGTAACTTTTCCCACTGTCTTTCTGTTAATATATCTGTTAATATATCTACATGGTTGAATGACTACTTGTGTCAAAGCTGCTGATAGGAGATTAGAGAAATCAGGACATGGTACTTTACACAAATCACTATCATCATGTATATTCCCATCATTTTTCTCATCATTATCATTTACAACATTCAAGACTGTAAGGCACAGGTGTGCGCAATGATGAACTGTAATCTTTGTAGAACAAGTTCTTCCAGGATTTTCTGATCAATGAGGGTGGACATTTCTAACTAACATCTCGGCTGCGGTTTGTGTTGCAGAGAAAACCGTCCTGTTTGTGACACTTCAGTCAGTGGGAAGTATATAAGGCTTTACTCGGTGCTGATGAGCTTTACCCAGTGCTGATGAACAGGGAACTGTGGAAAGGATGAGTCATATCCCCCTCTCAAATCAACCTCAGCAGTCTTATGCCACAGTTGTGCTAGAAAGCCTGTCAAAATATCCAGATATGAACCAAACAATGAGCTTTCTGCTTCCAAGGAAAAGGGCCAGGGTGGATCCCCTCTCCTCTGAAGAGGAAAAAGGCCCAGGCCCCAGCGAGGGCTCAATCAAGGGGCTGCCCCCTGTTATTATGGACAATTTTAACAGATTTTACTTTAAAGATGATAAAGAAATTGGCCAAGAGATATTGAGATGCAAGCCATTGATAAAAATCCACAAACGGATTAACCAGGGTTTGATGATCCTTGTCAAAGATGAGCCCTCTCTCAACCAACTTCTTGCCCCACAGCCAGAGGATGCATTTAAAGGAGCCCCATTCACTAAAAGGAGCCCCATTCACTAAAAGACTGGCAACCAGGACAGGACAGGAGTCTGATGACAGGCCTCTGAAACATGTCATTATCAAAGGACTGGCAACCAACATCACACCAGAACAAATTCAGGAGGAGCTACAAAAACAAGGCATACCTATACAACGAATCAACAGAATAATCAGCAGGAAGACCCAACAACCCACCACTTCCATATGGGTTCAGCTAATATGGCCAGAGGACTTGACCCAGCTCCTAAGGGAGGGGATTACTGTGATTTACTGTGAGGGGATTTTTCATGGATTACTTCCACTATAGAGTTGAAAAACCCTACACCTAAGCCAATGCATTGACTTGCAGAGAGACCTCAAGGGCATCTATCAGGACAAGGCCCAGCACAACGCTATCTGGAAGAGCCTGGAAAAGCATTTTAGGTAAAAGGCTCTTCCTACCCATCTTCTCCACCTGATTCAGCTCAAGAGAAAGCCTAGAAGAGTCTACATGTAGATAGGATCTGAGGAGTTAAAAACATAATTTAACCAATTGCAGTCCAAAATAAGAACTTCACAATCAAAAGAAAGAGAAAAAACGTGGGATAGATTTTACCACAAGCGGAATACAGATCCCAAACCCAAAACATTTTGGCAAAAAATCTACAGGCTAAATGGTAAGAAGAATGGCTCAGAAGTAACTGTGCTAAAACATAATGGGAAGATTATAGAGGATGACAGTCATAAGGCTATTATCTTTAAAAACCATCTCCAACAAGTGCACTCTGTCCCGAAGATCCCTTGTTCAACCATATCTGGAAATCAGCTGTGGATTGACAGGTTTGTCTCCCATACCACTTCCCAATAAGGCTCGCACTTGACCCCAACCACCCTCTCCTCACTACACTATCCTTACCTGAGCTCCAAGAGCACCTTAAAAAGTGCAAGGTTAAAGCACCAGGGGAAGACATAATAGAGAAGCACCTCATTAAAGAGAGCTCCACTGAGTTCCTCACCCAGCTGGCTAACCTTTTCACCCTGTGCCTCCATGCAGGATACTTTCCTAAACCCTGAAAATCAGCAATAGTAACTATGATACCGAAACCTGACAAAAACCCTCACAAACCTGCTAGTTAGCTAGACTAGATTGTCTCCAAAACAATCTGGGAAAGCTCTTCAGAGAGTCTTAGCTAATCGGCTACAAACACATTTTGATGCCATGGGAACTCTTGGGGGCCACCAGGCCGGCTTCAGAAAGACAAGGTCAACAACTGATAATATCCTGAGGCTGGCTGAAGATGTCCAAAGAGGTTTTAATAAAGAATAAGTCACAGTGGTGGGCTTCTTTGACATTGAAAAAGCTTTTGACAAAATGTGGCACAATGGACTGATGTACAGACTACAACACGCCAACCTGAGTCTCCCCAGACAGACTGTGGTACTTTTAAACAGCTTTTTAAACCAAAGGGAAATAGCGGTGAGGGTTGGAGCCGCAACATTAGATAGGTTCCCACCTGAGGCAGGAGTAGTCTAAGGTTCTGCCCTCAGCCCTATTCTATTCTTAATGTACATTTGTGATATTTATTACCCACATCCAAGAGAGGGACAAGTCTCACAATTTGCTGATGATCTTTGCTATTGGGCTTCTTCAAATAATTTCTTACATGCAGGAAAAAAGCTACAGAGCAGCATCAGCGAAATAGAGGAATGTGCCAACATGTTGCAGGTTAAAAACCTTGTAAAGACACAATGTGTTCTCTTCTCCAAGTTCCCCAAAAGAGATCGGAAGGTAGACTTGAAGATATACTGGCAGGTCCTCCAGATCACTCCAACAGCTAAGTTCCTCTGAGTTACATTCCAGGAAAATATGGCCTGGATTGCCCATGTAGCCTGCCTGGAGAAGGAAGCAAGGAAACGCCTCAACCACCTAAGGGTACTCTGCAGGAAGAAGGGTGGAGTCACCCCTGGGACAGCAATTAGAGTCTATCAAAGCTACATCAGACCTCTGTTCGAACCATACCTGCATGGTGCAACATACAAAAACCACAACTAAAAAAGCTCCAAACAATCCAAAACCTGGCAATAAACAAGGCATATAGGCTTCCCACCTATACTAATACCCGATACGTTCAAGAGCATGTATACTCTTCTGGACTCAGCAAATAGTAGTTCTGGGGCACAAATTTATCATCAGGTCGGCCGACAACACATCCCTTAAAAAAATGATAGAAGAGGAAACCCCCAGATTTTTAACTAGGACTCCCCTCTCTGTGCTTCTGAGCTTCTGAAATATGAAACATGCCACTGTTTTTCCCATACCGCTTTTATAGACATTACACTTTTTTTTTTGCATTGTCTTTTTCTGCAGTTTTTCCACATTTTCTCACAATTATACCCTCTTTTTCCATGCCAATTATCCCCCTCCCTCATATTGAGAGCTCACTGTCGTAGTCCTGATACCGGCGGTGACATGCGGTGGAGCATTGCCTCTTCCGAGCCGGAACCAAGCTATACCGTAACTCCAGCATGCACACAGGGCCACTCCTATACGCAGCGACGTCATATCGGCTTCCCTCCCCCCACCCTGGGGCAGACAACTAATTGCCGCCCCCTAGTGGCACCCTCAGCCAGAGCCAAAACTGTCGCAGCCAGTTGAACCCCGGTCGCAGTGGGCAGCATCAGACATTCTACTGGGACAACAGCCGGGAGGCCACTTAACATTTTAAACTCACATATGTACTTTATTCCAGAGTGAGGCACTGCACTGGAAGCTGACATTTTATAATAGAGATAATGGATAGGAAAGGGCTGGAAGCCCTGAGCTATCCATACATGTACCAATAAAAGTCACTTGCTGATGAGCTTTAAGAGATAGTACCCTTCCCTCTGAGTTTACATCCTCCTTTTGGTCCATTGCCTTTCTCATAATCAATATAATTCAATCAATACAATAATCAGTACAATTGCATTGATACCATGTTTCAGTTACAGTTAAAAGTGTGTGTGTATGTGTGTGTGTGTGTGTATATATATATATATATATATATATATATATATATATATATATATATATTAGTTCATATTTGAAACAAGCAAGGCTCCACTTAAATTTCAAATATTGAAATACACTCACACTTAAAATACAAAAATGGACAGGACAGGACCTCTCAGCTGTTTCCTACACCTAATAAAACCTTGTTTAATTTTTGTGCTTTTGTGTTTCCCCATTTACCCAGTGATGCCCTTATCTTTAGCTTGGAATACTGTCCTTACAAGGAGATATTTTGAGATGGTCCTCTACGACCCTTGTCGGGATGTGCACATATCACGTCTGAGTTACATCACTCTCTTATTATTCCTCCCCCCAAAAATACCTTTTTCACACAGCCGATTACAGTGCTTGCACAGTCATAGCCATAAAAGCACACAGAACATGTACACGGTAGTACAGAAATGCACAGTACCACTTTTCTCTCTCTCTCTTCACTAATAATCCAATATTTGAAAGTGAGAGAGCGAGATAGACAGGGAAGGTGGTAGAGAGTGCTTCAATCCTCTTGAAAGTGGTTTATTGTCAATAGACAGTGTCAGGCAGAAGTATGTGCCTTATCACACTGTCACTCAGTGCATTCCAAAGAGGTGGGACAAGACAGGCAATTGTTCATTCAAAAAAATGTTTAATACAAAACTCTGAAAGTCCCAAAGGCAGTTAGGAACCTGAAAGGTTTTCAACTTAAAAAACCTTTCAGTGCATTTACATCTTCTATAGTCTCTCCCCCCATCCTCCACAGCACCATCAAAGAATCAACTCCCCAGCACCATCAAAGAATCAACTCCCCCTCAATTTGCTCTTCCTCAGAAGGGCAGGGTGTCCATGAAGATTTTGTCCACAATGGGGGGTGGTGGGACAAGGTCCTCCAGCTTCAGGTAGAAGATGCGCTGGAGGCCCTGGGTGCAGAGTGTCCGCAATTCGGGCAGCTTGCTCAGGAGGCGGGACAGGTAGTTGGGCCGGCTGGCATCGGCGGTGCTGCTGGTAACATGGTCTCTCAGGCAGGCGATGAGCCGGTTCTGGAACTCCTCCACCCGTTTTGGCTCCCTCAGCCCATGCCGATCTGTGGGGAAAGATAAACAGAGAGAGGTTGAGTTTTTGAAATGTAAATTAAGAGCATAAAAATCGTATTTTTGTATATATATATATTTCGGGGGTTGGGGGGTGTTAGTATTTATTTCCTAAAGGTATGTTGTTCCTGGTCCTCTTGGTCATGTGACTATGACCTTGGCCATGTGAGGTATTTATCTGGGAATAAAAGTGTGAATTTATTTTCCTGTCCAATTAGGTATAATCATTATTATGCTTAGTAACCAGTTTGGTGTGGTAGTTAATGAGCCAGGCTTGAAGCCCAAAGTCCATCACAACAGGCTTTTCATTCTGTTGTAGCCTTGAGCAAGGGGCTTAACCTGCTTCAGTGAATATACAGCTGTATAAATGGACACGTAATGTAAGGATCACTACTTCTATATTCACTATATTAATGTAAATAAGCCAATAGGTCTTGATCTTGATAAGATAATCTTTGGGGGCATCACCTGCATGTTTATCTCATACCTTATCAATGTGGTTTTTTAATCTATGTGAAAATAAATACAAGTAAAAAATAAAGCTAATTTCACTTTGTAAAATACAATGGATAAGTGAACCTGCTAAGCTAAATCAGGCAGTGGGAAAAGTGTGGTGAGTGTGCGTCAGAGGGACTCGTCACCTGTGATGATGACGAGGGTGGCGAGACAGGAGAAGGAGGACACATCCAGGTTCATGCGGTGTAAGCTCTGGGAGAAGTCCATGATGGAATCGATCCAGTCGCCGAAGCCCCGGACACACTGCTTCCTGTGCAGGACCATGCCACTGCAGAAGATCAGCTTGTCCTTCTCCGGGCTCGACCTACAGTGGGCGGCAAACAACACAAGGAAAATAACATAACATTTACTGCTAAAATCTTGTCTTGAATCAGGAGAGGAAGAAATTGAATATGTGCAAACTGTCAAGAGACTGTGGAGGGGGGTTTATATTTCTTATTTATGTTGTGCCAGTGCTTCTTACCTGGCACATGAATGCACATATTTGATAATTTAATAAAGCATAGTGACAGGGCTAAGGATTGGTTACATTCTTACAAAGCCTTTGAACAAATGATCAGAAGTGACATTAATAGACTTGCAATGACAACTGATTGTCATATAAATACATATACGATTAACCATTATGCTCATTTTTGTTGCACAAATTTCAGGTCCACTGTCGTAAACACTGAGCTTGCATTCTGCTACCTTGCCAGTAGGCAGCAGCAAAACATTGAACTGATTTCTCAGTCTATTACCCATATCCACTGTAAAGCTGGGACTAGGCTGGCATAAATTAGAGCCAAAACAGGCTGACAATGTACACCAAGATTGCAATTACACTGCAACCACCAAGTGACATCACACCAAACAACAGTGTTCTTCATCTCAGTTTTTAGAGCAGAAGCCAACAGAAGCAACATAGATACGCAGCTTGCAGGCGCTAACCACAGTCTAAGTAGGCCAGCACACAAGTCAGTGTGCCAAAAAGGATCAGGGAAACCCCCCGGAACCTGAGCCCAAGCGAGGCACTCTGTTTTAAGCTCTGTAGTGGAACAGAAGGCAAGGCGATCAAAGCTTGTGGAAATAGTACAAACTTTCTGATTAGAACCAAAACAACCTGAAGTTTAACTGTTGCAGCATTGCTGAAAGAGGTAGATTGTGTGCAAGATGTCAGACCGAGACTGAAGTAGGCAACAGGGGGACTTTGAGGTTCGGCTGTAATATGACCTTGCTTGGTCTTACCTGTACGCTAGCCGGAGGATGAAGAGCTCGACAAAGGCAGATTCCAGCAGAAGCTCCTGATCCTCGGGGCAAAAAGCGGTGAATCCCGGGATGGTCTTCGCCCACTTTCGAATCACGTCCATGGAGCCCGTCAGCAGGTCGTAGAACTGCCTGATGTCATCAGCATCCTCCTTCTCTGATAGGCTGGTCACCGTCTCTTGGTACTAGAAATCGGTCAAAAGAAAAGAGTCAAGACAGCCCATTTCATCGCAAGCGCAAAAAAAAAGGGTTGTCCGGGGGAAGGGGGAGGGAGAGCCGGCACGAGTCCGCCGAGGAGAAGGTTAATGGAGTCCGTGGAAGATCTCCGTCTCGAAAGAAGGCGGGGAAATAGGTCCAGGAATACGAATCTCGTTCCCGGAGGACGGGCGGCGGACTCGTGAGGGTGGGGAATTGAAAATAAAATAGAGTGTATAATTGGCTACCAAAATTGGGAGAAAAAAAACGGGGAAAGAATCAGGAAAAAAAAAAAAAAAAAGTTCCTGTTGTTCCTGAAAATGTTTGAAAAGAGATTCAAAGCTTCCCTGACAGTGGGCCACCTGGGAAGGCAAGTGTGATCCTCACCTTGGAGTAGTCCAGCTTTCCAATGGCTGGGTTGGAGTCAATGTGTGCCCTGACAAGGGAGGCAATGATGTTGACTGGAGATGCCGTGGACGTGGGGTCCTGCACACTCTTTGGCTTGGAGGGTAGGCGACCCCTGCGGCCTTTCAGGCTGTCTGTTCGGACAACTGCGAGAAAGAAAATAGGAAAGAGCAATATTACAGTGAGAATTTCCCATGGGTGTGAAGCATTAGCTTAGCCGAAGTACCTTTTTTTCAAATCAAGATTTTAAAGAAATTCACAATGGCTTAATGGGACT
This sequence comes from Aldrovandia affinis, assembly GCA_029706075.1. Lineage (NCBI taxonomy): Eukaryota > Metazoa > Chordata > Actinopteri > Notacanthiformes > Halosauridae > Aldrovandia > Aldrovandia affinis. The sequence goes on from JAINUG010000168.1 coordinate 536,271, forward strand.
TTGGATACAATGGCCTTACCTTCTTTCACCATCCCCACAGCCAGACACTTCTGAAAGCGGCAGAACTGACAGCGGTTCCGTCGCCGCTTGTCAACTGGACAGTCCTTGTTAGCCAGGCACACGTACTTGGCATTTTTCTGTACAGTTCTCTGCGAAAGGTAGAAGAAAAAAAATCATAGCATCAGAAAGGTTAACCTCTTTTATGAATGTATTAATCCATCATATGTCTTCATGAACCATGCAATGGGGGAGATACAATTTGCTGTCACTGGCTAGTATGAACTCTTCAAAATAATTTGCTCTCTGAAGCCTAACACTAACCAACATTTGGCTCAAATAAGTAAGTCACGGATAGCACCCAACATCTCCACCCATTTTGTGAGTTCATGGAGCCCCATTCTCCCATTGCCATTTGTGAAAGAAAAGATTCCTCACCTTGAAGAAGCCTTTGCACCCCTCGCAGGTACGCACACCATAGTGCTGACAGGAGGCATTGTCCCCACAGACGGCGCAGCGACCCTCGTTCCCACCAGGGCTCTGGGCCTTGGGCGAGAGGGACCCCTCCATCAAAGTCGCCCCATCAACAGGGCCTTGATCCAAACTCAGGGAGACGTAGGAGAGGGGAGGGGTGTGCTGTTGGGGCGGGGCGAAGGGATCCTGCTCCGGCATCTGGGCCTGCTGCTGCCCCAAGGGGGAGAGTTGCTCTGACGGGGGGGTGAAGGGGAAGTAGGAGGGGGGCTGGGCCGGAGCTGACTTTTCCGTCACCCAGCAGCCGGGCCCTGGGGAGTAGGGGCTGAATGGGGACTCCCAGGAGGAGACGGGCTGTGCCTGGAAGCCAGGGGTGGAGGGCGAGGGGGCCGAGACAGGGCTGCCATAGCAGTCCGAACCACAGGAGGACAGGGCCTCGTCGAGGTAGCTCAGCGCAAAGGTTCCTGGGTAGCAGCCGTACACCTGGAAGTCATCCAGCTTGAAAGGTGACTGCTGGTCCGAGGTGCTACCGCCACCGACGGAGGTGGTGCTGGTGGCAGTGGCGATCTGGCATGAGTAAGCATCAAACTCGCCCGCATAGCTGCCCACCAATGAGTTGATGCTGGGCAGAGAGGGGGCAGGGAATTGGTCCCGTTGGCCACTGAAGTCCATAGCCAGTTTGGTGGTTAAGTCAGGAGTCAGGAACTCGGAGCTGTAGTAGTTATTCTCGTAGGGTTGACTTCCATACTGACTGTGAACGCAGGTCATTTCTGCAGCAGGGGAAAGAAACATTTAGTTTTTTCAAAACAAAACAAAATAACATCAAGCAAGACATTCTAATCACAGATATAGTGCAGCAATGTTAGCATAATGGTTAAGGAACTGAGCTTGTAATGCAAAGGTTGTAGGTTTGATCCCAGGTGGGGCACTGCTGTTGTACCCTTGAGCAAGGTACCTGGATCGCTTCAGTAAATATCCAGCTGTATAAATGGATTGTATGTAAAGAAATTTGAGACTGTGTAAGTTGCTCTGGATAAGAGTGCCTGTAATGTATAGTTTTTTTATTTGGCGATAGCCCCCTATAAGTTCAAACAACGAAATAGGTGTTGAGAGAGATGGGGGGTAGCATTTTTTTCCTTTTACCCAGGGAACAGGCAACCAAAACAGGAGAAGAGTCAACAACCTATTTCTGCCTCTTGAAGGACATGGCAGAGAGTGTTTGACACAGCAGATTGATGGTTCTGAAATTTAAGCAAAGGCGCCTCCTGCTCCCAGGACAGGGGATCTGTTGCGCGGCACTGCCCTCCTTGACTTGTGATTACCCCCAGGAGAAGGGGCAGGAGGTAAAATGGCAGTGTGCACAGCAGTAGCCGGCAGCTCCGGTAATGACCCAGCTGCTCCTCCTTAATCCTCAGTCAACAGCAACACGGGAATCCCACAAATAGACATACCACCTTCAACATCTCCCTACAGCTCTCCTGTGGTGCTGCTGCCTCTTCCCCTTTCCTTACTAGGTTCATATTATTTCCCCCGCCTCTGTGATTCTGGGAAAACCTGGAAAGTTGGCTGTCTGTTGCAGGTCTGCCATCAGGGTATTACATTACCAACCGTTAAAACCTGGAAAACCCCAGTTATAAACATGCTGCAATGTTCCTCCAGCACTGACAGGACTATGGGGTGCAAAGGGGGGTTGGCTTTGAGATGGAGACTGACTGCCAAATTAAGGGAACACTGTAGAGCAGTGGTTCTCAACCTTTTTTGTGCTCTGTACCACTAAAATATTTTCAACAATCCCCAAGTACCCCCTACCCATAATATATATATAGGCCTATATATACCTATATATACATATATATAGGCATATACCTCACGTGTAAGCAGCCAACACAGATATTTTGATTTAAAAAAAAACATTTTATTAAGATTCACCATTAATAATTACAAAAGATATTTTGTCTTAATTTTGATGGCCTTATATAGAATATTATTTCAACATTCATTATTCTTTTTTATTTAATTTATTTATTTATTGATTTATTTTGCAAAATACAATTAATTTATATTTATTTTGAGGTTTCAAAAAACATTTCCACGTACCCCCTGCAATTCCCCCACGTACCACTAGGGGTACGCGTACCCCCGGTTGAGAAACAATGCTGTAGAGGAGCCTCGAGTGGTGTGTGTCTCTATATTTGTAATGTTTTTACCTTCATGTTTCAGAATCCGCAACTCTCCTATGAAACACATATTTGAGTTGGTTCATAAGGAATGTAACATAACGACTCCAAAAAATGGATTGTCTTTACCAGCTATGCACGCAAGCTTAAGCTCGAAATAACCTTGACCTACGGAAGACGAGCTAACATAAAAGGGCTACGATTTCACCTGTGAACTTCACAGTGCATACACAGGCGTGTGAGCACGTGCCAAGTTTCGTAAACTGGACAAATGTGCGTCGCGTAGACCCCGTGCAGATGCTCAGTTTGCCTCCGGTTGAGGTGTGATTACAGCAAAGCGCAGCCTAATCGAGAACATTCAACTAAGTTATAGCCTAAATGCACAATAGGTGCGTTTAAAAGCTGTCCTTGAGAGCTCTGATAATGTTTTAGTTTAATTCATGAAGTTGTGGTCACTTTGAGGAGCTCAGATCCCAGGCGAGCGATTCCCTGCAGAAGACGCTGAGCAACCAGGAAGTTGATTTACGACCCAACATCCCAAAGATCGAGTTTTGGAGTCTTATTTATCTAATAAGATTAAATACAGCAATTAAAAATAATTATTTAACAATGTCGTAAACAAATTGGGCTTATAAACTGCAAACCGTAGAGAAAACGAACATATATTTCGGTGCATTCTATAGCTTAATAAATTGCGCTTAATTTGTGTTTTTCACACTAGCGTGTTCCCGGGTGATTTAACTCAGTTTGAGCATAACGTTAGAGAAGTTAACTTGACTAACTAGCTACTGATTTAACTTAAATTACAGGCGACTCGGCGACCTACTCACTGAGCTCTAGCCTACTGTTAACGTGTCCAAAGAAGGTTACATTTTACACTTCAGATCTGTGCACCTGTTGCCATTCGCTGTAAAAAAAAATTGTTTAAAAAAGCCGCCCGCACAAGCAAACGTTTACACTAAGCAGATTCGGAACAAACGCAAGCAAGCTTGCAGCGAGATTCCGAAACGGGGTGGACGTTTAGCAACAGCAGGCTACTACAGTATGCATGCGTTTAGGTTAAATAGGGAGCATTCTGAAACGATCGCCTATATTTTGGAACAGTAGCAAACTACAAAGCTTTTTAGCTAGTAATTAATTTAGCCAAGCATATCGAGATTTCAAAAAGAAACCGTTTTGGCTTTCCTCTTGATGCTGTAGAGTACTTTACAGTAGGCGTAGCTACGCTGTATTATTGACCAGACTGTTTTGAAATCCAGGCAGCAGCCTGTTTTGTAAATATGTAAATAATAAAAATGGATTTTCTGCTGGTAAATGAATTAACATTAAAAAGCCATATCTTGGTGTAACCGAATGTCGACATTTAAAGCCTTCGATAACCTTTTCGAAAGCCTTTGCTGTGGTCATTCAGCATGTTACAGTGTTTTTTTAAATGTACTTGTCAATAGTACTTCAACTACGAGACCCAATCGACAAGTTGTGAGCTCTTCCATATTCCTACCGATAGATATTGACATACAATGCTTCTTGCTTATATTCAGCTGGCAGTAAAAGTTGTTTACACGCCCCCCTCGAATGACTGAGTTACGGTTACTGGTTATAGATAATTCAGCAACTTAAATGATCATGGCAAGGGAAAAACAGGTGCCAAGTAAACTACATAAACATAAACACTGAGGTACCTACCTGCTATATCCTGTTATCAGGCTTTCAAGTAATTTGTCTGTATTCCATATGACTGACCAACATCCCAAATATCTTAAGACAGCTCTCACATCTTACGCTGAGCTGTGGAGTTCCCTCTGTCAACTGCCTCGGCAATATTTATACAGTAAATTTATTGTGCCGTTACGTGAAGGCGTTCTAGCCATACAAGGCAATCCCGGGGCGGAGAACTTTCCGGCCGTGAGCCAATGGTGTAGTTCTCAGTCAGACGTCCCTGTAGCTGACGCACAAGCGGGATTCCATTGACGCAAACACACCACGAAGTGATTGTTCTAAATATAGCCCACGAACAACTAGGCTATACTCACCGGCGCATAGCCGCCTGGAATAGTCTAAAAATAGGCGCAAGACGACACAAAAAGCAAAAACTGGACAACAGTCAAATTAATAACCAGGAAAACTTTTTTTGACCTACAGAGTCCACGCGTCTGTACACCGTTTAATTAAAAAGTGGTAGGCTACATTGCGGTTATCCGTCATTAATGAAAATGTAGAAGTTGGTATTTGTAGACATTCTGTTTTAATAAATAAAGTACGACAAACGATCAGGAAGTACGACCAAGAGTTTCAGGAGTGCAATAACTGGCCATTCATAAGTGCAATAACGTATCTTATGATTAGCCCTACATAGCTAAAAAAATTCTTAAACTAACCGTTAAGGTAGAAACATAGGCGTGGGCGTGACATAAATGAAATGTCGCTTCGTAACCTGAGACTACACATGTCACATTTAATGTAGCAAACTACATAGCACAATCTCTATCTCCTGTAGCACGGTGAAACTGAAAGGGGCGTGTGGCATAGTCCGGATGCCATGTGGTTACACACCTAGTTTTCTAACCTGTTCGGGCAAGAACTTTGGCAAATCTCACACTGGTGAACAGAATTGAAAACATAATGACGCAGGACTCCGAATGGAATTGGTCGACACAGGTTATACCTGCCACAGCTCTTTTTTTGCGCTTGTCATTTCCCGATGGTCGATTTACAAGGAGTGACAATCGAACGAGCAAAAACGAGACAGTAATAAGCGAAGACAAAACGTTTTATACTTGCAAGAGCACTTTTCGTTATACCAATTAAGCAGAATTCGTAAATTTCTTTAGAGGTGGAGTAGTATTGTATAATCCATGGGCATTAATACACGAGGAGTAAATTCATATAGGGAAGAACAGAGGTATGATACAGACAGCTGGAAAAGTGCATTTGAATAAGCCAGATATAGAATAAGCCAGATACAAAACTTTGTACAAACTATCATGTTCTGGAAGTGCTTAAAGGTAAATCTCTCATAGTGACTGTGGAGGCGTTGGCCTAGGCAGAGGAATCGGGGTGATTAACAGCCACGCCTACTGGCAGGCTTGTGCTGCATTACCTGATTGTACCTGTGTGCTTAAAACTGCTCTGCTCACTCAACTGCTTAGTAAGTGGAACCTGGGACCTGGGAGTGTAAATTCTGAGAGAGTGAGAGGAGAGTTCCAGAAAGCGACTGAAGGGTCTTGAGGGCGAATATGTTACTGTTTAGTGTTTAGTTTATTATTTTGGTTTATCGTTTTGTGTCCCAAACCTGTGATAGCAACCGCTGAAGGTTTTTGTTTTTTACATGTGCATGCTCTCTCTCTCTCTCTCTTCTGATCTCTCCTGCTGAGGGATAACGAAATAAAACCACAGTCCGCAGACAGATAAGGACAGTCCCTGTGTCCTGCTGTTCTATTCCACTCTGGGGTTGACTTAAAATATGCCTTCAGTAAACATTTATGAGCAAGTCAGAGGGACTTTTTGCTAAATTATTAGACTTCATTCAGCTATAGTTTAAAATGAGCAACATAAAGAAGTCTCTCAAAATCCATGTCCAACCAGCCATCATACATAAACAGATGCGCTTATCACAGCTGCGAGTTGATTAATGGGCTGCTTGAATTTACACCTGGCACAACCTTGGCAGTCGTTTGAAGGAGATTGTAGAGGTTAAAGAGATGGTTAATTACTGACCTGGCCACCTGCTCTACATACTAATGCATCAATCTCGTCTCTCCACCTCCACGACGTAGAGCTGCTATGAGAGACAGGCCATGCCAATGGGGTTAATGTTATCTGAACCAGGCCAGCGCTGGCATTGATTGTGTTGAGCTGTCGCTGAAGGGAGGCCAGGTGCTTCACAGTATGCAGCAGCTGCCTAAATCAAAACAGCGTCCTGTCCCTGCAGGAAATTATAGAACTGCCGTACCACACAAAGCCCCTTTTGCGAGGTCAATTTAGGCACTATGTGCTCAGGCCAAGTGTGTCTAAAGCACATCTCTCCACTACCACTTACTTTGCCTTACTGTGGGTGTCAGCATCAGATTATTTATTCCAGCAAACAAGTGTACAAAGAGCTGTAACTGCTACAATTCAAGTGTGCCACCTGTTGAATGGAATTGTGACCCAACAGACTGGTAGAAACATCAAGGTCTAATGCTTGTTTCGCTGCAGTGTTGTATTCTCCAGCTCAGTTATTTTATGGTACTGTGGATTTACACAACTTCTTCTAAAGCCATTGTTTCCATAGCTGCAGAAACAATGTTTATATAGCTACTCAGTGCTTAAGGGATGCATTCTAGGGGTACAATTTGCACAGATATTTGTACAATATACAGTAAAGTGCAACCAAATATAGTTACATGCACAAACTGATATTGATCAATATGGCATCATATACATCTCTCATTGTTTGAGATGGCTTTTGAGTACACATCTCTGATAAGACTCATGCATATTTATAACAAGGCTCTTTGAGTATTGGAGTGCGTAGTTTCTATGAAATCCACCACTGGCGCCGGATTTCCTTTTTCCGAAGTTTCTTCTCTGTCAGTTGTGCCACAGTGGTCAGAAACGCACTACAGGGGTGATGAAAGAGAGAGACTGCTAAAAGCGGAACATTAAGCCAGGCCCGTCTGACTGGCGGATTTCTCCTCTCCTGCACTGTGGGCTTCCCTTTGCAGTGATTATCCACAAGGGAGCAAGCCTGCTCCATACACACATTCGCCAGAGTATCCCTGACTCTCAATTTTCTCCATCAGAGTCCTCCTGACCTTTCTTGCTTACTGTACTTTCATAGATGCTCTACGAAATGACCAGATTGTCAGCTCCATGTTCTTAACGATGAAACGTTTTGACTCCTTGGTGAAACTCAAAGTGTTTTCATTTGGCTGTTTGTGACTATTTATGAAGGGGTATTGTTGAGGACCTATGGGAGGGTACGTATGTAACAGGGTTATCTCTGCGTTGTGTTTCAAGGAAGGACTCCAACAATTATGACACTGGATCTGCATTTATCACAATGTCTGCATAAAGTGATATTAAAATGGAGAATCGTGTGTCAGGTTTCGTGCGCTGCCACTTTCACTTGCCCGATAAACACAATTTCACATACACATCGTTAATTAATAGTTTTCACAATTAAAATAGTGCATTCCAACCAGCATGGTATGGTATTAAAACAAGAACGGACATAGGCCTAGCACCATGTGACACTTTAGCCAGAAGTTTTGTAGCTACTGCAACAAGTTTTTATTTTAAGCCAATGCAGGACAAAATGCAACTTTGAAAAACATTAACAGATTATGCATTGTGTTATTACATCATATTTGCAAGGGAGCAATATTTGCATACTTTTTGCGTACATGTTTTATTAAAAATAGCGTGGAGCTCAGTTGCGTTACCTTGCTCTCATCAATCATTAGTCAAAGAGAACATGGCAGGCAAGTTCTATTTGACCCGGTTCCAGAGCGTATCATTAATAACTTTAGATTTCTCCACATATGCTTAATACCCAGATAATTTACATCAAGTGAGTTTGAATAAAGAATATATATAATGACCTTGTAACAGTCTCATAAGCAATTACAGCGATTATTAACTATTAAGTTCACAATATTTTAACCCCTTCAAGGAAAGCTCACTTGGTCCATTCCAATCCCAGAACACCTTATACACCAGGAAGTGAACATAGGAAGAGTGTATTTATCAGAGTCTGAATGACAAGATTCGACAATCTCTAGTGAAACACAATCAACCCTGCTACACGTAGACAGCACCATAATCTCTTGTTACCAAGAAGAACTCCTTAGTAAAGAGTCTCAGGATGAAAGAAACACCAGAACTAAATATCTGGTCAGTATACAGAACATCTGTGGTATATTTGAACCTTTGAAGCCAGTTGGAGGTCAAGGAGATGAGGAACACCCAGGCTCTAGCCTGGAATGTGAGCTAGCACACAGCCACAGCTCACATACACCTGGCTTACACCATGAATGAGTCTTGTGGCTGCTTTAAAGGGCCGCTTTCCCCCAAATCTTCACAAAAAAAGGTTCAAACTGAGGCTCATTCAAGGCCTACAGGTAAGTTTGTAAATTGCTTCAGAAAACAAAAAAATACCACCTTGAAATTTGAATAAAGGAGAGGACCTGCATTGCAAATGTGTACAACTGTCACACAAAAAACATCCATAGGATCACTCACAGTCCCAGGGGTGAAGCACATGCAGTTCTATGTGTGAAAATACAGGCTGTAATACCATGCAGAGCAGAGGATATTGTATCTCTATGTTCACACCTCTTAAGGTCACTAGACAGTAATATCACTCATGGTAATTCATGTTTTTATTTAACACCTGTTTAAGTGCAGCTCTGCCAACCAGGACAAATGCCTCTGCACTGGGCTTGTGTAAACAAAACCTCTGGCTTACCTACAGCACACTGGTGCATTTCTAAGCTTGAACATTCCACCCTCCCTGTAAATTATAATTGGGAAACTTTGATTCTGCCAATAATATCGATTACATTCAAAGGCCAATGCAGTCCAAACACAGTGACTCAAAATCAAGACCATCAAAGGACAATTAGGGAAACAGCCCCAATTCTTGGTACTAATGGAATCAAGATTGATGGATTGCATAGTTGACACAAATTCCAAGTATTATTCAGTTTTCTTAAAAACTCAACTCAATAAAAGTGAGTAGGCTACTGTCAATCGAATCTGAAATATAACTTGTGAGGCAAAACAACTCCCAAACAACGTTTGATAAAAACCCTTCTGAAATGATTATGCATTATAATATTTTTTTCTCTCTCTCAAATGTCAAAAGGCAGGTATGTAGCTTCACCTCAACTTGCCTGTATAACAGCATGTTTGTGGAGAGTGCATTTGGAAGGTTTACAGTTCAGCGATCCACGTTGCTGCTGTCGTCATTACGTCGTCGCCGTGGTAGCCTTCTTCCGCTTTTTCCTTTGAGGGTTCGTCTCACGAACGTTCCCAGTCGGTATTTTAACTGTTTTCTTCAAATTCGACGCCATTGCGATTCGAATCAGATCACGGAAGGGCCAGTCTAGGCACAGTTACAGAGAGGCTTTTTCTTCCGCTCACGCGCAAATTTGTATTAGTGCCAGGGCTGGTTTCCAGCAGCAATCAGATCCTTTTTTCTCGTGCGCGCTAAAGTAGCGCTCCTCATTGGCTAGAAAAAGCTCAGATGCTTGTCTCCCACAGAACAACGGGGAAAGTCTTTCCGATGACGTAGATTTGTTCCCTCGCTGACGTTTTTGGAATCCCTATCAGTGACCCATTCCTGGCTGCGGGGAAGCCTGTTGAACAAAGAGAAAGTTATTTTAAAATAAGCTGCTCACAAGACAGCAACATCATTTATTTTCATTTTTACATAACGTTAGTATTTATTTATTTATGTTTTTGTTTGGCTGATTTAGCCAAGGCGACCAGTGCGAATGGAAATATTCTATTTTTAGAGGTAGGTTTTCACACTTAATGTACGCCCTGCCTACTACAAAATACTCGTGTACTGATAAATAGTAGGTTTAGGGCAGGGGTGTCCAAACTTTTTCCACTGAGGGCCAAATACAGAAAAATATACGAAAGGCTGGGTCACTATTAGAGCGCTCCATTTTCTGTCGACGGGGGTGCTACGCGAAAAAAGCTGAGACCAGTTCGTTTATTTCGCGGAGTGTTCAATGAATACGGGTGGCTCCACTAGTGGTGAAACTAAGAATTACAACTCAGTCAAGTGCAAGTTTCATGCGCGGGCCATATTCCATTATATTGGAATGCGGCCGCGGGCCAATTAAAAATGGACCGCGGGCCGCAGTTGGCCCGCGGGCCGTAGTTTGGACACCCCTGGTTTAGGGATTAGTCTTGCAGCAGTTTTCACGTTTTAGTACTCACATAACAAAAGACTGTGAGCGGGAAGTTATAAGCAACGCAGGGTGCATAATTCAGAGTAACATATTTTATGTAATCATATTATTTCCACTTTTCTGGTAACTCCTGTTGCGGTCAAATCGTGTAACCAACTGTAGTAATCTTGTGTGCGGGGCAATCAACCAATGTTTGAATATAGAACAAAATAGGATGACAGGCTTTATAACTGAATATTAATGTTAGATAAGTGTGTGAACAATGTGATTTCCATGGACAGAGAGAGAAACCAAAAGCCGTTCCACATCGCAGTGTGAATAAAGATTCCTACTTTTTGTTCGTTTTGGCTGATCTTTTGAAATTATATTTATATCATAAACTAAACTAAGGGAATTTGTTGTGTTAAATTATTTCTGACATAATGTGGCCTTAGAAGGCAAATCATAATACTGTAAGTGTCCAGTTCAGAACACTAAGAGTTTGTTGCACTTGAGGAATGACAAATATGGTTGGAATGATACTCAGCATACAGGAGAAGGCTCCAGAGTTTGGGAAGCCCTGGTTTTCAGACACGGTCTGGAGAGAAGACTCCATACAGGCCAAAACAACACTGTTGCCAATTTCAAGCTCTTTTCCTAACTACCTCTCAACCCTGTACGTGGCTCAGCCTTGCTTGGTTTCTGAAGTTTTGCAGAGGATGGCTAGTGGCTATAAATCGCACAATGTCAGTACACAAAAATCTACTTAAATGTATTTTACTCTCCATAAAAGCATTAAAGCCAGAGAAAACAGCCTTCAAATGTTCAACTTTTCAGGTAGAATTAAGGAGGATGTGGAAGGGGGGCCTGTATCCTCAACACATTAAAGGCAAAAGCAATGTTAGCAATGCTGCTCATTGCAACAGAAAAAAACCCAGCAGTAATGTAAAATAATTCACTTCTAGCCAGATGACCCTTCCCTTGTATGACTAGTCTCATGCCTAACTGAAGGGGAGAGCAAAGAATGACCATGAAAGAGGAGAGGAGGAGAGAAGGCCAGAGTTTCACCTTACCAAGCTTGACTCCTGGAACACGTGATGGCAGACAGATCAGTCTTCACTGGCACTGTGCACGGTGCACAGAACAGGGTCAGAGCCTCTGCAAACTGACCCTCACACAAGCACACACACACACCCTGCATGCCCCCTGTTTTTATGTCAAACTGGAGTTTTTGTTTAGTTTTTTTATGTAATTGAAATGGAGAAGAGATCAGGTCCTTATATAATGTGACTGCTAGGTTTGCTTATTTACGAAGTTTGTGAATTCATATGCACTTGGAAATATTTTCTGAATGGATACAGTACTACTATACAACCCATAGCCTTATTTATACCTAGTTCTTTGCTTATTATTTATCTGATTGTTAGATTCTCTTGAGATTGAAAAAATAAAGTAAAATCACCATGCTTTAATATTTATTTGAAGTAACTAATTAAGAAGGAAGAATACTATTTACCAATATATTTCGGCTATGAAATTAGCCATTTAATATTTGAGTCTCTAAAGCAATATGAGAGAGATACAACAGATTTTTAAAGAGGTCAAATACTTGTTGCCTGAATTGCAGGTGGCATATTTATTTAATGTGTCAAGGAGAACATTGTGGAAAATCATTTGACATTTTAGCCATTTAGCAGATGCTCTTATCCAGAGCGACTTACACTATTTACATTTCTTTACATACAATCCATTTATACAGCTGGATATTTTTACTGAAGCAATTCAGGTTAAGTACCTTGCTTAAGGTGCCCCCACCTGGGAATCAAACTGCAACTTCTGAGTTTCAAGCCCAGTTCCCTAACCATCTCACTACACTGCAGCCCCTCTCATGACGGCATATGGCAAAGAAAAAACTGCATCAGGAAAGAGGAACAGTGGTTGTAAGTCGAAGCTCACCAACAGGGATAGACAGACACTTAACAGGATAGTTGCTAAAAACCCCCACAAAACAACAACCTCAAAATTACCACAGAACTGAATTAACACCTCTGTGATCCAGTCTCAACAAAACTGAGCTTCACAAAGCTAATATTTATGATAGGACTGCCATTCAGAAACCGCCTGTAATCAGGGCCTAAGGCACAACAATGCATAACCTTGTGCACTGAGCACAAAACTTGGACTTCTGAGCAGCCAAATAAAATAATATGGTCTGATGAATTGTCTTTTACTCTTTTTCTACATCTGGATGGGTTGGGTTTATGTATGGAGAAAGCCAAAGGAAGGCTTCAACCCACATTGCCTGTTCTCAACTTTTAAACATGGTGGTCGATCTGTTATGGTATGGTCAGCCATCTTGTGGGAGTCATTGGGTCCGATTATTACTCTATATGGAAGAATTATGGCCAAGGAATACAAAGCCATATTAGGCAACCAGGTGCACCCTATGGTGCAAACATTATTTCCTCAAGATGTTCCCATATTCCAAGACAATAACGCCCCAATACACACTGCTAAATTGATTAAAGAGTTGTCACAACCCGTTCAGCTAACAGGCATTTCCCCCAAGCGCCAATCAGAAGAAGTGAAAGACACGCCAGGAATTCACAAAACCAATGAAAGAAATCACGGAAACAATCAGAATCATTGCGAACTGCTGCGAATAATTAACGGGAGGATATTTAACCAGCTGGCATTCTCTGTTTCAATTTGAAGCAAGCGCTTGGACATTATCTAGCTTAGCTTGATAGTACCTATTGTGGTTAATGTTTCTTGCCTCTCGAGAAATTGTTTGTTCGTGTGCTTATTGTTGTTTAGATTCCCAGTGTTTAGTTTATTCCGAGTTTTTGGATACGTTTTGGATTTACCGTTTTACTTGTTTTGTTTGTTCCTGATCGTTGGTTATTTTGGTTTGTTTTGTTTATGTCTTTCCGTGTCTTCGCAGACACAGATTTTGCTTTCGTTTTCCTACAGACGTTTAAAGATAAATACATATCTTAAACGCATTTCTGCGTTCTTGGTTTCTCTCTCACCTGCATCTGCACCTACAACACAGCATGACAAGAGTGATTTCATGAACACCAGGATGAAGTCAAACACCTTCCATCGCCTCCCCAATCAATTCCACTGCCATTGTCCCTCAACAAACTGGAGGCTTTCCTTCTTGAAGAATGTTCATCCAATGGTATCCAACTAGAAACAGTTCAAAGCATCCATATTGCCAGTCACATTCACCACAGCTCATCTTGTTTCTTTTCATTTAAATTTGTGTTGCTAAGTGTTATTTTGGTCGGAGGACAGGTGGTGTCTTATTCTTGTTTTCCTGCACCTTTTTAGTAGGTTTAGACCAGGGTGGGTAAGCATATCCTGGAAGACTCGGTTGTTTTACCCTGGCCAGCCGTCACCCATCAAAATAAATACGTGGTTTATATGTTCGGTCAATTGCTCAGCCTCTGGTTATTGTAACGCAGAAGGTTTTTGGGCCATGACAATTCTAATAAGGACTGAAGCTGTTCTGAAGGCAAAGGGCAGCCAAAATCCTTATTAGTTAATAAATATTCATATATTGTTTGGTGTTTCCATTATTTGTCCTACGCCCTGTATCACCCAGTCGTGGCCAAATATATTGTTGTTAGATGAATATGTTATAGACAAAAATACAGTTTTTCAAAAAACTCACAAGTATTTGGTCTCCACAATTCTTTATTTCACTGTTAATAGTACAGAAACTTCATTTTTGATTCAGAACATATCCTTCTAAATCATAAAATAAACAGAAATGGCATTGACAAAATTATTGACACCCTAGATTTAATATTTGATAGCATAGCCTTTGGAGAAAATAACTGCAATCAAGCGCTTCCTATAGCCATTAATGAGACTCCTACACTGTTTGCTGTTTTCAGATCTCTCCACAGGTGTTCAATAGGATTTCGATTGGGACTCATTGCTGGCCACTCCAGAACAGTCCAACATTTTATCTTGATCCAAAATGCCTTGGTAATTCTCTGATTTCATGATGCCCTTAATACGCTCAATGGGTCCAGTGCCAGAGACAGTGAAGCAGCCCCACAGCATTATGGAACCTCCATCATATTTGACTGTAGGTAGGGTCTTCTTTGCAGAGCTTAATTTTGTCGTGTGTACACAAAGCGCTGATCTGCATTGCCAAAGTGCTACAAATTAGTTTAATCGGTCCACAGAACATTTTCCCAGAAGGATTTAAGCTTGCTTAGGTGGGTCTTGGCAAAGATTAATCAGGCCGCCTTGTGTTTCTCTTTCCTTGGCCTGTGACTGTAAAGCCCTTCTTGGTTCAGTGTCCAGTGTATGGTACAGGCTGAAACCATTACTCCAGACCTCTCCAGGTCAGCCTTGAGATCTTTGGATGTCATACGAGGTGTTTTTTCAATCGCTTGCACCAACCAGACCATCACGCTTCCTCCTCCATGTTTGACAGTTGGTGTCACACACTGAGGAACCATCCTTTCGCCTACTCGACGGCCTACAAAAACCTTTCAAAATGTCAAGATTTCAAAGTTTGATTAATCGGTCCATAAGGCCTTATTCCAGTCTTCAGTAGTCCACTGGCGGTGCTTCATGGCCCAGGCAAGCCTCTTTTTCTTATTTTGCCATCTTGACAATGGCTTTCTTACTGCCACTCGACCTGTCAAACCTGCAGCTCGAAGTGCTCTCTTCACAGTTGAAACTGAGACGTCCTTACTTCGACCAGTGTTAAGCTGTGCTTGAAGCTGTTACATTACATTACATTACATTATAGGCATTTGGCAGACGCTCTTATCCAGAGCGACGTACAACAAAGTTGTTGTCCTGTCCTGTGAGCCGCCTATCACCCAAGCTGTTGACTCTCAGAAACTTGTCTTCTGATTTTGTTGTGGCTTTGGGTCTGCCAGACCTCTTCCTGTCAGAGTTTCCTCCAGTTTCCAAGTGCCTTTTGATGGTGTAGGAAACTACTCACTGTCAAAAAACATACATTATTTTTCCGTTTTTGGTAACCTAAACATTTTTTTACATTTTATTTACCTCTGGCAGTTTACCGCTTACCTTTGTCCCATTTCAGGTTATTCACTGGACTAGAACTGCTTAAATTTCTGTAAAAACTAGGCATGTTCTAAAACCTTTGACCAGTAGTGTACAACCAACCAATTAGCTATTTAGATAATAAACCCCAGAGCCCACGTTCGATGGCTGGATACTGGCGCATGGTTGGTGCTTTGGTGCATCAGTCGAACTCTCAAGAAATATGAATATGAGGGAAGAAACTTTTTTTTTCTATGAGCAAAACAACATTGGCTCTCATTTGCTAAGCGAGTGAGTTGATACATACGTCTCTGCCCTAAGGAGACTGCCTCAAACACACGGTGAGGAAGTGAGTTGAACGTAAACACAGTGAGAAGGTATGACAAAAACAAGTTATATAAATTATTGTATGCATCCTTGATGTACAATTATTGGCAGTGGGAGAGTTACAGTGCCTATAGAAAGTCATCATACCCTTTTGAAATAGTCACTTTTTTTTGTCTTACAGCCTGAAATGAAAGTACATAAAATCCATATTTTTCTAGCTTTATTTACACATTTTGCCTTACAACATTCAAGTGGAAAAAAAGGGCACAATTTCTGATAATTAATAAAAAATGAAAAACTAGAATAACAGGGTTGGAAAAGTGATCAGTCCCCTGATTTAATACTTTGTAGAGGCACCTTTTGCTTTAATTTCAGCCTGTTTGTTTGGATATGTCTCTACCAGCTTTGCTCACCTAGATTAGGCAATATTTGCCCATTCTTCCTTGCAGAACTGTTCCAGTTCCGTCAAATTCCGTGGTGAGCAGCGATGGACTGCACATTCAAATCCATCCACAGATGTTCTATCGGATTTTGGTCAGGGCTCTGACTAGGCCACTCAAGGACATTCACCTTCCTGTCCTTTAGCCACTGCGTTGTTTTTTTGGCGGTGTGTTTTGGGTCGTTGTCGTGCTGGAAGGTGAACCACCTGCCCATCTTCAGCTGTCTAGCAGAGGGCCGCAGGTTTTCCTCAAGAATTTGGGTGTACTTGGCAGCATCCATTTTCCCTTCAATCCTGAACAATTGCCCAGTCCCCACTAAAGAGAAACACCCCCACAACATAATGCTGCCACCGCCATGCTTCACTGTAGGTATGGTGTGTTTTGGGTGGTGTGCTGTGTTTGGTTTCCGCCAAACATAGCGCTTGGAGTTCAGTCCAAAAAGTTCAATCTTGGTCTCATCTGACCATATAACCTTTTGCCACATGGCATCAGATTCTTCTATGTGTTTCTTCGCATAACGTAAACGAGACTCAGTGTGACACTTTTTCAGAAGAGGCTTCTTTCTTGCCACCCTGCCATACAGGCCAGCTTTGTGTAAAGCTTGTGAGATTGTTGTCACATGCACAGATCGTCCAATCTTGTAACTCCTTCAAGGTTGCCATTGGCCTCTTGGTAGCTTCCCTGATCAATCTTTACCTGGCTCGGTCATCCAGTTTGGAGGGACGACCCGATCTTGGCAAGGTGTGGGTGGTGCCATATGCCTTCCACTTCTTAATAATACTCTGAACGGTACTCAGAGGGATAGTTAAAGCCATTGATTTTTATATCCTTCTCCTAACTTGTGCCTATCCACAACTTTATCCTGGAGTCCTTTTGAAAGCACCTTTCCAGCCATGGTAAATTCTTTGTGTTTCCATGCACTACTAGGAGTGGAATCCTCAAGGAACAGCTGATTTTATTGTGAAATAATCAAAACCACTACAATTGATGTCAGGTGGAGGCCAATTAGCTTGGTGTGATGTGATCTGGAAGGTGATTGGTTATACCTGAGCAAGTTTATAATGGTTATTCTAAGGGGACTGATCACTTTTCCAACCCTGTTATTCTAGTTTTTCTTTTTTTATTAGGATTTCACAAATGTTATGGGCACTTGTTTGTCTTATTTTTGCAAAGTTGTTACTGGTAGGTGCCCTTTAATTCATACGGACACTCTGTGACACAAGGACATGAGCATTCCTATTACACATCACTTGCATAGGATCAAAGCTCCACCACCTGTCAGCTTATCAGAGTTATTTACTGGAGCTGAACAGCTGTGGATAACTCTGTTCCCTACCGGTTCGTTAAAAGGCCCCAATGTGCCCCCCAACTTTACAGACCATCGAGTGAGTCCTCTCATGTGCCATGAGAGTCCTGTTAATGGTCACACAAGCCTAAAATGCCTGTGACCTGTGTAGTGCTCCAGTAAAAGCAGGTGGAATCCACTTCCCTTGCGGGGGCAGGGCGAGCGTGACTCTGGAGTGAACCTGAACCGTAGTTCAGCCATTTATGGTTCAGATGAAAATCATTAAGATCTCCAATCTGAAAAAGGTCGACATTTTTCAGATTCCGAACGTGCATCTATGTCCAAAATCCCCAAAAGCTCAGACTACAGACCAACTAATGTTACTGGAGAGATGAAGACTTCTACTACTCAGAAATAAAAAAGGACTGCACATAAAAGGACTATACGCAGGGAGTGAGCCATCAGCTTCAGTGTGATGTTCTGTAATGTGAATTAGAAAAATATTAAAAAAATACATTGATACAATTATAAATAAACACACATTTTCTCGTAGTGGTGAAAGGGGCTATTAAAATGGCAGAGTAAAAGGCTTAATTAATATATATTAGTCATATATTTTAAAAAATTTAAATAATCTGGGATAGAGTCAAGTTTATTTGTTAATATTTTTAATAAATTCATTTTCTGACATTTTCTAAGTCCAGTTGACTGAGCACTGTTCTTTGGCAGCTCTTGAAAGCTGAAGTAGTTAATATGGTCATTCTACTCTAAGAGTTGGCCAACCCCCTGAATTTGAACCTGGCAAGGATTTGAGTGGAGAGTTACACTGAATACTGAATTCTCAAGTGACACAAGACATGTACCACGTGCTAGCAAAGGCAAGCAGAATTTTATATGGAGATTTAACACGTGGCTACAAACCTGGTGCAGAAAAGAGGGGTATAGGTTTATGGGGCACTGGGACTCCTTTTGGAACAGGGGTGACCTGTACAAGTGGGACGGGTTACACTTGAACCGGAGGGGTACAGATGCATTGGGCCAGCGTATGCTTAGGGTAGCGGAGGAATATTTAAACTAGGGACTGGGGGGGCAGGGAGGGAAATTAGTAGTAGTAGTATTATGGATAGGGAGGTACAGACTGCCCAGATGGAAGATACCAGGGCGGAGTATAATACATTTGAGGATATAATTAATAAAGATTTTTTAGATCATAATGTGAATAGAGGTGGTTCGGCACACGCAGGTGTGGAGGGGAAGGACAAAGTAAGTGTGAGTAAGACTCTGAAGCTCATGTGTTTAAATGCGAGAAGCATAAAAAATACATTTTTGGAACTGGATGCTGACATGTTGAATGGGGGTTATGACATTGTTGGGATTACTGAGATATGGCTTGGCGCAGCGGATGGGGATGAATATAATGTAGAGGGGTACAAATTGTTTAGGAAGTTAAGACAGCCTACTCTAACTCTTGAATTTTTAATTTTAGACGAGCTGACTTTAATAAAATGAGAGAGAATTTAAGTAATATAGATTGGGTAAAACTTCTAGATTGCAGAACTGTGAATGAAAAATGGACTATATTTAAAAGGGTTATTGTAGATGTACAGTGTAAATTCATCCCCAAAGTAAGGAAGAATAGGATGAAAAAACAGTCTCCGCAGTGGATGACTAAATCTTTACGGGAGATTTTAAGGCAAAAGAAACGACTGTACAGAGTATATAAAAAGGATAACTCAGAGATCTCCTGCAGCAATTCCCAGAGAAACTTGTGGGTTGCTTTGCTTTGACTCTTCTGTCCAGTTCATCCCATACAATTTCTATGGGATTGAGGTCTGGACACTGGGCAGGCCAGGTCATCAGTTTGAGTTGTCCTTCACGTTCCTCCTTCACCAGGTAGTTCTTGCACAACTTCAAGGTGTGTTTCGGGTCATTATCTTGCTGAAGAATGAAGGAGTGCCCGATTAGCCATAGTCCAGATGGAAGGTGTACTCAAACTTTTGACCGGTAGTGTATATATAAACCTGCCCCGATGGGATCACCACCTTATCGTGGTGGGGCAGTTTGCGCACCTCGATGACCTCTAGAGCTATGTCGGCCGGAGTCTCGTACTCCTGGCAGGGTTACCCATGCCGAACAGGTTGAAAGGTAGAGGACAGACAAAGAGTGATCCCACTGGCCCTCCAGGTTGGGGGTTGGGCTGCGGGCCGATAACCCACTCCTGGAAAAAAAATATTATTACAGAAACTAGAAACAGAGCAAATTCACGGAACCCACGGGACACCATAGCCAGTCCTCCTAGCAAGAGAGACACCATGACGCCCAAGGACCAAAGCCGCGAGGACGCCTTTGGGCCGATTAGGTCATTAGTGCACCCGAAAGAAGCTATGAAGCTTGGAAATTGGAATGTAAGAACGCTGTACAGAAGTGGAAACATCACCATGGTGGCAAAGGTAATGAGCAGCAAAAATATTGACATCATGGGCATCAGCGAGACACACTGGACGGGACAAGGAAAAGTGGAACTCATGGAAGGACAAACCATCATCTACTCAGGAAGAGACGATGACGACCACCGACAGGGAGTGGGCATATTGATGTCAAAAAGGGCAGCAAGAGCCCTGATTGATTGGACGCCAGTCAGCGAAAGGATCATTCAAGCCCGATACTATTCCCAACACATCAAGATGACGGTTGTGCACATCTATGCACCCACTGAAGATGCAGAAGAGCAAACAAAGAACGAATTCTACCAAAGACTGCAAGATATACTAGACAAGAGGAACACACAAGACATGCTGATCATCACTGGAGACATGAATGCCAAAGTAGGAGACGAAAATGAAGGCTACGAGCGAGTAATGTGCAGGCACGGGCTTGGGAAGAGAAACAACAATGGAGAAAGGCTGTGCAATTTATGTGACTTCAATGAACTAGTTGTCACTGGAACGCTATTCCCACACAAGGACATACACAAAGCAACATGGATATCCCCAGACGGAAAGACCAGGAATCAAATAAACCATGTGATAATTAACAAAAGATTCAGGAACTCAGTGGAAGATACAAGAGTATACAGGTCTGCAGATATTGGGAGCGACCATCACCTTGTATGCACAACAGTCAAGCTAAAACTGAAAACACATCCAAAAGAAAAGAAAAACCCCAGAGTCAAGTATGATACAGCAAAGCTGAAGAATGAAAACATCTTGAAGACATTTACCATCAGTCTGAGAAACAGATACTTAGTGCTAGAAAGTGAAGAGACAGAAGTGGAAGAAGGTGACGAGGTTGAGCATGACTCTCAGGTAATGGAGAAAGCCTACACAGAAGCGGCTGAAGCAGTCCTAGGTAGACCACAAAAGAAGAAAAAACCATGGATCAGTGAAGAATCCTGGAGACTTGTTGACCAAAGAGCAGAAATAAATAGGAAGATTCTGAGCACCCACTCAGAGAGAATCAAGAAACGAATCAAATTACAGTATGCAGAGAAAGACAGAGAAACCAAGAGAAGTATAAAAACAGACAAAAATAAATGGATAGAGAGCATTGCAAACAGGGCAGAAGACGCCGCAAGAAAACAACACATGAGGACACTATACGCACTCACAAAGACACTCTGCAACGAGAGACCCAGGCAAAGCACAGCAGTCCTTGACAAGAAAGGTATCCTGATCAGTGGAAAAGAGGAAGTACAGGCAAGGTGGACAGAGCACTTCAAAGAAGTACTTAACAGAGAAGAACCGGAACATCCAATAACCGAGGAGGAAGAATGTGAACTCACTGACATGATTGAAGAGATCGCTGTACACAAACCAACACTAGGAGAAGTAAAAGAAGTGATAAAAGGACTACAGAATGGAAAAGCACCAGGAATAGACTCCATTACTGCAGAGATACTAAAAGCCGACATAGATTTCTCAACAATGAAGATACACCAGCTGCTGGAGAAAATATGGAGAAACGAAAAGATCCCAAAGAACTGGAAGAGAGGGCTCATCATAAAACTAGCCAAAAAAAGGAAATCTTAAAGAATGCAAGAACTCCAGAGGCATCACCCTGCTCCCCATTGTGGGTAAGATACTTGGCAGGATCATCATAGACCGGATCAGAGGTGGAATTGACTCCAGGTTAAGGAAGGAACAAGCAGGTTACAGGAGGGGCAGAGGAACAACAGAACAAGTGTTCATACTACGGAACATCATCGAGCAGGTTGACGAATGGCAAGCAACACTATATCTGAACTTTGTAGATTTTGAAAAAGCGTTCGACTCTGTCCATCAGGAAAGTCTATGGCTCATTATGAAGAAGTACGGAATCCCAGAGAAGATTATCAGAATGGTGAGAACATTCTATGAAGACTTTCAGTGCGCAGTTATAGATCAAGGAGAAATATGTGAGTGGTTTAACATCAAAAGTGGCGTCAAACAGGGGTGCAATATGTCAGGATTCTTGTTCCTGATCATCATGGACTGGATAATGAAAAGAACAGTTGAACACGGCGAGAATGGAATCAGGTGGAAGTTTACATCAAAGCTTGATGACCTAGATTTTGCAGATGATGTAGCATTATTCTCCCACACTAAACAGCATATGCAAGAAAAAACATCAAGGATGGAAAAAGAAGCCAAACGGACTGGACTCAAGATCAACACAGAGAAGAAAAAAAAACATGAGAATCAATGCAAGAAACCAAGATAAGATCAAGATCAATGGAGAAGATATTGAAGACGTAGAAGAATTCACTTACCTGGGAGCTACAGTGAGTAAAGAAGGGGGAGGAATGAAAGACCTGAAGAACAGAATCTCAAAAGCAAGAGGTGCATTCGTCAGACTAAAAAAGACCTGGAACTCCAAGAGCATCACAAGAAGAACAAAGCTCAGGCTGTATAAAACACTGGTAGTACCAGTGCTGGTATATGGATGTGAAACATGGAAAATGAACAAAGGAGACAACAAGGCAGTCGATGTGTTTCACAACAAGTGTTTAAGAAGAATCCTACAAATCCAATGGCAAGACCACGTCAGCACTGAAGAACTACTAGAAAGAGCCAGCATGAGACCACTGAGCGAGGAAGTGAAGCGAAGGAGATGGAAGACAATCGGCCACATACTAAGGCAGGACCAAAACAACAATTGCAACATAGCAATGACCTGGGCACCAGAAGGAAAAAGAAAAAGAGGAAGACCAAAGACCACCTGGAGACGCACAGTGGAGAAGGAAAGAGATGGAGCGGGATAGAGATCATGGGCCGAAGCTAGAGTGGCTGCTGCGGACCGGGAGAAGTGGAGATGCTCTGTGGAGGCCTTATGTGCCACAAGGCACGAAGCAGATAGGTGAAGGTGAAGGTATATATAAACCATTGACAGATATTTTCATTCAATCCATAATCACTGGAGAAATACCAGATGACTGGAAGCAGGGTAGTATAATTCCAATATATAAGAAGGGGGACCGTACTGCACCAGGGAACTATAGGCCTGTCAGTTTAACTTGCATTGCATGTAAAATGCTGGAATGTATTATTAGGGATAAGTTGGAATCATTCTTGAAAAAAAATAGTATTTTAAGGGAGAGCCAAATGGAGGTCATGCGTAACAAACCTCCTGGACTTTTTCGAAGAGGCTACAAAGTGTGTTGACCTGAACCAGGCTTATGATATTATATATTTGGACTTGGGCAGAAAGCATTTGACAAGGTACCACATGAGAGGCTCATTGCGAAAATGAATTCAGTAAGAATTGCAGGAGTAGTTTCAGAGTGGGTTCATAATTGGCTGCAAGGGCGAATACAAAGAGTAACAGTAGGTGGGGCCGTATCTGACCTCGGTGCTGTGGGCAGTGGTGTCCCACAGGGATCGGTGCTGGGACCTCTGCTCTTCCTTATTTATATAAATGATCTTGACATGGACGTTAGTAGCAAAATAGTTAAATTTG
Organism: Aldrovandia affinis; assembly: GCA_029706075.1. Lineage (NCBI taxonomy): Eukaryota > Metazoa > Chordata > Actinopteri > Notacanthiformes > Halosauridae > Aldrovandia > Aldrovandia affinis. The sequence goes on from JAINUG010000168.1 coordinate 559,825, forward strand.
CAGATGATACTAAACTTGGGGGTTTGGCAAACAGTTTGGAATCGACTAAAGTAATCCAAGATGACTTAAACAAAATCCAAAAATGGGCAGATACATGACAGATGACATTCAATATTGCTAAATGTAAAGTTATGCATGTGGGAAATAAAAACATTAGACAGGAGTATTTTATGGGAGGAGAAAAGTTAGTAGGTGTTCAATTTGAAAAGGACTTAGGAATTGTAGTTGATCAAAGCCTATCTGCATCAAAGCAGTGTGCTACAGCAGTGAAAAAAAAGCCAACAGGATGCTGGGATACATAGCAAAAAGTATTGAGTATAAATCAAAGGAGGTTATATTAATGTTATATAATGGCTTTGTCAGACCCCACTTAGAATACTGTGTGCAGTTTTGGGCACCGCACTACAAGAAAGATATAGAAGCTCTTGAAAAAGTCCAAAGAAGGGCAACTAAACTGATACCTGGTATGAAAGGTAAAAGTTATGATGATAGACTTAAGGCACTCAATCTATTTAAACTTAGCAAACGGAGACTTAGGGGGGATTTGATTGAGGTTTTAAAATTCCTAAAAGCGATTAACAAAGTAAAATACCAAAGATTTTTTAAGATAAGTGGGGTCAGCAGAACAAGAGGCCACAGGTGGAAATTAGTTAAAGGCAAATTCCGCACAGATATTAGGAAGTTTTTCTTTACACAGAGAGTTGTCAATGCCTGGAAGAGCTTGCCAGGTCGGATAGTAGAGGCAGAAACGCTTGGGCTATTCAAGTCCAGGCTAGATGTAGTATTAGATACTCTTTAGATTAGGACATGATGAGCCTAGATGGGCCGAACGGCCCGTTCTCATCATTATGTATTCTTATGTTCTTATGATGTCACATGACTTAAGCTCAACCTCTGATGAAAATGTCTTCCCATATGCTTATGAAGGATTTGTGAAGTTGCTGTACTGTGGTAATGATTATCTGTTCATGAAGACGTCAAAAAGGTAGGAATATATGCTCTGTTTAACGTTTCTGGCATGCACAGTCTGTTAATGCTCCCACCAATGTGCAGCTGGCACTAGGCTAGCAGAAGACAAACCTGAAAGACCAGGTACAGCTCAGTTATAACACATGGCCCTGACCAGGTATAGCACAGCACAGCTATAACACATGGCCCTGACCTGATACAGCACAGCACAGCTATAACACATGGCCCTGACCAGGTACAGCACAGCTATAACACATGGCCCTGACCAGGTACAGCACAGCTATAACACATGGCCCTAACCAGGTACAGCACAGCTATAACACATGGCCCTGACCAGGTACAGCACAGCTATAACACATGGCCCTGACCAGGTACAGCACAGCTATAACACATGGCCCTGACCAGGTACAGCACAGCTATAACACATGGCCATGACCAGGTAGCCTACCGCACAGCTATAACACATGGCCCTGACCAGGTACAGCGCAGCACAGCTATAACACATGGCCATGACCAGGTACAGCACAGCCAGGGGCGGCACCAGAAAATGTTGATTGGGGGTGCTAAGGGGGTGCTTTATGGTTGTGCCCTCTACTATGGAATTATAAAATAATTGTCGGCTGGTAGTTATTTTGATTTAAAGTGTTTAATGAAAATGTAAAATGTAAAATTGTAAGGAAATGCTTGGGGGGCTGTGCCGGTACTATGCAAATTCCTGACGGGGCTACAGCCCCTGGCGCCGCCACAGCACAGCTATAACACATTAACCATTTGGAGACACCTACTAGAGACTTACTCTTACACGCTTCTCAGCGAGTTCATGCGGCTAACCCCCCCCCCAGCCAAACGCTGCCTCCAATCAGGACTCCTCACCAGGGCCGGTCTGGTACAATCAGGTTTCAAACCGTGACCACGATAGGCAGCTCACACTCATAAAATACAAGCCAATACGGGTGCGTTAGGACGCAACGCTTCCCTTAGCAAACCCGACGCAGAAAAACTGGTCCACGCATTCATCCAATCTAGACTTGATTACTGTAACTCCCTGTTTGCCGGTTTACCATCCAAAACTACTCAACGCCTACAGTACGTACAAAATAGTGCTTCCCGTATTCTCACCAGGACAAGAAAATCAAACCACATCACCCCAATTCCTGCCGCTCTTCACTGGCTACCTGTTGAATTTCGGATGAATTTCAAAATTCTTCTCCACACCTTCAAAACCATCACTGGAAACAGCCCCATCTACCTTCAAAATCTTCTCACTCCCCAGATAACTACCCGAGCCCTCAGATCCAGCTCTTTCACCTCCACCCTCCTCACTGTCCCCAGAACCCACCCCCACATGGGGGACCGGGCTTTCTGTTCCCTAGCACCATGCCTTTGGAATCATATCACATCAGGACTTCCAACTCTCTCACCACTTTTAAGACACAACTTAAGACTCACCTTTTCATCTCTGCTTTTCCAAACCACTAAACTTTCAATTGCACAAAACCACACAATGAACACCCATACCAGCCTTTCAGCTCCTCTTTTTAGGAAAAACATTATGTGTATCGTTTATTTTATTATGTGTATAGGACAATTAGATTGTATGTTTTTGTATTGCTCTTTTTGTTGTTTTTAAATGGTATCTGTTGTAAAGCACCTTGAGATTTCTCTGTAATTTAAAGTGTGCTATATAAATCAAATTCATTATTATTATTATTACGCTATCGGAGGCCTCCTTTAATGCATATTTTAATGAAATAATGAGATTTGGACACCAGGGGCTGCTGGTTTTAGTCAGCGTTCCCACACTTTTTTGAAGCCAGTACTGTTAATTGTTAGGCTACTTTTTTATAATAGATACACAGCCTAAGAAACAATCACATAAATTACTGATGGCAGAGGTAGGACGAAAATAATATACATAAAGAACGCATTGGGAAAACATCAGGGAATCAGGGGTTCCAATGTCTAAAAATTGTGTTGTGTTTCAGTTTTAACTTCATGTGAGCTGGGCAATCCAGTCACTTTCCTTTGTGTGCAAGTGCTAGGCACACTCGCCAGACACAAAATACAAAAACCTCAACAGCAACAACAACAACAACAAAAAATGTCAAACCCCATCCATTTTTACAGACATTTTAAGCTTTTAAACCCAAGCCTTTAATTGTTACTTTCTTCAACAGGATGAAGGAAATTGGGTCCGATTGAAAATTATTTGCTTTGAAACGTTAATACGTACGGAGACCTGGAGTGGTCAAATTATATATTTTTCCTATTTTGAGAGCACATTTTACTAAATCGAGCGCACAAAATGCTATCTCGTATCACGAGATACAATTTGTTACTTCGTTTTGCATATGTTGGTTGCACGATTTAAGTATTTCGTGCGCAAGAAAAGGAGCAATTACAATAAGCCAGCTAAGTGTTTGCATTTATTTGTAATTTTTTCATGTCATTATGAATGGTCTATTGCATATAATATAATCAAAACGAGAGTATTACTTTGAATGCACAAAATATTTAAATCGTGCGGGCAATATACTCAAAATGAGGTAACGATTTGCTTTTCGTACACACAATACACGCAAAACGAGGTAACGAATTGTATCTCGTGTGCAGAAAATAGCATTTTGTGCGCTCGATTTAGTAAAACATGTTCTCGAAATAGGAAAAATATGTCATTTGACGACTTCAAGGCTCCGTAGATATGTCCTGGAAGTTGCTTGACTTCAGTTTCTGCTTTCCCAGCATATTCCCTTGCCTAAACGTATTCCTCTAGGGTGCGCTGTTCTACTTTTGTCTATGGTAAAGGTTTTTAGTGCTTTAGAGTGCTTTACATTTGTATTTTGGTTAAGATGGTTGCATGCCCACCAAACTCACCTTACTTATAGCCAATAACCTGACCGTGGAAAAACGTATACACATAGGAAATGTTTTCAAAACATTGTTTTGAAAAAAATGCTAAATGCTTTTCAAGACATATGAATCAGGTGCTGTCCCTAGAGGGAATAGACTTTGGCACCACACCCCTAAATGTCAAAAACTACAGAGAAGCTATGACCAAAGTTCATGTTTCAGCACTATGCCCAAGTGATTTATCTCCAGCCAACTCCATAATGTGTGGAACATATTCATAGTCCTAGTTGAATTCTCGCACTTAAACTAGGATTATTGAACAGTTGTGACCGGCTGTGACTTTCTGTTGTATAACAGCACATCAGAGTCAGACTCAGCAGAAACCCCTGGCTCCTCTCTTTGGATGGCTGACTGCTCACATGGTCTCCCAGACGTCCTGGCAAACGTGACTACTGGTCAGCTGGGCTTGGTTTGAAACATGAGCTGTTGTTGAAATGCTTTCCAAAACTCCCACATGCCGACAGTCACCACTGTCCTTATCACCTTTCACTTTCAGTGCTCAAACGAAAAAAATAAATAAAGTGGACAGATAGATGCTGTTCTTAAATTTAGAAGACATAAATTATTGTGACTTTATGGTAGCGGGGCAGGCTCCTGTCTTAGCACAGCTCTCATGGACATCCAGTGGAAATCCATGCATCCCAAGGATTCAGCTACCTGCAGGGTCTTTTTTAAATGTTATTTTTATTTTATTTAACCTTTATTTAGCCAGGAAAAAAAGCACATTGAGATACAATCTCTTTTTCAAGGGAGACCTGGCCAAGAAAGGCAGCAGAACAGCATTTAAAAGTTACATTGACACACATATGACAATACAATACATTAAAACATCTTCCAAGACACCTATATACTGTATATACTTAAAGAATCCAGCCTATGGGAAACATCTACACTCCTCCTTAAGGACATCTGCAACCAGGGTCTTGAACTCCCTAAGTGGTACCAACACCTCTAACTGGAAAACCTTTTGTAAGGTGATCCATGTTGTGGGTGTACAATATGAAAAGGCAGTTTTTCCTAACGTGGAAACAACCATGGGGACTTTTAAAAGCAGTAGCCTGCTAGACCGTGTTTGGTAACTACTAACTGCAAAGTTACGGAGGCTACAAAGGTAACTGGGCAATTTACACAGGATTGCCTTGCAGATAAAAACACACAATGTAACTATCTATGTGTAGCTAGAGAAGGCCATTCCACCATTTCATATAAACTACAATGATGGATGGATGATCTGGCATTTGTGATAAACGCTGCATGGTAGACAGAATCTAGTTTTCGTAGCACAGATGATGCTGCATGCATGTACAACAAATCCCCATAGTCAATCACAGATAAAAAGGTGGCTTGAACAAGTTTCTTTCTAACTTCAGAGGGGAAACAGGACTTGTTACGAAAATAAAAACCTAATTTTGGCCTAAGTTTCTTTAAAAGCTTGTCTATATGTACATTCAAAGCCAACTTATCGTCCATCCATATACCAAGATACATTTTACCCTTTCAATAGTTGCCCCCTTTAGCGTGACAAGGCCAAGATTCTCTAAAATCTGAGAGTGAACTCTAGCGAAAGTCATGGACGCATTCAATGCGTTTATGCACATTTCCATGCCTGAACTACTCAACCCAAAGCCCTTATCCTTAATCTAGAAGCAGGCCTAATATAGTTTTTCACAGCTAGTAATCACAATATAAGAAGGACACAGACAAAAATAATGACAGTGACGATTGTATTCCATATGGTATTAGATCCCCTTCGTCTGTACCTATAAATAGTTTAACATTACCATTAAGGGGGCAGCTGGGAGGACTTGTCCTATTAATGAACAGTTCTAGTGTGTTGATTAGCCCTATGGTATGATATTGAATCCAGGCCAGTTCCGTCTCGGAGGAAGCGGTTCATTGCCAGTTTGGGGTACCAGCTTGTCCCATAGATGTGGGCGGCAGGCTCGTGCGGGAGGGAGAATTTAAGGAATAGAGGGTACAACCAAATTAGGGGAAAATCTTTTTTTTTTAAATAAAAAAAAATTAAGGCATGACACACATACAGTTATCCATCCATCCATCCATTATCTAAGCCGCTTATTCCTGGTCAGGGTTGCGGGGGGCTGGAGCCTATCCCAGCATGCGTTCCGGGCGAGAGGCAGGAATACACCCTGGACAGGTCGCCAATCCATTGCAGGGCACATACAGTTATATAATTAAATATTCAGATCAAGATTTAACCTTGATTCTGAACTTCTATATCATAATTTATTTATTTGACCCAATAGTCAAACTGAATTGAATAAATTATTATGGTCAGTTTGACCAAATTACAGAATTTCTTTGATGCACCTTTTTTGCTGATTTGGCAAATCCTGGCCTTGTGTGGCTGCAAACCTGCATGTGTTTCAGGGCCCATCTTTGGAAACAAAGGCCATGTTGTTCATTACAAAGTTGACATGCTTTCACTAACATTGCTAGATAATCATTATCTATCATATATAATCATAAGCATATGAGTTATCAATGAGAAAAAATCGATTAGCGATCAAAGAGAAAAAATCGATTAGCGATCAATGAGAAAAATGACATGATATTAGTAATATGATAACACTGATAATATCTAAATTATTAAATTTTGCATTGCCAGACGTACAGTACCTCTATTACCACCAAGTCTAAAATTACTAGAAACAAAATCGCAATGTGTTTAATATAAAATATACTTGCATAGAAGTAGTTGAAATGCTTTTCAAACATACTGCATGATACACCTTGTGTATTTCCCAGAAAAGTGCAATATTGCAGATGCAGAGAAAGGGCCTTGTATTTTACCAGTTAGTTAGTAAGTAAGTGAAAGCAAATATCTGCATAGCCTACTTATTAATCCATTAGATAAGTGTGAAAGTAATTGCTTAATTAAAAAATAATTTCAAATGAAGGGGTAAGTGGATAGGGGCCACAGTTGGAGTCAGGGTTATAATCATGATTGTATGGACTGTATGATGGCCCTGGGGAATTGGAGAAAAAACATATTTTATGTCATGTATTAATTGTTTCTGTTTCTCTATCAGATCATTTTTCTTGACTGAAATGACGTTTAACCTTGAAATGCTCCAAGAATAAAAAATTACCCATACAATTTGGTTACCTAACCCTACCCTTGAATATGTTTTTGAATTACAGCTGTTATTTAACCAAGCCAAGCCCACACTCTAGCACTGGACCAATATCTACTAATAGTTCACAGTATCTTTCAGAATTTGGTCCTACTCAGCAGAAGCGATTTCCCATAAGCACCAGAACCTGTAATGTTTTGGATTTCAGACTGGGAGCTTAAGATGCTGTGGGCAGATTGTGTAAATCTGTCACAAGAGGTTGTTCCCTGTCTCATGTAACTGCATCACAGCTGCTAAGATCAGTGGAGAGGCTTCCCTGTCAACTCATAACTTATTCTCTGTTACTACAAGGTGCTCTTGTAGTAACAGCCTACAAGAGCACCCCCTGCTGACAGCTATGGACAGGCTTTGCCATTACAAAGATAAAGGGGACAATTTGCTTATTCCTGATGAATTCAAGCTAAGCCAAAAGCAGGTTCAAAATAAATGAAAATGAAATAAATTGAAATTAAAGTACTTTTCAAGTAAAAATTGAAAGCAACAGCTACATTTGGTTTATTGATTACATTTTATTTTATTTCAGTGATTTGAATAAACTGGCTGTTGTGATACAGAATGTTTTATTTGGACTTTTCTACCTTTTCTGATTTGGCTTCAGGCTTGACTCATGACCTGATGCCCATGACCTGTACTTCATTATTACATTCAACAAATGTTATTGTTGAATATTTTAATTTCAGAGTACAGTATTATTAAATTAAATAAGGCATTCATGAAAGTCATATTTTGTATTATTATTATTATTATTATTATTATTATTATTATTATTATTATTATTATTATTGTTATTATAACACATATTTGTGTTCTGTGTGGCTCAGTAGGTAGAACATGGCGTTGGCAATGCTTAGGTTGTGGGTTCAATTCTCACTGAGATCACATATACTGAAAAATGTATACACTCACTACTGTAAGTCGCTTTGGACAAAAGCATCTGCTAAATGGCATATATATATATATATATATATATATGTAAGGAAGTCACGTTAAGATTTAAAACCTCTTTTACAAGTAAGACCTAGAAAGCATGGTAGGCAGTTCATGGGATTAATTGAAACCCCTCCACTGTAACTTTGTACATGACTCCAGGACTTACCTGTTGTGACCTGAAATTCTCTGGAGGCTTACCGCATTGAAACCTATCCAGGAATAGCTTAAATATGACTTAGTAATCAACTTGTCCTGTAGTTTCTAGTACCAGAAAGGCCTTAGGTCACACTTAATCACTCACCACTGAAGATCATGTAAAATATTCTGAGCCTAATACAGTAATATAATGTTATTGACTTAAATTGGCCTACAAATAAGAACATAAGAATACATTATGACAAGAACAGGCTGTTCGGCCCATCTAGGCTTGTCATTTACCTGCAGTCTCGAGAATATCCCACACTACATCAAGTCTGGACTTAAATACCCCAAGTGTTTCTGCCTCCACTACATCACCTGGCAAGCTGTTCCACGCAATGACAATACTTTGTAGCTGACAATACCTGATATCAGTTTGGAATTTACCTTGAACTAATTTCCACCTGTGCCCACGTGTTCTGTTAACTTGTCTTAACTCAACCTGAAAAATATTTGGTAGTTCACTTTGTTAATCCCTTTTATGTGTTTAAGTACCTAAATCAAATTCCCCTTTAGTCCCCTTTTGCTAAACAGGAATAGATTCAATGTATTAATTCTTTCCTCATAACCATTACTTTTTATATCAGGTATCAATTTAGTTGCCCTTCTTTGTACTTCTTTCAATAACTTCTATATCTTTCTTATAGTGTGGTGCCCAGAACTGCACACAGGACTCTAAGTGAGGTCTGACAAAGGCAGTATATAACATCAATATAAGCTCCTTTGATTTATACTCAATGCTCTTTACTATATATCCCAGCATCCTGTTGGGCTTTTTCACTGCTACAGCATACTGCTTATATCCTGATAGCCTTTGATCAATGGCTACGACTAAGACTACGACTAGGTCTTTTTCAAATTGAAAACATCCTAAATATTCTAAACATACTCTTTCCATAAAATACTCCTGCCTTTAATTTGTATTTCCCACCTTAATAACTTTACATCTTCCAGGTTTTGCTATATTTTCTTATGTATTGGAAACACCAGAAAGGCTGGCTGAATAATTTAAATATCACAAAAATTAATAAAGTGCTCAACTTTATTAATATAATTATTTCTAGATGTAGCTATGTTTTCTAAGTGTATATCTTGTTATTGAAAGACTGAACTGCAAACTGAATTGAATGCAAATGAGTGCAACTTGTCATTGCCATAAAAGTTTTAAGACTTAAAAACCACCTAGACATACAGGGGGTAGACAAAATAATGGAAAAACAGAATGAAAAAGGACTCATGTTTTGAAGTTACTAAATCACAATTAAAAAGTTTACATGTGTTTCATATTAATGTCAGTACTAATTACCAATATATTTCTGCTATAAAATATGTTGTAAAATCAACATTTTAATATGTGAGTTTCTAAAGCAACAAGAGAGATCTAACAGACTTTGAAAGAGGTCAAATAGTTGGTGCCCGTATTGCAGGTGTGTCAGTCATAGCAAAATTATTGAATGTGTCAAGGGAAACAGTATCAAACATCATGATGCCATATGACTCAATAATTACCACAGGACTGAAATTAAACCTCTGTGACCCAGTCTCAACAGAAATTGTACGTTGTGAGCTTTGCAAAGCTGATATTTATGGTGGGGCTGCCATTTGCATTTACATTGACATTTTAGGCATTTAGCAGACACTCTTATCCAGAGTGAGTTACAAAATGTGCATTAATACATGGTTAATGATAGTCCACACCAGAGATCAGTGTCGTGATACAGTAATAGACATAATTGTTGGCAGCTGCAAACCGTACCTGTGACACAAGGAGGGAAAAGTTAGGTGTTCTTTTTTTTTTTTTTGGGGGGGGCAGACATCAACATAGATACATATTATAAAATGCAGTATTGAACAAGAAAGCAGTGGTGATGACAATTAGTGGTAATGGAGTCTGAAGAGGTGGGTTTTCAGTCTCTTGCGGAAGATGGCCAGTGAGCCGGCAGTCCTGACCGAGTGTGGAAGATCGTTCCACCATTGGGGGGTCAGGACAGAGAAGAGGTGAGACTGCAAGGAGCGGCTGCCAAGCGTCCACAGGAAAGGGACAGTCAGTTTGCCCGAGGAGGCAATTCTGCATGGTAGAATTACGGCCAAGGAATACAAAGCCATTTTAGGCAACCAGGTGCACCCTATGGTCCAAACAGTGTTTCCTCAAGATATTCCCATATTTCAACATAATAACACCCCCAAATACATTGCTAAACAGATTAAAGAGTGGTTTCATGAGGTTTTCATGGCTCCTCAATCACCAGATCTAAACATCATTTAACCTTTATGGAAAGTTATGGAATGTAGAGTGCAGAGTAGATTTCCACTGCCATTATCTTTCAAAGAACTAGAGGATTTCTTTCTTGAAGAAAGCTCCAATATCCCACTAGAAATAGTTTAAAAACTTACAGCATTCCAATAAGGATTGAAGCTGTTCTGAAGACAAAGGGTGGCCCAACTTAATATTAATACAAAATTTGAATATTTTCATATATTGTTTGGTGTTTCTATTATTTTGTCTACTCCCTTGAACCTTTCCCTCATAAAAGTGGTGTTTCTGAATTATGTCACATGTCACTAGAGGGCGGTACAAGGAAACTAAATAGAATGTTGAACAGATGGCCTGGGTTTGTACATGTCACTGTAATAACCAGGGAAGAAAGGAAGCATAAAAGCCTTCAAGAACTTCAGTGAAAATTATGACAACAAAATATGTACAAAAATGCTGTAAGGAATTCCATAAATCTAGGTTATTTTATACAGCCAAATAATATACAGGTAACATAAAGGAAACACTTCTGGTGGTTCTGTTATGGTGTGGGGTGCATTCTCCTGGCATGATTTGAGTCCACACAACCCCTTAGAAGGCAATGAATAATAAACACCAATAAATACAAAGCCTTTCTGAGTGATCACCTTCATCCTATGGTGAAGCATTTCTATCCTGATAGGAGAGGTCTCTTCCAGGATGACAATGCCTCATCCACAGGGCACAATTGGTCACTGAATGGTTCGATGAGCATGAAAATGATGTATACCATATACCATGGCCTTCTCAGACCAGATCTCAACCCAAGTGAACACTTATGGGAGATTCTTGGCTGGCGGCTGAGACAGGGTTTTCCACCACTATCGACAAAACACAGAATTATGGAATTTCTAGTGGAAGAATGATGTTGCATCCCTCCAATAGAGTCCCAGACACCTGTAGAATATATGCCAAAGTGCATTTAAATGGTGCTGGTGGCTCGTGGTGGCCCAATTCCCTGTTAAGACACTTTATATTGGTGTTTCCTTTATTTTGGCAGTTACCTATGTATATATATATGAAAATATTCACATTTTTTATGAATATTAAGTTGGGCCACCCTTTGTCTTCAGAACAGCTTCAATCCTTCTTTGAATGCTGTACGTTTTTAAACTATTTTTAGTGGGATATTGGACCTTTCTTCAAGAAAGAAATCCTCTAGTTCTTTGAAAGATAACGGCAGTGGAATCTACTCTGCACTCTACATTCTATAACTTCCCATAAAGGTTAGATTATGTTTAGATCTGGTGATTGAGGAGCCATAAAAACCGCATGAAACCACTCTTGAATCTGTTTAGCAGTGTATTTGGGGGTGTTATCATGTTGAAATATGGGAATATATATATATATATATATATATATATATATATATATATATTTATATACATATATGTGCTAAAGGCCTAAGAAAAATCTCTGAAACTGGTCTGAAGAAACACGTCTAGACAGACATTTAAGCATCTTGCAAAATATTGTTGTAGACACACACATATTAACAGCCAAGGAGATGTGGTGTGATGTGTCTGTTGTGAAACACTGGATGGTTCTCTTTCTGGAAATAATGTTAAAGAGACCTGTCTGCTTGATGGCTGCCTAACATATTAGCAGAACAGTAATGGCCTATTCCATTAAAAAATCCTTATAGTTATCAATGTGTGAACATCATATTTAATTAGTTTTTAAACTGAATTGGGTGAATTGTGTAAGAAACAACTGAACAACATATAATACAATATTCGTACTATAATGGCCATTGTTTGAAAGTAGGCCTACTTTCCCCTTCACTAAATTGAATCCCTTCAAAATCCAAAGCTTCTTTAGCTAAGCAGCTTTTAAAATTAATACACATATACAGTATATGTACAAAACCACAATTGTTTTTCTCAATAACATCTGCCTGCTTTTGGTTTCCTATATATTCCTATAAATAAAATATTCTTTTTCCTCCTTCTTCTTTGCCGTACGAATGTAAAAAGACTGTTCCATCATTGTTGTCAGGGTCACTAAGAATGATTCTATTTAGACGCCCACTGGCACATTCTCCACCACCACCCACTCACTCTGGACTGTGGAACAGTAAGTGGTCTGAAGGACCCAGTTACATTTTAAAAAACAGTTCTTTCACATAGCACATTTCAGAGGCTATCCTATGATGCTTCATTTTTTTTGCTGTGCACTGATCCAAGGCATGCTTGCATACAGAATGCGCAGAGATGCCACAAATGCCCATTGTTGTATTGGAACCAGTTCTACAGCTTGAGTTTAATTTTTATTTATTTATTATTTTTACATTTTGAGGAAGCCAGCAAAAAAGGGTCTGGGCACAGTACACACAAAGTTCCCCATTGGACAGCAGCTGAGGTCGCTGTCATATTTGCCTGACTCTCAGCACAGGATGTGCCGAGTGGGGTGTGGAGCCCCTGCTGATAGTTTTCCCAGGGTCCCACAGGAAAACAGTCAGGAAACATCGCAAGAGGCCCAAGCAGTATGGGGAGCCAGAGAGGGTAGATAGTGCAACAATGTCCATTCCCCCACAGCTATATCAGGACTGCCAGCAGTGCGCTCTTGTTTTGATTTCTGTCCAGGACTGGGACAAAAGCCACCACTGATTCACACATATTGGCTGTTGGCTGCCTAGAGCTTTTTTTTTATTTTAAGAATTTCCTCTTATTCCTGCACCAATGTACAGCTCATGGACGGCACAGTGGTATTATTGTCAAAGTTTCCTGGATCAATTAAAGGTCATCTTTTGGTAGTTTTTGAAGAAACAACTTAAAAGTGTGAAAGAGTATGTTTTACAGAAAAGGATACAAAAAAACTGTTGTTGTCCTTTACTGGAATCATTCCCAAAATAATCTACACACCTGTCCCTCCCCTAGTAATCAGATTTAATTTGTAGAATCTCCACCTCCAAAGCAACATTTTCTATCGCCCCTCAACAACATTATTTTCTTTTTACTTTAGCTAGTGTCTCTTCCAACCCCTCTCATTCTCTTTGGGCAATGGTGTCTGATTCTTCACTTGTCTTCTCTTGCTCTACTTTCAGTCCAAACAAACAAATTGTTCAGCAGTTGATAACAATACAGGATTTTTTCAAACGAAACTGGAATATTCGAAACCATTGCCAATAACACATTTGCCCATTCGGCAAAATTGGTCTAAAATATGGAAGACCCCCCACAAAACAAGATGAGTTGGCAAATATGCTTGTGTGCCCATGCTGAGCCCAATAAGCACAAATCATCATGTGTGCTATAACATGAGGAAATTCATGGTACCAACTACATCGGGGGCAGCGGGTATGGTAAGGGACGACCAGAAATGCAGAGAATTGCAACTTACGTTGCCTGCCATGCATCCATCAATGATGTGGAAGATTTGGTGGATATATTAAAGGATGAGTTTGGATCATTTAAATTGCACAAAATGAAATGCCATAATTAAGTCCGTTCTATTGCCACAGTTCAAAGAAGAGGATTGTGCATTACTTGTGTTGCATTGGACAGACCATGTTGGGGAATGCGCATGTACACAGATGTTGTTTCCTAGCAAATCCATATTGGGCTAGTTTTTACTGGATTGAATGCGATTTTGTCTCCGATTGGGCTGGTAAGTGCCTATCCAATCTGCCAACACTAATAGCCATTACTTCAGTGCTACCGCTAATTCCCCCAAGTAGATGTCTGATTAATTTTCATCTACTCCAAGACATTGGGTAAAAGAATGCACACTGACAAAGTAACATGATTTACATTTTAATCCAATCAGAGAAAATTGACACACAAATGTATACAGCAGCTAATAACATTTTTGAATAAAAACATTTTTTTAATTATGTGTGTTGGCATTGTTTGCTTAATCTCTCTCATCTCATCTCTCATCTTCAGCCGCTTATTCCTAGTTAGGGTCGCGCGGGGGCTGGAGCCTATCCCAGCATGCATTGGGGCGAGAGGCAGGAATACACCCTGGACAGGTCGCCAATCCATCGCAGGGCACTACATACACCATTCACTCACACACTCATACCTACGGGCAATTTAGACTCCCCAATTAGCCTAACGTGCATGTCTTTGGACTGTGGGAAGAAACCGGAGTACCCGGAGGAAACCCACGCGGACACGGGGAGAACATGCAAACTCCACACAGAAAGGCCCCCGGCCTGGATTCAAACCCGAGACCTTCTTGCTGTGAGGCGACAGTGCTATCCACTGCACCACCGTGCCACCTTGTTTGCTTAATATAATTGTTAACTTATCTAGTGTTTGGAACTATAGCTAGCTAAATAACTGTAGCGAACAACGCATACGTTTTTGCCAAAATTAATGAACCACCAGCTAAGAAAGTAAGATACAGCCAAACAAAACTTATTTATGTTCCCATCAAAAACCTTGTCTGACACTGTTCAGTCCATATCAAGTGAAGTGTGTGTCTTAACTTCATATCAAATGTGCACCCAGCAGCCCCCCAGCCATGGCATCTATAATGATCACACTGACTCAGGACACTCTCATCCAAAAGTGTCTCCATCTCTTTTCTACTTGGTTGAAAGTTAAGAGCACTACTTTCTGGCTAACCAGCAGTCAGCTAACCATTAAGATTTGTTTTCATGAATCAATTTTATGTTCTTCCATTCCAGTAAAATATTGTTGCCATTTTGTGGCTCGGTAGGTAGAGCATGGTGTTGATGCTTAGGTTGTGGGACCACATATGTATACATACTGAAAAATGTATGCATTCACTACTGTAAGTTGCTTTGGATAAAAGCTAAATGGCATATATTATATTATTATTTTGACAGACCACATTCCATCCTTGATGTAAAGTGATGATGTAACTGTGTTTCCCCCCACCTTTTTAGAGTGCAATTTATATTTTTACAAATGTAATTTGCTTCAAAGAACAATCAATCAATCAATCAATCTTTATTTTTGTATAGCGCCATTTATAAACAGGTTGTCACACAGCGCTTCACAATTGGCATTTTACAGAGGGAATCAAAAAAACTGAAAACCATTGGAGCCAATGTGGGAGACTGGAAAATGATTCCCTGACCCCTTAAAAGGCGGTCGAGATGAACTCCTGGAAAATGGTGGGATACAGAGAAAAACAAAACAAATTGTCCTTGAAGCTCATGAGGCTTAACAGACCACCGGAAGGGCATTCTAAGTGTAGGGGTGGGGTGGACCTCATCCCTCCAGATACCAGGGCAGGGCGGGGGATGGAACCAGCAGCTAGGGTCTGGGCCAGCGGCATCCGGCTAACACATGGCAGGGGTGGGGGGTTGACTCTGGGGCAGCTGAGCTCTGGGCAGGTGCCACGAAGCCAGGGAGAAAAGAGGAAAGGTGCAATTATGACTATGATAAATATCACACCGGATCAGGGGAAAGAGTAGTGATAACACTTTTGCACCAGCAGAAGTAATCTAGGGCAGCATAACTAATTAGGTGAGTGGCACAGGGAGCACGCAGCCATGAAGGCACTCAGAGACCATCCCACCACATCATCAGCAGTCCTGATAGGGGCGGATCATCACTTATGATTGGTGACAGTAAGGATAGCTCATTGCACCAGAAGGCTCTATTGCTACGCCCCCTCCACATCTGCACCTAATGACTATAAGAGAGACTAAAGAGATGTGTTTTTAATCTAGACTTGAAAATTGAGACCGTGTCTGACTCCTTCACAGAGACGGGTAGACTGTTCCACAGTAAAGGAGCTCTATAGGAGAAAGCTCTGCCACCTGCTGTATTTTTTTATATTCTAGGGACTACCAAGTTGCCTGCATCTTGTGAGCGAAGCGAACGTGGGGTATTGTACGGATTAAGTAGATCCGTCAAGTAAGACGGTGCAAGTCCATGCAACACCTTATAAGTTAAGAGGAGTACCTTATAGTCTACACGATAGTTTATAGGAAGCCAGTGAAGTGACGCCAACACTGGACTAATGTGCTCATATTTCTTTGTTCTAGTCAGGATCCTTGCAGCAGCATTCTGTACAAGTTGTAGGCTCCTGAGTGAGTTATTGGAACAGCCAGACAGTAATGCATTGCAATAATCTAATCTAGATGTAACAAAGGCATGTACCAATTTTTCTGCATCTATTAATGACAGGAAGCCCCTAATTTTGGCAATATTCCTCAGGTGAAAAAAGGCTACTCTGGAAATGTTTTTGATGTGACTATCAAATGAGAGACCAGGATCTATAGTAACACCAAGGTATTTTACCACCAAATTTGCAGCAACAGAGCAACCATCCAGATTAAGAGATAAATCAGATGACCCTCTTCTGAGGTTTTTGGACCCCAAGACCAACATCTCTGTTTTATCAGTATTCAACAATAGAAAATTATCTGACATCCAGTCTTTTATGTCTTTAAAACAGGCCTCCAACTGTTCGAATTGTCCTTCGCCAGGTTTCATTGATAGGTATAATTGTGTGTCATCTGCGTAGCAGTGAAAATGTACGCCATGTTTACGAATGACATCACCAAGTGGCAACATGTAAAGGGAGAGCAATAATGGCCCCAAAACAGAACCTTGAGGGACACCATATTCTACCTTGATGAGAGCAGAGGGCTCATCATTTAACTGCACAGATTGATACCTATCTGACAGGTAGGATTTAAACCAGGAGAGTGCCTGTCCACGCAGTCCAACTAGGTTTTCAAGTCTGCTAAGAAGAGTTTGGTGGTCTATTGTGTCAAACGCAGCACTTAAGTCCAAGAGCACAAGAATAGAGACACATCCACGGTCAGCTGATATCAGTAAGTCATTGACAACTTTAATAAGAGCAGTCTCAGTGCTATAGTGTTGCCTAAATCCTGACTGAAAAGTTTCATAGATGTCAGGAATGAAGTCAGTCTCTGAGTTACAGCTTTCTCTAGAATTTTTGAGAGAAAAGAAAGATTAGAAATTGGTCTGTAGTTACTGAGATTTTCTGGGTCAAGGTTTGGTTTCTTTAAAAGTGGCTTAATTACTGCCACTTTTTGAGAATTTGGCATATAGCCTGATGAAAGAGACATGGATTGCCCCATAACAGGAAGAAGTTCTTTAACAAGTTTAGTTGGGATTGGGTCTAATTGGAAAGTAGATGGTTTGGAGGACATAACCAATTTAGAAAATTCAGTCCACTCCAGAGTGCTAAAAAACTCAAGAGTAGCCATAGGACCCCTGTCCTGGTAAGCCTGTGCTTTCTGATCAGTGTCCGCTACAGCAGAAGGTGCCATTTTAATAATTTCATCTCTAATTTTCTCAATCTTCTCAGAGAAAAAGTTAATGAAATCATTACTATTCTGTAATTATAGAACAGACCCCAATTGTCTGCCAAGTGACCCTGGCATGAATTCAGGCCATCCACTCAATGCCCATAGTGACGTGAATGTAGCCACAACTCTGAAGAATGCAACGTCTGATTGGTCTCTTTTGTGCCTTACAGCCTGAAATTAAAACATATTAAATCAGACCTTTAGTTGCACATTTTACAGAGAAATTAACGATTCCAAAAATAAATGCTTTATTTTAACAGAACTCAAAATATATTGTGCATCTTCTGGCACTCCTTGTTTTAATAATATAGAATTCTTTAACATAAGCAAAAATGTGGCAGTTTGGTCCTTCCTTTTCAGAATTCTGTTAGTTCCCTGTTAATCTGTTTCCTGTGTATTCTGTTAACCTCAGTGGTTCGGGGAGTGAGCCGTCGAAGTTCGGAAGCTACGTTTCCCAGTCCAGGCTGGTGTGGGAGCGGACACTGCTGTCTGAATCTGCAAGGAGAGAAGAGAGAGAGTAAGGTGGGAGAAACCATGGTGTACTCCCTTCATCTCTTCCTTTCTCCCCTGCAGCTTACTCACTCTCCCCTTTTGTGCAGCCACTCCTAATTACAAAACAAGAGACATTGGGGAGTTGAAAAATTGGATGCAGCCATCTCCGGGATCCAGCACCAGACAGCTGCCCCGATTCCTCGTTAAATATTTCATTCCTGTGACGCCGTTTCTTCTGGGAAGCTGTCCGTCATCCTGGAGGGCCACCCACTTCCATGTCACACACCTTGGCTGCGAGCCAGGGAGGGCAGCGGCATCAGTCCACAGCGCGTGGAGCTGGGACAGCACATTAGCATTGCCCTGGGTGTTCACTCCAGAAGTGGGCGTGGATGACCCTGTGGCATATTTCTGGTGAGACCTTAACACCTGGTCCATGAGGTGCTGGAAGGTAACCAGGACCCCATGCAACATAAATGGTAGTACCATGTATTGGAAGCTGCCATCGGGAGTGGAAAAAGTTGTCTTCTCCATGGAGGTGGTGGAGAGAGGCACCTGCCAATAGTCCTTTGTCAGGTCTAGGGTGGTCACGAAATGCGCATCCCTGAGGTGATCTATTAGCTTGTCGGCCCGGGGCAGAAGTCATTACAGAACTTTAGCATAGGTTTTGGAACCAGCACCACCAGGCTCAACCAAGCACTGCGCGAGGGCTCAATGACGTCAAGGTCCAGCATCTTGTCCAGCTCAGCTCGGATGGCATCTCGGGACTGCGATACAGGTGGGTGTTTACCTTCGTCCCAGGTGCCGTGCGGATGTGGTGGTGAAGGAGTGGCATGTGACCTGGGAGCTGATAAAACACATTGCTGCTCTGGTCGATGAGTTCTTGTGCCTCCTGGCATTGTTGTGGGGATAGGTCAGGGCCATACTGCACCAGGTCACACATCACTTCACCAGGGGCACCTAGAGAGGCAGAAGAGAAAAGGGCCTCCCTCAAGACCCACATTTGCAACAGGTTAATATGGTATATCTGTTCTTGCTGATGGTCAGGTATCCAGAGGCGGTAATTTCCTGGCCCTATCTGCTCCAGGACTTCATAGTCCCACTAGATCCATCCCGATTTGCTCAAACGGTACATCGATAATGGGGAGCGCGATCAGGGGTGCGGGAGTTGGACGAGCCAGAGAGGTATGCTGACAGGTGGAGCAGTCCGGCAGTAATCAGCCACAGCAGTATACACATCGGGCCAGAAATAGTGTTGAAGGATCCGGAAGGATTGTCCAAGCCCAGATGCACCCCCAGGATGTGGCTGTGAGCCAGCTCAAGTACAGTGGGGACATACTGGCGTGGTACTAGGAGTTGTGACTGTTCTTGACCTTTGTCCTGGTGGATTTGATATAATACCCCTGGCGTAGCTAGAAGTAAGGGTGAGTGGGTTGTGCGGTTAGCTGAGGTTGGCATCCTCCCACTGTGCTTGTCCAAACTGGCCCTGGAGGAGGGGAGAACGGCCAGGTGCATTAAACAGGTCAGGGCAGGACAACTCACCTTCCCCATCTCATTGGGTACTATCCTAGCCTCCGTCCTGGTCTCGAAATTGCCAGCCAGCACCTCATGAGGGGCGTGTTCCGGGACCAGAGAGGGTGTTCCGTGGGCAAACCCGACATGCGGTGGTTGATGTCAGAGGGCAGGGCGTTGGCATGGCTTGCTGGTCCTGATTAGCCATGGCGTATAGCCTTTTGAACCCCAGGTAGTTTCTTTACCAAAGATTTTTTAAGATAAGTGGGGTCAGCAGAACAAGAGGCCACAGGTGGAAATTAGTTAAAGGCAAATTCTGCACAGATATTAGGAGGTTTTTCTTTACACAGAGAGTTGTCAATGCCTGGAACAGCTTGCCAGGTCGGGTAGTAGAGGCAGAAACACTTGGGCTATTCAAGTCCAGGCTAGATGTAGTACTAGATGGGCCGAACGGTCCGTTCTCATCATTATGTATTCTTATGTTCTTATGTTCTTCCCATTAACAGGGGGGCTTGGAGCTCACACCCAGCTCACACCGTCCAGACGCCCAGGTCCGTGCCAATCCTTACTCTTACGCCATGGATGGTCCTTGTGTTGTCGTGCACACAGATGATCCTCACTCTTATGGCAGGGATGGTCCTGTGGCCGTGCACACAGATGATCCTCACTCTTATGGCAGGGATGGTCCTGGTGTGGCCGTGCACACAGATGATCCTCACTCTTATGGCAGGGATGGTCCTGGTGTGGCCGTGCACACAGATGATCCTCACTCTTATGGCAGGGATGGTCCTGGTGTCACCATGCACACAGATGATCCTCACTCTCATGGCAGGGACGGTCCTGGTGTCGCCGTGCACACAGATGATCCTCACTCTTATGGCAGGGATGGTCCTGGTGTCGCCATGCACACAGATGATCCTTACTCTTACGGCAGCGACGGTCCTGGTGTGGCCGTGCACACAGATGATCCTCACTCTTATGGCAGGGATGGTCCTGGTGTCGCCATGCACACAGATGATCCTCACTCTTACGGCAGGGACGGTCCTGGTGTCACCATGCACACAGATGATCCTCACTCTTATGGCAGGGATGGTCCTGGTGTTGCCATGCACACAGATGATCCTCACTCTTATGGCAGGGGTGGTCCTGGTGTCGCCGTGCACACAGATGATCCTTACTCTTACGGCAGCGACGGTCCTGGTGACGCCGTGCACACAGATGATCCTTACTCTTACGGCAGGGACGGTGCTGGGGCCTCATTTATAAAACATGCTTACGCACAGATTTGAGGGGTGACATGCATGAACTTGGGTTGATTGAACACCAGGGGCCTCATTTATAAAACATGCTTATGCACAGATTTGATCTTAGAATGTGCGTACGCTCAAATCCACGCCGAAGTTCAGATTTATAAAAACGGTCTTTGACGTGGAAAGGTACTTAGCTTCACGTCAGGTTCCAACTTGGCATACGCACGTTTCCTTGTGGCAATGTTGGCAGGTATTCGCGGTCTCGTCTCTTCTCTGTCCTGACCCCTTGCTGGTGGAACAACCTTCCAAAATCGGTCCGGACCGCGGAATCACTTGCGATCTTCCGCAAGAGACTCAAACCCCACTTTTTCTGACTCCACTACCACTCAATTCTGTACATCTAGCTAATTGTCATCACCACTGCTTACTTGCTCAACACTATATACCCCTGCTTACTCCATAAAAATAAAAAAACTAACCTTTTCCTTCCCAGTGTTACAGGTATGGCACACAGCTGCCTGCAATGATGTCTATCGCTGTATTGCTGCACTGATCTCTCGTGCGAACTATGATTGTTCCTACCATGTATTTATGCACATCTTGTAAGTCACTCTGGATAAGAGCGTCTGCTAAATGCTTAAAATGTTTATGTAATGTAAATGTAAATGTAAATGTCAATGTAAATGTATTCGGAAATCTAAGAGCGCCAACATGTCGTCTGCTGCCTAATTGTTTCCTCATTATTATTATTATTATTATTATTATTATTATTATTATTATTATTATTAGTAGTAGTAGTAGTAGTAGTAGTAGTAGTAGTAGTAGTAGATGCTGTTGTAGTTGTATTACCAGATTGAACACATTGCTTAGGCTATACGTAATGGTTTACACAATAAAGTTATTAATACATTAAAACAACATAAGCTAGGCTACTTGTGGAAAACAAAACAAAAACACACATTGGTTTTCCAAAACTACCCAAATTAGCATAATTGACACATCCTTGAAGGAAATTTATTTAATATACTGTGGCAGCCCACTGGGCTGCACTAGGAAATGGCTGCCTAGCCTCCAACACATGGCAGCCCGAAACACTACATTTCCCAGCAGACCACAGTCACACCTGAGACAAGTGAAGGCAACGGGACTAACGGCCAGCTGAAAGCCATTTTAAGGCCTATTTAAAGGGCTGATTGTCACTACACTTCGAGAGGAGTAGGAACGTGAGTTGGAAGGAGTTATTGTGTTTGTTTAAAGAGAGAATACCTGTGAAGTCGTTTGACCAGCCAGGATTTGGAGAGAGTGTTGTTGGAGTGTTTGTTTTGTGTGTCTTTGGGATTGGATTGTTTTGGCTTTGGACTACGGACTGGATTGCGGACTACGAACTGGATTTTGGACAACGGAACGGACTTTGACAACGAGAAAGGATTTGTGGACTTTGTTTGTATTCCCCCGAATACCCCGCCCTTTGTTTTGTGTAACGTTCGTCATAGTTAGTATAATAAATTATCATTTTGTTTTCAAATACTGCCTCCTCCTTGTTGTTAAACTTGCCTACGCCCTCTGCAAGGTCCGTGCGTGTCGCCCAACCCCTGGGGACACCACATATGGTGGAGAATGCGGGCAGAGGGCATCACTTACAGGCAAGAGGAGGTAGTGCAGCAGGATTTAATTTTTGAATTTTTTAAAGGAAAAAGCACGCTCATGGAAGGTGACTGGACAGGAGGCCCAGCCATGGACGCCTGGAACAAGGAACAGGCCCAATTGGCACAAAGTGGTGCCCCGTGGTGCATATGCTGTATGGAGTATGGCCACCAACCCAGTGAGTGTTCCATGAGGGAAGAAGTGGGCTGGAAAGACCCAAAGGAGAGACCAGAACCAAAACAAGTCGGAGAGAAAATGGCCACCCCTGCTCTGTGGTGCCCCCTAAAAAAAAAAAAAGTCAAAAGATCCCAGGTAGGCCACAAAAGCAGCATAAAAGTGTCGCAGACAAGTGTGCTGTTTTAGAGTCAGAGCTAGGAGAGGCAAAAGATATAATCAAGGGCAAACAGGAAGAGGTCCACAAATTGGAGCAATGCTGTCGGGACCAGAGGGAAGACCTGGTGAAGAACCAGAGACGGGCGGCCATGGTGGAGGACCAATGGCGAGTCACCCTCCGGGAGGTCCAGCAACTGAAAGGTGTCCAGACTGAGCTGTACCAGACGAAAGCTGAGTTGGGGACCTCGGAGGAGCGCCATCTGGTGGCCGTGGGGAGATTGCTGCAGGAGCACACTGACTCACTGAGAGTGCTGGGAATCATGGCTGGGGAGCTGGAGAAGGACAAGGCATCCCTTGGCGATGACATGAGGCGGGTCGAGGCCAACAACCTGGCGCTCGAAGAGAAGGTGAGTAACCTAACGAAGAAGTTGGAGGAAAAGCAGCAACAGTGTCTGAACATCCAGGAGTCCCAAGACCAGGCTAAAGAGGAGTATGCCAGGGCCTTGGGGGATGCACAGACCAGGCTCGCCCAGAAGGAGGCAGAGCTAAGGAAAGCAGCGGAGAACCAGGCGTCCGAGGCGGAGCAACTCCGGTGCCGAGTGGAGCAGGTGGAGAGTATCCTGACGGAGAACGATGCTCTCCGGACTAACCTAGCCGTGCTAGAACGGATCCAGACCGTGAAGACGCAGGAGATGAACGTGCTGCGGGACCAGACCATGGCGCTGAACGTGGAGCTGCAGCAGAGGCAGACCGAGCAGGAGAAGCTCCTGGCCCAGAGAGATGACGTCAGCTCCCAGCTGCAGGAGGTGAACCGCGCCAACAGCCGGCTCCTGGAGCAGCTGACTGAACTGGGCCAAGAGAAGGACAAACTCCAGCAGGAGCTGGAGGAGACCAGGAAGACGGCAGAGAAGAGTGCGCTGGAGCACCAGGAGCAGGTCCAGAAACTGCAGCTGGAGCAGACCGCACAGCTTCAGGGGAAAATGGCAGAGATAGAAGCCCAGCAGCGGGCCACAGAGAATTCATTTCGGGAAGTACTGAAGGTCCAAACTGAGACTGTGCTGGACCTACAAGACCGACTGAAAGGGGTGAGTGAAGAGCTGGACTTTGTAAAGTGTGTTCCTGTCACTCAAGACGCTAGCACGCAGGTGGAGGTCTCGCAGCCAGCGGAGCTGGGAGGAGATGATTATCCGACGTTGGAGTCAGAGCGGGATAGATGGTCCTCAGTCCCACTCGACCTGCAGGACCTTGGAAGGGGTCTGGAGGAGCAGTATGCTGACGAGGAGCTATGGTTGGACCATGGGGTGGAGGAAAACCTCTTGGCCATGACTGAGGCCGGGTGGAACACCCAACCATCTCCTGACCTGGTGAGTCCATCCCCTTCCATAAAGTTAAAAACAGTAATGGAGTTAAGAAGTTCTCATCTGAAGAAAAGTAAAGGAAAACGGAATAGAATAATGACGAAATGGAATGACTATAGGAACCGTTTAGGGAAAATAAATTCAATTGTGGAAAAGAAATTCAAGGATGAAGCTAACTCTGTTAAGAGCATGTTTTCCCCGGTTACCACACCTGACCACCTGGAAGCAAAGTGGCAGTGGCGGAAAAGGCCAAAGAGAGGACAAAGGACGACAAAACGGCACAAAGTGTACCGGAGGAGCCATGGAGGGCTGGGGAAGACCAGAGCAGGAGCGGTGACCGCTCCGTCCATGGAACCCCGAGCCGGTACACCCATATGGCCACTTGGTCACAGTAAAGGTGAGCTACTTGCGTCACTCACTGTCTGCCAGATGTTTTTTCAGGCGATGAAGGGAGATGGAATCTGGGCATTTGACCCTGGCGGAAAACTGCCTGAGTGGACCTGGAGAGGGGGGCCCTCCTGGTGGCTGCTGGACATAGGCCGCTCAGCCCTCCCGAGGTCAGAGCTGAGGAGGAGGGTGTGTGGCAGCCCACTGGGCTGCACTAGGAAATGGCTGCCTAGCCTCCAACACATGGCAGCCCGAAACACTACATTTCCCAGCAGACCACAGTCACACCTGAGACAAGTGAAGGCAACGGGACTAACGGCCAGCTGAAAGCCATTTTAAGGCCTATTTAAAGGGCTGATTGTCACTACACTTCGAGAGGAGTAGGAACGTGAGTTGGAAGGAGTTATTGTGTTTGTTTAAAGAGAGAATACCTGTGAAGTCGTTTGACCAGCCAGGATTTGGAGAGAGTGTTGTTGGAGTGTTTGTTTTGTGTGTCTTTGGGATTGGATTGTTTTGGCTTTGGACTACGGACTGGATTGCGGACTACGAACTGGATTTTGGACAACGGAACGGACTTTGACAACGAGAAAGGATTTGTGGACTTTGTTTGTATTCCCCCGAATACCCCGCCCTTTGTTTTGTGTAACGTTCGTCATAGTTAGTATAATAAATTATCATTTTGTTTTCAAATACTGCCTCCTCCTTGTTGCTAAACTTGCCTACGCCCTCTGCAAGGTCCGTGCGTGTCGCCCAACCCCTGGGGACACCACAATACATATTATGGTTCCACACGTGTAAAACATTTTGGTCAATCTATAGGCTATAAAATGTCCAATAATGCAGTGGTTTGCAAGAGGAAGAATGGCAGCATTCTCACTTCTCGAAGATATCGCCAACCGCGCTATAAGAAGGGAACGAGTTATTAGAAAACACTTTTTCTTTATGTCCTTCAGGGATCTTTGCTGCCCCCACCTCGTTCACAGCCTGGGCTACAGACTGCCAGGCCACGTACTTGGTTTTACTGGTAAAGCCACTGGAAAGACTCCCAAACAGCGTCCCTGCACGCATCTGCACCTCCGCCAACAGGACCTTGATTTCGGCCTCGCTAAAATTATTTTTGTTGCAGCTCGCCATTATCAAGTAGAGGATTTGTGTTTTGATTCGAGCTCCTTTATATGCTAATGATATTAATTAGGGGGCGTTTACAAGGCGGAGATCTAAAACCATTCAGCTACGCACAATTTCAAGATCATGATGTAGCCGGGCACTGCCAGTGGTGGTGCCTGCTAGCCCCACACCTCTGACACATGAGGGGTTCCTGTTCTCTCTCTCTCCTCTGCTGATATCCAGGTGGCGTAGCGTGAAGGAGATTAGGGAAATTCCGGCCCAGGACCGGATGGGCAGGCTTGTTTGGTTTCCTGGGGGCGGAGCCTGGCCTCTCAGCGTGGCCGGTCCACTGCAGGTCACGTGTTCACCCATGTGCCTCAACCAGCTCAACCATCTCAGAGTATAGTATAATATGATATAATAATATAATAAAATATATGGGCCACCATCTGTCGAAGTTCGGAAGCCGAGTTTCCTAGTCCAGGTTGGTGTGGGAGGGGACACTGCTGTCTGAATCTGCAAGGAGAGAAGAGAGAGAGTAAGGTGGGAGAAGCCGCGGTGTACTGTCGTTCGTCCTGGAAGGCCGCCTGCTCCCGTGCGACAATATGTAACTGAATAAATGTGTATTAGCTGATGGCGAGGAGTCCTGAAATTACCATTTGAATAGGAACTGACCAAGATCAGCAGCTATCATATAACATCAGACTTATGGGAAATAACAAGCAGAGTGAAGCAGACAAACTACGTAATAAAGCACGCCCTACCTTCCCCTCGCCCCTGTTCTCTTTCAAGACCCTAACTGCTGTAACTATGGCGTTTATTTCACCAGCCATTACACTGGCCTCTTCTGCTTTCAACAGTGTCATTGCCATGCCACTCCATGCATCCTCACTCAAAATATTTAATTAGGGCCTCCCGCGTGGTCCAGTGGTTACAACGTCCGACGCTGGCCACGGAGACCGGGGTTCAATTCCCCGTCTCGCCAAGTGTCGGCTCTGGCCGGGAGTGCCACCAGGGGGCGGCGATTGGCGTCCGCCCCAGGGAGGGGGGAGGGGAGCCGACGTGACGTTCGCTGCGTAGAGTGGCCCTGTAGTACCGGGTTACGGTCGACGGCCTGCGGGTGCCGTCTCGTAAGAGGCGTCACTTCGCTTTGTCACTACCGGTCGCAGGACTACGGCAGCGAACTCACATTACTAGGGGGGGATTGACGTAAAAATAGCGGGTCTAATTGGCTACCAAATTGGGAGAAAAATGGGATAAAATCAGAAACAAATGTAAAAAAAAAAAAAAATAAAAATAAAAATATTTAATTACAGTGCACACTGAAATGTCAAAATGACTCAAGCAACTAATTTCTCTCTTGCAGCATGTTTTGATTGTGCTCTGTGTGTATGTGTGCGTGGGGCTGTGGGGGTGTCTTGTAACAATGTTATCATGAATCCTGTTACTTTTCCCATTACGCTGTACTGCAAAGAGGGTGACAATCAAGCCCATCTTCCCCCATCTCTGTCCCCATCTCACTTCACGTTAACTGGATGAGGAACAATGAGGAAATTATAAGTATTTTAATGTATCAATACAACTAAAGACTCATCAGATATTAGGAAGTTTTTCTTTACACAGAGAGTTGTCAATGCCTGGAACAGCTTGCCAGGTCAGGTAGTAGAGGCAGAAATGCTTGGGCTATTCAAGTCCAGGCTAGATATAGTACTAGATACTCTTTAGATTAGGACATGATGAGCCTAGATGGGCTGAACAGCCCGTTCTCATCATTATGTATGTTCTTATGTTCTTATGTTCTTATAGTCATAAGACTAATGACCCTCCTTCTCTGAAGGGTCAAAACATATGATGATGATGATAATAGTGATGATTATTCTTCTTATTATTATTACTTATTAATGCTCATGAGGGACATTTCCTTGACTTTTTAAGATGATCAAGACAATGATAAATAAATGAAATACCTTCACAAGTAAGGATCAAGAGATAAGAAACCCATACATAGTGTGGCAGCTGCCCAGAGGCAACCCGAGGGCTAGGGATTGACGGGAGGTACGTGGTGGGACGCACCCCTTTTCCTTATTTGGGCAAACAGGAAGTGTGGGAACACACCTGCTGTCCATTCAAACTGCCGATACGGGGATAAAGAGGCACAAGCAGCGTGTGATTAAGAGAGAATAGCAAGTGAACTGTGGTCGATTAAGGATAACAACTTGGACTGTTTTTGAGAACCCTGTTTTTGTGATTGACCCCTTTTTGGCAGGAGAAACCGACTCGGAATAAAGGATTTTGGATTACGGACTAGGGCAATGAGCAAGGATTGTGGACTGGTCTTGTTGAGCAGTTTTTTCGTTCCCGGATACCTTAAAAATAAACACCCTCTTTTGTTTGCATTTGCCTGTGTTTGTTGTATTTATTATTGATCATTGGGTTGCAACTAAACACCCCGGATTCTGCTACAGTAGTTTCAGTATGTAAAAAAGATGAGTCATTTCAAGGGAATATCACTGTCACTGAGAGGACATGCTATGGGGCAATAGGTGCTTCTGGGTAACGTGCTTGGAAAGAGGAAATTGTGCATGGTGCAGGGAAATTGGAGCAGTGCAGGCTGAAGGACAGAAACCCTGAGACTGGCTTGCACATGCTTTAATCAGTGGCTGCTGCATTGCACTACACTGCGTGCTCTGACCCAAATCCTCCAGCCCTCTCAGAAGTGCCTCCAGACTGCCTGCGTGTCACACTCTGCACGCAACATCCTGTTGACTGGGAGACACATGGTGGGCAGGAATATGAAGCCCCACCCTTCTCTCTCTAACACATCTCCATTTCTCTGAAACCATGTATTCCACTCCCCTCCAACCTCTCCTTGAAACAGACAAAATGGCTCTCATTTCAAAAGAATAGTGTACCTTCAGAAGCCTTGGAAGCCTTCTCTCTGCTCTGTGATGTAGGGTTCTACCCTGCATTGTACTGTACAGCTGCACTGGGATGATTTGTTTGGGCTGGAATGTGCCATCCCAAAGCAAACACTCCAGCATTCCGGACACAGGAAAGCTGAGAACAAGTACAGCATGTTTAGGTACATCCTTTGCACCCCCCAATCCCCCCTCCCTCTCCTCCTGACAGCAGGAGCGGACTCTTAGAAAACCCAGATGAATCAACATCCGTTTCGCGATTGTGATGGATTAGCATCTGGCTATGATTTACATAAAAAAATACAATTCTGACCAGCTAAAATAATAACAAAGCTAAACTATCACTTTAAGCTAAACTTGGTACTTTAAGACATCAGAACCTCAATGGACTAGGGCACAAAATACAGTTTATATTCTATATATTGTGTCTTTCTGGTCATGTGTCTACAGGGATACAGAGGGGGTGGGATTTCAAGGTTGTTGTGGGGTGGGAGCCTTCAGAAATGATGTCACCACATTATCCAGCATTGCACAATTATGTTTTGTGCATGATTCAGAAATCAGGAAGTTGATTTGTTCTGCCCAGCACTGACCATAGATAGGCTGTTGAAAGCCAGAACATGACCTGGCCCTTCTTGATCCCAGCAGGGAGTGCTTCTTGTCATGCAAAAGGTGCAGTGCTGCTGAAGCAAATGGGATTGATAGGGCAGATTCCAAATTTTGCATGCGGTAAATCAGATAATTGGCCCCACATAATCCCTTTCAAAATTAGCAATGCCCATGGTGGTGCCTGGACAGACAGACATGCACCATAGCCTGTGTCTGGATCCTGGAGCTCACTAATCAAGTGCAACACAAAGTTCCAGCAAAGCCACACAGAAAAAAGTATTGTTCTTTTTTTTGCTTTGTGAATTATATGATTAGCAAATCTGTTGGTACATTTTTTTAACAGGAAACTTCACCCCTTACCCACACATTTTTAAGAAGCAAGTGAAAGTGAGATGTTATGGTGTCGGGTATGCTTCTCTGGAGCACTCTGTTTAGGGGCATGACTGTGTTTCCTCAGGCCTTTGGCATTACCAGCTGATGTACACTCAAAGTGGATCACTTCCTGCACTTGTGCAATGAGGCAAAACCAGCATGGAAACAAAACAGCAGAAATTCATGTGAAATCATACCATTTCCTCTATCTGTGGTGTAGACAAGCTTGCCACAGAATGACCTGAAAAAGCATTGTGTAATGTGCTTGACAGCCGCCCGGCTTTAATTTGGGAATGTAGCTGGACCCCACAGAAAAAATATCGTTTTTTACATGTATAAGCTCATTCTATTCAATAAACCACACCTGCCTACTCAGACCCAAAATCACATTGACATTAAATGTTTGAACAGAGTTTACTGAGCTGTGCTGAAGAAACCTTCCCCAATTTTACATGTGAATAATATTTTAAAAAGAAGCAGCTTTCCTCTCCTTCTAACAGGTGAATTCACACTCCGCACTGCTGAGCCAGTCACAGCTGTG
The DNA here is from genome assembly GCA_029706075.1 of Aldrovandia affinis. NCBI lineage: Eukaryota > Metazoa > Chordata > Actinopteri > Notacanthiformes > Halosauridae > Aldrovandia > Aldrovandia affinis. The sequence continues at coordinate 590,067 of JAINUG010000168.1, forward strand.
CCACCTTTTCAAGAACTTAATCTCAGCCATCAACAGCACAGTTAACCCTGGTGGACCTTCCGTGGTACAAGGAAATTAAGCCTATTCATAATCAACTCACCAGTGCCAAGTGTGCACACACCTGTTTCACGCTCAAGATGAGAACGTTAGATCGATGTATGGAGTTCAACAGCAGTTGGGAGCAAAAAGACTGGCTGAATAATGTTGTACTAAGTGAAGAGTTTTAATCCAAATAGATTCATATGTACAATTTGCATTACTCATGTGTGAAAACAGGTGCCCTGTATGATCCGGGGCAGCTTGCAATGCATAAGGTTTTACATATTGCCCAGTTAAATGGCTTAATGTTCATGGAAGCAAATGAGTTCTGGTTAAAAACTTTGCATTAGCCTCCCGCGTGGTCCAGTGGTTACAACATTCAACGCTGGCCACGGTGACCGGGATTCGATCCCACTGGCCACATCAGAGTCGGCTCTGGCCGAGAGTGCCACCGGGGGCGGCAATTGGCTGTCCACCCCAGGGAGGGGGGAGGGAAGCCGACAGGATGTTCACTGCGCACAGGAGTGGCTCTATAGTACCGGGTTACGGTCGACGGCTTGACGAGTGCCATCTCGGAGGAGACAATACTTCGCCTTCATCACTACCGGTCACAGGGCTACGACAGCAAACTCACATTACAAGGGGGGAACCTGTAATCTTATGGATCCTCAAATGCAGCCTCACAGCCTTCATATACCTGACTGGGATCCACAAATTTTACTTCCTGAAAATGTTTAGCTCTTTGTGAAATATGGACACACACAAACTTTATATAAACACAAACAAGTATACACATTAACTTCAGGTCATTTTTATTTTCAAACCAATTGGAAAATAGCCAAGGAGTCTTTGTGTGATGAATCTGGGATTTCTGTTGTCTGTCTGTTTATGATTGCTCTTCACACATTCAGCATAAAGCCTAGTGATGTTTAATACTAAAGATGGGAATTCCTGATTGATCACACAGAGGATTTCTTGTCACTTTCCAAATGGTTTGTACCTATTTTTCCAGTTGTTGAGCAGCCTACACCTCATCTTTTTTGATTGTTCTTATTTTCAAACCAAAAAAAGTCTCACAATCAGGAAATGGTTTTCTATCTCAGCCAAACCAAATATTTGAGAAATATTATGTTTGCTTCACAGCTCCACACCGGCCTCTCCAGCATAATTTCCATCAGTAAAGTTTGGCAGCTGCACGGTGCATTTTTTTACTGAATCTGCAGTGTTTTCTCCCTTCCCATTATGCAAAATAGTCCTCATGTTGCATACAAATCTTCACTGCCTAGTCCTCTACAAGAAGGCCCCAAACAAAATGTGTCAACTTGTTGTAAACATCTCATCTCTCATCTCTCATCTTCAGCCGCTTATTCCTAGTTAGGGTCGTGGGGGGGCTGGAGCCTATCCCAGCATGCATTGGGGCGAGAGGCAGGAATACACCCTGGACAGGTTGCCAATCCATCGTAGGGCACTACATACACCATTCACTCACACACTCATACCTACCTACGGGCAATTTAGACTCTCCAATTAGCCTAACGTGCATGTCTTTGGACTGTGGGAAGAAACCGGAGTACCCGGAGGAAACCCACGCGGACACGGGGAGAACATGCAAACTCCACACAGAAAGGCCCCCGGCCTGGATTCGAACCCGAGACCTTCTTGCTGTGAGGCGACAGTGCTATCCACTGCGCCACCGTGCCGCCTTGTTGTAAACATGTCCATCTCAATTTGAACATCTGGGCCTTGATATGTGTGACTTTGCCATATCGAAATGTGTGCTGGCTTGATATCTTTGAGCAACTCACTTTATCTCCTTGACCGTGGCAATAAAGTGACCTAAAAACATGTCAGTAATAAGTGATGGTATTGTAAGTTTCAGTATCTATCAATCCCAATTTGACATACTGACTGGAAAATATGAAATGTGTTGAAACTGATGTGTTGGCACTCGACTCATTTTCCTTGTTTCAGAACAATGCTAAAAAAAGATTACACACATACACTATCGGTCAAAGGTTTTAGAACACCCCCATTTTCCAGTTTTTACTGAAATTTAAGCAGTTCAAGTCCAGTGAATAATCTGAAATGGTACAAAGGTAAGCGGTAAACTGCCAGAGGTTGAAAAAAAAGTTTTAGCGATATCAAAATATGGTGCAGATTTCAACAATGTGAGTGCTTTTATTAGCGACAATGCAACTTACATGACAAAGTCATTCAGATCGGTACTACAAGGTCTAGTTTTTATTTGTTTATGGTAATGCCGTTTCATAACAAACGGGATGGGTTACACTTGAACCGGAAGGGTATAGATGCATTGGGCCAGCATATGCTTAGGGTAGCGGAGGAATATTTAAACTAGGGACTGGGGGGGCAGGGAGGGAAATTAGTAGTTGTAGTATTATGGATAGGGAGGTACAGACTGCCCAGATGGAAGATACCAGGGCGGAGTATAATAAATCTGAGGATATTATTAATAAAGATTTTTTAGATCATAATGTGAATAGAGGTGGTTCGCAGGGTTGGGTTGTAACGGAATACATGTAACGGCGTTACGTAATCAGAATACAAAAATCAAGTAACTGTATTCAGCTCGCGTTACATTTGAAAAACAAGTAATCTGAATACAGTTACTTTAATAAACCTGAAGTGAATACATTTTGGATTACATCTTGGAATTCTTGGTGGAAAGTTTTCCTTACAAACATTAATGAGCTGATATTCATTACTAAAGTTACAGCATGAAATTATCACGCCTACATGATTATCATCACACAGCTCACGAAAACTACAGCCGCTGCACAGAACCAAAAAACTGTGTTAAAAAAAATGCGTTTAAAAAAAAGCGCGCGCCCACACTCAGACAAACATTGATAGGGACATGATGGAAAAAAAGTCTGCTTTTAGTTCGTGGCATTATCGACACAATTTCCAGTTTAAAGAAGAACATGGGAAAAATCTGTCGGTCCAGTGTACCTTGTGTCTTCCAGGAATAAAGATACTGTCGGCATCAAAGGACTCGACTTCGAATCTTAAAAAGCACTTGGAGTAAGTCGACGTTAGCTAACCTTCAGTTTAATGAACACAGTTCTGCAGTAATTTGCTGTTACCTGACCTTAGCCTACGGTTTGAGGCATCGCATTAACTGCTCTGCTAATTTTATACTGCTTTCTTTATTGTTGAAACGATGACATTTTATTTTATTCTTTTTTTTTCTTCCCAGTTTTCTCCCAATTTGGTAGACAATTGTACTCTACTATACGTCAATTACGTTATGCACTGCCGAGCATTCGCCGCTACACAGCCCGCCAACACTGGCACTTTTCTAAGCCATATCCCTTACAAGTCGCTGTTATTCCAGTGCCAAAAAAGTTTCAAAAGTTATTACATTGTTTCAGATGCTGTGTTTGAGTTATGCTCATGATGAGCCATCAAAACAGTAAAAGAACTTGCCTTTCAATATCCCTTTGCTTTTTATTATGATTAATTTTGAATCTGTCCATTCTAATTCCATAACATGTTAATGACGAAAAAAAAAAAAATGCAGATACAATGTTGCATATATTTAGCTAAATTGACATCTCAAATTTATTAGTATTTATTATTAAATGAACGGAAGCTGACCTGACCTCAACACAGTGGAAAGTTGAACATGACATCCTTTTTCAAAGTGTAATGCATAATAACTATTTAAATGTATTACTGATCAAATAAAAAAGTGAACATGGCATGTGCAAAAGTTTGAGCACCCTTTTAGTACTAAGTAGCACCACCTTTGGCTATATAACAGCTTCCCAATGTCTCCTGTACCCCAAAACATACCCATCTGTGATGGAAAAAGTAAGTAATCCAAAAGTATTCTAAAAGTAATCTGATTACTGTAGTTGTTGGTTTGAGGGATATCAAGAAGCACTAGGAGCACATGGTTAAGTTGCAAACAGCCGCTGTGTTTATTGCACACTCTGCATTCACTCTCTCATTCACACTTCCTGGTCGCCTTAAATACACCTCATCACGGTGCTAGGGCACCTGGGTAATGTAGTGAATTCGGCCCTATTCACTCAGTGGGTGTGTAGTCACCACACAGGTCCCCCCCAGAATTCACAAACACCGACTTCCCGTAACGTGCCGGGGCTCGGATGACTCGTCCAAAGCGGTTACGGGACACCCGAACTTGGGATGGACGGAAGTCTATCGGCTGCTGACAGCCTGGCCCGAACCACTAGGAGGGTTTTTGTTGTGCTTGCAGGAGGGCGGCCACGACGTGGTGGACGGGCCAACTCCACAGCCCGTTCTCCATCTAGATGAGCTGTCTTCAGGCGGTCCACTGAGATATGCTCCATACTTCCCTATGTCAATGATAAAGGTTTTGTCGCCTGTCTCCACGACTCTGTAGGGGCCATCATAAGGCGGCTGTAGAGTTCTATGTGCGTCATGGCGGATGAACACATATCTTGCTGATTGGAGATCCTGAGGGACATGGATACGTGGCAGGCTGTGATTTGAAGTAGGGGTTTGGCATAAAGGCACTTGCCTTGTCCCATAAATTACGAAGTTGCTCTGGTGCCGACCAGGAACGGTAACAGAGGAAAAAATCACCCGGTACTCTAAGGGCCTGGCCATAGACAAGCTCTGCTGACGAAGAGAGGAGATCCTCCTAGGTGCAGTACGAAGTCCCAGCATCACCCAGGGTAGCCTGTCGATCCAGCTATTGCCCTGGAGGTCCACTTTCAGGGCTGCCTTCATGGAACGGTGAAAACGCTCACACAGGCCATTGGCCTGGGGATGATATGCTGCAGTCCGATGGAGTGAAATACCCAACTGTTGGGTGATAGAGGTCCACAGTTGTGAGGTGAATTGTGGTCCCGGTCTGAGGAGAGGTCAGAAGGAACCCGAACCGGGCGATCCAAGTACCAATGAATCCGCTGGCCACCTCAGCTGTCGTTGTTCCCGACAGTGGAACCACCTCTGGCCACCGTGTCGTTCTGTCCACCATTGTCAAGAGATGGGTGAACCCTCCGGAAGGAGGAAGAGGTCCAACTAAGTCCACGTTGACGTGGTCAAACGCTTTTCTGGGACTGTGAACTGCTCCAATGGTGCCTTCACATGTCTATGGACTTTGTGCGCTGGCATGCAATGCATGTTTTAACCCAGTCGCGAATGTCCTTCTTCATGCCATGCCAGACAAATTTTTCTGTCACCAGACGCCGTGATGGCTTCCGGCCTGGGTGTGACAAGCCATGTATGACATCGAAAGCCTTCCGTCTCCACATCTTGGGTGCCAGAGGACGGGGCTGGCCAGTAGAGACATCGCATAGCAGTGTCGTACCTTTATCGTCAAAAGGGACATCCACCAACTGAAGCCCTGTAGTCGCCGTCGAAAGGCCTGAATGTCAGGGTCTGCGTCTTGGTCCACAGCCATGCGGGCATAATCGATGCCGAGGTGGACGGTGCTTGTAAGGGTGCGAAAGGCAGTCAGCCACAGTGTTCTGCTTTCCTGCTACATGTTGTATGTCTGTAGTAAATTCAGAAACGAGGACAGATGACGCTGTTGCCTGGCTGACCATGGCTCCGACAGCTTAGCCATGACAAAAGTTAAAGGCTTGTGGTCCACAAAAGCAGTGAATGGTCGAGCCTCTAGGAGGAAACGGAAATGTCTGACTGCCAGATAGAGGGCGAGTAGCTCACGGTCAAACGTGCTGTACTTCTGCTCACTAGCACGGAGCTGCCGGCTAAAAAAGCAAGAGGCTGCCAAACCCCATCAATCTGCTGCTCCAAAACAGCACCAACCCCGCGGTCTGAGGCATCAGATGTCAAGGCAATGGGGGCATCTGGCACTGGATGTGCTAGCATGGTTGCATTTGCAAGAGCTTCCTTGGTGGCAGAGAATGATCCTGACATTTCACTAGACCAGTCAACGATGTGCTTGGGAGGCTTGTCCTTGAGGGCCCCATACAGGGGGCGCATGAGGCAGGATGCTTGTGGAATAAAGCGATGATAAAAATTTACCATACCCAGGAACTCCTGTAGGGCCTTCACCGTTGTGGGGCGTGGGAACTGCAGCACCGCCTTCACCTTTAAGGGCAGTGGGGTTGCACCGGCAGAAGTGATGTGATGGCCGAGAAAATCAATGGAGGGCACCCCAAACTGGCATTTTGCTGGATTGACAATCAAGCCGTGCTGCTGCAAATGAGCAAAAGGAGGCGGAGGTGTGACATGTGTGCTGCCTTGGATGTGCTGGCCACCAGGATATCATCAAGGTAAACAAAAAGAAAAGGCAGATCACGCAACACTGAGTCCATCAACCGCTGAAAGGTTTGGGCGGCATTCTTCAGACCGAAAGGCATTCGCAAATATTCAAAAAGGCCAAACGGTGTGATGACTGCCGCTTTGGGGATGTCTTGAGGATTGACTGGCACTTGGTGATATCCTCGAATGAGATCCACTTTTGAAAAATAACTGCTCCTGCCAGGTGGGCTGAGAAATCCTGAATATAGGGAACAGGATACCGGTCAGGCGTAGTGGCATCATTGAGCCGCCGGTAATCGCCACATGGGCGCCAGCCTCCATTGGCCTTGGGAACCAGGGCAAGGGCGAGGCCCAGGGACTGTCAGACCTACGAATGATGCCCAATCTCTCCATGGAGCTGAACTCCTCCTTTGCTATCGCCAACTTTTGTGGGTCCAGCCGCGGGCTCGAGCATGTACAGGCGGACCACTGGTAGGTATGAAGTGTGTCACGTTGTGTTTTATGGAGCTAGGCGAAAACGTTGGCGTTGTGATGTCTGAAAACTCCAGCAGGAGTCGGGCGACATCATCAGCCGGTGAAAGGGCAGCGGCCAGTCTTGTTGATGTAGCGGTGCTATGCTCACAAGCCAGTGAGCAGAAGGTCTCAGCGTTGACAAGCTGACGGTTACCCACATCCACCAGCAGCCCATTAGCGCAGAGAAAATCAGCACCCAGGAGCGGTGGACACCTTCGCCAACACAAAGTCCCAGGAAAACGTTGTCCAGCAAAGCACAGTGTTAAGGAGCGTGTGCCAAACGTGGGGATGGGGGTGCCATTAGCTGCTTCAAGGTTGGGGCCCAGCTTGGCTGTTCGGATATCCAAGGCTGACACAGGCAGAATGCTGACCTGAGCTCCAGTGTCACAAAGAAATCTGCGGCCAGATATAGAGTCAGTAATGAACAGCAAGCCACTGGAAGGGCCGACACTCAGGGCTGCTAAACCCAGCGGCGGCCAATGCGTTTCCCGACCAGCTACAAGGTGGCAGGCACTTGCCTTGTCGCCCGAACTTGCCGTGATAGAAGCAGAGAGTTGACTTCACGGCGGTTGGCGGAGACAGAGTGTGTGTGCGGTTGATGCATGCATTCCTCACAGGCAGTGCTGGTGTTGGTAAGGGCGTGACTGAAAAAGTCTTTCTCCCAGCTGAAAAAAAACATCAGCTTCTTTGGCCAATTCGAAGGTCTACCTTTACAGAACTGGTTAAAGGCAAACAAATCTGGTCTGGGAGTTGCTGCAGAAAAAGCTCCTTAAAAGGAAACATGGTTGATGATCGCCAAGCAGAGCCAGCATATGGTCCATTAACTCAGAGGGCTTTGAGTCTCCAAGCCCAGGGAGAGACAGGAGCTGCCGAGCTCTTTCTGGTTCTGACAATCCAAAACCCCTTTCAGGTGCCTTTTAAGAGTGGTATATTTGTCCCCAGCTGGTGGGTTTTCTATCAGGTTTATCACCCGTGCAGCAGTTGAACCCTTCAGAGATGCCACCACATAGTAATACTTTGTGTCTTCTGAAGTTATATCCCTGATAGCAAACTGAGCTTCAGCTTGTACAAACCAAGCACTAACATTTTGCTCCCAAAACTCAGGCAACTTGAGAGCAACTGCATTAGCCATGTTCAAAAAGGTTTTAGAAAACGTCCAAAAAACTCACTTGTCGGGGTCACCAATGTAGTTGTTGGTTTGAGGGATATCAAGAAGCACTAGGAGCACATGGTTAAGTTGCAAACAGCCGCTGTGTTTATTGCACACTCTGCATTCACTCTCTCATTCACACTTCCTGGTCGCCTTAAATACACCTCATCACGGTGCTAGGGCACCTGGGTAATGTAGTGAATTCGGCCCTATTCACTCAGTGGGTGTGTAGTCACCACATTACGTTACTTTTTTGAGACATGTAACTGTATTCGTATCGGATTACTTTCAGAGCCGTGTAATCAGTATTCAGGCACTAATTACATTTACAAAGTAACCCTCCCAACCCTGGTGGATCGGCACACTCAGGTGTGGAGGGGAAGGACAACGTAAGTGTGAGTAAGGCTCTGAAGCTCATGTGTTTAAATGCGAGAAGCATAAAAAATACATTTTGGGAACTGGAGGCTGTCATGTTGAATGGGGGTTATGGCATTGTTGGGATTACTGAGACATGGCTTGGCGCAGCGGATGGGGAGGAATATAATGTAGAGGGGTACAAATTGTTTAGGAAGGATAGAACTAATAAAAGAGAAGTGGCCCTATATGTGAAAGACGATCTTAATGTGCAGGAAATTCCAGGTATAAACTTATTGGTTTCTTGTGAGGACATCTGGATTAGATTATTGGGAGATCGTGAGAAGGGCCTTAATATAGGAGTATGCTATAGACAGTTCAGACAGTAACATAAATAGTACGCTCTTTGGTAACATAAAACAAATCTGTGCTGAAGGAGAGACGATAATAATGGGCGACTTCAATTACCCGTCTATCAATTGGGAGATAGTGACAGGTCAGGGCAAATGTGAAGAGGAGTTTTTAGATATGGTCAATGACTGCTTTTTGGTACAGTCTGTTACTCAGCCTACGAGAGGGAAATAAATACTGGATCTGGTTTTGTGTAACAATCCCGATAGAATTTGCAGCACAGAGGTAGGAGAACCGATAGGGGCAAGTGACGACAGTGCAGTTATTTTTGATATTTTTTGGCAAGTTAAGACAGCCTCCTCTAACTCTCGAATTTTAAATTTTAGATGAGCTGACTTTAATAAAATGAGAGAGAATTTAAGTAATATAGATTGAGTAAAACTTCTAGATTGCAGAACTGTGAATGAAAAATGGACTATATTTAAAAGGGTTATTGTAGATGTAGTGTAAATTCATCCCCAAAGTAAGGAAAAATAGGATGAAAAAACAGTCTCTGCAGTGGATGAGCTTACGGGAAAGGCGACTGTACAGAATATTGAAATAAGAATTTCGGGCTAAGGCAGAAATAAGATGCTAAAAAAGTAATCCTGAAAAAAGTAATCCTTTTTTCAATATTGTAGTAGAAAAAGGAAAGTTAAGGATGAGGTTAAGTGCATTAAGAATAAGGAAGGAACTTTGGTTTATAATAATAAGGACATTGCAAACACACTAAACAGTTACTTTGTGGAGAGCTTTACTAGAGAAGAGGTTATAAATATGCGTAAATGTATAGACAAGGTACAGAATGTTTTGGAGGACTTTGAAATAAGGGACGTAGAAGTACTACAAAAACTATAAAAACTTAAGACAAATAATGCAGCAGGCCCGGATGGCATATATCCCAGAGTACTCAAAGAACTTGGGGAAATTATATATAAACCATTGACAGATATTTTCATTCAATCCATAATCACTGGAGAAATACCAGATGACTGGAAGCAGGGTAGTATAATTCCAATATATAAGAAGGGGGACCGTACTGAACCAGGGAACTATAGGCCTGTCAGTTTAACTTGCATCGCATGTAAAATTCTGGAATGTATTATTAGGGATAAGTTGGAATCATTCTTGAAAAATAATAGTATTTTAAGGGAGAGCCAACATGGATTTCTCAAAGGGAGGTCATGTCTAACAAACCTCCTGGACTTTTTCAAAGAGGCTACAAAGTGTGTTGACCTGAACCAGGCTTATGATATTATATATTTGGACTTTCAGAAAGCATTTGACAAGGTACCACATGAGAGGCTCATTGCGAAAATGAATTCAGTAAGAATTGCAGGAGCAGTTTCAGAGTGGGTTCATAATTGGCTGCAAGGGCGAATACAAAGACTAACAGTAGGTGGGGCCGTATCTGACCTCGGTGCTGTGGGCAGTGGTGTCCCACAGGGATCGGTGCTGGGACCTCTGCTCTTCCTTATTTATATAAATGATCTTGATATGGACGTTAGTAGCAAAATAGTTAAATTTGCAGATGATACTAAACTTGGGGGTTTGGCAAACAGTTTGGAATCGACTAAAGTAATCCAAGATGATTTAAACAAAATCCAAAAATGGGCAGATACATGGCAGATGACGTTTAATATTAAATGTAAAGTTATGCATGTGGGAAATAAAAACATTAGACAGGAGTATTTTATGGGAGGAGAAAAGTTAGTAGGTGTTCAATTTGAAAAGGACTTAGGAATTGTAGTTGATCAAAGCCTATCTGCATCAAAGTAGTGTGCTACAGTAGTGAAAAAAGCCAACAGGATGCTGGGATACATAGCAAAAAGTATTGAGTATAAATCAAAGGAGGTTATATTAATGTTATATAATGCCTTTGTCAGACCACACTTAGAATACTGTGTGCAGTTCTGGGCACCGCACTACAAGAAAGATATAGAAGCTCTTGAAAAAGTCCAAAGAAGGGCAACTAAACTGATACCTGGTATGAAAGGTAAAAGTTATAATGATAGACTTAAGGCACTCAATCTATTTAAACTTAGCAAATGGAGACTTAGCGGGGATTTGATTGAGGTTTTTAAATTCCTAAAAGGGATTAACAAAGTAAAATACCAAAGATTTTTTAAGATAAGTGGGGTCAGCAGAACAAGAGGCCACAGGTGGAAATTAGTTAAAGGCAAATTCCGCACAGATATTAGAAAGTTTACACAGAGAGTTGTCAATGCCTGGAACAGCTTGCCAGGTCAGGTAGTAGAGGCAGAAACGCTTGGGCTATTCAAGTCCAGGCTAGATGTAGTACTAGATACTCTTTAGATTAGGACATGATGAGCCTAGATGGGCCGAACGGCCCGTTCTCATCATTATGTATTCTTATGTTCTTATGTTCTTATAATTCCCGTGAAATTAGGCATATTGAATCCGTGAAATTCACCTAAATTTAGCTTGAATTTTGTAGGGTCCTAATTATTACACAATATGAGTTGACCAACAATCATATGAGTTGCAATGATATTATACCATTTCAGACGTTGAATTTCAGACATTTTTCTTCATAAAAGGAATTATTATCATTATTATATTATGTGCATGTCAGCAATAACTTCACTATAACACCACATTTTTAATTAACAGGAAGATGTCAGACATCAGCACCTAAGGCCATCTTTACTTATTTTACCCAAAATAGCATGGAGTGAAGTGCCTTAATATCATACGCAATGCCTCTTGACACATGACACTTGATGACGAGCTATGGGAATTATTTTAAGGAAACTGATTGCTCTGGTTACACTGGTAAGAAGGATGTGGAGTAAAACTATGACAATAAATGGTCTCAGGCATATGATATGTTAATGTTGATATATGACGTATTGACTCCCTATAGGGACCATTTGTCTGCATCATGGGGACCTGGGATTATACAACAAATCCGTGCAGGCCAGACAGAAAATAACCAGATTTGAAAAACAGATTTTGGTAGTTTGGTGTGGTTTAAATCCATACATTTGTGGACCAATGCCTGCCATTAGCCATAGAACCACTATAGGGCATGGGCTCTGACATGGGTGGTCTAGATCCTTCATTAACGGTCTGGATCACACACCCTCCCCCAGTTACAGCATCTGTCATGTCAGGAGAGAGTGAAGGCACAAGTGCCAGTTCCTGCCTCCCAATCGCTTCCCTGCATCTCCTGCACATTCCCATGCAGTGCCCCACACACACTCAACACAGGAACACAAGACATTTACATTTACATTACATTTTAGGCATTTAGCAGACACTCTTATCCAGAGCGACTTACACAGTTTACATTTCTTTACATACAATCCATTTATACAGCTGGATATTTTACTGAAGCAATTCAGGTTAAGTACCTTTCTTAAGGGTACAACAGCAGTGCCCCACCTGGGAATTTAACCTGCAACCTCTGAGTTACAAGCCCAGCTCCCTAACCATTACACTACACTGCCACATATCAAGACGCTCACAAGTGTCCCACAACACAAAGGGCTCCAAGCTTAGCTTGCTCACAAGTGTCCCACGACACAAAGGGCTCCAAGCTTAGCTCTCTCACAAGTGTCCCACAACACAAAGGGTTCCAAGCTTAGCTCTCTCACAACACAAAGATATCCAAGCTTAGCTCTCTCACAAGTGTCTCACAACACAAAAGGCTCCCAGCGTAGCTTGCTCACAAGTGTCCCACGACACAAAGGGCTCCCAGCTTTGCTCCCTCACAAGTGTCCCACGACACAAAGGGCTCTTGCCCTCTTAGCTCACTGGCCAGTGCACTGCTCCAACAGTTGACTTTCTTCTTCCCTTAAAGCTAAACTGTGTTGATAAGTGGCTTCGGAGAGGAGATACAGGCGTGAATTCAAACATTTGTCCTTAAGTTTGACTCAAATAAAAGCAAGTGTTTATTTTTCTATAACAGTATGGCAAGTTAATTTCAGTTATGGCTGAACCACCACCAACACATGCATTTAACTGTGTGTCAAAGACAAATGCTGGTTCTATTCAGGTCACAGTCTGCAATCACTTCAATTTCTTTTCTCATAACTATATTTTATTTTTAAAAATATGGGTAATAAATTAAAACTACAGATTTAAACATAAAAACCGAATCCTCTGTAAAAGAACATGAAACGATGCTGATAGTATCTTATATTACTTGATAATGCTTACCACAAATGTTCAACAAAAATCGTAAATACAAAATTAATGAAAAAAGCATTCCCATTACAAAAATCTTTAGAAAATCCTTGCATCTTCCAGCTTTCAACTGGTAGTGTAAATGACATTACTATTGATTAAGCAGAAGGAAGGAAAAAAGCCCACTGTAGTATTAATAAGTGACTTATACTAATAATATCTATTGATCACAACTTTAATAACTGGGCCTCGACATGTACACTGATCTTTTAGTATTTAACTGTCATCATTATAAAGGCTGTTGTATTATCAATACATGAAGATATAATGAGTTGCAACATCAAACTCAATGGTGTTTGGAAAGGGTTAGTTGTGAGCTGGCGTTTTGACATTTTTTCTTATTCACTGTGAATAAGACAGAAAAGGAGACACTGCATGCACCTCAGTATGGGAGAGGGCCGATGCTTTTTTGTAATATTTTTCTCTTTTTTCCTCTGTGCAATCAGCAACAGAAGCTTGTGACATGTTTCCTGTACAGAGCACAAGCGCTCGCCCACATCCTCTCTGTACATTCTGCGGCCCACACAACCCCTGTGCCCCATAGACACTATGCCTCCCCCACCACCATCGTACTCCCCAGTACCACGTTCCCCTAAAAACGTATTTTAACTTTCCCCTCTGTTCGTGCCACCTGCCTTAAACAGAAAGAATCCTTACTTCACCTGCGGTTTTGTGTTGTCCTCTCTCTACAGCTAAAGGGCACCCGAGGCTGTCCATTGAAGGTTTATCAGTAGCTTACTGGCATATTTATATGTATTGTATTTTATTTATGTTTAATTAATGTACAGGTAACTGCCAAAATAAAGGAAACACTTGAGTTCTCTGTTATGGTGCGGGGTGCATTTTCCTGGCATGGTTTAGGTCCATTCAACCGCTTAGAGGGCAAGGTAAATGGCAATAAATACAAAGCCATCCTATATCGACTTCACCATGGCTGAATCCCCATCCACCCACAAGGCTGGCAATCAACTGGACCTTGTCTTCATCAGGAACTGCATCTCACCCAACATTGTAGTATCTCCTCTGCCATGTGTCTGACCACTGCTTTCTGTCTTTTTCCCTCCCCCTCCTCTCTTCCCCTAAACCTTCTTCACCTCCCCCCACTATTTCTGTCTGTCGCAACTTCCGTTCTCTTTCCTCCTCAGCCCTGGCAGCTACTGTTCTCTCATCCCTTCCCCCCACTGATACCTTCTCTACCTGTTGAGGAAGCCTCATCCACCCTACTGTCCTTTCTCTCCTCCTTCCTTGATTCACTCTGTCCTCTCTCCACTAAACCTGCTCATCTTTGACCCCCCACCTCCTGGCTAACTGATTGCATTTGGGCTGACCGGCTCAAACTGCAAGCGGCAGAAAGGAAATGGAGAAAATCCAAATCCCCTGTGAACCTGACCAACTTCCACACTCTCCTGGCTACCTTTTCCTCTAATCTTTCCTCTACTGAATCTGCATTCTTCTTCTCCAGCATTCAATCTTCTGCTTCTAATCCACACAAACTGTACTCTACATTTTCCTCTCTCCTTACCCCTCCTCCTCCCCCACCCCCCTCCTCTCTAACCGTGGATGACTTTGCATCCTTCTTTCGCAAGAAGGTCGATGACATTCGCAACTCCTTCTCCCCAACCTCTCCTGCACCTAACCCTCCCTCACCCATCTCACTACCAAAACCTCTTGCCTCCCTGTCTTCCTTCTCACCCCTCCCTGTCTTCCTTCTCACCCCTCCCTGACTCTGACTCCCAACTTGTTCACTCCCCTACCACCTGCCCTCTGGATCCCATTAATTCCTCCCTTTTCCAGTCCATCACTATAGACATCCTCCCCTATGTCTCCAATGTTATCAGCTCTTCTTTTTCCTCTGGCTCTGTCCCTTCTCCCCTCAAAAGTGCCCATATCATCCCCCTCCTCAAAAACCCACTCTGAATCCTGCTGTCATTTCTAATTACCATCCTGTCTCTCTCCTCTCATTCCTTTCCAAAACACTAGAGCTGTATATAATCAACTGTCTGACTATCTCCTACAGAATGACCTGCTTGATCCCAACCAATCTGGGTTCAAGGCAGGCCACTCCACAGAAACTGCTATGCTCATGGTCACTGAGGCTTACAATTGGCAAAGTCTCAATCACTCAACTCCGTCCTCCTCCTCCTTGACCTGTCAGCTGCATTCGACACTGTGGACCACCAGATCCTGTTGTCATCTCTCGCCGAGATGGGACTCTGTGGATCTGCACTAATGTGGTTCAAGTCATTCCTGGCCGACCAGTCCTGCCAAGGTGGCCTGGAGAGGATCCCTCTCCTCTCCCCACACCCTCTCTACCGGAGTCCTGCAGGGCTCGGTGCTAGGCCCCGTCCTATTCTCCCTGTACACCAAGTCACTTGGTTCAGTCATCTCTGCTCATGGTTTTTCATTTCACTGTTATGCTAATGACACTCAACTCTTTCTCTCCTTCTCTCCCTCTGAGACCCAGGTCCCGGCGTGGATCTCTGCATGACTGGCAGATATCTCTGCCTGGATATCCACCCACCACCTGAAGCTGAACCTGGGGAAGACAGAGCTGTTCTTCCTCCCAGCAAAGGGCTCCCCGATGATTGATGCTTCAATCACCATGGAAGGCTCCATAGTGTCTCCGTCCCAGTCTGCCAGGAGTCTTGGAGTGACCCTGGATGACCAGCTGTGCTTCTTGGGCCATATCGCAGCAATCACCCGGTCCGGCCAATTCTCCCTCCATAACATCCGGAGGATCCGATCGGTCCTCACCCAAGAGGCCACACAACTCCTGGTCCAGGCCCTGGTGATCTCACGTCTGGACTACTATAATTCCTTGCTGGCAGGCCTACTGGCCTGTGCCATCAAGCCACTGCAACTGGTTCTGAAATGTGTGTACGCCTTTCCCCCAGATATGAAATCTCTAAATCACAAATGATCTTCAAATTGTGCATAGCTGAATGGTTTTAGATCTCCACCTTGTAAACGCCCCCTAATTAATATCATTAGCATATAAAGAAGCTCGAAGCAAAACACAAATCCTCTACTTGATAATGGCGAGCTGCAAGAAAAATAATTTTAGCGAGGCCGAAATCAAGGTCCTGTTGGCGGAGGTGTAGATGCATGCAGGGACGCTGTTTGGGAGCCTTTCCAGTGGCTTTACCAGTAAAACCAAGTACGTGGCCTGGCAGTCATTCTGTAGCCCAGGCTGTGAACGAGGTGGGGGGGGGGTCAGCAAAGGTCCCTGAAGGACATAAAGAAAAAGTGTTTTCTAATAACTTGTTCCCTTCTTATAGCGCGGTTGGCGATATCTTCGAGAAGTGACATTGCTGCCATTCTTCCTCTTGCAAACCACTGCATTATTGGACATTTTATAGCCTATAGATTGACCTAAATATTTGGAACTATAATATGTATATTAAATACATTTCCTTCAAGGATGTGTCAATTATGCTAATATGGGTCGTTTTGGAAAACCAATGTGTGTTTTTGTTTTGTTTTCCACAAGTAGCCTAGCTTATGTTGTTTTAATTTATTAATAGCTTTATTGTGCAAACCATTACATATAGCCTAAGCAATGTGTTCAATCTGGTAATACTACTACTACTACTACTACTAATAATAATAATAATAACAATGAGGAAACAATTAGGCAGCAGACGTCATGTTGGCGCTCTTAGATTTCCGAATACATTTTACATTACATTTACATTTTAAGCATTTAGCAGACGTTCTTATCCAAAGCGACTTACAATATGTGCATAAATACATGGTAGGAACAATCATAGTTCGCGCGAGAGATCAGTGCAGCAATACAGCGATAGACATCATTGCAGGCAGCTGCGTACCATACCTGTAACACTGAGAAGGAAAATTGTTTTTTTTAAATGGAGTAAGCAGGGGTAGGGGAGACCGGGGTTGGTTGGCTCAGGGGTTGGTTGGCACACGGTTAATCTCCAACCCCCTATAGGGTGCTGTCACAAAAATGTAACATTAAAATGTTTGTCCTCTTTACCTGCACTCATTTATTCTGTCAAAAACATCTGAAGGTCACTAAGTGTTGAGGTGAGGACAACTTTTACATTTTGTATGGTCAAAAGTACAAAATGGTCCCCCCACTAAATATATTATAAAACTGTGTTAGATAGAGATATTGACATTATATTATTTTTTAGTTAATAGAGATAGGAATCAGCTAAATTTTGATAGAAGATTTGAAAGGTTGTGATGAGTCATGCTAGCTAGCTGACATCATATTAGCACAGAGATGTGTCCTAATGAGAGTGGGGTTGGTTGGCACACTGACTTTGGGGTTGGTTGGCACATGTGTCAATGGTGTGCCTGGACCAAGTGGTCTCTCTGCTGGCACTGGGAGAGGTCTCCCCACCCCACAGGAGCTGCGGCCTTTCCCTAGGAAAGGTTGGTGGTGCTGTCAGGAGGAAAACCGCCATCCTGACAGACAAACCAGTCAAAAGAGATCTAGAGGAGCAAAAGGCTAACACTAAAAAGAGGCTCTTTGTAGAATTTGTTCTGAATTGAGTAGTTTGTGGTTATAGTTGTGCTGCTCTGCTAATGTTACATGGCGCACCTTTTAAATTATTAAGTTTATAATTGTTACAAAATTATTCAGTGTTTTATTTGTTGTTCTTATAAAGTCCAAAGACATAATTAATGAAACATTATTAGTGAACTGATTTAAAAAAAATATTTGGTTAAAAAATGGGCAGATATTATATTGAATGTTTACATTTCCTGGTTCTGGTTCAAATTGTTTCTATTTGTTGCTTCATTCTTTGTACTGATAGCATTTTAACATTGTGCCAACCAACCCCAAAGTGTGTGCCAACCAACCCCGTGTTGGGGCTGGTTGGCACAAGTGCACAACATGACTTTAATCACGAATCACCTAATTGAAGAAAATATTTGTTGACATTGAAATACATGTATTTATAGCTGAGACCTTAACCTTTCATTTGGCACTAGTTAGAATATCCTCACATAAAATATGCCAGAGAAACACGGCAGAGTGTGAAAAGTGTGCCAACCAACCCCGGTCTCCCCTATATAGTGTTGAGCAAGTAGGCAGTGGTGATGACGATTAGCTAGATGTACAGAGTTCAGTGGTAGCGGAGTCTGAAAAGGTGGGTTTTGAGTCTCTTGCAGAAGATCACAAGTGATTCCGTGGTCCTGATCGATTGCGGAAGGTAGTTCCACCAGCGAGGGGTCAGGACAGAGAAGAGACAAGACCGCGAATACCTGCAGTACTCCAATATTGCCACAAGGAAACGTGCATACACCAAGTTGGAACCTGACGTGGAGCTAAGTACTTTTCCACGTCAAAGACCGTTTTTATAAATCTGAACTTTATTTGAGCGTACACACATTCAAAGATCAAATCTGTGCGTAAGCATGTTTTATAAATGAGGCCCCTGGTGTTCAATCAACCCAAGTTCATGCATGTCACCCCTCTACTCACCTCTCTGCACTGGCTCCCCATCACAGCACGCATCAGATTCAAATCACTGGTGCTGGCTTGTCAAGCGGCTAGAGAGACTGCTCCCCCTACCACCAGACACTCATCACACCCGACACCCCAGTCAGACTCCTCTGCTCCGCCTCCTCTGGCAAACTGACTGTCCCTTCCCTCCGGGCACCCCGGCAGCCGCTCCTTGTGGTCTCGCCTCTTCTCTGTCCTCCCCCCTTGGTGGTGGAATAATCCTCCGCACTCGGTCAGGACCGCGGAATCACTTGCCATGTTCTGCAAGCGACTCAAAACTCCACTACCACTGAATTCTGTACATCTACCCAATTGTCATCACCACTGCTTGTTCAATACTGCTTCTGGTAATATGTGTCCTTGTTTAAAACTTGATCAAAAAAAAAATCTCGAACAATGATTGATCATTCCATGTATTAATGCACATCTTGTAAGTCGGTCTGGATAAGAGCATCTGCTAAATGCTTAAAATGTAAGTGTAAAATGTATGGTGAAGCATTTCTATCCTGATGGGAGTGTTCTCTTCCAGGATGGCAATGTCCCCATCCACAGGGTACAAGAGGTCACGGAATGCTTGGTGTTTCCTTTATTTTGGCAGTTACTTGTATGTTACCTTTATATTTAATTGGAGCTTGAATAAAAATGAGTTTTCTTAGACAAAAATGAAAAAGGTTAATAGATCATTGAAAATGAACCCTGGAAAGGGGTTTAATCCCAAGTAACTGTCCCTTGGGATTTGTAAATGCTCAATGTGTCCAATCAAATATTGTCTTGGTTTTTTCTAAATTAGGTGGGTAGTAAACCCTGGTATCTCTTACAATTGTTTTCTATGACGATTAAGGGTTTTTTGTTTGCATCATGAAGGAATATACACTGGTGTCACCATGCAGTGGTGTGCCTCTCTTCTGAAGCTGAAGTTCCTCTGAAAGGTTTCTGTTTGCAGTCACCAAAACGCCTTCAGAAAACGCAGTTCACTATCGTTGCATGCTACAGCAGTCAAAGGGTCACTTCCACTTCCTCTAGCTTGGTGTGGTGGTGTCACACTCCACACACAGTAAGAGCATTTGTATAACCGAGTTCACTCAAATTGAAGAGCTTTTTTAACCAATGAGCTTTTTAATTCACTGAGCTGGTGGCTACAAGTCATGGGGCCAGTTGTATCAGCCAATCCACATAGAATACTGTTCAGCACGCCTATGCTACATCTACATACCATTGATCTTACAAACAAGTCTTCGCTCTGAAGGAAACAGCTTGTGATAATTCTACCGAGTTTATTAGTCTATTGGCTATTGGAAATAACCAATTACAAAGCATTATGTGGTGTTGGGTCGTAATAATAGTTTTTTTAACTTCATTCAACAAACACTCCAACTCATATACTCAGGTCCTCAATGCAGTTGTGTTTGAGTGAATATGAGTGAGTGAAGTTGAATATTGTGTTTGAGTGAATATGAGTGAGTGAAGTTGAATATTGTGTTTGAGTGAATATGAGTGAGTGAAGTTCAGTATTGTGTTTGAGTGAATATGAATGAGTGAATATTATATTATTATATTATATTGAAGTTGTGTTTGAGTGAATATGAGTGAGTGAAGCTGAATATTTTGAGTGTTGAGTCCTATACAATGCTATGTTGTTGTATCCAACAATTGTTCCCGGTAGCTACACATATTAATGCTTTTACTAATTGGCTAGCTATGCATATAAAATAAGAATTTGATACAAAAACATATTTATTTCAAATGATAAAATAAAATGACCGATTTAAAATCACATCTGGCCCAATGACCAAATGAGAATTCAATTTTCTTCAGATGGAATTAACTGCTGCAAAAAATTATGTTTTAAGGGAAAGTAAAGATAGGAGTACATGACCTCCTAATTTTCAAATGGTCATAGCAAATAATTTCCCCACATTTAAAACTATCCGCCTACATTCTCACAATGCTTGGCTCCGCACAGTCCACTCTCGCCACTATGAATGTGGAGAACAGATTGCACTCTTGGATCACAAACATATGCGCCGGTGAATTCCAGTGGCAACTGGGCCTAATTTCAAAGGCTTAGCCAAGGACAATAGGTAACACTTTCTTAATATAACCCCTTCGAGGGGTTCAAATGTGTCTGTAAATGGCTCTCACATGCGGTTTGTGAACGAACACAGAATCTTTGATGGGGCCTTGGCCTGCAAGATTCTGAAAGAATTCCAAAGGAATGTTGATGTCACAAAAGAGGCCAATCAGACGTCACGTTCTGCGGCCGCATTCATGTCACTATGGGCAGTGAGTGGACGGCCTGCATTCACGCCAGGGTCACTTAGCCGACCAAGCTGACTGCTGGAGCTGCCCAAAAAACAATACATCAGTGAAAAAGGCATACAATAAAAAGAGACCTTTTCATCCATGGAAAACCATTTCATTCAGGTTCCACAAAAGCTCCTGAAAGGGACCTAAGAAAGCCAACCCCCACAATCACTTCAGGTATGACAGGAGTGACATTTAAAGTTTTTAAATGGGTTGAGCTCCATCTTTGCTTCTTCAATTCGGTCATGAATAAATCCTCTTGTGACATGTGACATGCTTAATTGGCTAACCTGTCCATAGACTGCAGTTGTTTTTACACAAACAAGAGAATAAAAGATTTTCCAGGAACACAAATGGCCACTCAGAGCAGAACCATTGTCACCCACCTGAGTTCTACGATCTGGGGCCGTATGTACAAAGATTCTAACAGTAGGAATGCTGATCTAGGATCAGTTTAGCCTTTTAGCTCATAATGGAAATGGTTAGGATATTGACAGGGGAAACTTGATCCTAGATCAGCACTCCTACTCTTAGAATCTTTGTACATACGGTCCCTGGACTTACTTCTTGTGCGACTGCTAATTACTGCGACAGTGCTGAGACAATGGCCTTTGTGCACTGCGGACACAGGGGTCTCTCCATGTCAGAGCACTTCCCCCCTGCCCGTAAGGGACGGCTTCTGCTAAAGTCTAGGGCACACCCAACCAACACTACAAACACAGGGCTTCAGTTATAAATAGACTGAGGGGAACTAACGACACAGAGGTGAGAAAACACACAGAGAGCACATTCTCACAGAGAGAGCACATTTTCAGAGAGAGCACATTCTCACAGAAAGCAGAAGAGCACATTCACCATTTCTCCCGCGTGGTCTAGTGGTCAACGTCCGATGCTGGCCACGGTGACCGAGGTTAGATTCCAATCAAACAATTGGCAATTGGCTGCCCACCCCAGGGAGGGGGGAGGGAAGCCGACAAGACGTTCGCTGCGCACAGGAATGGCCCTGGGGTGCCGAAGTTATGGACGTCGGCTTGGTGAGTGCCGCCTCGGAGGAGACGATACTACGCCAGCGAACTATGAGCGAGGGATTGACCTGAAAATAGCAGGTGTAATTGGCTACCAAATAAAAACCAAACCACCCCACCCCAAGAAAACGCTGAAATTTAAAGCAAGCCACAGCAAGAGCATCTAAATTTCATCAGCCACCGTCCAGGGATAGGCGGACACAATGGAGACAGGCTGTCAGGATGGACAAAGGAAGGGTGAACAGTAAGAGAATGGGAGGGTGAAGTGCTGTCATGACCCTCCCAGATCCCTTGTGACAAGGAGCAGAAAGCACCCTCACACCCTCTCCTCTATTTCTGTCCACTGCGGGAAAGTGTCTGTGCTGGAGCTGGACCATAAACGGAACACAGGAGGTGAGAGTTCGAAATGCTGGGCCATTCTCTTCTCCACACATTCCGAACATTGAAGGAGGATGTGATGACCTCACATGATCACAGGGTACACAATTACAAACGGCTCCTTTCTGAGAAATCCTTGGGAAATCGGTGTCATAGAATCAAAGAATTCCGTGCCACTGCCTGGGGGGAAATTGTATATTTTGTAAAGGGGAAAAGGTTATAAGAAACATACAGAGGAGATATTCACAATTTTGTACCAAATACTTTAAGAGGGAGTGGTATCAAATCTTTTTCCTCTAATTATTTAAATATCATATTTTGAAACCCTGGTCTGACCTCAGCTGGGTTATGATAACTGCTGTTTATGTGTTGATTTTAAGAGGCGTTAAAGGCTTCTTTAGGATAGTGACAACAGCACGAGACAGAAGTAGAGTAGGCCACGTCATACTTAAGAATAATCAATTTTCACAAAAACCCCAGGAAACACAGATAGCTCCAATACAAAATGTTTATTTTTAGATTTTTCTTGCGAATGAACAGAGGAACCTTTGAACTTCCTGAAGAAATAATAACAAAACCATCCAAACAACAACAAAAAAATCTCTTATAAAAATGACTGTGGTGTGGTTTATGGGCAGTTCTTTTTACTTTAGTGTTTATAAACAAAAAATATTCTGCCCTCTTTACAGAGAAAAAGAGAATCATAAATAAATAACTTAAACAACAAAAGTATATAAAAGTTGGCTTTAGGTAAGGCACTGCGTATGCAGGGGCGGGTTTGATTTTCATGGCAGAAACATCATCAGAGCTTGCTCTCCTCTTCCTCCAGAGCTCGGTTCAGTCCCGGGATGAACTTGAGCAGGCGTCTGCGGAAGCTCTTCTGTTTGGGCTTGCGAGGGAGGGAGCCGCAGCTGCCCTGTTTCTCCCCCCCCGCCTGCGAGGAGGAAGACGACGCCCCCCGCAGGTAGCTGCGGGTGCTGGCGCTGCGGGTGAGGTGTGTCTTGGCGCTGGGGAAGAGCGCGCTGGTGGGTCGGGTGGACCCCACACTGCTGTTAGCACGGTCCTCCTGATACAGGAAGGTCTGGTAGAGCGGGTCGTCGTCCGTGCCGACGCTGAGCCGGCTGGTGCTGCTGCAGGTGCTGCTGCCCGTGCAGCGAGCCGGGCTAAGGGAGGCTGGGCTGGGCATGCCCAGGCTGCCGTACACCAGGGCCCGCGCTGACTCCAGAGACTCGTACACCGACACGTCACTCATCACGATGCCTGCGTTGGGGGAGGAGTCGAGGAGAGCAGGTCAGCGCAGGGGGTGGGGGGGATGCCAGGGGCAGGGCCAACTGTGGGCCCTGGAGCAGTGGTGTCCACTTTAAACGGACATACCGTATGCACGTTTTTTATTTATTTTTTACATTTATTTAATTTTAGGTGGAGCAGAAGGTCACTCACCGTGAACAAGCCGCTGCTCCTGCACCATCAGTGACCTGTACTCCTCCCACTTCTCATGCAGGGTTTGCTGTCAACACCAAAAACAAAACAACAAGTCAGAGAAAGATCCCTTTTTGTGCAATGGAGTCATTTGTTTACTAATAATGTTTTCATTAGGCCTCCCGCGTGGCCTACTGGTTTCAACGTCCAGAGACACAACAAGGTGAAAGGGGAAGAGTGGCCTACCTTTAAAAACTGCAAGCGAGCCTCCAGTTCTGCTTTCCGTATCGAGTCGCTGTACACGGTCTCCAGCCTGTGAGAGGTAAACGGACTGGGTTACTGCAGTACAAGAGGAAACAAGTACATGGAGCACACACAATGTCCAACTGATCAGCACACCTCACTCCCCCCATTCAGTGACTGCTCTGTTCCTTTAATTACTTCCTTCCATTTTTTCTATAAGCTCAGTTTCAGACTGACGTGCATTTCCACAGCCATCAAGCAGCCTGAGCTCTATCAAATCACTATATTCCAACAAGTTGCCACCCAGGACAAATCAGAGGGGGAAGGGCGTCCAGAGGCCCCACGCGACAACTGGCAACCCAATGAACCCTAACCCTTGCTAACCCTAGACCTACTGCTCTGCCATCTCCAATCTGCACTTTGATAAAACGGAGATCTGGAGCTGACTTAGGGAGATATGGAGCTGACTTAGGGAGGCCCCGATGTTGGAAACACAAGAATATTACCAGGCCTACAATCAGGGCTGGACTGGGACAAAAAATAGGCCCTGCCATTTGGCTCAGACCGGCCCATCCAGTGGCGCCCCATTTTCTGTCGATGGGGGGGTGCTACGCGAAAAAATAATTGCGCCCCTCGGAACACCCGGTCCGTGGTATAATATATATAGGCTATATAAAATAATTCTACCGGCCCTACCGGCCCACCGGGCATCTGCCCGGTAGACTACATAGCCAGTCCAGCCCTGCCTACAATAATGGCTCTTTTTGTGCAAGGTTCCAACATGTGGCACGTCTTGGCTTAACTTAAGAGAGGGTGTTTTTTTTAAAGTCTGTATCGTATTTCGAGCCACGCACTGTGCTCTGGCGACTGGTGGACACATGCAAACATACAAGGCGGCGGTGTTTTATGGAGCTGATACATTTCTATTTTATTGGGTTTGCTTTGCACCCACTGGCAGCAGGGATAATTTGGTTCTTCACAGGCACACTTTGTTCTGTGCTTGTGTGCTTCGCCCCCTTTAAGAGGAAGAATTCAGGGTTTAGAAGTGAGGGCTCAGTTTTTTCAAAGTGACTTTATTCTTTTAGTAGCTGAAAAATTGTGTGGTTCAATTAAAGCTCACACAGAATCTATGTCGTATCATAATTAAAATAAGAAAGACCAAAGCACTGTGGTAAACAGTGAGTTTCTTTTTTAGAATTGGTTACCATGCCAAGGGTTCTAAATTCACTGCTGTTGCACAACGTTTAAAAAAATGGGTGTCATCACATATGATGTTTTAATGTGCAGGAATTCGTTTAGAAATGATAAGGATAAGCATGATCATTCTGGTGTGGCAAATGAAAACAATAGCATGTTACTTTAGCTTTGTCGGTTGGTGACATAAAATATCAAATCAAATCAAATCAAATCAAATCAAATCAAGTCAAATCAAATCAAATCAAATTTATTTGTATAGCGCTTTTCACAATTGAATTGCGCTCACAAAACGCTTAACAGAGGGGGAACCCAGGCCTAGACCCCCCCAAAAGCAAGCCTAAAACTCCCTCGGTAGGAAGAAACCTTGGGAGGAACCAGACTAAAAGGGGGGGAGCCCATCCTCTTCTGGCCGGCCCAGGGTGTGTCCAAAAAAGACCATATCATGGTCAGTCCAAGGTGACTCAGGGCCAGATCCAGGAGCTGGGGTTGGCGTGGGGGTGAGAGTTGATGGGGGCCTATCCTATATCCTATATCCTCACAATGCTTCAATCGCAGCAAGATAAAAACATAAAAGCAACTACAAAAACACATGGAGTTCAGTGCACGCTGGAGGCAGGGCCGGTCACCCCTACTTTAAGCAAACGTCTCTCACCTGATGGAGTTGCCCAAAGATCTTATGAGCAGGACGATCTCCTTGTGTCTAAATCCCTCCACAACTGCCTCGTTCACACTCGCAATGGTGTCCCCTGTGCCAAACCAAACCAGGACAATTAGAGAATTCAACAGACATAAAACGCATTTAATACAACAGAATATGAACAACATTTATAGCACCTATAATACATTTACAAAGTGTTACGTTTTCTGTTATAGAGCTGCAGTGGTTGGTTTGTTCCTCAGACCCAAGAGTTCATAAAGAAGTGCTCAGTAATTGAGACAGCCTGCCCTTCATTAGGTCTTTGTGCCTTCCGTCTGTGTGTTTGGTAAACAAGACACGCAAAGCGTCCATACCCTCCCCCTGCTCCCCATAATAATCCCCATTTTATTTTCATTGGCAATATTATAACTTCACAGGATGTACCTAAGTTCCTTTTAACTTCCTTTAACAATTCTTCCATGCTGGATGTTAAGTGTCATGAGACGGATTTGTGGGTGGGGAATTAGCCACTGCGGTGATTTCCTTAGTCAAGGGGGTGGCACTGTCTGCACTGAGGCACAGGTGCTGGGCAATGTTCTGAGGGCCTTTGACAAAAGTGTTTTCCTCCCTTTCAGGAATTGCACTTTTGCTTCTCGCCTCCTGGGCGGCGTAATAAGGTCATGCACTGAGCTGAGAGGGGAGGGGAGGGGAGGGGAGGGGAGGGAAGCACAAAACATGCAGAGAATGCAGGATGCAAAACTGACAGATACGCAAGATAGGACATGGGGAGGGGTCGGTTTGCTATCGGGCCCACGCACAACAGCTTTGCATCGCTACATATTCAAGTGCGTGACGTGTGTGATGAGTGTTTGAATTGGTCATGGTGGGTGGATTCTAGATAGATAGATGATAGATACTTTATTGATCCCCAGGGGGAAATTAGTTTGTCTTACAGCAACATAAAAACAAGAGACATCACAAAAAGATATAAATATATTTTATATATAATATATATATAATAATATAAACATTGAACAAAAAGTTAGGAAATTTGTGCTTGGTAGATTATTTCTCTGTTGTAACAATGCTCCTTGGCAATAAATTGTATACCGTTGGAAAGCCTGTTTATTTCCCTTTTAAATGGTGCCCCATTTGTAAGGAACATGCATTTGTGGGATGAGCAGCACAGCTGAGTATGTGGGTTGCGCCCATGAAACATTTGCCAAATCTTCTCTGCTAATGCCAAACAGCTTATTCTGCTGTTGCTATTGAATCTTGTTTTGAGCTTCCGGTACCCCCAGGTGCTGTGAGCATGGGCCCTGCTACATTGGTCAATTGGTGTCTGCTCCAAGAATCGGCATGCCACGTTTGTCTGATCTCGATAAGGCCCGTGCGATAGGGCAACTTCAAGCTGGTGTTCTGCAAAAGCAAGTTGCGGCATTATTTGGAGTGAGCCCTAGTACCATCTCCAAACTGAAGGCCAAGTTCCATGAAACAGGGGATGTCAGAGACAGACCGCAAAGTGGGCGTCCCAAGAAGACGACACCCTAAGAAGACCGGTTCCTCACCCTTTCAGCACTTAGGAACCGTAGGCTGTCTTCTACAGATTTGCAGTCAAGGTTTGCAGGACGATATGGCACACGGCTCTCGGCCCAGACAATCCGGAACAGACTGCACGCAGCCAATCTCCGGGCTCATAGGGCTGCCAGGAGGCCTGCCATGACTGCCCTTCACCATCAGGCCCGTTTGCACTGGTGTTGGCAACACCTGCACTGGAACCTGAACATGTGGAGGAACGTTATGTTCAGGGATGAGTCCAGATTCTGCCTACGGAAGTTGGATCGTAGGGTCAAAGTGTGGAGAAGATGGGGAGAACGCTATGCTGATTGCTGCACCGATAGAGTAACACCTTTTGGTGGAGGCAGTGTGATGGTGATGGTTTTCCATCACTGGAAAAACAAGGCTTGTCATCATTGGAGGCAATCTCAATGCAGAGAGATATCGAGATGAGATTCTGCAACCAGTGGCAATCCCATATCTCCACAGTCTGGGACCGAACTCCATCCTCCAAGATGACAACGCTCGCCCCCACAGAGCAGGATTTGTCAGAGACTACCTCCATAATGTGGGAGTAGAGAGAATGGAATGGCCTGCCAACAGTCCTGACCTCAACCCAATTGAACACTTGTGGGATCAGCTTGGGCGTGCTGTTTGTGCTAGAGTGACCAACACAACCACGTTGGCTGACTTGCGACAAATCCTGGTTGAGGAGTGGAATGCCATCCCACAGCAGTGTGTGACCACGCTGGTGACCAGCATGAGGAGGAGGTGCCAGGCTGTTGTGGCTGTGTATGGTTCTTCCACACGCTACTGAGGCTCCTGACTGTTTGTTAAATGAATAAATTGTAAACTTGCCAATATGTCTTGTTTCTTCCTTGCATCAAATCCACCAAACAACACCAAACAAGAGTCAATAGCAACAGCAGAATAAGCTGTTTGGCATTGGCAGAGAAGATTTGGCTAATTTTTAATGGGCGCAACCCACATACTCAGCTGTGCTGCTCATCCCACAAATGCATGTTCCTTACAAATGGGGCACCATTTAAAAGGGAAATAAACAGGCTTTCCAACGGTATAAAATGTATTGCCATGAAGCATTGTTACAACAGAGAAATAATCTACCAACACACAAATTTCCAAACTTTTTGTTTGATGTTTATAATATATATACTATTAAAAATAAATAAATACACAAGACCAGCACAACACCTCATTAAAACAATCAGTCAATCAATCGATCAGCAAGATCAATCGGTAGGCTTTCCCTTGTGTTGTTAAAAGTGTGAATTGCAGCAGGTAAGAAACCGCTCAGTGGAGCAGTGAGACGACCACTAAAAGAGGACATGTGGCTCATCAGGACAGGGTGGAGAGGTTGCAGACTATTCTGCATGATGGCCCTGGTCTTCTTCTCTACTCTGCTCTGAACCACAACATCAACGGGCACCAGAGCCATTCCTATGGTGGACATAGCCTTTTTGATCATCTTATTGTATGCTCAATTATTTTCTTATACATCTAAAATCTTTCTAAAAAAATGTAATCTTTCTCTGAGAAATTGTACTAGTATAAAAAAATATATTTTCCCCTTTTTTAGGGATGAAATATAGTTTATTTTATGCAGTCTTCTGTGCTCATCTTTATCAAGGGTGTGAATAATTTTTGAGGGTACTGCATATATAAAATATACTTATACACACAGCTGTATGATGTAGTACGTTGGCTGGTTGTCTCAGTGAATCAAGTTAAACCCTGGATGCCTAAAATGCTGATTTAGACACAGCGACTTTCCGGGTCGACAAATCTGGGAGGGATTCGATCAGAACACGGTTTGCTTACCAACTCTGAGGCCAGCGTTTTGGGCAGGGCTACCCTCGTGGACCTTGCAGACAAATGTGCACATCTCCACGGAGTTCTCGTTCTGGTGATGCAGCCCATATGTCTGAAACAAGAGCACATTGCAGTGAACACAGACGGTTTAGAGTCTACCGAATAATTGACAACTAAGCTGCCAGCCAGAGAGCGAACACTATACAATATGAAACACAGAGGTGTGTAAAACTATGCACAAAGGTAGGAAGTGCAGGGGGAGGATGTGAGGGGGTTGAAGAACACAAAGCAGTAAATGAATATAAGAAGCCAAATATGCATTATCCAGAAACACAAAACTTGACGAAATGCAGAAATGTTCAAAGCACTGAGGGAAAACACAGCAATCCTGCTCTTTAAAAAAAAATCTAAATAAGTACTGGAAATGGTGAAACTAATGTGCTATGCTAAGGGGTGAACAGTGAACTACAAGCCCAGGACAAACAATTATTTTTTAATAAAGGTATGGATTTAAAAATGATGGATCTTGTCACAAGCAAACCTTATGAATCAACAGATATACCTTCCACAGTCATGTGCCTATGTCACTACCATTGGAAGGGAAAATGGCTGAATCTCTCAGTGTACCGTTGGAACAAACACTAAGTCTGGCCATCACTTCCTGTCAGCCCTCATGCAAATCCTTATTTGAGTATTTTTCTACATTTACATTTTTACATTTTAGACATTTTATCAGACGCTCTTATCCAGAGCTACTTACACAGTTCACATTTCTATACATACAATCCATTTATACAGCTGGATATTTTACTGAAGCAATTTAGGTTAAGTACCTTGCTCAAGGGTACAACGGCAGTGCCCCACCTGGGAATCAAACCAGCATGCAACACGAATGCTGAATGCACGAATCGAATGCAACACTAAACCCATCTTGATGATAAACCTGCCTTTTCTTTCACCAGTTGCACTACAGATAGCAGCAATGGAACAGAAACCTTCCAAGAACACTGTAGGTTAAGACAGTGGTCCTCAACCCTGGTCCTGGAGAGCCACAGGATCTGCTGGTGGTCATTGTTACTAAGCACTTCATTTATCAATTAAAGCAGTTGATTACACAGTTACCCCACCATCTGCATTATTGGGTCTGGAGTAGTTGCTGATTTTAAGGTGAAAACAAAAACTGGTATACCCTGCATCTCTCCAAGGAACAAAAAGGTGGCTTTTGGGACTCTAACATAGCACTCGCTAATCTGTAGCCACCCCCAGACTGGAGCGTAACAGGGGTAGTTTTCCATGCGCAGCCTTGCAGCAGAGACTACGTAAACACCACTGTCTCTGCTGCAACAGGCACAGTCAAGGCATTCTGTGGCCTTAGTGGCACAGAGAAACAAACGCTGGAGTTCAAGGGAGCAAGGAGCTGCGTATGGAGGTGTGTGTGTGTGTGTGTGTGTGTGTGTGTGTGTGTGTGTGTGTGTGTATGTGTGTGTATGTGTGTGTGGTGTGAGGGGTGGGGTTGACAAAAAATACTTTTTCATACGACAAGAGATAGCATCCTAAAATGCTGCTGTCTGCAAAAAACCTAATCCGGGAAGACTATAATCTGATTGTACATTAAAAACACATTTAAAAAGTTGTTCTCTTGCCCGCATGTTGCTCAGGCGTGGGCAAGATTTGCATTTCAGATCTTTATCTTGCACAGCCATTTGCCAGTGTCCCATGCAAAACAAGAGCTTTGCTCCCATGTGATATTCAAAAACCACATGTAGCAGAGGTCGGATATCAATGTCTGGCTCAGTACATGTGGATAAAGTGCAGTGTGTTTTACTGACCAATATAAAAAGCCCATATTTGATTCCATATAAATTTAGTTTTCATAATGATATGACATGTGGGAAAGGTGTGTTGGTGTAAAACTGTTTCATGCAATTGGATAAATGCGATATTAAAATGAATAAAAAATAAAAATCACCATTTAGATCAATTGCATGAGGAAAAGTGAAATCTTCACGTGTGAAATCATCATTGAAACTCCAGCACTAATGACAACTGGTGAAATTGTTTGTTCTCTCTGAGGCAAGACTCACAACATGATTTGTGTGTATGCAGTAGCAACATTTTATGTACCTTTACTGTAATTAACAATGATACCTTCTATAGAACGCATTGTATTTATGACTAAAACTCCTAGAGAATGAACTGTGGCTGTAATACGACTACAGAGGAATGCACCAGGTTTTAGTGACATCAGCAAACTGATATTTCGAACACGATAACTACCTAAGGAGAACAGCACTGATCGCTCCTGCAGAAAAACCACTACCAAATTCCCCCTGTCAATCTCCCCGCTGAAAACGAGAGCCACCACAAAGATACTCTTTTCCTCCAGGGTGAGAAATGTCCCACAATGCACTACTCTGAAGTAGCAGAGACGCATGACACCTTGGGCAACTTTCCGTGATCTTCTGGAGAAAGTCCCAGCAGTAGGTGTACCTCAAAAAGGTGAGCATCAACTGCTGAGTCATCCATGACGTGGAAACTGCTGACTCATCCATGACGTGGACTATAGCAAATTCAATCTCTAATCAAATCATTACATTACATTGCATTAGTCATTTAGCATTATCCAGAGTGACTTACACAGTTTTACATTTCCTTACAATCCATTTATACAGCTGGATGTTTTACTGAAGCAATTCAGGTTAAGCAGCTTGCTCAAGGGTACAACAGCGGTGTCCCAACTGGGGATTGAACCAGCAACCTTAACGTTACAAGCCCAGTTCCCTAACCATTATATACAACCAGATACAGATACTACCAAATCAGATACATTTGACTTGTTTGGAAGTAAAAAAATTTAAACTAAAATTAAAAATTGCATTCAAAAGAGCAGTGAACAAAGTCTGCAGCCAGCAGTGGCACTAATTATATTTTTTTTAAGAAGAAAAAAATTAAAAAAAATTAAAAAAATCTTGCTCTTGAGTTTACCGTTGACTTCCACGGTTCCTGTGTCTCTCTAAAGTGATTTTTCACAGTGCACATCTACCGTCACACTGACGTGTGCATCCTGTTCCAAAGATGGGATCAGCACTTTTATTCAAGCTCAACCTTATTGAAAAACTGAGAAGGGGAAACCTGACGGGCCACCTAGGCATTTTAACTTACTTGGAAATTAGCAGCACAACCTCTCTGGTTACTCTGGTTAATGTGCATGGCGGGGGGGGGACCCAGATGTGCACCCCATGCAAATTGATACTGGCAATGAAAACAGAACACCGCATTTATGTGGGAAGGGGGGGAGCAGGTGGTCAAACTTGTGTTGCTAGGACACAAGTAAAACAGGTGTTAGCGGAACGAGGAGAAAGAGACTTTTAATACACCTTTATTAACCCCTCAAAGGGTGTCACAAACACAAAGCTACACTACACAGCTGTTCTTTCACAGAGAAACGAAGGAAAACATTTAAAATAGAAAATAGATCAATAAAAGGAATACCACACATTCCCCCCACCCCCACCACACACATCCTCAAGGTGACGTGACATATCCCTCCTCATCACATGTGCAAA
The DNA here is from genome assembly GCA_029706075.1 of Aldrovandia affinis. Lineage (NCBI taxonomy): Eukaryota > Metazoa > Chordata > Actinopteri > Notacanthiformes > Halosauridae > Aldrovandia > Aldrovandia affinis. The sequence continues at coordinate 622,606 of JAINUG010000168.1, forward strand.
TAGCTTCTCCCCCACATACCAAACCCTCCTAAAGGAGTCAAAATCATGGATCAGTTGTGCGTATGTGTACTCTACCCAAAGGCAGACCAACACATACCACCTGGAGCGTATGCCTGCCCCCCCAACTTGTCACCCAAATTGCCAACTTGGCGTGTCCAAATGCAAAATGTTATAGACAAAAGACAAATAGACAAAGACTTGTTTCTCTGTAAAAATGGGAGTACCCAGACCCAAAAAGTGCCTCCGAGTAAACATGGTCCGCCATCTCCTACACACCTCCCCCGGTACAAGAGAGAGGCCATGTAACCTGGTGCACTCGACAAACAGGTGCAAACAAACAGGACATTCCCCACTGTTTTGGTGTGTGACAGGTGTCTGTTAGATGCTAACACACCATGGATAAGTCTCCACTGGAGGTCCCCTGGCATCTTAAGAGTAGATTGTATGGGGAATAAGGGTTGCTTGTGAAAAAAACCTCCAGCCACCCTTACAGATACGTCATCAAAGACCCCCAAACACTTGCTTAACACATTAGCATGGTGTGCCTTTATGCAAACTGTGTCCTTTTTGCCCACACTCTCAAAATCTCCAAGTTCTGGAGAAGCAAAAGAGAAAGAGAGAGAGAGAGAGAGAGAGAGAGAGAGACACTAGAGAGTAAAAACAGGATCTGAAACTTTGTGTCACGCGGAACCCCAAACTGGCGTCCTGTGGCCGAGGCAAGACCAGAAAGGAAGCGAACAATGCTGAATGACACTTTGTTCCTTAATATAAGTATTTATCTGGCAACCAAAACAAAACAAGACGGTTTTGTGAAGCATGATATCATTGCGCCATTACAAAGCCATTGACCATCATTAATCTACTGCATACAGCATGCTCTGTTTGTAGAGATTACAGGGTTTGTAAAGAATGTTTCACTCAGTTGAAGAAGATTAGAGAGACTGCATGGTTAGGGTGGCATTTCCAGTATATTATGTTCAAATAACAGATATTGCGACCCAGCGTACCCATTTCATTCACAGGATAAATTGAGGATTTCAAACCCGGGTGTTAAACCCAAATGAATGAAGTCTAATCCAGGTAATATGCGGAGGGCCTGGGTGCGCGTACTGTGCAGCACCACCAACCTGCCAGAAAATACTCTTACCTGGATCTCAAAGCCAAACGTCTCCTTGTCTTCTTTCTCAAGAACAATGACTTTCCTGAAATGGAAAGGACAAAACATTAGACTCCCAATTGTCAATCAATTCGATTCCTAAAAGACATTAATGGTCATTTCAATATTATGGGATACTGGTTATGACATCATCCCACTGGTACTGGTTGGGAAGCATTTGCTCAGACTCCTGGGCATAGCAGACTGCACCAAGCTTTCTAAAGGTTGCACACTGTTCCACTGCAGGGATAAATATCAGCACCAGCTACCACTGCTTTTCCGATGCTGCAGTAGCTGCTCCATTCTCAATGGGATCACCTGCTACTGGACTCTTAAATAACTCCCCCTTTGGAGCTTCCTGTATACCAATGCATTATGCACAAAATGAAGAGAAGAATAAAGGGATCGCTGTCCTGCTCTCTACACTTTCACAAGGGCTTTCCATCATCAGCATTATTACCACACAGCCCCAGATGGAGAAAAAAATTCCTTTTACTCATACCCAGGGCCCAGTGTGCATCACAACACTGACCGCAATGCTAAGCACCGTGCAGTGACTAGCTACAAAGAGCAGGAGCCAGAACAATAGGCATACTGAAGCCATTAAAAAAGGAACTGCACAACAGAGTCACATGGGTGTGGTCGCGTGTGACAATATTACAGGAAAACAAGATTGTGGTCGCGCGTGACAATATTACAGACGGACAAGGGCGTGGTCCTGCGTGACAATATTATGTCACGATACCATGCCAACAAGATAGACAAGGCCAATCGACATAAACAGAGTGGGCTGGGGAAAATGTCCAGCAACACAGAACACCACCGTATGGTGCTTGTTAGGGGTGGGTGATTTTAACCGGCTGCAATAACAACACACACTACATCATTAGCATATGACAAGAGGAAGCGTTGTGCCCCTCAGCCTAAAATATACTGATGTGAGCCTTTCCATTAGATGTAAAAAAGAAAGAGAAAGAAAAACCTACTTCAAGTTGTACAGGTCTAACACGAACAGCGGTATGACCATGCCTGTCTGACCAAAATGCTATTTGCATCATTGGCGCATTATAACAGTAGCGCATGAATACAAAACAGAGGGCCGCAGCCAGACAGTCCTGCTAAAAGACAAACCCACAAGACTACAGAGCTTTGTATTACCCTGATGCCAATGCGGTTTTGTTTACATGCCAGGAAACAAGACTGGAGCTCCAGGGCATTTTGTTTGTCCTAACTTCATTTGTAAATGAAGGGGAATAAATACAGATTTTCAGACTAAAGATGGATTTGATCTGGGAAACAATTATATTACCAGCACATGCAAGTTATTGCGTACATTATTCAAAGTAAAAAAAACGATATACAGGAAGTCCCCGGGTTACAAACGAGATCTGTTCTTAAGTCTGTCTTTAAGTCGAATTTGTAAGTCGGGACAGGTACATACAGTTCTTATTAATCATCACTTAGTCAAATGTTTATCTTAGTATAGTATTTATTTTACCTTTCTGTGCATATAAAACACTTAAGAAAAACTTCCAAATACAATAAAACATCTTAAACATAACATCCATCCATCCATCCATTATCTAAGCCGCTTATTCAGGGTCGCGGGGGGCTGGAGCCTATCCCAGCATGCGTTCCGGGCGAGAGGCAGGAATACACCCTGGACAGGTCGCCAATCCATCGCAGGGCACACACACCATTCACTCACACACTCATATCTACGGGCAATTTAGACTCTCCAATTAGCCTAACGTGCATGTCTTTGGACTGTGGGAGGAAACTGGAGTACCCGGAGGAAACCCACGCGGACACGGGGAGAACATGCAAACTCCGCACAGAAAGGCCCCTTAAACATAACATTCAGTACATAATAATACTGTAATAATAATAATACTGTAATAATAATAATAATAATAATAATAATAATAATAATAATAATACAGTAATAATAAAAGTAACTATGTACATACAGTACTGTACTGTAAAAAAAAAGGTTTCGAGCCTTTTCTTGCACTAAAGAAAGGCTAATAGGCATATTACGCTGATTTTGGTCTTCTATCCAAATTATCAATATCCTTTCCATCTCAATGATTAAACCACTGTGTTGCTTGGTAATAATCGTGGCATTCATTGAGGCATGGCCTTTCACAGGCTCCATTATTCTCCCTTTGTCTTATAACATTTTCCGATCGTTGACTGGCTGTAGCCTAATGCTTTCCCAATGGCTGATGGCGTTTCACCTCTCTCCGATCTCTTTATTATTTCAACTTTACTTTCCATGGTGATTGTTGTCCTTTTCTTTGATGCATCACCAGCACTTGCATCGGATATACTCTTTGGAGGCATCATTGTAAGGGTAAGATTTAATTAAATATCGGGCTGATTATAAAGTACTGTTGCTAACTTTTAAAGCAGTGAATGGACTTGCACCTTTATATCTGACCAAAATGATTGCCCCCTATGCTTCGTTCACAAGAAGCCGGCCATCTATTACTCCCTAGAATTTTGAAAAGCACAGCTGGTGGTAGAGCCTTCTCTTTTAGAGCTCCTCTGTTGTGGAACGGTTTACCAAGGCATGTTAGGGATTCGGACACAGTTTACATTTTTAAGTGTCAATTAAAAACATATTTTTACAGCCTAGCCTACTGTCAAACATAGTCTAGGTGGAGAGATGGAGAAGGCCGTGCCCTAGTGTCTTATGGAGTGAGACATTTTCCATACTGTCACCTCCTCAATGTGTTACCACCACTGTTATGCTGGTTATCCTTGATCAGGTGTGGATGGTTTGGAACTCTCTCATGGTTGCGTGTTTTCTCTGTCCCTCTCCTAATAGGTATGCTGCCATAGCTTACACCTGTCGGGGCTATCTGTATATTTCCTATGCTTGTGCTCCCCTGCTCTTACATAATGCTACTGGCTATAGCATTGCTTTTTTCTGACTGCATGTTCTCTTCTCTGCCTCGGCCTCTGACTCGGGGGCACCTGCCCCCGAGCCCTAGATCCTGCGAGAAGTGTGAGCCAACCCCAGTTCCTGGATCTGGACCCTCTCCGCGTGGTTTAGGCCTGGGTTCCCCCTCTGTTAAGCGTTTTGTGACAATTCAATTGTGAAAAGCGCTATACAAATAAATTTGATTTGATTTAAGAGAAAGAGAAAAACGGGACCATGATCTGACTTTAAATAACTGACGGTGATCTCTGTTCCTTTAGCCGACGAACCGCTGAAACCGCGTAATGTTTTCATGAGCATCACAAAGTAGTGCGTGCGTTCGTTATTACGAACTATTGTATTTAACTACTTTTTTTAACATAATAGGTCTTATGGCAGTCCGTTCGTAAGTACGAGTTGTCCGTAAGCCGGACGTTCGTAACCCGGGGACTGCCTGTACTGTATATTAATGATCCCTTCTCTGACTTCAAGAATCCAAGATAAACTTTTTTTTTTTTTTTTTTTTTACATACAAAAAAAATACATACAAAATAATATTGACCTGGATTAAATCAACATAACTGTGTCCTTAACTTTGACCACATTTCTTTCTTTCACCAACCTCCTTGTTGTCCATGAGGCCCAACATCCAAAGCCCAAGTTCAAATGTAATGTCTGTTTTAGTCAATTAAACTTGTTTAAATGCATTTTGCTAGTCTGGAAATTGCTTTACTGGACACGGTTTGGCAAATTCAGCACTCATCTGTAAAAACGTTTTGAATTTATTTGCATAGTCAAAGTTAAGCTCCAAATTGACTGGGTGCAGGCCATACAGGTAATATTACTCTGCACTTATTTTACATATTTTTTGTTTGTCTTTTAAAACTTTTATCGTTCTCTGTATTGTATTCTATATTGCATTCTTACTGCGATACACTTTAAGCACACAGCTTGGAAATTTCTATATAAATAAAGTTTATTATTATTTATTGTTGTTATTCTTTTTTATCATCAGTATTAAACTATTGAGTGGAAGCCGTAGGAGATGCAGGAAAAGGAGACTGAGCTACCTTTGTCGTTCTGGAGACTTTGTCAGGGGCTTCCATTTCTGCAGGCCACCCTGTGGAGAGGAGAGATGCAGGTGAGACACAAATCAAGGTCAGGACCGCCCACTGGTCGCGTGCCGTGTGTCACGCAGGCTGCGCCCGTGGAGGAGACCAGAGGATTTCCCCGGGCCCAGTGGGGGAACAGGTTTAGGCTAAATGAAAGACACCTCTGTGACACACAGTCTGCCATGTGCCTGGTAACCTGTTTGCATTTTCCCTCCCTCTCTCTAATCAGCGGTGTCATCATCCTATCAAGCTTTTAATACATCTATAAACATGATGTAAAACACAAAGGCACCTAAGGGAAAGGGAGGCTTGTTATGCTTCATCAGTAGTTCAGTTTCTCGCTCTCTCTGTGTTCTGTTGATACACCAACACTGGCAGTATAGTTCTGTGATTAATATCAGCAAAACACTGAATATTCCCTACCTCCTCTCCTACCAACAGGGCCTGGATTGCCCAAGGTGCTCTGCAATCACCACAGCGAGGGTTAATGGAAGCCAGAGTGCTACAATTACCACCCTGTCCCCACTTGGTACAAATATATTACACAATTTCTCTCTTCCCCCTCAATCAATCCACTCTTGTTGTACCTCAGTCGTTCCAAAGCCTGTTCTTCTGAAAGTGCACTTTGTGTAAGGACCAAGGAAAATAAAACGGTGCCTTTCTTCATATTCATACACTTGCAAAATTGTCGTGAGCCCCGTCAATGACTTCATTTATTCCCAAATACCTTGGGAGTCCCATGGGGGCGGTTAGTGCGAGAGGCCACGACCGCCCCATAATGCTCTTTTGTGGCTGTGCAGGGCCGATGGGTGTGGAAGGCATGTGGTGCCGAGGCGGACCGGTGTCCGCACCAGAATGCCCACCTGGCAGCGCCATCGAGGGAGCCCCCTTCACTCAAAATGCCATCGAGGGAGCCCCCTTCACTCAAAATGCCATCGAGGGAGCCCCCTTCACTCAGAACGCAGAAACCCAGATGCTTCTGGGCTCAGGGAGGCCACAGATTGTCCATCCACTAGCAGACACTAAGCCTCCACACTCTAGCTTTGAGGAACTCTCATTCCTTATTGACAATATACTGATTTGTGACTGATGTCAGCCAAGTGCACACACCACATTTTAACGTATTGTGGTTTGTGATTATAATGCTGGGGCAGTTGTGTTCTCACCCCGAAACAGAAAGCGCAAAATTCAACATCTTAACTGACGGTTCGGGATATGGTGGTTTAGGGGTTAGGGTTCGGTCACGCGTACTGCAAACTCGAAAAAACAACAACACGCCAATCACATCTCGTCCTCTGCATGGGTGGCATCTAGCCTCTACCGTCCTGCTCACAACAGCATCGCTTGGCAAGACCAGGCATTGGCTGGAATCATGTTTGATAACTTGTTCGTACAGTACTTCCATTGTGCGCGCTAGAATAAAATACTTAACACTGCGAAACCTTGGGACAGCTTAGCGTACAGTTCGTTCAGTACCACAGGGAAACGTGTGCATCATGGAGAGCGTGTGTGTGTGTGTGTGTGTGTGTGTGTGTGTGTGTGTGTGTGTGTGTGTGTGTGTGTGTGTGTGTGTGTGTGTGTGTGTGTGTGTGTGTGTGTGTGTGTGTGTGTGTGTGTGTGTGTGTGTGTGTGTGTGTGCGCGCGCGCTCCGGTCTAGGATCGAGTGTGGGTGGTCTTTCTTGACTGTGGTTAATGGCAGTCAAAAACACAAATTACATCTGTTACAAGCCACCTGTGCGCATTCCTCTTTCCAGACCGTTTCGAAAGATGCAACATGTGCAGCCGGTTATTTTATCTGATTATGAAGTACCAAACAAACCGTTAGGATACGAGGCTTCTTGTCTGCCAGAAATATGTGTGGAAATTGGGTTTCACCATATCATCGATATTTTCTACTATTGAGATACCATACAACTGTTCAGCGCAGCGAGTCTCCAGCGACCTGCCTTCTAAAACAACAATCTCATCAACCTTCATAACTTCGAAATGGTGTGTGCCTGCGACGATGTAAATTAGGTGATTACCTGCAGCATTTGGATATCGGAACCACGTGCCGTTTCATACCAAGATAGCAATACAAATGCTATTGAGAGTTGATTTCACACCATTGGATACAGACGAGAATAACTCCTTGGGAGGTCTGAAAGAATGAATTAAAACACGGACTACAGCCAGCCTGAATCCAAATGGAAATGAACACGAACGACACATTCTGCCTCTCAAACAGCCACTGCAGCAGGGAGAATAGCCTCTGAGCTGTGAGGTTAACTACTTTCCACACCCAACTATAAGTTGTAATGTTAGAAGTTGCGTCACGTTTCAACACTGCGTTTCCAACCACGATTCCTAGTAAGATACAAACATTTTACTGTTTCAAATTAAACCCTAGCCGTCGCAGGATGATTGTCTCCACTGTTAATGAATTCCATACACCCTCCCTCCACACGTGCAGCCAATGTGTGCAGTTAACTCCAGGGAGATGTTACTCTTAAATTCTGTACGACCTATTCACTGACAGCATCTGTCAAACTCATCCCCCGAGATAAAATAAAATAAAATTAAAGCTATGCCAAAAATGTACCAGAACACGACACCTAACAAATATGTCGCAAATGTATATCAAATAAAATAAAAATATATCTTAAAAATAATAAAAATCAATAACCCATACAGCTGACTCTCTAACCGATTTAGCTCTCTAGCTAGCCACCAAATTTGACACCCAAGTGTATGGACCCATACGAAACGTTGTCCCACAATGGCAACCTGTTGAAGAAAATAGCCATCTTTTAAAGTAGCATACCTTTTTGAAATTCCTGGGCAACGTTCCTCCAGAATAAGCCAGGGTCTTGTAATTGTAAATATCTGAACAATTGGTCGACGCGTCCATGGTTCTATAGCTGTCAGATTTAGAAGAAGTAAAGTAAATATCGCCACTATCCGATGTTCCACACTCATTCGGGTCGTTGGAGTTGAGTTTCTTTAGCCTTCGGAACGTCATATTCTTCATGTTGAGTGTTCCCCTCTCGTGAGAAATGAGAAAACTTCGCGTGAGACGAAAGCGAACACTGGTCGAACTGACACGCCACAGGTGTCACTATCGTTTTTAGTATTACGCTTCTGTGTTTTGAGAGATGTAATCCACCACTACTACTACTACTACAGCGAGTTAGTTACTGGTTGGCTACCTAAATGAATGCAGCTCAGAAACCGATATAATGCGAATTGAATGCCCCTAGGGGCGGGGCGACCAATGCAAACAGCGATTTCGTGTTTTGTGTTGTGGCTTGTGTTGTTTACACACTCGCTGGAAAATAATTTTATTGTTCAAAATGTGTGCGTTTGCATGGACCTTCTTGAGACCAAACAGTGAAACACAATTCAGAAGGGAATTATAAAATGTAAAGATTCAAAATGTGTAATGTGTTGGATAAGTTTGCTGAAGAAAGACACGTGAGCGTATTTTCTAATACACGTAAACAAAATCACATTCTTTATTTACCGAGATCAGTTTACCCACTAAATCCAAAATTGTGTACAGTTAACAAGTAAGAGTAGAGACATTGGTCTTGGATTCAGACCAGTGTTATCGATCATAGTTAGTACTAAAAAGTTAAACACGTTTGCATGAGTTGCGTTTCTTTTCATACGTTGCCCTGATTGGCGCAAACGCGACCTTTGACCCGTATTATGTGACGAAAGGATTTTCGGCAGAACCAGTGCAGAAAGTGGAGCGAGCGCCACCTAGTGAATTTATGTATTAAATTCAACCACAATCTCCCTTTTCAACATTTATTGCGCAAGGTAACTGAACCAACAAAGCGTTCGTATGTATGTGTAATATTGTAAACAAAACAACACATTTCCATAAAATATTCCACCGTACTTTATTTAAATTAACAAACATCTATTCAGGAAGATACAATCATCTTTCTCAGGATTTATAAGGGGATTGTGAAAATGTACAGGTTAGCAAACAGGCAATAAATAAGCAGTTTGGGGCCTATGGCAGTCCAAATTAAATACCCCTTGCATACATTCGATTTATAGTGATACATGCAGATAGTAAATTTAAGTTTCAAATATGGGATGGGGCTTAAAAACATGGGATCGATTGATTCGTTTTTACACGACAGTTTTAAGCAAACCTCTTGTGAAATGGACATGGCCAGCACAATTTTAGCTAATGATGCTTTTCCTGAAGGTAGGCAAGTCTGGCACACCTAAAAATCATCTAAACTACACTACAATACCTGTCCAAGTCAGTGAAACTACACTACAATACCTGTCCAAGTCACAGTGAAACTACACTATAGTACCTGTCCAAGTCAGTGTAACTACACTACAGTACCTGTCCAAGTCCCGAGTGATGTTCAGAGCTGAGATCTGGGATTGCCTGACTGGTACAGCTTGCAAGCTAGATAATCCTTCCCTCTTTTATGTATTCATTTATTTATTTACAGAAGAGGGAATTACACTTGTTTGATAATATGGTGCAGGTAGCATCATGAAACCCTTTGCTTGATTAAAGATAAGCAGGCAGCTTCAGACTCCTTTTGATGCACTGGAACACACAGGTGAAGCATCTCCATCTCTCAGCTGTGGAGGGTAGCGGGGGCGGGCATAGGGTGGGTTGAGGGGGTCTACTTGAGGTTGAAGAAGCTGGATGACCTGGCAGGAGGGCCCATTAGCATACTGGCCTGGTTCTTGTGCGTTATGTGGATCTGGACAGGGGAGTGAGAGTAAAAGTAAGTCGTCCTGTTGTTATACATGAGCTGTAGTCTAGTGGAAAATGGACCGTAAGCGTGGGTTTAAGACTTGTGCTTCAAACCAGGATACGGACATAGCCACTCACCGTGCAGGGCGGCTGCATCCACGGCTCCCCATCGATTTGCATTGGTAAGGGTTTATTTGTCCTGTGGGAGGGCAGAGAGAGTAGTAAATACCTCTCTCAACATGCGCACATGCGTGTATCCAAGGTGAGTTAAGCAGATGTATCTCAGTTATTATAAATTCAAACAACAAGATATTCACTTGGCCAATTAAAGTACAATGGTAGTGTGCCTCCTGTGGCTTATGCAAAGACTGATGCATCATGGTCCAACGAAGCAATTCAACTCAAAAACAGGAGTAGCCTACCCTGGTCCTGGAGGACCACAGCCTCAGCCACAAAAGGCCCAACTAAAAATATCCAATCCATAACATCCCCTTCTGTAGCACTCACATGCCACTCTGAACTCTGATACAGTCTTCCCCTTGATCTACACTACAGTATCCAAACGACAGCACTGGCGGAACTGGTGTGGTCAGCATGGGAAGTTGAACCCTGGCCCTCACAAGCAATTGGCATCTCTCAAGACAAGAAGCATGATTGGCCCATGGAACCAAACACCCAGATCCCCAGTCTAATGGATCATCCTGACTCTAGTGGGCGATGTCACCATACCTAGGTTAAACAGATACATTGAAATACTGAAACTACTTAAACACCAGTAAAATTCCTATGGATTACTGGAATTTGAAAAGAAACATTTTCACCAAAATTCTGAGCAAAACTATATTATAGGATTGTACTTTTCAGTTAGTAACATGTAGGAGTGGGCGCTATACCGGTATGAAAGTGACTACCGGTATTATGCTGCGCCACGATATGGATTTTGCTATACCGTGGATACCGTTATATATTCATAAATTCTAATTTGGCATTCATATTGTTTTGTTCAAAATTTCAATTGAGTGATAGTAGTTAGTAGCTACATCTATTTTTTATTTTAATCGAACCTCCAGGTTCCTACGAAAAAAAGAAGCATGTTAATATGTTGACCTATTTTTTTGAGCGGACGTTTTATGCCTTTGTTGCGCACATGTAGCAACAAACAAGCGTGCAGGCAGCTGCAGTTAGCAGGCAGACTATGTACTAATATTTATAGCCTATTACAAGTGCAAAAGTGAAGAATCGAAAATGAGCCAACACGCAGAAAGTGATGTTGCTCAAGAGCAGGATGATGACGAATTGGTTAAAAAGAAAGGGGGCTCCTCTGTCGTTTGGAACTGGTTTGGGTTCAAAATCTCCGACCTCGACCAACAAACAATACTATGCAAGTTGTGTCGCCGTGTTGTTTTAGCCAAAGGTGGAAACACCAGCAACCTGTTTACCCACCTGAAAACCATGCATGTCCGTGAATATGAGGAATATACCCGAATGCGTGAAACAGTTAGTCCAGGAGCTCGCCCGAAGACAAGCCAGACTATCACTCAGCAATCAATCAAGTCATCATTCGCTGCGGTACTCGCTATAACTCTTTCTGGTTATATAAGGTTAAAATACATATTTTGCCTTAACTAATGTCATTTAAATAAGAAGGGCTGATTAAAATGTGATCGTCTGGACAGTGGAAAATAGATATTTTTAGCTCATATCGCCCACCCCTAGTAACATAATCATACGGGAGCGGCGCGCGCTCCCAGCAGCAATAAAAGTATATTACTATTTCTAATTTCGCGATATTTTATCATACACACGCGACAAAAACATTGACAGAAACCTTAGAATCGCGACTTTCCGATTTGAGCACTGGCAAATCAAATGGGATTTTTAAATTAGGTTAATTAGACCAAAAGTAAACCTTGTTTTTACTCTGTTTTTTACCTTTTAGTAACGTCCCCCTTCTATTGACATGGTAACTAGGTGCGAGTTTCGGGGGAGTGTGGGGGGGCGTGGGGCCATGTGTGTGAAACGCCGGCGTAAACAACACAAACTGTCCCGACAATTTGAAGCAAGATTTTATACAGACATACAATTTTATTCAAGATGGAAAGATTTTCTGCGCTGCAGTGTTTGAGAGCATCGATGGAAAGCGGCGAAGACAATAACTGACGAAGAGTAAGTAACTATATTTGATTTGCCATGTTATCAAATACTCGTATTCAATATATGAATTCCGTGTGTGAAATTGCAGCGTAAACAATGTCCCGACATTATATCGGATCTTGTCTGTGTTTACGGTTGCGAGCTGCCAGCAACAGACGGTGTATGCTGATATTTATTTGATTTACCATATTTTCAAATACTCGTGAAAATATATGAATTCGCGTCTTGTGACGCTATACGAAAAAATCAGAATCATTGCGGACTGCTGCGAATAATTAACGGGAGGATATTTAACCAGCTGGCATTCTGTTTCGGCGTTTGGACATTATCTAGCTTAGCTTGATAATACCTATTGTGATTAATGTTTCTTGCCTCTCGAGAACTTGTTTGTGTGCTTATTGTGGTTTAGATTCCCAGCGTTTAGTTTATTCCGAGATTTTGGATACGTTTTGTTTGTTCCTGATCGTTGGTTATTTTGTTTTGTCTTGTTTATGTCTTTCCGTGTCTTCGTAGACACGGATTTTGCTTTCGTTTTCCTACAGACGTTTAAAGATGAATATCTTAAACTTTTGATCATGTGCCTGTGCCCAATGCCAGACTTTGGATGTTGTCAAACTGGCTTCTGTTGGTCGCAAGAAATGCGTAGGCTACTCTGCAAGATGTCTTTGTCTGATGGCCTTTGACCATGATCTTTCAGGTGTGGATCATGAATATTCAGTAAATTAGCATATAGCCCTCCCACAGCCTGAAATAAATGTGACCAGTTCTGATAAAAACAGGTTTTTAGCTATTTAGATCTCATATGTGCTAAAACATTTTCACACCCTTACATAATCAAGACCTTGATGAACAAACGCACATTGGCAAAACAATTCGTCACTATAGTTTAGTGTGTGCTTTCACAACTTTTGTGACAGCAGAAAAATTAACTATTTTTAACTTGTGTGTTTGTAGATCTATTTACAAGCTGCATATGATACTGACCAAACTATTGATGGCATACAAATGTAGCTGTGATTGTCCTTCAAATAAAAATATTAAACACTTTGGAGTAAATGTGTGTTAAATTGATGAAATTGAGATAAATATCAGACCATGCCAAAATCAAAAAACATCGAAAAGCTTAGCACGGACCTCAGAGGGTTAATTGAGTCTCAGGGATCTGCAGGAGTATTTTCAGATTTTACCACCATCTAAAGAGTTAAAGTATTTACAATGCTTATTTGACCCAGGGGCAGTGCAGCACACTGTTCTACCTTATTGTGGTCTGTGAGGTCTGCCCAGCAGTAGGGGGCAATGCAGCACGCCGTTCTACCTGATTGTGATCTGTGAGGTCTTAGCCAGTCTGCGCCCGGCACTCTTCAGGCCTGTGTAGATCTGGCCCATTTCCATGGCACCTTCCAGCCCCACCACCTCTAGCCGCTTGTCACTCAGATCTTGAGGGGGAGAGGAGTATGGAACACACTGTAAAACGTGCAATTTGTGATCTACAACATGTATTACTTATGGTGTGGTGTGGTGCGTTTGGTGTGATGTGTTTGGGATAGACTAGGGAGCATTAGCCTACCTTGCTGGCTTGTTTTCAGAACGTCTGGGTCCACGATGACCTCTGGGGGCTCCTGGTCGGCCAAGCCCTTGCTGTCTGCCCTCTTGGGTTCACCCCACAGGTTGGAGCCGCCATGCATGCTGGGAATGTTAAGGACGGCCACACCTTCCAGAGAGAGGCTGCTCAGGTCGAGGGGGGTCCCACAGCACTGAGGGACAGAGATGGTACCACTCAGTATGGCATGACCAAGGATGAAGCTTGTCCCAGAATCTTTTTTGGATTGCCAAGCAAATTTGCATGAACTGCACCTGTAAGCCACCCTTAGGGACATTACACAGGTGAGCCAGTGCTCTCAGTATTAGTGAGCTAGTGCTCTCAGTATTAGTGAGCTAGTGCTCTCAGTATTAATAGGACAGAGAAACGTGTACGCAGAGCAGGATCCTGACTGATGGGTACTCCTACAGAGTGTCAGTGCTGCCAGACAAAGTCACATAGACAAAATGTGTTGTGCACCAAATGCCTGAATGCAGGTAAAGCTGGTCTGTTTCAGGGGTTGCTAGGTGACTCAACCTGTTAAGACACTGCTCTAGTGTGTTGATGAGCCCTACGGTATCAAATCCACACTGTGCCAGTGCCGATTGTGGCCAGCAACGCATAATTGGCGGTAACATTGCCCAGGGAGGGAGGGAGGTGCTTTTTTGGCCGGATTGTCTGTGCCTCGTTGCAATCGGGCGCCCACGGTCTGCCGTATAAAGCTGCATATGAAGTGTCTTCCTCCAAAACATGTCTGTGCAAGCGTAAATGGTGTAGTATGGTGCGGTATGCAAAGAGAGGTTGCTGACATCGCTTGTTTCAGAGGAGAACACTGCAGCTGAAGTGTGTGACCCCCCTCTAATGTACTCATCTGCAAGCCAATTATCTTACACATTACAGGCCACACAGTACAACAGGAGAGTTAGCACCAATCAGGAGGCTCATCTCTCACTGGCGACAACCGGAAGCTGAGGCTTGAAGGACTACAGGATCAGCCTTGGTGAGCATCTGTGGACTTCTTACTTCCCTGTCTTTCAAAAGCAGCAGTCCTCACCTCAATAGTGAGACACTCTTTCAGCTTCTTGCAGGAGGCAGAGATGGTCTCGGAGGTCGCAAACTCAAAGTACCACAGCTTGTTCTTCATCCTGGGGACACAAAGGGATATTGTAAATGCAGGTTTAAACTTGGGTTTGAAATTATGACTTTAAATAAGATAAATATATGTATGCACTGCTTTGATCAGGATAAATGAGTGGAATGAGATCTGTAGAATAAGTACTGTAAAAGAACAAGCTAAGTAATTGCATGACATTACCATGAGATATCTACCAGCTCTGAAAGCATGAGTCTTCATCTTGACTGTAGAGACATTTATGTAAAAAATGACAGTAGAAATGGGGCAGGGCTACCGCTGGCATGGATCTTTAATAGAGTGGTGATAGCTTTAGCATACCGTGGATTCAAACCCTTTACACCCAAGTAGTACTGAACAGGATTGGTTTTACATTTCTGTACTTCCACAAACGGATTCAGTCATGCAGAATACAACGCTTCCCTCGTTCACAGGACTCTCAAACCAAAGCTTGCCTACAAGAGTTTACTCATAGCGACTGCACTTGTTCTTCCAGTACTGCGTACTCCTGCATATTTACCTGATAATTACCATTCATATGTCAATGTGTGACTGGAGATAAACAGTCTGACAGAGTGCCAACTTTTACATTTTACATTTTAGCCATTTAGCAGAAGCTCTAATCCAGAGCGACTTACACGGTTTACATTTCTTTACATACAATCCATTTATTGAGCTAGATATTTTTACTGCAGCAATTCAGGTTAAGTACCTTGCTCAAGGGTACAACAGCAGTGCTCCACCTGGGAATTTAACTAGCAACCTCTAAGTTGCAAGTCCAGTACCCTAACTATTACACTACACTGCCGCCCAATATGGGCAGTGTATATTGCCATAATGCTATAATGCTTGTGCTGTACATTTACTAGTTAGGAACCTTATTTCTCCATTGTCATTGAGACACTTGTCACTGTGTAAGAAGCACAACTAGATCAAGAGAGAAGATATCTCAGGGCTTCGGGATAGTACTTGTTCACTCCTACAGTCCTACCACCTGCCCTCTCGATCCTATTCCTTCCCCCCTTTTCCAGTCCATTGCTATGGACATCCTCCCCTTTGTGTCCAATGTTATTAACTCTTCTCTTTCCTCTGGCTCTGTCCCCTCTCCCCTCAAAAGGGCCCATATCATCCCCCTCCTCAAAAAACCCTTTCTAAATCCTGCTATAATTTCGAACTACCGACCTGTCTCTCCCCTCTCATTCCTTTCCAAAACATGAGAGGGCTGTATATAACCAACTGGCTGCCTATCTCGACCAGAATGACCTGCTTGATCCCAACCAATCTGGGTTCAAGGCAGGCCACTCCACAGAAACTGCTCTCCTCAAAGTCACCGAGGCTCTACAAGTGGCAACATCTCAATCACTCAGCTCCGCCCTCCTCCTCCTAGACCTTTCCACTGCATTTGACACCGTGGACCACCAGATCCTGCTCTCATCTCTTGCTGAGGTGGGAATCTCTGGATCTGCATTGGCATGGTTAGAATCATACCTGGCTGACCAGTCCTACCAGGTGGCCTGGAGAGGATCTCTCTCCTTTCCACACACCCTCTCTACTGAAGTTTCGCACTGGCTCGGTGCTAGGCCCTGTCCTATTCTCCCTGTACACCAAATCACTTGGTTCGGTCATCTCTGCCCATGGTTTTTCATATCACTATCATGCTGATGACACCCAACTCTTTCTCTCCTTCTCTCCATCTGAGACCCAGGTCCCAGCATGCATCTAAGCATGTCTAGCAGACATCTCTGCCTGGATGTCCACACACCACCTGAAGCTGAACCTGGGGAAGACTTAGCTGCTCTTCCTCCCAGCGAAGGGCTCCCCGATGATTGATGCTTCAATCACCGTGTAAGGCTCCATAGTGTCTTTGTCTCAGTATGCCAGGAGCCTTGGAGTGACCCTGGACAACCAGCTGAGTTTCTCAGGTCATATCACAGCAATCACCCGGACCTGCCGATTCTCCCTCCATAACATACGGAGGACCCGACCGTTCCTCACCCACAACTCCGAGGCCACACAACTCCTGGTCCAGGCCCTGGTGATCTCACGCTTGGACTACTGCAATTCCTAGCTGGCAGGTCTACCGGCCTTGTGCCATCAAGCCACTGCAGCTGGTCCAGAATGCTGCTGCACGTCTGGTGTTCAACCAACCCAAGTACACACGTCACCCCTCTACTCACCTCTCTTCACTGGCTCCCTATTGCATTGCATTGCTGTGCAGTGAATTTGAATTACTGATGCAGGCCTATCAAGCTGCTAGAGGAACTGCTCCTTCCTACCTCCAGTCACTCATCACACCCTACACCCCAGCCAGACCCCTCCGCTCCGCCTCCTCGGGCAAACTGACTGTCCCCTCCCTGTGGGCGACCGGCAGCCGCTCCTCGCAGTCTCGCCTCTTCTTTGTCCTGACCTCCCAGTGGTGGAATGATCTTCCGCACTCGGTCAGGACCGCCGGCTCACTGGCCATCTTCCGCAAGAGACTGAAAACCCACCTCTTCAGACTCCATTACCACTAATTGTCATCACCACTGCTTTCATGTTCAATACTGCATTTTGTAATATGTTGATGTCTGTCCAAAACCCCCCCCAAAAAACGTTTCCCTCCTTGCGTTACAGGTACGGTTTGCAGCTGCCAACAATTATATCTATTACTGTATCACAACACTGATCTCTGGCGTGGTCTATGATTAATCTTACCATGTATTAATGCACATTTTGTAAGTCGCTCTGGATAAGATTGTCTGCTAAATGCCTAAAATATAAATGTAAATGTAAAAGAACAGTGTGGAAGGTGTCGGTCTGGACAGGGGAATCGGGGCGACTAACAGCCATGCCTACTAGCAGGGCAGCCAGCACACACACCTGTGTGACATTTTGTTGATGTACCAGAGTGCTTAAATTTGTAGGGTTAGGGTACTGCTGGAACCTGGGAGAGGAACACCCGAGAGAGGGAGAATAAAAAAAGGAAGCGAATGTAGCTGAAAAGTCACAAAAGATCACAGTGTAAAGTGTTGGGCCGAAAAGGCAATTTTATTTAGGTTATTATTTTGACTGAGTCCCCGAACCCGTGAGGGTGACGGCCAAAGGTCTTTTGCTTCTTACACGTGCATACTCTCTCTCCCAATCTCTCCCCCTGAGGGATAAAGAAATAAAACTATGGTCCGCAGACCGATAACATCAATCCCTGTGTCGTGTTCCAATTGCAGTTGTGTCGCATGGCGTGTGACATACAGTAACAGACATTAAAAACTTGGCAGATGACATTCAAAAAATCACTATAGATGCAAACAGTTTCCATGCGTGTAAACAACAAAAGGTGTTATGAGGGACATCATCAAATGGTGGTCTTTTGGCATCAAAAGACCATCAAAATATTTTTTTGCCTCATCAAGTGTTTTGATTAATACATTACTTTGCATGTGGTTACATATGTTGACAGTGGGTGTAATGCAGAATATGTCATTGAATCTAATGAAATTACTTTTTTAATAATAAATCCAGAGAAAATCACTCATTGGTGTGGAAGGCATGCCATTCTGCCTTGCCCTCTCGGCTTTTTGCCCCTGTGCCCCACCCTCTCACCTGCTGTTGAATTTCTGGGGATGCTTCTCCCGCATCATGTGAAACCGATGGGCAATGGAGGCATCCTGCCCACACACAACCACACACAGCAATGAGATGTCAGAACCACTCACATCCAGCCAATCGGCTGCAAAAGATATGGCTTTACACTTTACGCACCGTGTCTGCCCCTGACTCACCACTCCGATGGAGAAGTAGTTGTTGATGATCTCGTAAGGCACGGGATCCCCTCTCTCCTGGCTATCGTCAGGAATCACCTGGATGCTCCACCGGTCCATGAGCACCTGGGAGCTGCCCTCGATCTCCTTCAGGATCCGCCCCAGATCCATCCCATCATAACCTGCAAGGCGTGGCGGCATGCATATTTACACAGAGAAATGAGCATGCAGATTTACACAGAGAAATGAGCATGCAGATTTACACAGAGAAATGTGCATGCAGATTTACACAGATAAATGAGCATGCAGATTTACACAGAAATGAGCATGCAGATTTACACAGATAAATGTGCATGCATTGACTTACATAAACTGATGTACTCATCACAGAGATGAGATATTCAGCAACACGTACAGAATGGGAAAGAGGAACAAACCCAGCACTTACCTCCGCCCCACCTGAGACAACGTGCCAGGTCATTCCCTGTGCCCAGGGGCAGCACAGCCACCGGAGGGCACACCAAGAGGTTGGCCTTGTCTGCCAGAGAAATGTTGTAAATAAAACCTGTTTATTTTCATAAAATACATATATACATTTTATTCTTCCCTTGCTTCTTTAATTCCTGGAAATGACATGGCCTTGTTGAACTGAAACTGAACAGAACCATCAAATATAAAAGCAAAATAAGTGCTGTTGCTTTTATCTTTATTTTTTGTGTGGTTTTTAAAAGTGTATAAAAGTAACAAATACATAAATACCACATATTAAATACACTGTACTGAGTAAATTCATGTCAAAGCTGAATAGATCCACAGCCACAGGCTTTCTGGAAGGACTACACGGTGAACAGTCCAACAAGTCCTTAACAACACTAACACAGTGGCGTAGTCCAAATCAGAACCAATTAAAGGGGGAGGGGAGTTTTTCACCTATAGCATCAAGAATCCAGCCTACAGTTCCATCCCCCCCGCAAACCAAGATCCTGAAGTCCTGCAGGTTCCTGAAGAAATGGAGCCTGCCAAACACAAAACATTCACTCATTCTCTAAAAATACATAACTGAATCGCTCATGCTGAGCAATATAATCAATGGGTATTACCATTAAAATGGGCTGAAACAGGCAATGGCAAAAATGTATGACTAATTCAGTTTCAACATGAAGGCTTAAAGTATAATCCCTTTACTGAAGATAAAGGATCTTGGGAAGATTATTATCCCAGTCTATGTTAGTCATTTCCACAGAACAGATTCTCATAGTCCGTCAATAAGAACCACAACAACAGAAAAGTAATATCATTACTGCAAAGACACACTTATAAATCAGATGTTATGGTAAACAGATGATTGGTAAACGAGGGTCTTTCCTCATGTGTGGTCCCAGTCCCAGTTATGATGAAAACCTTGATTATAAAGAGCTTTATGTTTTCTCCCCTCCTTTGGCCTGTTTTCATAAATGCATTAGAAGGCAGAGCAATGCATGACTGGCTGTAGGGTCACCCAGGGTGGGAGGGTATCTGTCAGCAGGGTTCTCTCGGTCTCATCGTAGTCTCTGGTCAATCTGTTTCATGTAATTTGCCGGCAGCAGCTGTGCATTAAATGCACTGACTGCCTAGCTCAGCTGGTGGACTGCAGCTGGCATTACCTGCTTTTGTGAAGGGCACAGGCTTTTCTTTGCTCTCCCAATTTTTTTATCATCTTTATTTTGGGGATTTTTCAATAATTTTACAAAATTGCAATTTTACAATACAATATATATATTGTGGCAGCCCGATGGGCTGCACTAGGAAATGGCTGCCTGGCCTACAACACATGGGCGCCAGGAAACACTACATTTCCCAGCAGGCCACAGTCACACCTGAGCAAAGTCACGGCAATTGGACAAACGACCAGCTGAAAGCCATTTTGGAGGCCTATTTAAAGGGCTGAATCCCATTGTTCTGTGAGAGGAGTAGGAACGTGAGTGGGAAGGAGTGCTGTGTGTTTGGAGAGTGAGTAAATACCTGTGAAGTCGTTGACCAGCCAGGATTTACAAAGAGTGTTGAAGTGTGTTTTTGTTGGAAATTGGATTGTTTTGGACTTTGACTACGGACTGGATTGCGGACTACGAACTGGATTTTGGACATTGGAACGGACTTGGACAACGAGATAAGGATTTGTGGACTTTGTTTGTATTCCCCTGAAGACCCCACCCTTTGTTTCGTGTTGCCCTTGTTCGTGTTAGTATAATAAATTATCATTTTTGGTTATATTACTGCCTCCTCTGTGTTCTTCCACTTGCCTACGCCCCCTGCAAGGTCCGTGAGTGTCGCCCAACCCTTGGGGACGCCACAATATATATATATATGTTCCCCCCCTCCAATAATGTCCCACCCTCTCACCCACATCCATCCCACTCGCTCACTCACGCCCACCCCCATTACAAAAAAATAAAAAATAATAATAAGTTAAATAGAATAATAACCACAGCAACAATGATAAACAAGAAGCAATACTAGTTAAGCAAAAGTATATAAACATATAATAATAATAATATTAGTTGCTTTGTGGTCCTTGACTGCCTGTCTGTCTGCCGTAGAACAATGGATGAGCAAAAACCTTTTAAAACGTAATGAGGACAAAACGGAAGTTTTATTACTTGGCCCAAAAGACAAAAGGGAAGTAGTTTTTAATAACTTGCGTAGCAATACGCTGCCTAGTTCTCTGGGGAAATTGACTTCTTGGATCAAACCTGAAGTCACAAGTCTTGGTGTTGTCCTAGACTCAGATTTAAGTTTAAAGTCCCAAATCAACAAAGTGACGAAAACATCATTTTCCATCTTAAAAATATAGCAAAAGTTCGACAATTTATTAAACAACAAGATGCTGAAAGATTTATTCACGCCTTTGTTTCGTCAAGGTTGGACTATTGTACATCGGTCTATTCTGGTTGTCCAAAAAACGCTTTAAGGAGCCTCCAGCTCGTTCAAAATGCGGCAGCCAGAATCCTCACTAGAACGAGACGCACCGAGGACATTACCCCTATTTTATTTACTCTGCATTGGCTTCCTATTGAGGCTAGAATTGATTTTAACATTTTATTTTTTACTTTTAAAGCCCTACATGGACTGGCGCCGGTGTATTTGTCTGATGCGCTTCGGCCATATATTCTGGCGCGTGCCCTCCGGTCGCGGGATGCGGGGTTATTAGTTGTCCCACCCGTGGCCAAAAAAACGGTTGGAGGTAGGGCTTTTTATTTTAGAGCTCCTTTTCTATGGAATAGCCTCCCCATTTCTATTAGGGAGGCTGATTCCACTAATGTTTTTAAATCCAGACTCAAAACATACATTACATTACATTACAGGCATTTAGCAGACGCTCTTATCCAGAGCGACTTACAGTTGACATTTCTTTACAATCCATTTATACAGATGGATATTAACTGAAGCAATTCAGGTTAAGTACCTTGCTCAAGGGTACAACGGCAGTGTCCCACCTGGGGATTGAACCTGCAACCTTAACGTTACAAGCCCAGTTCCCTAACCATTATACCACACTGTCTGCCTGTGGTACTTATTCACATACTTATTCACAAAATTGTATGGCTGAGTTTGGCATGCATATGCATATGCGCACGCACACACATACATACACATACATTTTTTTAAATTATATTAATTTGAATACATTTTAGTTTTGCTTTGTTTTCAGTTTTTCTTTTCTTTTGCTTTTCTGTTAAGCACTTTGAGACCGCTTTGCGATGAAAAGTGCTATATAAATGAGGGGTTATTATTATTATTATTATTAATAATAATAATAATAATAATAATAATAATTAATCATAGTAAATAAAGAACAACACATTCAACCCCCCCCAAAAAGGAAAATAAAAAGATAAAAATAAAACACAGCGCACGCTAGTACCCTATCCCAAACAATCGATGAAAGGTTGCCATATATAGCGTTTTTCCACCGGACAGTACGGTACAGCACGGTACAGCACGGCATGGTAACCATCCGTACCCGTAACTGTCCCCTTCAGGGGTCGAGTCCCTGTGTCGTTTTTCCACCGCACAACAGAACCGTGAAGATAGGAGGAGTTATGTGAAGTGACAAAAAAGAATGCGACCGCGGTGGTGACATTAGCATTGACATTATAAACATTCCAGCTCAAATTCACAAAAGCAGAACACGGCTTTCCCCGTAACATTAGCTACAATTTTCTTAGCTCTACCTAGGCGTTTGGGAGTGATGTCGGGGGCAGCAAGCGCAGTTGTTACCATGCAGTGACTTCACACTAGGCCAGGGGTATTCAAATCCAGGCCTCAATGTCCGCAGTGTCTGCAGGTATTTGCTCCAACCACACCACCTGATTTCACCAATTAGCTCGCTTCCTGGACCAAGGACTAATTAGTGAAATCAGGTGGTGTAGTGTGTGGTTGGAGCAAATACCTGCAGACACTGTGGGCCTGGATTTGACTACCCCCCCACTAGGCTATATAATCTTTCATCGTTATTATTCGGCGTTGGTCCTCCAATGAATTGCAATTTACCAAGATCACATTTAATACCTCATATTACTTACATCTGTAGCCTAAATGTTTCCAATCGTATAAAATGAAAACATTAGCTATATTTGTCTTTGTGTTTACATCTGTGCTTTTAAGTAGCTTGTCGCTGCAAAACTATGTCCAGCACGAGCTACAAGTAGTAGTGAATGATATATCGTATTCATATCGCTATTCCGACATGAGCATTATCAATGCAATGTCATACCGCCAAAGTTTGAGATATAAGTCTATAGCAACGCTCGACGCTGGGCATGTTTTTTTCTTACATTTGTTTCCCACACATACTCACAGACTAGCTTTGTCTCCCGAGAACTATTTTACCAAAATCACCTCCCAGACTCAGTCCGAGTCCAAGCAAGCATCAATCTCGGATGCCTTTGAAAATGCAACGCCTTACGAAAAAACTCTCAAACTCTCATCTATGATGTCTGGAACACATATAATAAATGATCAATTTCCACCCATGTGTTTTGTTACATCGCGTGCTATATGGCAATTGCAATATGTAGCAAGATTTGCGCAATATAAGATTTTGCCCATATCATGCAGCCGTAGCTACGAGTTAAAAAAATTAAATGCGAGCGCAAGATTGTTCAAACACTTTGTCATTTGACGCTATGCAGTTCAGATCACTTTGTTTCAAAGGCCTGGGTTTAGCTCGAGCATCGGAATGCATCGAAGCAATTCCTATATCTTTCTAATTGCGTAAATGAAAATGACAATACTATACTTTGTCCTTTCAAAGAAAACGTGTTTATTTCAGTTTTCGTAACACAAACCTAACTAGTAGAATCACGCAAACCTGACAATAATGCCAAACTCTATAATACTCTTCGAATAGCCGACCAATAATCGAAGTGAGCTTTATTTTAAAAAAAGTACAAAGCTCCACCCTTAGGTCCCTGTTCGGCTCGGTAGTACCTAAACAGAGCAGTGGCTAAATTCAGCATGGGTACTTGGCGGTGGAAAAAGCAACAAAACGTGGGAGCACGGATTGGTAACCATGCCGTGCCATGCCATACCGTACTGTCCGTTGGAAAAACGGGTGAAAAAAATTGTGTAGAAATTGTCAGTGTGACCCTTGGGGTGTTAGGGTGGCCATTTCCAAAACACCAGAATGGAGGACACTTCAGGCAGCGGCAATTTAACATGCAATTATATGACCAATTTAAAACCATAACCTATACAAACTAACTGAGATTGAAAATGTGTACTCACGACAGCATGTCGTTCGATATCACCCTTTCCTTGGCTGCTGACGTCCACCTCACACCGACACATTGTACAGAAGGCATGATAATCGTCTTTTCTGCTTTTAGAAATAATCTTCCATTTGGGCATTTTGTAGGACTGGCTACGATAGCACCGAACACTCTCCGATAGCACTTCAAGAAAAATTGCGTGGCTTGCCGCTCGTGCCCATAGTGTAAGAACGTCATATTCGAGTGTGGCATTTGTTTAAATGTATTAGACCAATGACACAGGCATTGAAAAATATATATAACAAATACCTAAACCAATAAGAAGCACGTTCAAATCTTCAAATGTGATTTAATGAAGAATTTAGTGTTTTTCTAGTCTAGACTTCAAAAGGAGGACAAATGGGCATCCGGCAGAGGATCGTGCCGGATGGACGTATGGCCACCCTACACCCATGGGCAAAAGTTTTGAGAATGACACAAATATTAATTTTCACAAAGTCTGCTGCCTCAGTTTTTATGATGGCAATTTGCATATACTCCAGAATGTTATGAAGAGTGATCAGATGAATTGCAATTAATTGCAAAGTCCCTCTCTGCCATGAAAATGAACTTAATCCCCCAAAAAACATTTACACTGCATTTCAGCCCTGCCACAAAAGGAATAGCTGACATCATGTCAGTGATTCTCTCGTTAACACAGGTGAGAGTGTTGATGAGGACAAGGCTGGAGATCACTCTGTCATGCTGATTGAGTTAGAATAACAGACTGGAAGCTTTAAAAGGAGGGTGGTGCTTGAAATCATTGTTCTTCCTCTGTTAACCATGGTTACCTGCAAGGAAACACGTGCAGTCATCATTGCTTTGCACAAAAAGGGCTTCACAGGCAAGGATATTGCTGCTAGTAAGATTGCACCTAAATCAACCATTTATCGGATCATCAAGAACTTCAAGGAGAGAGGTTCAATTGTTGTGAAGAAGGCTCCAGGGCGCCCAAGAAAGTTCAGCAAGCGCCAGGACCGTCTCCTAAAGTTGATTCAGCTGCGGGATCGGGTCACCGCCAGTGCAGAGCTTGCTCAGGAATGGCAGCAGGCAGGTGTGAGTGCATCTGCACGCACAGTGAGGCGAAGACTTTTGGAGGATGGCCTGGTGTCAAGAAGGGCAGCAAAGAAGCCACTTCTCTCCAGGAAAAACATCAGGGACAGACTGATATTCTGCAAAAGGTACAGGGATTGGACTGCTGAGGACTGGGGTAAAGTCATTTTCTCTGATGAATCTCCTTTCTGATTATTTGGGGCATCTGGAAAAAAGCTTGTCCGGAGAAGAAAAGGTGAGCGCTACCATCAGTCCTGTGTCATGCCAACAGTAAAGCATCCTGAGACCATTCATGTGTGGGGTTGCTTCTCAGCCAAGGGAGTGGGCTCACTCACAATTTTGCCTAAGAACACAGCCATGAATAAAGAATGGTACCAAAACATCCTCCGAGAGCAACTTCTCCCAACCATCCAAGAACAGTTTGGTGACGAACAATGCCTTTTCCAGCATGATGGAGCACCTTGCCATAAGGCAAAAGTGATACCTAAGTGGCTCGGGGAACAAAACATCTAAATTTTGGGTCCATGGCCAGGAAGCTCCCCAGACCTTAATCCCATTGAGAACTTGTGGTCAATCCTCAAGTGGCGGGTGGACAAACAAAAACCCACAAATTCTGACAAACTCCAAGCATTGATTATGCAAGAATGGGCTGCCATCAGTCCGGATGTGGCCCAGAAGTTAATTGACAGCATGCCAGGGTGAATTGCAGAGGTCTTGAAAAAGAAGGGTCAACACTGCAAATATTGACTCTTTGCATAAACTTAATGTAATTGTCAATGCCTTTGACACTTGTGAAATGCTTGTAATTATACTTCAGTATACCATAGTAACATGTGACAAAAAGATCTAAAAACACTGAAGCAGCAAACTTTGTGAAAACCAATACTTGTGTCATTCTCAAAACCTTTGGCCACGGCTGTAGACCCTGTACAGAAAATTGATTTTTTTCGAGATGAATAAAGTTCATTACATCTCTTATCCAGTGAGTATGGGAGGGCGGGGCAGTACGTTTCCAATTGAAAATAATAAGTCGTCTAGCAATAAGAGTAGCAAAGGCAAATATTTTTGACTGCAGAGCAGTGACTTGTATCTAGGTGACAGACCAAACAGGGCAACCAAGGGCAGGGTTCGATGCACCTACCTATAGTCTTTGAGAATGTATCAAAAATGGATTCCCAAAAGGGGGCAAGAGCAGTGTAATACCAGAACATGTAGATTAACGAGGCAGGGGTCTGATGACACCAGTCACACCTGGGGTCAATGTCTGGATTTATCTTTGCCAATTTTGTTTTTGACCAATATATGAAAAAGTTCAACTGAATCAGACAGAAGAGGAGTAAACCCTAGAAAGGGCCTGTTCCCACTCTTCATCAAGGAAATCATAATGAATATCCCTCTCCCACTGTTGCTTAACTAATGATATAGAGGAAGGGCTCAAGGAAGATAAACAACTATAGATTGAGGAAATAGTGCCTTTATTACTTATATCTATTTCAAGAATAGTATCTACTGAGGTTTTGGGAGGGAGTTGAGGGAAATGTGGAAACCTATTTCTAACAAAGTTGCGGACCTGCAAATATCTAAAGAAATGCATTTTGGGGAGGTTGAATTTACAAGAGAGTTGAGTGAATGAGGCGATGTGTTATGTATACACAGATAATGGCTGCCCTATTCCATGAGTTGAAAGCTCCATCCACTAGAGAAGGAGCGAATAAATATTTTTTGTTCATAGGAGAGAGAACAGCTATAGATTGCAGGCCAAAGTGGTTCCTAAACTGAACCCAAATCTACAGCGACTGCCGAACCAATGGGTGAGCACTGTGCCGCAGGGTTGCAAGGGGCAGAGGTGAACATAACCGAGCAGTCAATGATGTGGCATTACATGAAGCTTCCTGGGAGCAAAATGGGAGTGGGACCAGTAGAGAATGCTATGTATGTTTGCAGTCCAATAATATGTTAAGAAATTGGGTAGCCCGAGGCCCCCAGATGATTTTGGTCTTTAAAGGAGAGACTTGCGAATTCGGGAGGGCCCTTTGTTCCAAATAAAGTTTTTTTTATCCTAAAAAGTCCTAAAAAATGACTTGGGGATAAAAATTGGGATACTTTGAAACAGATGTAGGAACTTAGTCAACACATTCATCTTTATAGTGTTATATTATAGTGTTTGGGGCTATCTGTATATTTCCTATGCTTGTGCTCCCCTGCTCTTACATAATGCTACTGGCTATAGCACTGCTTTTTTTCTGACTGCATGTTCTCTTCTCTGCCTCGGCCTCTGACTCGGGGGCACCTGCCCCCGAGCCCTAGATCCTGTGAGAAGTGTGAGCTGCCCCCACGCCAACCCCAGTTCCTGGATATGGACCCTCTCCACGTGGTTTAGCCCCCCGCTAACTACCTAACTCAGGAGGGGCAAAGTCTTTCAGCCCTGAGCCACCTTGGACTGACCATGACATGGTCTTTTTTGGACATACCCTGTGCCGGCCAGAAGAGGATGGGCTCCCCCCCTTTTTAGTCTGGTTCCTCCCAAGGTTTCTCCCTACCTAGGGAGTTTTTCCTTGCCACTGTTGCCGTTAGGCTTGCTTTTGGGGGGGTCTAGGCCTGGGTTCCCCCTCTGTTAAGCGTTTTGTGACAATTCTATTGTGAAAAGCGCTATACAAATAAACTTGATTTGATTTGATTATATTAGTAACATTTTAGATAGTGAAATTTGCTTTAAAAAGGTCTGATTGTTTTGTGTGATAGTTATTCCAAGATATTTAAACTTGGTATTTGCTAGTCGAAATGAAGATGCAGAGGAAGGAAGAACCCAAGGACCTCTGGTATTTTAGGTTCTGTGGAAGAGTACACAATGGACATTAAGCACCTAAGATTTAAAAAAGCCATCCTGTGCTTAACAAAACCTGTTTGGTCAGTATGAGTTACCGTATTGACCCGAATATAAGACGACCCCGATTATAAGACGACCCCCCTTTTTCAAGACTCATTTTTGGAAAAATACTTTTTTGAAGACCAAATCTTGTTTGTATAAAGAAAATCATTTTATTTGTCTTCACATTGAATAAAACAATGTAGGCTGTTTGTAACATCTTTGGGTAAAATCATGTTTTCAATATTCAACAATTGTCTAGATTGCAATAAAACAGTAGTGCAATTGTCAGGAGTGTAGTAGGGGTGGAACCAAATGCAGGCGCGAAAGAGACCCAAAATACGGAAATACGTTTATGGTATTTATTTTCCACAAATGTAAGCAAAACAATGTCGGTGGCGACACGCAAATAACTAACCAAACAAACCAAAATGATAAACGAACTGGAACAAACAAAGCTAGCTAAGCAGCAAATCCAAAACGTAATCCAAAACACGGATTTAACTAAACAGAGGAACTCTAATAATAAATAAAAACAAGAATCAACTTTATCGTAAATTTCTGATTGCCGGTCGAATCGTTACAGCAATGAAACAGTGGGGCACATTGGCCTAACTTGTGCAATAAAACAGTGCAATAAAACAACAGTGCAAAATGTCTATTCCTCACATCATAGACGTCTTCTCATTGAGCTGCATCTTCTGCATCGCTGGGTCCACTCTCGCTGTCGTCAGACTCGTCACTCACTTTCTCTGGTTGGGCATCCCCCGGCTCCGCCTCCTCCCACAACACGTCATCCTCGCTGCCATCCATGGCATTTGATATGCAGCATTTCTTGAACCCGTTGACGATGCTCTCTGGGGAAACGTCAGCCCATGCTTGGAGGATCCATTCACAGAGCTGACGTACTGAAGGCTTCTGAATTTTTCCAGACGGTGTCAGTGCATGATTACCAGCCAGGAGCCACTCTGTGTATCTCTTGCGCAGATGATACTTGAATGGCTTGTTAACGACCACATCCAACACCTGTAGCTGACTTGTCATTCCGCCCGGTATGATCACTAGGTCGCCATTCATCGCTTTCACTTGCTTTTTGACTGGCTCAGTCAAGTGTCCACGGAAAGCATCCAAAACCAGCATATTCCTCCTCTTTCTTAGTCCGCCACGCCGTCTGCCCCACACAACCTTGAGCCAATCCACCACAAGCTCAGTCTCCATCCAGCCCTTTGCCTGTGCACGCACGATAATGCCAGCTGGCATTGCTTCTTTAGGTACGGTCTTGCGTTTCAAAATGAGGTACGGGGAGTTTGGTTCCATCTGCGAGGCACGCCAACATGAGAGTGACTCGGCTCTTCTCGTTGCCAGTAGACCTCACAATCACTGATTTGTCACCTTTCTTATGCACAGTGACAGATGTTGGCATGTCAAAAACACAGGCGTTTGATCAGCATTGCCCATCTGATCCAGGGGATATGAGTGCTTCTTCCTTAATTTGATCACATAGCGCTGATAAGACAGTAACTTTTCTCTGAAGTCGGAGGGCAGGCGCTGGGCCAGGCTTGTCCTGCGTCGCAGTGACAGCCCGTTACGTCGCATCATTCTTCTACACCAGCCGAAGCTAGCTTTGAACTCGGTAGGTGGTATGTTGAGGTCTTTGGCGATTTCCAAGGCTTTGAGCTGAATGACAGCTCTGGTAATGGGCATACCGTCGTTACGTTTTTCAGTCACGTATTCACACACCCTCTTGTCAATCTCCTGGAAGCGGCCGCTTTGCGGACCGCGATTAGCTTTTCTCTGACTATTTGCATTCTTAAGACGGTCTTTTTGGGCTCGCCATCTTCTAACATTACACTCTGTAATGTCATATTTCTTGGCTGCTCGACAGTTGTTTGATGACTCTGCTTCATTGATCACCATCATCTTAAAATTGGCATCGTAACTCCTCCTCTGTTGTTTGTTAACTTGACCAACTTTAGAGCCACTTTGTTCGAGCGGGTCCGCTTGTCTCTCCATCTCTCCAGGCACCTGTCACTGCGTGTGTGTGTGTGTAACAGATTAGATGATTCCCTTGCCATGAGCGGGAATTGTAGTAGGACCGCCCCTTGTGCCCTCGAGGTCTGGGCACGAGACCCCTTTACTCTGCCCAGTTACATGAGGTTGCCGGAGTAGGTAGTGAAATGTTAAGCACCTGTTGTTTTACATTAATTAATGTGGCGAATGTAAAATTTTAACTTTTTATTGTTTATAATTATTGCATAGTGTTTGTTTAATATTCTGGAGACCTGTAATATGGTTTATGATAATTATTTTGATTTCATTTGGTGACGTTAGCCATTCGTAAGTTAGCTAGCTAGCTAGCCAGCAGGCTATTGCTAGGCTAATCCTCCTTTTCTTTGTTAGCCACGCAACGTGTATGAAAGCTGCGCACGAGACGTATGGGTCCTGATAATGTTCATCTGTTACCAGGTACAGTGTTTGTGTAATGTACAATCTATTGTTTTTATATGAAGGCCGAGTTGTTACATGAGGTTACCGGGCCAGGCAACGTGTATGAAAGCTGCGCACGAGACGTATGGGTCCTGATAATGTTCATCTGTTACCAGATTGTGGAACCCGACAATCAGGGGCGTCGTTTTGGTATGGCAAGGTATGGCACCTGCCATACCTTGGCTTCTAGCCACATTTTTTATTTTATACAAACTGTATAAACGCCATAATACTGTTAATTAAAATGTAACATATTCATGAACAAGTCCATGTCATTTTGTGTCAATACGAACACGTTCTATGTTATTTTAGTGAAAACCGGACTTAACGTCACCCGCGATTGTGAAGCTAACAAGCTAGCTAACGTGCCTTACCGTGATGAGGTCCTGTAGCGCTTATCACTACATTTCACTAAAAAAAGATTTGTATAAAATTACATCATTATGATCCACTGGAATTAAAAATAGGTTTACTAGTTACATACTGTAGTTGTCTCCATTGTTTATTAATGTTACCTAAATATATAAGTAAATTGTACAGAAACAACTCACCAAAATTGACTATTGCACAACTGATTTGACAAAAAAATGTCCCGTCCCCCCCCACACACCTTCCCTTGCCATACCTTGGCTTTTGCTGAAATGACGCTACTGCCGACAATAAATGGCTAAGAGCCAAAGACAGCAGCGACTGGACATCATTGACTTAAACCCAACGCAGAGCAGAGTACTACCCGCTACAACTGGTGCCGTGACTCGGATAATGCAACTGATGGCAATCGGTGGTTGCTGCCGCATGAGTTTCGGTCACATGTGGACGGAGAAACACAGTGGCTGGCTTGGGGAACAGTCCTTTGGCGCCCTCTGTTGTTGTGAATGAATATTTACGTTAAAAAATTTGGGGCGCGAATATAAGACGATGCGACTTTTTCAGACTTTTTCCTAGGGAAAAAACCCCATCTTATATTCGGGTCAATACGGTATATTAGGTAGAACTGCTTCAAGACGATGCGCAAGAATTTTAGCCAAGACTTTAACATCAGCGTTTAGGAGTCTGATGGGGCCATATGAGCCAATGGGTAATCTCACACTCACTAAGGGGCTCCTCCAGTTTAGCTTCGGTCTCAGGGTCAATATTGGGAATAGGGAGATCTTTTAAAAAAGTGTCCATAAGAGACAGATCCATAGAGGACTCTGACTGATAAAGGAATTAATAGAATGCTTTAAAATGGTTATTGGTCTCCTGTGGGTTAGTAGGGGTCTCACAGGATGTATTATATTTTTCAGTTTTTGGTAACCTAAACTTCCTTTTTTACCTCTGGCAGTTTACCACTTACCTTTGTACCATTTCAGGTTATTCACTGGATTTGAACTGCTTAAATTTCAGTAAAAACTGGAAAATGGGGGTGTTCTAACTTTTGATCGGTAGTGTATGTAGGACTTAAGCGACTCCAAAATACTAGATGGGGACATACCTGGTGTACAATTAATTTCTAAAAGAACTGAGATCTGTGTAGCGAGGGATTGAGTAAAATCCCTGTCTGACAGTAATAGAAGGTTTAGCCTCCAACTCCTCTGGGGAACATATTTCTCAGGGAGAACCAAGTCTAGGATTAATGGGGCATGGTCGCTGCTGTACAAACAAGACATGACCATGGGCAGCAGTTTTTATGAATACAAAAATAATCAATACATGAGTAGGATAGGTGTACTGGGGAGAAGAAGGTGGAGGGATGAAGGAAATGCCAGACATCAGACATACTATAATAAGATTGGATTGCTCTTGCAGATTAGGACTGCGGTGCAGGATTAACAGAAGAACGGTCCACAACATGGTTTATAACACAGTTAAAATCACCTCCAAGTATCAATTGTTGAGAGTTGAGATCGGGGAGAAGTATAATTATTTTCTTGATAAAACTATTTTCATCCCAGTTGGGGGTGTACACATTGGCCAAGACCACCTAAGTGGCATAAAAAGTACAATAATATACCTGCCATGTGGGTCTGCCATCACGTTAGTTAGGGAGAAGGGAACATTTTTATTAATGAGAATGGCTGCACCCTGGGATGACCCCAGAAACCCCTGACATTCCAACTAATTATGCTGACACCACCCCCATTCCCCACACCACCGTCAAATACTGTACAGGCAAGTCAAAAGATTTCAATGTATGGGTATTGTCTGAGACACAAGCACCGGTGCACACCACAAAGGAAAATAATAAATTAAATAAATTAAATAAATTAAATAAATTAAATAAATTAAATAAATTAAATAAATTAAATAAATTAAATAAATAATAATATAAATTTTTAAAAGCAAATAAACAAAAAAACACCTAAAACCCGGGGCTTTTACCCAGACTAGGGAACCATTCGGAGGCCGAGCAACAGCTCTACCTGTGATGCTACCCAGCCTCTTTCCTTTCGTGACTTTCCTCGTGAAAGAGCACTCCGAGAGAAATCCAAATCAAAACATACCGTTTCATAGCAGACAGCATAGTATTTAGAATAACCCAGCACAGCTATAATCAATATAATCATTTTATGAACACAAATTAATAAGAGCCAAGATAACTAAATAACCACTAGGGCTGGGCAACGTTGTTTATAATGAACACTGAAAACATTACCAGACATTAGTTAACCAAGCTCACTATGTCCACAAATCCACTGCACTCGCAGCTAACATAATAGATGGCTAATGCCTTTAAGTAAATTGTGTGGAATTAATTTTTCTACATTGTATAACAAATTTCAGTTGGTTTAAATGGGACTAGCTATCTTAAACAGTACTAAATACATGAACTCAAAACATATGGAACTTTCCATTTGTGCGAAAGCTAACTGCATAGGATAAGCATTATCCACACAAGTTATTCACTGGCAACCAGCCAGCTACCTGTATTCGGAAGGAGGTTGGAGTTCCTGGAACCCCCGCGCTGGCACTCCAAGCAGCAGTCGACCAGCCAGTCAACCGGTTGACACAAAGCTAAAGACACCTATTCTCCTCATAGGGTGGGCAGGATTTTGTCCTTGTAAAACTCGGAATGCGGAAGAGGGGAAGTCAAAAGGGTAGCTGGTCTCCCAGAACGTCACGCAAAGTTTGACTGGGTGCATTAGACCATACTTGACCCCCGCGCTGTGCAGCTGGGCCTTGACAGGATTAAACTGTGCTCTGCACCGAGGCAGGTCCGCGGAAAGATCCGGGAAGATGTGCACATAAGCACCCTTGTAAATTAACTGTCCCCGGTCCGGGGAGAGAAAGTCATATAATCTCCTCCTTCGTCTGAAGGGGGGCAGTGCCCGGTGCTGGCCTGGAGGCCAGTGAACGGTGAGCCCCATCAATCACCAGAGGCCGCTACAGGCCGCCCTTCCTGAACAGCTCGGCAAAAAAGCCAGACATGAAACTGACCGGGTTTGTGCTTTCTTCTCCTTCTGGGATGCCAATGACTCTCAGATTAATTCTGGGTGAGTGGTTCTCCAGGTCATCAGTTTTTAATTGAAGAGCCTTGTTTTCGGCCGTTACTGAGGAGATCTGTGACTCCATTATGGTAAGCCTACCCTCCACCTCCAACAGCGAGTGCACCACCGCAAGTGCTGTACTTGAGTCGCTATGGTGGCCTGAAGAGAAGCCACAGATGACCGCAGCTCAGCCAGAAATTGAGCCGGCTCTCCCTCCCCCACTCCCTGGGGCGGACAGCCAAATGCTGCCCCCGATCGGGGCTGACGACCAGGGCCGGTCTGGTAGAGATGCAGGTTTCAAACCGCATCCCTGACAGGCAGCGCACACCATATTGGACCATCCAAAATACAGTGCGAGTTAGACCGCTACGCTATACGCTGCCCCCAAATTGGTCATCTTTTTATGAAAATTCTGGCAACTAAATGCCTTCCACGGGTCATCGTGACAGAGAGTTTGTGTTCATGGTGTGAATTGTGAGGATTGCTGGTGTGCTTGCTGTAGGTCTTACCCTGGTCCTGGCCCTCCATTGGTCAGATTGTATACTTGCCGCGGGTTGAGCAGGTACTGGAATTTGCGCAGGACCCTGGTACACATAGACACACAGACAGTGACACAGTTACCTTTGACCCAGTCATACTATCCAGTAGGAGGTGGCGGACTTGCAGCCTCACCTCTCCCCTTGTTTGCCTCCACTCTTGGGGTTCACGAATACCAGGAGGGGGTGCGTGTCTGGAACAGGACTAATCTGTACATAGAGACAAGTGGGAGGTGAAAACCGCCGTTCAGTTTCACACGTGCTAGAGGAAACAGGAAATTACGTGAACACTAGTACAGATCCATAACACAGATGACCAAGATGGTCAACTACTGGGTTCCTTCAATCCTTTGGAAATCCCAAACTGAAGGAGGTTTCGGATGGTAACAGAAGCTATATTACAGTTTGGAATATTCATGCCAAAAATATTCATAAGATGCAGTGGATTGGAAAGTTTTCGCTTCAATTGTAGACACAATTTACGCCAATTTACAAAGTTAAGGATGTGGAGCAGACCATCTGGTTAGCCTATCAGTCGATAGTGACATTACGTAGCCTGCTTTCTGTGTGCGAGTGCAACACCCAGAGGGGCTGTGTAGAGCACAGCCTGTCTCTGCCCACCCCCCTTTCCTAAGCAGGTTCACATGCATGTCCAGAATTAGCAGGGCCCTACCCGCAGGACCTGTCCATCCGGTGTGGTGTTGTGCATCTCACTGTCCTCAACAGAGCTAGCACAGCCATTCTTCAGGCTATTAGGTCTCTCCTGGATGGCCGAGAGAGAGGGAAAGGGATAAAGAGAGAGCAAGAGAGTAAAGAGCAAGAGCGAGAGCAAGAGAGGGAGAGAGAGAGAGAGAGAGAGAGAGAGAGAGAGAGAGAGAGAGAGAGAGAGAGAGAGAGAGAGAGGGAGAGTAAATAGAAAGGAAAGAAAATGCAAGAGAGAAAATGCTTTACTGTTACTGTGAGACCCTAAAAACTTCAGAATGAAACACAAAGAACACACACAAACACAACTGACAGAAATTGAGTACATAAATTCAAACATCTTTTGGAAAAATTGGAATACTCCAAATAAACCAGAATATGAAGAATGAACTATTCCAGATGAAAATATCTGGAGAGACAACTACACACATCTACATGAACAAATATAAAGTCAAATATAAGCAATCAAAACACAGATCTGTGAAAAACTGAAGACATATCAAAATGTATCAAAAATTGTGAATATCCTATGAAATGCTTAAATACAGTATGCTACAGGAGATCATAGTGAAACTCTAAAATGATTGTGGGCTTCTTCCCTGATATCTGGAATCAAGGACTCATAACCCCTATTTTCAAGAATGGATATCAATTAAATTAAATTGGTATTAAGGGGCCTAATGTGTACCAAGAAAACAGTCCCCACATCATTATACCACCACCATCACCAGCCTGAACTGTTGACACAAGGCAGGATGGATGCACAGATTCATGTTGTTTATGCCAAATTCTGACCCTACCATCTCCATGTCACAGCAGAAATCAAGATTCGTCAGACCAGGCAACGTTTTTCCAATCTTCAACTGTCCAGTTTTGGTGAGCCTGTGCCCACTCTCCTGTTGTTAGCTGACAGAAGTGGAACCCAGTGTGGTCTTCTGCTGCTGTAGCCCATCCACTTCAAGGACTGACGTGTTGTGCATTCAGAGATGCTCTTCTGCATACCAGTTTTGTAACGTGTGGTTATTTGAGCTACTGTCACTTTCCTGTCAGCTTCATCCAATCGGGCCATTCTCCTCTCACCTCTCATTAACAAAGCGTTTCCGCCCACAGAACTGTCACTCACTGGATGTTTTTTGTATTTTGCACCATTCTCTATAAACTCTACAGACTGTTGTGCATGAAAATCCCATGAGATCAGCAGCTTCTGAGATTTTTTAAAGGTTACATTTCTCTTATATTCCAGGATTGCTATAAATACACCACAATTTCAATGTTCATGAAATCTGCATGCAATTGCATTTTAGTGATGTCTCATCAGCGTTTAAGCATTATGCAGGTGGTGCTGAGAAAGGAAAAAAATATCTGCCTCAAATGAGTGGATCTTCTGTAGGAATTAAGTGAATGAATGGCTTTATGTGGGCATCAGAGACAATGCACAAAGCAGTGCAGTTGGTAAGATAGGCCCACACTGAATGTGTGAATGGCAGTCCTCTTTGTGAGGAAGACCCATGTATCGGTTCAAACATCACAGTACACAGCATATCAGGGCCAGCTGTGTGTCACTGGGCATTCTGTCTCTGTATTAGAACCAGTGTGTGTGTGTGTGTGTGTGTGTGTGTGTGAGTGTGTGAATGCGTGTGTCTGAATGTGTGTGTGTGTGGGAGAGTGTGTATGTGTATATGTGTGGGCATGAGTTTGAGTATGCGAATGTGTGTGTGTGTGCATGTGTGTGTGTGTCAATGCGTGTGTCTGAATGTGTGTGAGAGTGTGCGTGTCAGTGTTTGAATATGTGTGTGTGTGTGTGTGTGTGTGTGTGAGTGAGTGTGTGTGTGTATGTTTCTGTGTGTTTATTTGTGTTTCTGTGTGTTTCTGTGTCTAAGCCCTACCTTGATGACAGGGTAGATGGCCCAGGGTGGCAGAATATGGTCTCTCAGAGGCCCGCAGTTACACTCCGAGGGTTCTTGGGACACGCACTCATCATGTCGCTGCAAGACAAGTACAGAAATCAGACCGTTCACATAGAATAGTCCTTAAATGAAGAAAAATCCTGGCTAAATTCCAAACCCAGCTTTCTCAATCTGGCCACCAAAATATCCCCCAGTATGATTAGCTTAATAATTCTCTCCCTCTCCACCTTAGACAGTGTGTTCCACTAGGTTCCAGTGTGCATTTTACTGTGTAGGTGAATCGTCTCATTGCATGCTAAGAATCTGTAAGTAACCTGGCGTTAGATTTCCTGTTCCGTCGCTGTGTTCACTACCGTTTCACTGGTTGGTATTGCCAGTTGATGCCATTTAGTGGGATTAATTAAGAGTTTGTTGTTGTTTCTCGGCCCAGGCCACCCTACTCTCCCTGCAGTTCCTGGCACTCACCGAGACATGAATCACTCTGCAGAACACAGCCACCCCTGCTGCTCTTCCCACTGCCTAGACCTTTTCCCACACTCCTCGACCCACAGGTAGAGGTGGAGGGACTGGTATACTGATCTCCCCCCTCTGGAGATGTGGTATTGTTTCTCCTCCTCACCTCTCACCCTCCTGCTTTGAATTTCATGCTGTTACTGTTCCATGCAAACTGCACACCATTGTTCTCTATTGCCCACCAGGTCCACTGGGGAGTTTCCTAGATGAGATAGATGCCCTATTCAGCTCCTTCCCTGAGGATGGCACTCCTGTCCTACTTCTAGGGGATTTCAACCTGCTGCTGGACACCCCTCAGTCCTCTGCATTTCTCCCCCTGCTTCAATCCTTTGACTTCACCATGGCTGAATCCCCATCCACCCACAAGGCCGGCAACCAACTGGACCTGGTCTTCACTAGGAACTGCACCTCACCCAACATCCCTTCCCCCTACTGATGCCTTCTCTCAGCTACCTGCTAAGGAAGCATCATCCGCCCTGCTGTCCTCTCTCTCCTCCTCCCCTTTGATTCACTCTGTCCTCTCTCCACTAAACCTGCTCGTCTCCAACCCCCCACCACCTGGCTAACTGACTCCATGACTCCCCTGTGACCCTGACTTCCACACACGCCTGGCTACCTTTTCCTCTAACCTCTCCTCTACTAAATCTGCAGTTTTCTTTTCCAAGACTGAATGTTCTGCTTCTAATCCTCGCAAACTGTACTCTACGTTTTCCTCTCTCCTCACCCCTCCTCCTCTCCCACCCCCTCCTCTCTAACCGAGGATGATTTTGCATCTTTCTTTCACAAGAAGGTAGATTACATTCGCAACTCCTTCCCCCTATCCCCTCCCTCACCTAACCCTCCCTCACCTATCTCGCTACCTAAACCTCTCACCTCTGCCCTCCTTCTCACCCCTCCGTGACTCAGACATCCTTCAACTTGTTCACTCTCACCGTCTTACCACCTGCCCTCCCGATCCCATTCCTTCCCCCCTCTTCCCGCTATGGACATCCTCCCCTTTGACTCTAATGTTATCAACTCCTCTTTTTCCTTTGGCTCTGTCCCCTCTCCCCTCAAATGCACCCATGGCATTCCCCTCCTCAAAAAATCCTCTCTGAATCCTGCTGTCATTTCTAACTACCGACCAGTCTCTCTTCCCAAGTCCCAATCTCTCAGCTCCGTCCTCCTCCTCCTCCTCCTCCTCCTCCACCTGTCAGCTGCATTCGACACCGTGGACCACCAGATCCTGCTCTCATCTCTCGTCAAGATGGGAATCTCTGGATCTGCACTGACATGGTTCAAGTCATACCTGGCTCACCAGTCCTACCAGGTGGCCTGGACAGTATCCCTCTTCTCTCCCCACACCCTCTCCACCAGAGTCCCGCAGGGCTCGGTGCTAGGCCCCCCCTATTCTCCCTGTACACCAAATCACTTGGTTCTGTCATGGTTTTTCTTATCACTGTTATACTGATGACACTCAACTCTTCCCCTCCTTCTCTCCTTCTGAGACCCAGGTCCCGGTGTGGATCTCTGCATACCTGGCAGACATCTCTGCCTGGATGTCCACCCACCACCTGAAGCTGAATCAGGGGATGACGGAACTGCTCTTCCTCCCAGCGAAGGGCTCCCCAATGACTGATGCTTAAATCACAGTGGAAGGCTCCATAGTGTCTCCGTCCCAGTCTGCCGATTCTCCCTCCATAACATCCGGAGGATCCAACTGTTCCTCATCCAAGAGGCCACACAACTCCTGGTCCAGGCCCTGGTGACAACACCAGAATGCTGCCACACGTCTGGTGTTCAATCAACCCAAGTTCACGCACGTTACCCCTCTACTCTCCTCTCTGCATTGGCTCCCTATCCGCAGGAGACTCAAGATCCAAGACCCTCAAGACCCTTTTCAGATTCCACTACCACTGAATTCTGTACATCACGTTCTCCCAAGCCTTCTCTGAATCATTCAGGTATTCATTGGCAAACTTCAGATGGGCCTGTACATGTGCCTTCTTGAGCAGAGGGACCTTGCGGGCGCTGCAGGATTTTAATCCATTACGGCGTAGTGTGTTACCAATGGTTTTCTTGGTGACTGTGGTCCCAGCTGCCTTGAGATCATTAACAAGCTCCTCCCGTGTAGTTCTGGGCTAATCCCTCACCTTTCTCATGATCATCGATACCCCCAAGGCGAGATCTTGCATGGAGCCCCAGACCGAGGGCGATTGATAGTCATTTTGTGTTTCTTCCATTTTCGAATAATCGCACCAACAGTTGTCTCCTTCTCACCAAGCTGCTTGCCGATGGTCTTGTAGCCCATCCAGCCTTTTGCAGGTCTACAATCTTGTCCCTGACGTCCTTAGACAGCTCTTTGGTCTTGGTGGAGAGGTTGGAATCTGATTGATTGATTGATTCTGTGGACAGGTGTCTTTTATACAGGTAAGGAGTTGAAATTAGGAGTAAAGCGAAAGGACTAATCTAACCAGTCTGTGGGAGCCAGAATTCTTGCTGGTTGGTAGGGGATCAAATACTTATTTCACACAATCAAATGCAAATCAATTTATATCTTTTATATAATGTGATTTTCTGGATTTAAAAAAAAATATTCTGTCTCTCACTGTTAAAATAAACCTACCATTAAAATTATAGACCGTTCATTTCTTTGTCAGTGGGTAAACTTACAAAATTGGCAAGGGATCAAATACGTATTTCCTTCACTGTATATACTTGTTTAAAACGTCCTCAAAAAACTAACCTTTTCCTTCCTGGTGTGACAGGTATGGTATGCAGCTGCCAACAATGATGTCTATCGATGTATTACTGCACCGATCTCTTGCGCAAACAATAATTGATCATACCATGTATTAATGCACATCTTGTAAGTCGCTCTGGATAAGAGCATCTGCTAAATGCTTAAAATGTAAAATGTAAGGTTATGGAGTAGCCAGCCAAAAGAAAAAAGCAGCCGGCCAGGGGGCGATTTGACCCTGATCATTTCTTTTGGTCATACAAACTATTTTGGTGGCCTCTGGTACATTCTAATGCCTTGAATCCATTCCAAATACATAGCTAAATGATTGAATGCTTGAACGAGTTTACCTATCAGATTGGTAACAAAAAGGTATTACATCTGTCTTGTAGGAGTGTAACGCACCCACATTGTCTGGTACTTTACGAGTGTACTTTACAACTGTACCAGACTTGGCCTGGTGGGGAGCCCCGATCAGGGGCGGCACTTGGCGGTCCGCCCCAGGGGGAGGAGGGAGGGTGAGCCGGCACAAGTTTGCTGAGAAGCACCTATGGGTGACTCCAGAACATGGGTGGGCGAATTACATCTCAAAGGAAGCAGAGTTCGCTGCCCGCAGAGAACTAGTTTGCCTTGTAGAGACGAGCTGCGAATGTCACGTTTTTCTCCCAATTTAGTAGCCAATTACACCCTCTATCTATTTCAATTTACCCTCCCCACACAGGTCTGCTGCAGTGAAGAGCAGTGAAAAGAAGGTGCCCCAGGCTCCTGGCCCTCACCATGGTGTGGCACCACACACAGCGCTTGCCCGTCAGGCCGTGGTAGCTCTTGATCTTCTTCTGACACCTGTCGCACTTGCCTGAGTCACAATTACCAGCGACCCAGTCATGAGCCGCTACCTGAAGCAAGAACACACCAACAGACAGGAGGGCAGCCATTAACATCACTACCACCAGTCTCCAAGACAAACAAAACATGTCATACCAGAAACCATAACTGGAAGCATCAGATTAACAAAATTGTAGAATCTTAACCCAGACAGTAACATTTCTTGCACAGCCTTTCTCCTTTACAGCCTCACCCCAGTGTCTTTTTTGGACTTGACGTAGGTGCGGGTGCAGGGAGAGGGATTCTTGTTGGCACAGCGTCCATGGACTGTGTACTTACAGCCTAAGAATTAAATATTGTTTAAATGTAAAAGTTCAAAAAAGTGTGCAGTTGGCATTTTTAAAAATCAAATGTCAGGGAGCAGCTATGAATTAAAGCGTAAATAGCTGTGAATGCATCAAAATGGCATTTTGCCTCCATTGTGCTTATGAAGGTTGCCCTCTGGTGACGGAGTGCAGTACTTACATGTGCAGCAGAGTCCTTGTTTACGCAATCCCAGCAGCATGCTTTGGCACACATTGCAATAGACCGGCTTGTTGAAATGCTTCATCCTCCAAAGGTGCTGGCCGTCTTTTTGGGTCATCTGAGGGACAGTGAAAAAGGGGGGTTGGGAGGGGGGGGGAGGCATTCTGCTAAAGCAAATGTAAAATACCTAAACATATCTCGTGATAATGCAACAGTATGCTGATGAGGGTTTCCGGTTTTCTCTGTACACTGTGGTTGGATTCGTGAATATGCTGAGTAATGATTATCCAGCCATACTGACCAAGGCACCTTTAATATCACCCCCAGCAAACATAGCTTTTTTTTTTGCGGTTCCTTCCCAGGTGGTGCTCTCGTTTGTGGCTGCACAAAAACCCACAGGAATCTTCACTCCTTTGTGCGCGAAATCTGGTGTCATAATTATAATCAGATATGGAGATCCATACGTCCACTGCACGTGTGTGCTTCATCCCGTGCCCTGACCTGATAAACCTGTGAACATACCTACGCGGCTCATTATGCCACTGTTTCTGCAGTTCTGCGAGATGGTGACTCTCTCTACATGTGCTATGAAAACTATTTAGCTATTTAAAAAACTGAAATACAATTGTGGGTTCTTGGTAGAGGTTAAATAGTTTTGACAAGCACACTCTTTGGACCGAGGACTTATATATATAAGTAATTAGGTATATTTTATGCTCAAAAAGTTCCAAACCTACAATACTAATACACTTGTTCAGAATCTTGTTAATACACTTGTTCAGAAACTTGTGAATTTTTTAAATAAATAATATTTATTTTCCAGAAAATATCTGGATCACAGTTATTGACCCTAACCCTAACTATTCTTTTAAATGTAATCCAACAGAAACAAATCTTCATAAATATACTACTTACTTGAAGTCTCTTTTGAAGAATTTTTTTTTGTCTAAAAACCCTGTTCCCTCTGCCAGTAAGCTACACCTTGGCCAATTGAACATTTGTGGTTTGAACTCAAAAAAGCAGTCCACAAACGTCAACCCAAGAATCTGAAGGAACTAGAAAAATTATGCATGGAGTAATGGTTGAGGATCCCCCCCCCCAAGAGGTTTCATAACCTTGTGCGATACTACAAAAGGCGACTACTTGCTGTTATAATGGCTAAGGGAGAAACCACAAAGTA
This sequence comes from Aldrovandia affinis, assembly GCA_029706075.1. Lineage (NCBI taxonomy): Eukaryota > Metazoa > Chordata > Actinopteri > Notacanthiformes > Halosauridae > Aldrovandia > Aldrovandia affinis. The sequence goes on from JAINUG010000168.1 coordinate 665,688, forward strand.
CTGATGACAGGGGTGTGAATATTTGTGTTTCTTGATTTTTCTGGGGGAAAAATTATAATTTGTGAACTGTTCAATTGTGGTTCGTGCCAATGCATTATTATTAAAGAATATCATTTCCGAAATTATTTGAGCATAAAATATACCTCATTACTTGTATAGTTTATTTTATACGATCTCTTTTGTTTATCTTTATCAAGGGTATGAATGCCTACTGTATGTTCCCAGAATAGATAAAATAAGTTATTCATGTATTTGTATGGCGGACATGGTTTCCACCGCAGTCTGGTTAAAATGACTCACTGTACCCCTATTCAATGTGAAACATACCCCTTCATCAGCACACAGCAGCTGTGTACATGCCAGGGCCAGCTTTGTTGGCTGCCTCCTCTACAGAGAAGGGCCTGAAATAGCAGTGTGGAGGGGAAGTCCCTGCTGTTGTTGTGGGGCTGCAGAAATAGCAGTGAGGGGAGGCTGCAACACTGTTATGGCGCTTTTCCACAGTACGGTACGGCACAGCACGGTAACCAATTCGTGCTCCACGTTTTGTCGCTTTTTCCACCACCAAGCGAACCATACCGAACCTAAGTACCCGTGATGAATTTAGCTACTGCTCTGTTTAGGTACTAGTGAGCCAAACAGGGACCTAAGGGTGGAGCTAGCAATACTGCAGACCATTGATTGGTCAAGCACAATCAAAACAGAATTGTCATGGTAAATCTCAGTCCGGCTCAGACACCATGTTTCTGGCGGTTTTTCATGTTTTTTCAGCTTCACTTAAATTATTATTTATTACTTCGAATTATATTTATTCTATATAATTTGAAAAGTATTATATAGAATTTGGCATTATTGTCAGGTTTGCGTGATTCTACGAGTTAAGTTTGCGTTACGAAAACTGAAATAAGCACGCTTTCTTTGAAAAGGTTTTCTTTTATAGTTGGGGAGGGCGTCGGTCTCGGCAACAGAGGAGTTGCAGGGTAGCTTTTGTTTTGCCACAGCCTGGCTGTGGAGGCGTTTGGAACGGTGCAACTTTCTGGGGGCAGGTTTGGTACTCTCGCAGAGTGTGAGACTGCGAGAGCATGTGAACTGTTGCCCGGAAGGTTGTTCCAAAGGCAATAATTGATCATTGGTATTAATCAGTGTTAACTGGAGTGAATGCCAAGTGAGTAATTCAGTTGATGGTTTGTGTCTGTGAGTGGATGTGGTGTATGTGAATTGTGTTGTGTTAATGGATTGTGATTATGTGTGTGAACAACGGAACGATGCAATTGCCCCAGGAGCCCCACCTGAGCAGGGCAGCAATTAAGCCTATTTAAGAGCAGGTAGGGCGACTGGGGAATCAGGGTAGTGTTAGTCTTGTCATTCATGTGTGTGTATTGTTAGGTGTGACATACTGTTGAGTGTTCGTGTGTGCAGAAGGGGGTTTCCATGTCGGAAGACGTGGAGTTTGTACTTATTTCCCTGGAAGGGGGTTTCCACGTCGGAGGACGTGAAGTCTGTGTGTTTGTTCAAAGTGACTGAGTAGAGTGCTTCCTGGGTGTGTGGTAAGAGAGAAAGAGGGCTCACACTGAACAGTGGGGAGTCTCTCACTCTCTGTGTCATTGTAGAGAGATCTCACTAAAGGTGTAGAGAGTATCTCGGGGCTGTCCTTCTCTTCGAAAGGACAAAGTATAGTATTGTCATTTTAATTGTTTTAACACAATTAGAATATACATTTTCATAGTACGTTTTCATTCATCACAAATAGATTTTTAGAATGATATAGGAATCGCTTCGATGTATTCAGATCCTTGAGTTAAACCCAGGCCTTTAAAACAAAAGGATATGAACTGGACAGTGTCAATGTGTAGGTGGAAATTGTACTGGAAAATGTAAATGTGATCTTGGTAAATTGCAATTTTAAGAGGACCAAGTCACTTCAGATAACTCCTCCTATCTAACTCATCCAATTTTTCACGGTTCTGTTGTGCGATGGAAAACGACACAGGGACTCGACCCATGAAGGGGATAGTTACGGGTACGGATGGTTACCATGCCATGCTGTGCCATACCATAGGGTGTGCTGGAAAAACAGCATTAATAACATGTGTCTATCACCGAACTCTGACTTTCATTCCCTTCTCTCCTTCGCTGTGAACAAGTTACATGAAGCATGGATGCTGAGAGATGGTGCCTCCGTCGGGCCAGAATGGCATTCATTTGTCTCCTCTGTTGCCCGTGAAACCCCTGCCATGTAACGTGAACCCTGGGTTTTAAAATACCCTTGTGTTTGCCCACCCAAGAAAGCCTGCGTTAGGAACAGCAACTGTGCCCAAGCTGTCCTGTACTGAAAAGCCACAGACTAAATGTCCAGTACATGTCTACTAAATTCTATAACATCAAGGTATGCAGAACACCATTTGAAGTAAAGGAGGTTGGTTGCCTAGCAGGCATATCCTCTGCCGCCCCCTCACATGGAAATAAGAGCACTACGGAGTGAGAGTTTGCACACGTTGAGGCAGAAGAGAGACATTTTCATCACCTACTTTATAATATACTCATCTTACTTCACAAGTTCTGGAACCTTGCATTGCTGAGCCAGAAAAGATTGATGAAGGCTTGTGTAAACCCATAGTCATTAGCACCGAGGCTGTCACATGCACGGTAATGCTTCCAGCGGTGTTAACTGCCAGTAATTCAAAGTCAAAGCAGCACTCTGGGCCCACCACCTCATGAATATTCATGAAGGTGAGGGAGTGAGGCAGAGAGAGAAAGATAGAGAGAGGGAGAGAGTTGAAACAAGAAAAAGAGAGGTGAAAGGGAGAAGGAGGGAGAAAAAGGAGCTGGGGGGGTAGGAGATGGAGGGAGAGAGAGATGGAGCAAGAAGAAAAATGACAGACATAAAGAGAGAGGAAGGGAGAGGTTTATAAAAGCGTAGGAGTACTGGGTCTCACCTTCAGACCCAGCAGCACCAGCAGGGGCACATTGTTCATCCCCCCTTCTATCCACTCCTCCAGGGACACCGTGCCGCTGCCATCAGAATCAATGGCTGTCATCATGTCCTTCAGCACCTGGCCAATGGCAGTGCACTGTCATCACTCTCGCCAGCCAATCACGGCACACCATCAGCATTCTCCCACCACACAGCTCCTTCTGACAGCCTTGGGGACCTTCAGGGTCTCACTCCTGGAGATCTAAGCTCACTTCTTTTACGTCAAACCAATTAAATTAACCATGGATTCATTTCAGCTAACCAACATAAAGTAATGTCTCCAACACAAAAAACAGTATAAAGAAAAAAAAAAAAATTATATAAATTATACCTTATAGATCTAAAATCTATGGAGACAGGGCTGGTGGTTTCTGCATTTTGTCTAGCAACTGCAGGAGTGCAGACCAATCCAGAACAGACCTGTAACGGTCTTCAACTGGCCATTCTAAAGGGAGGGTTTGTTCAGCAAATATGTCTCTTACCGGCCAGAGCTCAGTCACATCCCAGCCAAGATAATCTGCTGCGTGCATCATCTGGGTGATAATACGATCCACTTCCTAAGGAAACAAGGGATTAAAAACACACCAAGGACTCCAAAACTCTGCAGACACTGTATAATTAAAAAAGGGCCTATGGCCGTGACAATGTTTCACTGGGGGAAAAAATATGAATTGGTTGAAGCACATTTGCTGCATTTTGCTATCTTTTGAGAGCAAAAGGTGTCATGGAATATTGAGCTTTTCATCTAGGCAACAAGACAATATTCAAGAATTGAACAGGCAATATTCAACATTGCTGGCCTTAATGGCCTCCAGTGGTAAAACGTTGTTACTGTTGTTACCTTGGGGAGCTGCTTAGTCAATCAGTCAGTCAGCTCAGCGAGTGAGTCATTGAGTGATTCACTGAGAGGAGGACAGTTATAGTCATTTGCAGGACTGCTTCCTGCTCTCATAGACAGAGATGCCTACACAGCTATAGCCAAAAAACCTTCTGTCAGTTAACGGTAACTCATTTTTACAGTCGCATGGGTTGTACAGACTCAATGTTACCGCTGTTCTGTCATGCTGAAAATATTATGCACTATGTCTTGCCACTCTGTAAACCATGAAATTGCCATGAGTTTTACTTCCGACAATAAGTCATTCTCAACTTGTCTGCAACTTGCAACTTGCAAATTAACTCTAAGCAGTGTTCAACAATGTGTTAAATTATCTTACCGAACTATCCAGGACCCCATTGCCATCTTTGTCATACAGTTTGAAAGTGACTGAAATAGAAAAAAAAAGTTTAACATACACCTGTTTTGGCATTGGATATAATCCGCCCGTTTATTTTAAACAATGTCTCCTCTCCACATAACTCAAACGAGAGTAGACAAAAGGCTGTGCAAATGACATGGTAAAAAACACTGGTGAACTGAGACTAAGCATCCTCTTACTGACGCTAAGAGGTATGGGGACTCACACTCCAGCTTTTCACGAGGCTGTCCATCCTCAAGCAGTGAGAAGTAACATGACACGTCCTTCAGAAAGACTTCCCCTTAAAGAAAGAAGGACACGGGGGTGAAGCACTCTGCAAAGAACACATTCATCAACACTATTGACTAAACAGCTGCTGAGCAGAGAAAGGTGCTGAATAAGATGCACTGCACCCATCATATCAAGATCCATGTATTGATAAAAATATATATACAGTGCCCTCCAGAATTAATGTCTTTGCTTGAAGGTCAACAACTTTTTGTCTCATTTCATTTGTGTATTCTCTGATCTTCCCCATGTTGATGGATGACTAAGGGAGTTTGTCCTATGTGTCACCTCATATGTATACCCCAGTGAAACAGGAAGTCATGGATGACAACTTAAATATATATAAATGGGAATATACTTAGTTTAGATTTTGTTCATAAGAATTTCTAAGGGTGCCAATAACTGTGACATAATTTGAGAAAAACATTTTGATAAGAACTTTTTTTCTTAATAATTTTACTTCAATTAAAGGTTTTCATAGCCCTTTTTGCTCATCTTTACCATGGGTGCCAATAATTCTGGAGGGCACTGTATATTATTTTTGTTTATAATCGGGGGTGGGGGCTCACGTTCGGTGGTAGGCCCAGTTCCATCTGGTCCCGCATGCTCAGAGTTCTGGAATGAGTGGAAGAGGCGCTGGCAGAGGTCTGCTGGGAAATCCTCCACCTCCAGGAATGCCTTGAGAAACAGCCGGAACCCGTTCTCATTGATGCACTGCCAGGGAGGAATAAGATGGAAAAATAAAGAATGAGGGAGATGCTGATGAATAGCAAGGTCACCCAATCCTGCTCTATGAGGGGCTACTCAACAGAAGCAAGATTTATGAGCCACACGACAGCCCATCCTTCACACGACACTGCCAGGGCCCGCATATAGCTCAAAGCTAGTAATTTAGCAACGTACACAATTCCTCAGCAAGGCTAAATTCACAAGTATTTCATAGACACATTAAGGGGTGATATGAGAGAATAACATTACATTTACATTTTAGGCATTCAGCAGACACTCTTATCCAGAGCGACTTACAGAAAGTGCATTTAAACATGGTAAGATGAATCATGGTTAGTGCAAGAGATCAGTGTAGTAACACTGCAATAGACATTGTTGGCACCTGCACATCGTACCTAAAGAATACATTAACCCATTAAGACCTGGAGTACGTTTAAAGAATCGATTTTGCATTAATGAAATTGATTCGCTGAAATGTTTGGGGGAAATGAAGTGCACGTTTGTCGGCTTTTTTTTTTTTGAAATTTTTTCCAGAAAACCCTCAGGTTTTAAGAGGTTGTGTAGAATAATTGCTTAGGTTTTAATAGGCGTTTTTAGCAGGCATTTTAGGTCTGAATGGGTTAAGTTGGAAAAAGTGTTTACAAAGAAGGTTTTTAGGCCTGTTGAATTTCTGTGTGTTTGGTACATAGAACTAAATGGTTCTATGGCTATTTTAAAAGCATCTTCTGAGCTTTTCCATAGACCTTAGGCTTTGGCTGACTGTTCTTCAGCCTCATGTATTTGCAGCCATTATTTCCCTTTGTGGTGAATGCTCAAAATGAAACCACTTGCCAGATGCCTCAGTGTTGATACTGGTCAAAGTCTTCTGTCTGTGACACCTTAGATCATGTGATAGATTATTCAGCACAAACGCCAATGGAAAGGTGTGTTTGCAATACATGGCTTAGAGGATATGTGGCTTAATGGACCTTTCTGCCAAAAATCCACAATTCCATGATGTATACTTACTATAGGTCTTGTCGATCCATCTGCATGGCACTGATACTATTGCGCTTATGTCTGTTTCCATATGAGTAGTGAGCATCCAAATGCCAAATAGGAGTCAATTGTCAATTAATTCAAAATTCAAACTACACACCAAAATCACCCCAGACTGTAATTTGTGTCTTTTAGCCATTGTAAGCCATACAATGGCTGCAAGGGAAAAAATCCACTTTCGAATGTGCACAAACACATTTTCTTCTCTTCCCCACATAATCCTGCATAGCTTTGCCTGCTAATATTTAAAATATTTTAAGTGAATTGTTGCTGTTCATAAGCATGATTAAGACTGGGCATCTGGACCAAAAAGCCATTTCTTCTGTCTGAGCTTTCCACTACAGCCAGTCCTGCCTTTGTTTAACCTCTGCTTCCTGAGTTTCAGAGAGAACTGTGTAGCTCCACAACCTGAAATGGGTTGATATAAAAACATTGTCCTATATGTAATACCTTACAGGGGAACACTCCCAGATTTCTAGAATTGTGTATGTTTTTCCTTACCTCATAAATCATGCTTATGATATCGGCCATCTTTAAATTTCAATAAAGTGATGTGTGAAATGCAAGCCCTGTGCTTCAGGGATTTCTGATGCATGCTGTTGCAACTTACTCTGCTTACAACAGTAGGCCATCAATATGTCAATTTAGTTTTTATTAGATTGTATTACAATCTGAGAATAGCACATACAATCACAGGGAGCAGGCAGGACTTCCTGCGCTGAACCTATTCCCAGGTGGGGCACTGCTGTTGTACCCTTGAGCAAGGCACTTAATAAGAATTGCTTCAGTAAAATATCCAGCTGTATAAATGGATTGTATGTAAAGAAGTGTAAACTGTGTAAGTCGCTCTGGATAAGAGCATCTGCTGCTAAATGCTTAAAATGTCAATGTAATGAACTACACAAGCAGTGCTTGGATAGAAATCTCAGTTCTGGATACTGGAGTAGCTATGAGACAAGCACAAAAATCTAACCATGATTTATGAGTTAAGGAAAAACATACCAAATTCTAGAAATCTGGAAGCGTTCTCCTTTACGTCCAGTGCGTTCATAATTGTTTTTTACATTTTTCATTTTTTAACCATGATTATTTATTTTCTGCCAATTTGACCCAATTCCATTCATAGGACTATCTCATTGCTGCAACCTCCTCAATCATTTTGCCCTCCTCCGAAGTGCGTTGAGTCAGCCGCCACTTCTTTTCACTATGCAGTCCACTGGCTGAGCTGTGGAATTACTGCTTCAGAGCAGTACACGTGTATTGATACCAGACCTTAGGGCACGTTACTATACTGGGACCCAGTGCCTTAACAGGATGAGCCACTCAGCAGCCCAGTAAAGTTCCTCAGTGTAGGGGTGGCTTAACTGGGGCATGCAGCACTTACCTCTCCATGTCTGTGCTTAGCCAGCTGACCATCTGCATCAAACTCCTTCATCACGTCCTTCACCTTTAGCCTGCAGTCTGTGTGGAAGCAAACACCAGAGTTCTAGCGCTTGAGCAAATTCCCTGCAAATACTGTGAAATTCCTCACTGGCAGCAACATCCATTCAGCATTCACCTCAAAAATGCAAACAAATAAGACTCACTCTCTCTCTCTCTCACTCACACACTCACACACACAAATGACAAAACAGTCAGTGGGGGGGAAAAACTGGAGAAAAACTAAAGACAAGGCACATCAAAAACAACAGCCAAAAGAACAAGACTGACAAATACAGGTAACTGCCAAAATAAAAGAAACACAAGTAAATTAAGGGTTCCAGTGGCTCTGTTATGGTGCAGGGTGCATTTTCTTAGCCATTCTGAGTGACCACCTTCACCCTATGGTGAAGCATTTCTGTCATTCGGCCTCTTCCAGGATGACAATGACCCAATCCACAGGGCACGAGTGGTCACTAAATGGCTTGATGAGCATGAAAATGTAAAGACATTCTGAGACATTATGAGACATTCTGGAGTGGAGCTTGAGACAGCATTTTCCACCACCAAAAGAAACGCCAAATGATGATGGAAGAATGGTGTTGTATCCCTTCAGTAAAGTTCCAGACATGTGTAGAATCTGAGCCAAGGCACGCTGAAGCAGTTCTGGCAGCTCGTGGCACCACAGCGTCCTATTAAGACATTTTATGTTGGTGTTTTTGGCAGTTAGTCTGTTTGGAAAACATTGTCAGTGTAGGCAGTACATTATGTGTAGGGTGTGGAGGAACACAATATATGTAATCCATCTCTCCAACATGTTCTTACACAAATGGGAGGGGGGGTTGTGGATCGCTGCTGCACTCACAGTCGATGTACTGCTGGAGCTGGATGAAGTCAATAGGACTAAGCTCCTTCACCTCCGTGTCAGTGGAGAGGGACATGCTGCCCAGGCCAGGGGACACCACCTGAGGAGGTATGGGGGGGATTACACCCAGTGCATTGAGTCTTGCTCGTGAACCATTCACCCTGGAACAGTGACACTGACCCCAGGGGGGAAAGAATTAGAAATGTAGACATGTTCTGTCAACAGGGACTTTGCCCAAGAGGTGCGTTACATGCATCACACCTTCCACACAGACCCACCCCACAAAAAAATGATTAATTCCCAGGGGCCATATCACAACATCTACATGCAGGTACAAGAGAAAGCTGAAAGTTGAGAACCCTTGTGAGAGCAAGTGAGTGAGAGAGTGAATGAGGAAAAGAGAGAAAGACAGAGGTCAGAGCCAATAAATGCTACACTATGAGGATGTCAGGAATGGGTTTTTGTCAAGGAATAAAACGTTATGAATACATTTGGACCCAGAATATATTGAAAATAATATTTCCATATTCTAAATGTAATGCTCGACTTTCTTTAAAAGCCATAATTTTATAGTAATCTTATCAATTCTTATATACGTATATATATATGTAGCAAGGGTAAAGATCATTGCAAATGTGTTTATTTCTTTGCTTGCTGCTTTGCTTGTTTGTGTTTGACTTTTCATCTGATAACACTAAGTTCATACTGTAAGACAGTTTACAACCCACCAACACCCACAAGAACAATATGAGTGGTGCTGCAAAGATGACGCCAATAAATGCTCATTGAAATAACTTTGGCCTGGGGCTGTTTTCAAACTGGTGGAGGTCACAATTTGAGGAAGTTTCCTGACAACAAAATAGCTTTCTAACCCATACAGAGTAGGATTTCTGTTTGTGAAAGATCATATGAGGATTGTGGGCTTTTATATATATATATATATATATATAATTTTTCCCCCCTAGAAAATATGAGTCATTTCCAGGATGGCCCAGGGCGTTTCTTGAGTTCAAAGTTGTTTTATGTGCTTCAATCTCACAAACAAAGATGACATATAAAAACTAGATATAGAGTTCCAAACTATACAGCCCTTTTTGTAGCTCATATTCCTATGATCCATAACAGTCAAATACATTTAGGCCTATGCTGTGTGGTGCTGCCACTTAAACAGTCAAGCATTTCACATTCCGTTCACTGTGCCTCACTACAACGCTTTCCCCTATAGAGGTGGTGAGACATGAAAACACCTCAGCCATATAACATAACAGCATTCGAAAGGAAGCAGGCAAGCTAGCAGGCTTCAAACAGATCCCAGAATAAAAAGATTATTCATTTTAACCCCTTCATGTTAAGGCCTAAAATGGCTATTTTTCACTACTACTACACCAAGCCCATATCTCCAAAAATACACCTTGCACAGACATGGTTGAGGGCTTAATGTGAAGTAGACAGTTGAGGAATCAAGTATCAACATCTACAAATGTGTCACCTATAAGACGCATGGTGCACTTTATAAGTACAAAAAAGAACAAAATGATTTACACCCAACTAATATGATGATTTTTCCCTGTAAAGCCATAGCAGATTCCAGATAAATAATTGTTGTATGTGCTACCCCAAAGGGTTGTACACCTCCCAAAACCTGGATGCAAGCATCTAAAAGCAATCAAATTCTGCAGCATTGTTTCTAAAAATAGGACCCAAGTGTCCTTTGGTGTTCTAAAACCTTTTCCAAAGTGGTCAATCACATTATCTGTGACCCAGACAGGATTTTAAAAGGCACAGCTGAGGATTTAACTGCTCGATCCAGGATAGGCAAAATACACATATTTGAAAAGCAGTATGCTTCGTAATCTCTGGATAGAGCCATCATTGCACTTCTCTTCAATGTGTGGGAGGTCTTCCAGCAATCATCGGTTTGTGCCAACTGCTCGGAGCCATCCGGAGATACAATATGTACAAGAGTGTCCAGTTGTATAGGCTAAGCCAGTATAAAGCCAGCAGGGATCAAATCAAATCAAATCAAATCAAATTTATTTGTATAGCGCTTTTCACAATAGAATTGTCACAAAACGCTTAACAGAGGGGGAACCCAGGCCTAGACCCCCCCAAAAGCAAGCCTAAAGGATCACACATGGTAGCACAGTGAAAACCTCGCACTCCTTCCAAGTGACACTAGAACCCTTGTTCAGGCTGTACTAACAAACGGTCATTTTGACCTCACTTAATTCCCTCCAAAGGTTAGCACCGTTGCTAAGCTACATTGTTTACATAGCCAAGCCAATTTTTACACATTCTTGGTGAAAGAAAAGCAGGTGCAAAGACCGAGTTGTACATGTGGTGCCCGCCATCCGATTATATAAAACTGAAAGAAGCGTGGTTCTGTGTGGCTCAGTAGGTAGAGCACGGCGTTGACAACGCTTAAGTTGTGGGTTCAATCCCCACCGGGACCACATGTACTGAAAAATGTATGCATTCATTTACATTTACATTTTAAGCATTTAGCAGACGATCTTCTCCAGAGCGACTTACAAGATGTGCATAAATACATGGTAGGAACAATCATAGTTCGCGCAAGAGTTCAGTGCAGTAATACAGCGATAGGCATCATTGCAGGCAGCTGCGTACCATACCTGTAACACTGGGAAGGAAAAGGTTAGCAATTTTATTATTTATTTTTTTAAATAAATTTTTTGTTTCAGATTTTTCTCCCATTTTCTCCCAATTTGGTAGCCAATTAGACCTGCTATTTTATGTAAATCCCCCCTAGTAATGTGAGTTCGCTGCCGTAGTCCTGCGACCGGAAGTGACGAAGGCGAAGTAACACCTCCTCCGAGACGGCACTCGCCAAGCCGTCAACCGTAACCCGGTACTACAGGGCCACTCTTATGCGCAGCGAACGTCATGTCGGCTTCCCTCCCCTCTCCCTGGGGCGGACAGCCAATCGCCGCCCCTGGTGGCACTCCCGGCCAGAGCCGACTCTCGCGAGACGGGGAATTGAACCCCGGTCTCCGTGCCCAGTGTCGGACGTTGTAACCACTGGACCACGCGATCCATTTTTTTATTAAATGGAGTAAGCAGGGGTATATAGTGTTGAACAAGTAGGCAGTGGTGATGACAATTAGCTAGATGTACAGAATTCAGTGGTAGTGGAGTCTGAAAAGGTGGGTTTTGAGTCTCTGACCGATTGCGGAAGGTCGTTCCACCAGCAAGGGGTCAGGACAGAGAAGAGGCGAGACCGCGAGGAGCGGCTGCCGGGCGCCCAGAGGGATGGGACAGTCAGTTTGCCAGAGGAGGCGGAGGGGTCTTGCTGGTGTGTAGGGAGTGATGATTGACTGAAGGTATGGGGGAGCAGTACCTCTAGCCGCTTGAAAAGCAAGCACCAGTGATTTAAATCTGATGCGTGCTGTGATGGGGAGCCAGTGCAGAGAAGAGAGTAGAGGGGTGACGTGGGTGAACTTCGGCTGGATGAACACCAGACGAGCGGCAACATTCTGGACTAGTTGCAGTGGCTTGATGGCACAGGCCGGTGGGCCTGCCAGCAAGGAATTGCAGTAGTCCAGATGTGAGATCACCAGGGCCTGGACCAGGAGTTGTGTAGCCTCTTGGGTGAGGAACAGTCGGATCCTCCGGATGTTGTGGAGGGAGAATCGGCAGGTCTGAGTGATCGCTGCAATGTGGCCCGAGAAGCATAGCTGGTTGTCCAGGGTCACTCCAAGACTCCTGGCAGACTGGGACGGAGACACTATGGAGCCTTCCACGGTGATTGATGTATCAGTCATCGGGGAGCCCTTTGCCGGGAGGAAGAGCAGCTCTGTCTTCCCCAGGTTCAGCTTCAGGTGGTGGGTGGACATCCATGCGGAGATGTCAGCCAGGCATGCAGAGATCCGTGCCAGGACCTCTGCGTGCATTGACTACTGTAAATCGCTTTAGATAAAAGCGTCTGCTAAATGGCATATATTACATATTACATATATTCAGCTGATAGAATCTTGAAGGGGAAACCCATATGCTATGTGATAACTGAGATTGTTCAGAAGTACACTCAGATTAAATGAGCTTCTTTATCACATTTCCCACTATAAAATGACTCTTCTCTTGTTGTTGTGAGCATATCATTTTTAGCATATATAAGAAACATGACATCTGGTCTGAGAATACACAGATAAGGTTTGTGTTTGTGCCCCAATGTCGGGTGAGCCGGGAGATAGTGCCCCTGGCCCTATGTCTCATCCTCCAGTTTGAATGAATGCAAATGTACCTGTTAAAACTGTATAAAACCACAGTACGCACTATTGTTTGTTTAACATTTTTGTAAAATGCTTATGTTCCCCTGGCCGGATGTGTAAACTGTCCTGTCTTCTGTTACGAACATTGGGTCTGTCTCTTCATCAATACGGAGATCCTTTAACTTCAATTTGGATTTTGAATTTACCAGAATTATAGAATAGTACTATCTGTTATTTTGGCTACAGAGAGGGATCCTGTAATTGGGTTGCAGTGTATAAACCCGCTATTACACCTAAACATGCACATTTGTGAGTAAAGTGGTGCAAAGTATACATGCAGTGGTGTACTGAGCAATGGAAAAAAAAAAAAAAAGTCATATGTTCAGATGAGTCCTCCTTCACCCTGCTCTCAACAAGAGGACGAGTGCATGTGTGGCACACGCCAAAAGAAACAGACAGGTCCAAGTGCTTGTTTCCCACGTTGAAGGGTTTGGGCGGCTGTTCCTGACATGGTTTAGGGTCCACTCAACCCCTTAGGAGGGCAAGGTAAATGCCAATAAATACAAAGCCATTCTGAGTGATCAAATTCATCCTATGGTGAAGCATTTCTCTCCTGATAGTGGGATCCCGGAGTGGTCTCTTCCAGGATGACAAGGATGCCCCCATCCAGGGCACAAGTGGTCACTGAATGGTTTGATGAGCATGAAAATTATTTAAACCATATGCCATGGCCATCTCCGTCACCAGATCTCAACCCTATTGAACACTTTCTGGGAGATTCTGGAGCTATGATCGGCTGTATATAATCTGACCCCATAACTGGGGTCGGCCAGGTATTCATGATGCCAGGGCTTTTATTTGCGGAATAAATCATATTCTTAGGCCGGGCTCAACGCTGCAATGATCTCCATCACTTAGGAGAACAAGAACGCCTGTTTCTGTCCAAATTCGCCTGACCTGAACCCCATAGAGAATCTATGGGGTATTGTCAAGAGGAAGATGAGAGACACCAGACCCAACAATGCAGACAAGCTGAAGGGCGCTATCAAAGCAACCTGGGCTTCCATAACACCTCAGCAGTGCCACAGGCTGATCGCCTCCATGCCACGCCGCATTGATGCAGTAATTCATGCAAAAGGAGCCCCGACCAAGTATTGAGTGCATATACATGAACATACTTTTCAGAAGGCCAACATTTCTGTATTAAAAATCTTTTTTTTTATTGGTCTGATGTAATATTCTAATTTTCTGAGATACTGAATTTGGGGTAAAAATAAAGGCTTGAAATATTTCACTTTGTGTGTAATGAATCTATATAATATATGAGTTTCACTTTTTGAATTGAATTACTGAAATAAATTAACTTTTCCACCATATTCTAATTTATTGAGATGCACCTGTAAGTAGTTTAAAATATGCTACTTACTTAAGTAGTATATTTCTAAAGATTTGTTTTTGTTGGATTCAATTTAAAAGAATAGTTAGGGGTGTGAATAATTCCAGATATTTTCAGGGAAAAAATATTATTTATAAAATAAATTATGTTTTTCTGAACAATTGTATTAGTAATGTAGGTTTGGAATTTTCTGAATTTTTTGGAGCATAAAATATACCTCATTACTTATATAGTTAATTTTACACAATTTATTTTGTTCATTTTTATCAAGTGTGTGAATAAAAACGCAGCCTAGCATACGTCATTACATTGGAGTACAATTGTTGCACAGCTGGCACAGAGGGGTTTCTGGTGTGTCGCACTGTAACAAATTTTACAAACCTAGTGTTTTAGTAGGATAAGCCAACCGCCAGCCCATACATGGGCTAACTCTGGACTGACTCACTTCTCTCCCATTCTCCAGACCTGGCAGGCAATGCACAAGCCATCCATGTCAAAACTGTGTAGTTCCTCATAAACACAGCCATATGCCAAAGAGATAAGACAGCCAATCCTAGCCCCACCTCCACCTTTTGATTTCTTGCTTACCTTGCACAAGCGCTCAATTGTCCTATGCTGGTTTAGCCCCTTACTTTTTTGTTCTACATTATATTTCATATAACAAATTATTGAAATAACAAGACAGACAGACTTCAGTATTACTTTTTTCATTTTAATATATTTGCCCACCCGATTACCTGGTACTTCAGCTATTGCCAAGCCGAGATGAAAAATGTAAATGATTTTCAACATAAAATTAATTATTAAAATGAATGAATTTTAATACATTTAAATGTAATACATTTTAATACATTCGCTCACACCCTCATCTCTGCCTCTCCCATTCTCCCCAGCTTTTATCAACCCCCATAGTCTTCCTTCCCAGTAAATCAGGCAGCTGTCAGCATTCTAACGGCTCCATTTCTCTGGCTGGTCAGTGCATCACTTCACTGACACCAGGGGTTCACGCTGGACTCAGTGTTCCCCAAAAAATGGAGCCTGAGGACAAAGGTCTAGGACGGGGGTCGGCAACCTTCTGTCAGAAGGCAATTCTCGCTCGGGAGCACAAATGGAGCGATATTGAAAACCTCCCCAAACCCGACAAACTTGTGTTTGAAACATGGAATGCCATTCCCGACACTTATATGAACATGAAGAAGTATGCATTTGGAGTCCTGTCCATCTTTGGATCCACAACCTGCTCGCAGAAGTATTTCTCAAGCATGAACTACATAAAATCCAAATATCGCTCGCGCCTCACAGATGACAGCCTGCAGTCCTGTGTTAAGATCAAAGTCACGTCTTACAGTCCTGATATAGAGAAGCTCTGCAGTGATGTTCAGAAACAGAAATCACATTAAACACTATCATTTAATAGGCCATTATTTTGCAAAAAAGTAATATTTATTTTAGAACCTGAGCTGATGTAGTTGTGTTTTATGTTCAGGCTTGATGGCTGATTGCTGTACGTGGCTGAGGAAAAAACAAAAGAGGATGACAACACACTGAAATGGACTTAAGTCATAATTAAATACAAACTGGCCTATTTTTATGTTTACTCTTTTTAAAGGTATTAGGCTGCAGCTATACGTTTTATTTATTTCAAAGTGGGCTACTTTTTATTTTATAAATTTTCCACAAATAAGGGAAGGACTCAAATAGACCTGCATGGTTCTGTGTTTTATTTCAAAGTAGGTCTACACATGTCAGTGGGTCTCCTCTTCATAAGAGTTTGAGGTTTTCCTTTGTTATAACAGGTAAAAACAGCAAAATGTCAACAGTTTCTTTTTGTTGTTCTATAATTTCACAAATGCAACAAACTCTAGTTCTTTTACAGTGGGTGACAAACACACATATTTATACATACACATTTTATTTCCTATTTTAGGTCCTTTAATATGTTTTTTAGTATTTTTAGTGATTTTTCCATGATATTATGGACCAAAAAATTGGAATTAATTAGTATCTTGTATGACCTCCTTTTGCCTTAAAAACTTGATAATTTCTGTCAAACATACTAGAAATAGGCTTTTGAATAAATTCCAATCCCTCTGTATATATAGTAGAACTATAAAACTTTATACACTGTGTTATCTTCATTTTAAGGGTCAAATAGGTTTTACGGCTCCAGATGAATTTTATGTAGTGGGAGAGGGGCCAAAAATGGCTCTTTTGATAGTAAAGGTTGCCGACCCCTGGTCTAGGAGGAACTCTGCCACACTGAAACACACCATATGTAGTGGTTAATGGGAGAGTCGAGCCAGTTGGCTCAGCTAATAAGCCATTTAATGACAAGGCAGTTCTGTGCAAATACTCAAAGCCTGCAAGGTAACTAAACCGGGTACTGTCACTAGCAGAGCTATATTTAGATATGAGTGTTCATGTAGTAGCGCTTGTTTTGTCAAGGAAATTTGGTCTTTGCATCAATGAACTGCAAAAACTTATTTTTTTGGCCTGTGGTTGGAAAAACATTGTTCGCTTTTAGTTTTTTATGGTTCTTAACCTTTGAGTTCTAACTGCTGGTCTATGTTGAAGTGAGATTACATCAGGCTGGTAAGGAGAGGAAGGAGGAGGTGCTCATTATGGAAAGTGTTTCCCCATCAGCTGAGTTCCCTCACAGCGTTGCCAGGGGTGACTGACAGGAGGGCAGGGGCAGCCAAATGGTATGGGTCTTCCCCTGACCCCTTCGGAAAGAAGCCAGGCTCTGGTACACACTCCTGCTACAGACGCTGCCATGATTCATCTCAGGAACGAGGGAAGATTCCCTTAATTAACAGGCTCATTTGTCTGGTTTTAGTCCCCGGGGCCCCAAACTGTGTGCATGTGTGTGTGTGTGTGAGTGTGTGGGTTCACAGTGTACACCGTGAGGGGAGCTACACACAAGGATCGGATTGGATCCCCCCTCCCCATCTATCCAGGATCTAAACACTAACAGTACCAAATCAATCTCCCAAATTGTATCACTCTATTCATGAAACGGCTCAGTCTTCATGTTCATGTTCACACTGATGAGCCAGTACTGGTTGTGACTCTGTAAAAATAAAAACTGCAGACAGACTGAAAGTTCAGCCGGAAACAAAATAGTGCATCACCACGGAGACCCACAGACACCTGCAGACAAGTGAATCATTACAGCATGCGGTCAGGGAGTGGGCTTGAGGCTTGCATTCCTTTCAGAACAAGATGCCGGATATTCACAAGCCACACGGTGTGAGCGTCTAGTCTACGCAAACGGCTACCCAGTGGAAGATTGCAGCAGAGTGTGAGGGAGTTCAGTGCAAACTTCAAAACCACAGACAGGTTTGTACTTGCACGGGTGCACCCTTTCCCTGCAGTCTCTCTCTCTCTCTCTCTCTCGCTCTCTCAACAGCAGCACACATCTGGAAAGCCTTTTGTTCAATGGTACATGCCTCCCATGTGGAAGGGATTCACTCTCCTCAAATAAAGTAAGAGTAAAGAACGTAAAGAAGTAAAGAAAGAGAGAAAAACCTTCAAACATGTTATTTTAAGCCTTGGCCTCCATTCTGCATGCATCTTTGTGGAGAGAGCTGAACACATATGCCCGTGTGCACACGAACAACAGTATTTTACGAAATGCGTTAGGTGTGGGAACTTTCTGAATGTTGTTGACACTGCCTGTAGTTTCCCACAGTTTACTCTGGCCATAATAATCTTGTCTAAAATCATTAATTTTGTCACTGAAGTGGACAAT
Organism: Aldrovandia affinis; assembly: GCA_029706075.1. Classification (NCBI taxonomy): domain Eukaryota; kingdom Metazoa; phylum Chordata; class Actinopteri; order Notacanthiformes; family Halosauridae; genus Aldrovandia; species Aldrovandia affinis. The sequence goes on from JAINUG010000168.1 coordinate 683,612, forward strand.
GTTCATTTCAGTGTTGAATGAATGGGGGGATGAACTTGAGTTTGCTCAGACCAGGGTTTGGAGAGAGGGAATATTACCATCACACAGCTGACTGAACCCTTTCAGATCCTGTCAGTGTGCATTGTACTTGGCAGTGCTAAGTCAGGTCCAACCAGAGCTTGCCAATTTTAGCAATGTTCGCTTGGCTTGCTGGCAGATATAATGCACATGAAGCACTTAGAGCAGCAGAAAAGAGCCACATCACAGAGACACAACTGGCTGAAGATGAGAATGAAACAAGCACTAACAATATGACTGAAGAGGAAATACAGGCCACAGAGCAATATATTTGATGCCGACTCAATGCGGAAAAACTAAAAACGCACAGGCCAAGCCCAACACCCTCTTACCAATGTCACAAGCACAAAACACCACTGGGGGGGCTTAACAGGTACCCAAATTCATGTTGAGAAGGCCATGGTCACAATATAAATCTTGAACTTGCACCAGCACTTGGTAAATAGTGAAAAGGTTAGCCTCCAAATTAGACTGTGCAGTAGTATGGACTGACTGACATTAATTTGACCTTTGAGGACAGACTATGAAACAAGAGAGGCAGACAGATGGAGCAGGGGTCTGTGGAGAGGTCTCTATCTGCCAAAATGTCAGACATTAAAGGTCTAACGAAAACTGTTTTACATCTCAATGCAATTATTTTTAAAAAGGCAAAGTGGAGAGTACATCCCACTAAGAGGCTAGGGAGCAGTCCTTTCTTGAAAAAAAGTGTCTTGGCTTATTGGCATATTGTGGGGTAAAAAACAACAAACATTGCTCAAACACAGATGAAAAGATGCAAACAAAACCAAACAGAAGATCGCACACTCTCCCAGAATCCCCAGTGGATGGTTCATAGAAAGGGGGCAGGTTAAATTCTCTCAGGCCTGTGCTGCAACATTGGCTCTTGCAGCACCCCACCAGGAACTGGATGCAGTGACATATGATAGATGGTAGTTTCAGAGTAAAAACAACAACAAACAAACAAAAAAGTCTTACTTTGCTATCTACAACACTTGCCTGTTAGTGTCCCGTGACTGGCTTCTCAAACCATTGCAACACTTATATGCAAAGGGTGGGGAGAGCAACCCTGGCGAATGTCTTCAAAATATTCCATTCCAGAGTTATTCAATTCCATTGTATGATATACATTTTTTGTCATTTTAGCCATGTGAATAGTCATTTTAAATACTAGTGTACACAGCTCAGTCAAGGCCCAGTTATGTAAGGCACCGATGGAGTGATTGAATCTGTGTAAATTAATCCTCCAGTGCAGTCAAACATGCGCCACAAAAATAACACTGAAGTGCTCCTGCGCGGAGTAATATCATTGGTCAACTGAATGATCACGAGAAGGTGCTTATAGTGTCGTGAAAACGGCTGATTGGGTTCAGCCTGTAAAGTAAACACGATTCAAAGGGTCCGGCACCTGTGAGATGTCAATTTGGTTATACCGTATCAGCATTGCATTTCTCCCAACGTGAAGACTCTTCAAAGTCGTTGAATGGTCAATATTTATTTTTGCACTGCATGCCTCTGCGTCTAATGTTTTAGTAAAGTAGTAAAATAAAGCAGAAGTAAACTTTGGTATTATTTTGTGTTCCACTTTACTTCAAAATCGAACGTAACCTACGCGAATAGTTTCTCTAGATATCACGCTAGCGAACTGAATTCGCCAATAACATTCTTAACACTAGACATCAGACAATTAACATTTTCATCAATCAATACACTTCAAAGGAAAAGAGAAGGAAAACGAGAGCATCGAGAGAAAAGGGCGAGAGCTTCCTCGTGTCGGTACAATCAGAGAGCGTGCCCAGTCCCTGAAGATTTAGCAATCTAGAGCTAAACTGGCACTTAAGCGCCTCATAAACTTGAAACCGATGCAACCCGCTGACAGTGGACATGGTGTATACAGCCCCCCCTCCGATTAATTTCACTGCAAAACCACACGGTAAAACGAAACGGGGGAGTGAGTTGCGTTGATAAGCGGCAATTACCTTGATTTCCCGATAAGTGTCGTCTGCTGCCCTTTGTTTGTGGTGTTGCAGTGGTAAGTTAAATAGTCTTTAATCGGGCGAAAACATAAGAACTTTAAAAAATGCTGAAAACAAATGCGGGTTGTTGTCACCGACTCTGCGCACAGAAAGGAACTGCTGCTGTTGGACTACAGCCCGAATGGAGAAAAAACGGACTACCACACGCCCAAATCAGAGGATGGCCCTCCCTAACTGAGAAGCGCCGCCTCTCAAAAACTATTCTTGTATTAAAATAGCGACGACAAAAAAAACTTATAACGTAAGAGGACTAATTGGCTTATTTATATGTTGATTACTTTCCCCCGATAGTATTGCAATTAGAACAACAATCCTCCGATTTCGTTTGCGATAGCATTAGGCTACTAGCTGAATGTTGTAATGTTGACATGTAGGCTATAATTATTTTAAATTACAGAGGTTTAGTCTTAAAACAAATGTGACGTTATTTTACAGGAGATTTGCAAGCAGACTCAGACGCCAGTTAGTCAGCTAATGTGACTTAGCTGCGTAAACACAGTTTTATTAAAACATTGTTGTATACAGATCCGTATGCACATAGGCGTAGTCTGCGTGGGGGAGACCATTCACTCCGAAGAAAACGAGAAATCTGTGCGCATAGACCTATTAGGTATGTTATTTTCTAGCTGAAGCAATTGGTTTTCGTGTCACAAAATAAAGACTTGGAATCAATTAACCATCACACCGTACATTCCTACATTCCTCCCGAGTTGAACTGTTTTTTGATTCTTAACAAACTAGCCTCCTTTATAGCCTACACTGTCATACTTTTAATGACACACTAATTCAGCGATAGTCTAGATAAAGTATATGCTGTCTTCGGTTTTCTTATCATCGTGTTGCCGAATTCGATTTAAGGAAATAGCGACTCATTCCAGTCTGAAGGTCACGTTAATTTGAAAGCGACCGAGGTGTTGAACTACTGGCGTTGTGATGCCAAATCACGTCCATCGGCCAAAATGTGTCCATGGTGATGTAATCGGAATTTTTATGATGTCATCGGAATTTTGGACTGCAGTTGCTATGCCAACATGACGTGCTCGCATTCCCGAGTGAGAAAATGGCGTCCACTGCCAAAATGTGTCCACATGGTGATGTAATCGGAATGTTGGACTGTGTGATGACCAAAATGGGTCCAGGGTGATGTAATCGGATTTTTTCCACGGCCAAAATGGGTCCAGGGTGATGTAATCCGAATTTTGGGAAAAAACGCAAAACGCGAAAGAATGTGTCCAGGGTCAGCTGCACAGTTGAGTTAGCTGCCTTGCTACGAACATAATATATGAATTATAATATAGAATTATAGGCTATTATAATGATATAGGCAGCTAGCTACGGACATAATTGTATCCTTTGTCTGTTTAGCGCACAGTTAAGTTCGCTGCCTTGCTACGAATATAATATATGAATTATAATATAGAATTATAGGCTATTTTAATGATATAGGCAGCTAGCTACGGACATAATTGTATCCTTTGTCTGTTTAGCTGCACAGTTAAGTTCGCTGCCTTGCTACGAATATAATATATGAATTATAATATAGAATTATAGGCTATTTTAATGATATAGGCAGCTAGCTACGGACATAATTGTATCCTTTGTCTGTTTAGCTGCACAGTTAAGTTCGCTGCCTTGCTACGAATATAATATATGAATTATAATATAGAATTATAGGCTATTTTAATGATATAGGCAGCTAGCTACGGACATAATTGTATCCTTTGTCTGTTTAGCTGCACAGTTAAGTTCGCTGCCTTGCTACGAATATAATATATGAATTATAATATAGAATTATAGGCTATTTTAATGATATAGGCAGCTAGCTACGGACATAATTGTATCCTTTGTCTGTTTAGCTGCACAGTTAAGTTTCGCTGCCTTGCTACTTAATATAATATATGAATTATAATATAGAATTATAGGCTATTTTAATGATATAGGCAGCTAGCTACGGACATAATTGTATCCTCTGTTCAGCTGCACAGTTAAATTCGCTGCCTTGCTTGAACATAATATATGGATCGTCTGCTTAGATGGCTAGTGAAATATCTGCTAGTAAAATAAAAATCGTGATAACACCATTATCATTTCCTTTTTGTATAGGAGCTGTGCTTATATTGTTAATTGTTTTAGATTTTACATTGTGTTAGTGATGCTAGTGGAGGGGGGAAAGTTCGCTGTTTCAAACATAATAATAATAGATATATCATATATCCTGACATTCCTTGAGTAGCCTTCGCGTTTACATAGCAAGCTAGTCCACACAAGAGTGTATAATATAGCCATGGATGGATTTAAATCCCAGCAACAGTATTCTGAATTACTGAGTTATGTTACACCACCTCATCCAATTGTGGGATGGACTAGCTTGCTATGTATACAACAAATAACACTGCAAGGTTTAAAATGATGGTGTGTGTGTGAAAGAAATCAACTAGTCTTGTGGGTACTACAGTAAGTTAATATAGCAAACTAGTCCATCCCACGTTATGGCCTGTTATCTGTGAAATGAACTCTTGTAACGTTACCCACATGAGTTGAGCATAAACACTGGGTGACGTTAGCTAGCATTTACATCCATTAAACGCGAAGGCTACTCAAGGAATGTCAGGATATATGATATATCTATTATTATTATGTTTGAAACAGCGAACTTTCCCCCTCCACTAGCATCACTAACACAATGTAAAATCTAAAACAATTAACAATATAAGCACAAAAAAAAAAAGGAAATGATAATGGTGTTATCACGATTTTTATTTTACTAGCAGATATTTCACTAGCCATCTAAGCAGACGATCCATATATTATGTTCGTTGCAAGGCAGCGAATTTAACTGTGCAGCTGAACAGAGGATACAATTATGTCCGTAGCTAGCTGCCTATATCATTAAAATAGCCTATAATTCTATATTATAATTCATATATTATATTCGTAGCAAGGCAGCGAACTTAACTGTGCAGCTAAACAGACAAAGGATACAATTATGTCCGTAGCTAGCTGCCTATATCATTAAAATAGCCTATAATTCTATATTATAATTCATATATTATATTCGTAGCAAGGCAGCGAACTTAACTGTGCAGCTAAACAGACAAAGGATACAATTATGTCCGTAGCTAGCTGCCTATATCATTAAAATAGCCTATAATTCTATATTATAATTCATATATTATATTCGTAGCAAGGCAGCGAACTTAACTGTGCAGCTAAACAGACAAAGGATACAATTATGTCCGTAGCTAGCTGCCTATATCATTAAAATAGCCTATAATTCTATATTATAATTCATATATTATGTTCGTTGCAAGGCAGCGAACTTAACTGTGCAGCTAAACAGACAAAGGATACAATTATGTCCGTAGCTAGCTGCCTATATCATTATAATAGCCTATAATTCTATATTATAATTCATATATTATGTTCGTAGCAAGGCAGCTAACTCAACTGTGCAGCTGACCCTGGACACATTCTTTCGCGTTTTCGCGTCCAAAATTACGATTACATCACCCTGGACCCATTTTGGCCGTGGAAAAAAATCCGATTACATCACCCCGGACCCATTTTGGTCATCACACAGTCCAACATTCCGATTACATCACCATGTGGACACATTTTGGCAGTGGACGCCATTTTCTCAGATTACATCACCATGTGGACACATTTTGGCAGTGGACGCCATTTTCTCACTCGGGAATGCGAGCACGTCATGTTGGCATAGCAACTGCAGTCCAAAATTCCGATGACATCATAAAAATTCCGATTACATCACCGTGGACACATTTTGGCCGGTGGACGTGATTTGGCATCACAGCGTCACCCATTATACGACGTGCTACACACTCCACGCTCACTCTCTGGCTGAATCGACATTCTGGCGACTTCACTGGTTCCCCCAGGATCACAGAAACGGACTATCAATCAGACCGTGAAATCATTACAGTCAATGTTATAAATGGAATGTAACAAATAGTTAATGGACCACTTTATCATCCCAGAGAGCATTTCCCTATGGCCCACGCAATCTCATTTCTAATCCCTCTGGTAAAAAGTAAACGATCGTTTAAATGTGTAGTTTCAGTTACCACAGAAGGTGTGTTTTTACCAACAGTAACTCAAGACTATTTAAAACCGCTACGCTATCCGAGGCCCGCGCATTAGCATGTTTTGATAGCACACTCCCTGTTCTGGGAACAGTTAACGCTCCCGTTTTTAAAGAGATTGTACGTATGTCCGCTAAAATAAGGCATTGATTACGACTCAATAGGATACATAGCGTTGATTGACCTAAATAGCCCACACAGATACAACCGTTGACGGAGACTTGGCTCTGTGGGAGACAGATCCTCCTGTGGCGCTGTTCTGCTCCTCTGGATTTCGCGTCTCAAGTGCATTAAATCTGGGCCCGTTTATATTTTTAGGCTAAATTGCAGACACATTTTTAACTCGTCTATTAATTGACTGAATGCTTCATGGCCGCGTGTTCATTTTAACATTATTTGACAAACTGTGATTTATCTTTAATTCTATCATTAATCTTGTTTAAGTTCCCTTATTTGAATCTTCTTGTAAAGCGATATGATTCTGAACAGCACTTCGAATTTGTAGGAAAGCACTAACTAAACTAACTTATACTAGGGCATTGCAACATGTATAGTACATAGGCCGCGGCACCGGTATGGCCAGTAGGGCCGTGGCCATACCTACTTTGGCGTGCATCAAACATCAAACATTGTGTAAAAATTCTAATCTATCAGCAAATACATTACGTTCTTAATGTATTGCACTTTTGCGCGCTTCCCGGGCTAATCTCCACTAGCTGTAAACCTACGTACAGTACGTAGCCTATCACAAGCAACAAACTCTGTTTCCTAATGATTGATTGGTTATTTGCGTCATGTGAGTTTAGCGTCACATTAAGATGAATTTCACAGAACAAATACCAGCGCTCTATCTAAGCTAGTGTGTTCGCTAAAGTTTAAGCAATAGTAACGTTGAATTGAACGATGAAGCGTCGAAAAATTACTTATTTCTTCGGGTCAAAGTTAACCAAGGCGACTGAGACAACCACCGTCACTCCATCCCACAATGAGCCCTCTGAGGAACCAGCAGTAGAATTTCAAACTGTCGCTGCTCCAGCTAGCCCTTTGCTTTCGAACGCCAGGCAGCTCATAATCCATACACGTATTCTTAGTCATTAGGTGCAGATGTGGAGGGGGCGTAGCAATAGAGCCTTCTGGTGCAATGAGCTATCCTTACTGTCACCAATCATAAGTGATGATCCGCCCCTATCAGGACTGCTGATGATGTGGTGGGATGGTCTCTGAGTGCCCTCATGGCTGCGTGCTCCCTGTGCCACTCACCTAATTAGTTATGCTGCCCTAGATTACTTCTGCTGGTGCAAAAGTGTTATCACTACTCTTCCCCTGATCCGGTGTGATATTTATCATAGTCATAATTGCACCTTTCCTCTTTTCTCCCGGCTTCGTGGCACCTGCCCGGAGCTCACCTGCCCCAGAGTCAACCCCCCACCCCTGCCATGTGTTAGCCGGATGCCGCTGGCCCAGACCCTAGCTGCTGGTTCCATCCCCGCCCTGCCCTGGTATCTGGAGGGATGAGGTCCACCCCACTCCTACACTTAGAATGCCCTTCCAGTGGTCTGTTAAGCCATATGAGCCTCAAGGACTATTTGTGTTGTTTTTCTCTGTATCCCACAATTTTCCAGGAGTTCATCTCGACCGCCTTTTAAGGGGTCAGGGAATAATTTTCCAGTTTCCTACATTGGCTCCAATGGTTTTCTGGTTTTTTGATTCCCTCTGGAAAATGCCAATTGTGAAGCGCTGTGTGACAACCTGTTTGTAAATGGCGCTATACAAAAATAAAGATTGATTGATTGATTGATTGATTATTCTTATTATGATACACGTATTGTTTTATGAAACGTGTATTAAATGAATACACGCATTGTTATGTTACACGTATGTTTTATGATACGTGTATCGACACACATTTTTAGGCATGTTCTGTTCAGAAAAGGGCATCCCCCAAACTGTTGCAACAAAGTTGGAAGCACACAATCGTCTAGAATGTTATTGTATGCTGTAGCGTTAAGATTTCCCTTCTCTGGAACTGAATGCTTATGCTACCAGTTTCGTGAAAAACGGTGATTTCACCATTAGTCACTACTACCTGAATGCATGTTACAGATGACAACAGAGGTTAGTGTTACTGTCATACACCCTGTCCGGACGGGATTAGTTTCACCATGGGAGGTCAGGTAATGTAATTTTCACCAGGGTAATTCAGTAATTTTATTTACGCCCGGAACGACCAATGCCAGTGATTTTGACCGGGCACGCGAATAATAATTACGGCTGAAATAGCCTACTGTTTTTCAGCGAACTCAGAGGTCCTCTGATAATTATATTACCGTCCGGATCGACATGTCAGTATTTGATGCGAATTACAATGATTTTGGGCGGTACATTTTTATTACACTTCCCATTTCTGGCTTTGTATTGCGTGTGAGCTCAGTGCGATCACAGAAACAATGGGAGTCCTTGAAGATATTCTTGAATCCCCCTTATCAACTTCTGGCATCCCCTCGTGGAGACCAATAAGAAGAAGTACGATCAAATCGATCAGAAGAGCCAGGTCTCGCAAGCTGCTGAGATGGGGCACATTTATGGCAGTTTCGGGCAAGCTCGCTCTGAACTGCTAATAGCTAACGTTAATAGCTTACCTACCGTGTGCTCCAAAAATGTATGGACGCCGGTGGCACTTTTTTTGATGTGCTTCTAAACTATTAAAGCTTGCATGCACCAATTTAACAACCTATATTATATCATTTCAAATCCAGACATCAAAATCAGACGAAATTTAACTGACCAAATACTTTTGGACTTTACTGTACAGTATGCTACATCTCATATGTAAGGCATGCTCATATGCATAGCTTGTGTATTCGCCTCGTATGAACTTCATCTTTTGTTATTTTGGTTATGTACAGAACTTTGGGATATAAATTAGGCTACAGTAATTATGAGATTAGAGATAAGACTGTCAGCTATAATTTGAGTATTTTCATCCATATTAGGTGATAGGTTTAGAAATGTGTCAGTCTTTAATACTTTTGGAGTACACTGTATGTCTTCGTGTTCGTAATATATAACGTTATACACTGCCTGGCCCCAAAAAAAGTCACCACCTGGATTTAACTAAGCAAATAGGTAAGAGCCTTCCATTAGATAATTACAGTGATTAATGTTTTAGCTGGCAACAAGTTATTTAACCCTAACTGATGCAGTGAGTAGCTTCTCATTTCTTAAACAACCATGTCGGAAGACATATCCTGTGGTCGTGGAAAAGATGTTCATCTGTTTCAGAAGGGTCAAATTATTGGCCTGCATCAAGCAAAGAAAACAACTAAGGAGATTGCTGAAACTACTAAAATTGGGTTAAGAACTGTCCAACCTGGAAGGATAGTGGTGAACCATCACCCGAGGAAGAAATGTGGTCAGAAAAAAATCTTGAATGATCGTGATCAGCGATCACTTAAACGTTTGGTGAAATCATATCGTAAAAAATCAACAGTAGAACTCACGGGTATGTTTAATAGTGAAAGTAAGAGCATTTCCACACGCACAATGTGAAGGGAACTCAAGGGATTGGGACTAAACAGCTGTGTAGCCTTAAGAAAACCACTTGTCAGTGAGGCTAATCGGAAAAAAAGGCTTCAATTTGCTAGGGAGCATAAAGATTGGACTCTGGAGCAATGGAAGAAGGTCATGTGGTCTGATGAGTCCAGATTTACCCTGTTCCAGAGTGATGGGCGCATCAGGGTAAGAAGAGAGGCGGATTAAGTGATGCACCCATCATACCTAGTGCCTACCGTACAAGCCTGTGGGGGCAGTGTTATGATCTGGGGTTGCTGCAGTTGGTCAGGTCTAGGTTCAGCAACGTTATGTGCCCAAAGAATGAGGTCAGCTGACTACCTGAATATACTGAATGACCAGGTTTTTCCATCAATTTCTTTTTTCTTCCCTGATGGCACGGGCATATTCCAAGATGACAATGCCACGATTCATCGGGCTCAAATTGTGAAAGAGTGGTTCAGGGAGCATTTTCACACATGGATTAGCCACCACAGAGTCCAGACCTTAACCCCTTTGAGAATCTTTGGGATGTGCTGGAGAAGACTTTGCGCAGTGGTCCGACTCTCCCGTCATCAATACAAGATCTTGGTGAAAAATTAATCCAACTCTGGACGGAAATAAATGTTGTGACATTGCAGAAGCTTATCGAAACGATGCCACAGCGAATGCGTGCCGTAATCAAAGCTAAAGGCGGTCCAACAAAATATTAGAGTGTGTTGATAGAGAAATTCTGTGTTTAAAAATTGTTTCTGAATAACTTCACATACTTGTACTGTTTCTTAGGACTGTTTTTGCAGAGAGCTAGCTAAACCGCCACAGTCGAGGTGAGAGCAGTGTGCCTTGCCAAAAGATACGAGGTTCTCCCAGAGATGGAAAAATACTGGTGTGTGGGCGAGGCTAAAGCAAGGATAAACTAATTATTGTGTATAAGAAGTGTTCTCCCCCGAAATGATTTGTTCATTTGCCTGGCAGAGAGGCGGTGAACCCCGAATGCATTTGGTTGAATAAATTCTGTTGAAAATTGGTTGTATGTTCTGTTTTCTCATTTGGTGCAAGTGTTCTCTATTCACTTTGAAGGTCTTCTGAATTTCGCAGTGGTGGGCCATCAGGGCCTGCAAGGCCTTCTCTGCTGGCCTAAAAAATATCTGAATCACAGACTGTGATTGGTTAAATGCTTTAATATGAAAATACACGTCTGGATGCAGCGCAACCAGGGGAACAGCTATGAAAGGAAGCGAACAGACCATTTGGAATTATTTAATAAGTATTCATGGACAAAATATAATTAACATCAGTCTGTGATTCAGACATTTGAGCGGACATTTTCAGCCCTAAAGCGAATTAAAACTTATGCCAGAAATACGACAGGGCAGGCTCGACTTTCAGCATTAGCTTCGATGGCGATAGAAAATGACCTCTTGATGGAACTGAAACACACGGATAATCTGTACGACAGAGTAATTGAACTCTTTTTGAGGAAAGAAAGGAGGATGGATTTTGTGTACAAATAATAAGGATTTTTGGTGAGTAAAATGTTGCTATTTTCCTTTTTTATGTGTGTCGCAGCTGTAGCACCCCGGGTTTGTTTCTTCAGTAAAGGCATTTATTCTGGATACACAAGTTATCTATCTGCGATGCAACGGCAACGGGTGTTTGTTCGGTTTGTTTTTGCACTTTGTTTATTTATCTTTCTTCAGTCATGTTTCATTTTCGTTCTGTTCCCCGTCTGTCATTGTTCCTGTTCGAGTTCCTCTCCTTGTCTTGTCATGCACTTCGGGAAATTCTGTTTCGGTTTTTTAGGGAGGAGGAACGCATAAAGAAATCTGCGTGCGAATAAAGCGGAACGTGAGAAGCGTACAGAGATAGGACGAGAGAGAATGACAGCGATAGTTAAAAGCGTGAGACAATTAGTGATTAGTAGTGTTAGTAACTTAATCTAAATCCCTAATGTTAGTAGATTAGTTGGTTAGTACTATATACATCTAACTAATATATACAAAGTGTAATTAGAAAGTAAGAAGGAAGTAAAACGAGATTAGAAACGAAGACGGAAAAACCGAAACAGAATTTCCCGAAGTGCATGACAGAACGAGAATGAAACATGACTGAAGAAAGATAAATAAACAAAGTGCAAAAACAAACCGAACAGACACTCAAAACATAACAATAAGATGGCTTTTATAGCCATAAAATAGTTATTGAGGGGTGGATTGATTCAGACGGAGCACTACTGAAGGCCTAGGTGTGAAATGCACGGCCCGCCACTGGAATTTCGTGAACCTAACAGTGTGACTTTTTTTTTGGATGGGCAGTGTATATATAACAAGTTATTTTAGCTGTACTATAACGTTACGCGTGCATTGTGTTTTGTGATTTTTTTTCCGGTAGGCGGAAATAGTGTGACGAATACATCCGGGAACAGCCAAACCAGTGGCGGCGCCAGGGGGGGGCTTGCCGGGGCTGTAGCCCCGTCAGGAATTTGCATAGCACCGGCACAGCCCCCCCAAGCATTTCCTTAAAATTTTACATTTTCATTAAACACTTTAAATCAAAATAACTACCAGCCGACAATTATTTTATAATTATGTAGTAGAGGCCCTGTGTGCGTGTGTGTGGGCGGAGGGGGGTCTCGCGAGACGAGAGTACCTATAACTAGCCTACGTACGTTACGTTGCCATCTCGAACATTAAAACTTCATTGAACTTTTACACGTTATTGGCAAGTTCGACAAAATATATCAGACAAAAATATCAGACAATCCCATAAATGCGAAGTATGCTCACCATGATATACAGAAAGAGTTAATTGAAATTATGGCAAATATGGTTAGGGAGCAAATAAGTAGTGAAATGGAGGAAGATGGACTGTTTGCATTGATAGTCGACGAAAGTAAGGACATCAGCAAAAAAGAACAGATGTCTGTGGTGGCACGCTATTTGCACAATGCACTGGAAGAATTCCTACATTTCACTCCAGCCGATAGATTAGACGCTGATTCGCTTTTAAAAACAATCAAACTGACACTTAATAAATGCAACATTGACCACAATATGTGCGTTGCTCAATGGGGACCGTATCTATGTTCCCAGGGTCCTATGTTACCAAGGTCCTATGTTCCCAAGGTTCTGTTCCCAGGGTCCTATGTTCCCCAGTTCAATATTCTGTTAACACACATTAATAGGTCTTGTGCATTGGCGTGATTCAGAAGAAATCGTCTTGCCAGCCGTCGTCTCGTTGCGCCTGGCTAGCCTACAGTCTATCCCTCAATGCTGATGAAGATTTTTGAAGTTTTAGAGATTATGCTGACTTAAATCCCGGCTGTCAGCTAATATAAAGGTTTGACAAAAAGCATAAACTTATTTTCGCAGGGTTATAAACATACATTTCTACTCACTGTGGCCATTCTGCTTGTCATATAAAAATTAGGCTGGTATCGCTGGAAACGGCAGACACCAGGGATTGATTACACAGAGCCATTCCATTTGTTTCTATGACAAACACAGCCTGGCCACGCTCGCGAAATGTTACTGTACAACTTTCCACAGTTTACAATCAAAATCATAAATGTATGAATGATTGTTTCATATTTTGTACATAAAGTTGTTTACTTTTGACATGAAAACACAAATTGATGGACCCTGAGAACATAGGGCCCTGGGAACATAGGACCCTGGGAATGTGCTATATAGAGCTGGGGAACATAGGACCCTGGGAACATAGGAACATAGGACCCTGGAAACATAGGACCCTGGGAACATAGGGTGGACCCCGCTCAATGCTATGACGGCTGTCATAACAGTGTAGCAGATAAATTCAGAAAAGACAGGCACCGTATATCCATTGCCACGCTCATCGTCTAAATCTTGTCTAAGATTTGTCTAATCAGTCTAATCAGTGCAGGTGCTGTAAAAAAAATGTCGTCCCTTTTCCTAAAAAACAAAAGAAATCGAGCCAACTCAAGCTCCCGTTGATTTTTCAATGAGTGAGGTGGTCTAAGCAGTGTTTATCTGCCATGTTGTGGCAATGTTTTCCTGGCTATTGGTATTGAGGGTCTGGGACATTGTATTAATTTTGAAGTGAGAGCTACTTCATGGGTGAGATGGCAGTACTGAAATAACAAATTTGCTCAGTTTGCCTTAAGTTATATATTATTATTAAATCAACTCATCATGAAGACATGCTTGATTTTGTAATTATCAACAATGACTTAACAAGGTGGGAAATATATAATATCAATATTCAACACTTTATTTCTATTAATCTCAGCAATTGTTTAAATTTTGTAATATCTGAAAAATGTCCAATTTTATTGACAAACCCTTTTAACAATTTTTTTTTTAGAACAGGTGGGCAATCCTTACCCTGTGTGGCATAGCATGCTTGTTGTAGTGTGCTGGGTGCAGGCAATCTTTGTTCCAGCCGAGCAGTAGCTCACCTGATTTGACTAATCAGCTAATCAAAGTCTTCAATCAGGGCTTTGATTAGTGGAATCAGGTGTGTCACTGTTCAGTTGGAACAAAAGCCTGCACCCACACCAGCCCACACAGGGTAAGATTGCCCACCCCTGGACTAGATGGTTTAAACATTATGCGTAGTAATGTAGCCTTCATAGCCGTGGTCTGCGCACCCATGACCTGCACGGGTGTCTAAATTTCATAAGCACCCCCTCACAACCATAAAGCACCCCCTTAGCACCCCCAACCAGGCGCTGCCAACCTGGCGCCGCCCCTGAGTCAAACAGACATGCCCCTCAGTAATTTTGGGGAGTAATAAAGGGAAATTCTTATTCCTTAAAATCACTATTGCTATGATAAAAAATACATTACTGACATTGTCGGGCAATACTAATCGCGTCCAGACAGGGCTATAGTTTGTCACTATTATCCAGTGCTTAATTTGTGCCGGGGCTAAGAATCCGATTTTGCGCCCCGGCAAATGTCTTACTCAGAATCAGAGCGCGCCCCATAAATATCTAAAGTGCGTCAACAACGCGTATTGTAAACTGGTATTAAACAACGTTACATCCAGTGAAACGTTACAAGTGTAAATAGAATGCAGAAATGCAGCGACACAGGTAGGAAAAGTTTACCCTTTTTCCTCCGCGGGGCATCTCCGGCATCTCTTATTTTACAAATTAAGCACTGGTGGTGACATATAGCTACACAGACATTACTAAGCATACGCGTATCCAAATCTGCTATCTGATTGGATCGTGAATGACGACATAAAAAACAAAACACGTATCATAAAACAATACGTGTATCATAATAATACGTGTGGATTATGAGCTGTCTGGCGTTCGATACTTGGGGGTGGCAACGTCACGTCATTCATGGCCCTACCCATTCGAAATGCGTCCCGCGGCCCATGGTGTAAGTTTTAATGTATTTTAAATGATTAATGTTTAAACGAAACAAACAGCCAGGCACCCCCTTCATTTTAAATACCCTACCCTATAGGACCCAGCAAGCTTCTAGGTACACGTCACATGCCACTCGTGGAATCCATGCGATCACTGCACAGCAAACTGTATTGCCCTACGTTTTCTAGCCACCGGTACACAGGCTATACGGATGCGGAGAACCTGAGCAAACATACAGTTCATATAGTTATCAATAATACAATTTACTGTTGCATATTAAGTGCGGTGTAATTTTCTCATAGGATTCCCGAGAGTGATTGGCGCAATACATTGCACTCACATTGTGAGCCACAGTCCTGAGACAGAAAACCCAGGGTTAAGCCCAAAGTTACCCTCGCTAAACCACCAATCCTGCTTCGTGAAACAGTGCTCTGGATCTGTCCATGTTGCATGCGATTGGCTGTGTTACAAACACCGCCCCTTCTGTGTGCACGCGCTCATAGCCCTATTTTCCCCTATTTTGTCCAACTCCGATGAGGTTTGACTGAGTCCCCATACTAACGGAGGAAAGCGTCCAACCTCGTTCCAGCGGTCTTACACCCACTAGCACCACGAAAACAAACTCTAGTCTCGAAGTCAGAATTTGAGTCAAATTGAAATTGTTCAATATACGGAGGTTTTTTCGCTCTTCATATTGTTTCATGTAAATAATATTAAACTCTGTCAAAGAACTGAAAGTTCGTATGCCGCTTGTCATACTCAATGTATCTTTGAACTCTGGAATGCCAGGAAAGTGCGCGACTTGTCTCTAAGCAATAACCGGGGGTTACAAGTGCAAGGGGTGGCGCATTGGCTCGGCACAGGGCATTCCACTCCAGGCCACAACAAAAGTGCGGATTAATACGGAAGCCCTCCATGAGAAAAAGTGTATGCTGGCAAAAACGACGGATTATTTGAGAAACCGGGATGGATTGAGGGAGTAGGAAAGAAAGTGAGACCACTAACAGTGAAAATGGGAACTAAATAATTTAGAACTACATCAAGATGAACTGATGTAGTTGAAGTCAGTGGGAACCACACTCATAATAGATTTATGCCCAGATCAATTTACAGACTATTATTGCTGGAAATTCCACATTTAAATATGGATAAATTTGAGAAAATTCAATAAAAGGAGGCCATTTATTCCCATTGCTTCTTGGGTAACAGCACAGACACTATAGTACATTTTAAACATCCTTTCAGCAACCTCGCCTGGTGCAACTGGGGAACAACAAGACATTCCATCAGCTCAGCATTAACACTCTCCAAACCCTTAAAACCAACCTGGGGAAACAAGCGAATACACAGAGGTCTATGCCCTGTATGACAATACATCGACACAAATAACAGGAACACAAGGCAATACTCTGCATGTGCAGCAAAAAAAATCTTTATGTAAACAATTTTTTCTTTCTCACTCAGTGGAGCACATTGACAGTGTACACAAGATTATATTTCCTTTCATAAATGTCTGCAAGAGCTGCATTTGAGCTTTATTTTCAGAACTTTTTTTTAAATGACCACAGATGTGTGGGGGGGAAATATAAAATGGTAATGAGCAAAAGACAGAATATAAATCTCCCCCAGTACTGATCGGTTCATCGCAACTGTTTCAGTCAAGTGACCTCCTTCAAATTAATTCAAATAATGGTTAAAAAGGATTGAGTGTCATGATTAGGTTTCAGTTTCTTAAATACAGCGTTTCTATAACAATTATCTGTGGAAAGTAAGCCCTGTGACAATACTAAGGGACAGCAGAAAGCTGAAGACTTGGGATTTGAGAAATTAATGCAGGAATATGGAAAATCGCAGCCATGTTAATACACAGCAGAAAAGCTGTGTACAACTTTACAATATGCAAGAACAAATCGTAATAGTGAACATAACAGCAAAGCAAGGTCATTTGTGACAAAGACCACTTTGTTGTACAGGACAGTACATTCAACTGGACCAAAAACGAATCGCCACGTTCAAACTGATTTTAATAAACTGGAGGAAAATGTTCAAAATAAACAAACAATAGAATAATTCACTCCAGCAATAGATCCAACATGTTTGTAATGGGATTATTCTGAAACCGATTATTGTGAAAATCATTTTAGATATTGGTCCCTGGTCCACAGCACAAATGTGTAGTGTTTGGTGAGATCATTTGGAAAATAAAAAATAAAGACCAAACAGGGTAAAAACATCTGAGGATTAAAATGGAGAACAGTTTGGGAAAAGTGCTGTTAGAAGCACCTTTCAAGGTATATACACACAGGTTGTTCATATTTACAAAAAAAACCCCACACAATTCAAAATAATTCTTCCCAGAATGATTTTGATTTGCTCACAGGCATGAAAACACAAAATTGCTGTGATGAATACTAACATTATAAATATATTTTCACTCAGTACCCCACAGCACAAAGATGTAATAAAAAAAATTAAAAAAAATAAAAAATTAAAGCAATTACAATTGCAATAAGAGAGAGAGATAATGAACAGGAACAGGCATGGCTCAGGGGCTCACGCTTCTGTAATGGATCCCCCTTAATGCTTTTGTTGCCATCTAATGGTATTACAAAACTATCTCCTTTACTTTGGGGGAGTGACCCAGACAGGGAGATTGCTGCAATGTTCTTCAAGCTGCTCAGCTACAGAAAGATGAGTAGCAAAAAAAGGCCTGCCAGTGTTTCATATTGGTCACTTGACTGTTGTTAAGCAACCTCAAATGACTGGGCGTGTGAATCTCTAGGAAAGGCATCTCTGGTCAGCACATTCCACTCTATCCTTTGAGCTCATGTGCTCGATACGTCACCCAGTGCATCTACAAGACCCAGCATTTTGTATTCAGCCACAAGGATTCTTATTTTACTCTGCAACACTTCTTCAGGTCTTATTCTTTGAATATGTTTATGATTATGATATGCAGTGGGAATTAATACACTTACCATGAGCAAAAATAAATCTTCCAGTTGTTAGGTATCTATAATCTATACAACCTAACAGCTCACAATCTGGTAGATTTCTGATCTGTGCCTACACTATACCAGTTTGGTTTCTCTGCCACATGCTTTGAAGTACACTGAAGTAGTTTGACAGAAGGCCCACACTAAGCTACCACACGTGTGACTAATTCAAAAATGTCATGTGCTGTGTCCAACAGGAAATAAGTGGTTTATAAGGCAGCATTGGGCATCATTTCAAATTAGAAATCTTTTTCAAAGAAAAACTTTGTTCCTTTTTTTAAATTTAGTTTTTATCAAAAACATGTGCAGGACTGCAGCTGGGTTGTCTGTAGTGATAAGAAACAATATCACAATACTGTAAGCATCTTAATTTAAGTGTATAACTTATAACGTATAACTTCAGGAAAAAAGTGTATTTTCTGTATTATTCATAATGAAAGTGGCTGGTCTGACTAAAGAGAATAGAACTGTGGGCTATCAGAGTTTATGTGCTATACAGAAGATTTATCACTACCATGGAAAAAGATGCGCATGTGTAACAAAACCTGCTAAAGCACACTTTGCCCATGAGACAGACTGGACACAACAGAGCACAATTGGGCCCATCTATGAGTAACAATATACAACAGTTACAAGAAAAAGGGAGCAGCAGAGGGGGAAAAAAAATGAACTGTGCACAAAAAATAAATTTTATCATCAAGCACTGTAGTGTTCACAAGAAACCAGAACACAAACACAAGTCCAATAAATGCAGGAAGTGTTTTACGTGATTTAACATCAGTCTCCTAATACCTCACCGTGCTGTGCCTGTCTGAACTTTGTTTCTTTATACTCCAAAACAACCAGCCGTGCTTCCAGAAACACCTTTGTATTTTTAATAAATTTTTTAAACAATAGTCCTGTGACGATGGCGACCATGGTGGAGAGAGGATCAACGTCAGGGCCTTCTTAGACCACGACTCAGACCAGAGGGCCTCTGCTTTTCTGCAGTGTAAATTCAGCTTAGCCTCAGAGGCCAGAGAGATAAACACGCTCAATAAACACATTCTTGTTTATTTGTGGTTAGGGGTGGTGGCGCAGTATTTACACAGACAACGAACCACAAAGAACCAATGATTTGAATTCTGGTTTTGAGGCTAGCCACTGGTCAATTTTTCCCTATGAAAAATGGCAATGCCTGACACATCAGCTGTAAAGCACGGTGGTCCTCCCAGACAAAAAGCTACCCACAATCCTCTCTGCTAGAGAAATTAAATAAAAGGGGCTGAACTAACCAAACAATTTTCTTGTATTCATTCCTCCTTCCTTTTTTCTCAGTTTGTGCAGCAAATATTACTGCTGCAGTTTGCCAAACGTAAAGTGGGCGGCTCCACATTATTAAGTTATAGTCAGGTTCAGATCTTTGTCACCATGTCTTGAGCTCCATTTAGCTGACAAGCATCCTGGGTATGAGGCATTGCCTGAAAAACTAACTGATCAACTCACAGCAAAACCAAGCAAACCAAAACACAACCACAAATAATACCTAGCATTTTGATTATATAGCAATTTTAGATAATATGTATATATTTTTATATTATATTATATATATTATTATTACATTATATCTTATATTATATTCATTGATTATCTAACCCGCTTATTCCTGGACAGGGTCGCGCGGGGGGCTGGAGCCTATCCCAGCATGGATTGGGTGAGAGGCAGGAATACACCCTGGACAGGTCGCCAATCCATCACAGGGCACATACACCATTCACTCACACTCATACCTACGGGCAATTTAGATTCTTCAATTAGCCGTGCGGCAACAGTGCTATCCACTGCACCATCTTTATATATATATATATATATATATACACATATATAGAATGTAAATATAAAGTTATATATTTACATTCTGGTTTTTAAGGGAATTCGCAGAAGATTAAGTGTTTGGGAAGAGAGGCATGTTTTGCTGGTAGCATAAGAGGGGGGAAGAGAGCAGATCTGGTTTGGACATGCTTTTAATCGAGTGACACATTGCACTCCTTTTGTGTCATGTGTAATGCTTCTATACGCCATTTAAGAAGGCGTAGAGAAGTGGGAGGTATGGGGCCCCTCCTCTTTCTCTACACGTTCCTAATGCCCGTTCCCTTTCTTCCCCACATTCTTTCACCTGGGCTGCTGGGCTGTGCCCAGTCACACCCCAAGTCACAGCCTGGCCATGGGCTGCAAAGGGCACTTCTTGGGTAGCGAAATGTAAGACACGTTTGTGGCTCTGGTGCAGCACCCCTCTGGCCCCCTCCTTCCTCTGGATTACAGGATCTCCTCCATGCCCTCCTCCTTCCTCCGGATTACAGGATCTCCTCCACGCCCTCCTCCTCCTCTGGATTACAGGATCTCCTCCACGCCCTCCTCCTCCTCCTCTGGATTATAGGATCTCCTCCACGCCCTCCTCTTCCTCCGGATTACAGGATCTCCTCCACGCCCTCCTCCTCCTCCGGATTACAGGATCTCCTCCACACCGTGGGCGAAGATCATTACGAGGCCAGGCTCCAGGATCATGTCTTCGCCCATGTGCTGGTTCTCACAGGCCATCACCACAACCGCCTGCTTGCCGGGGATGCGCTTGGCCACGTAGTTCTCGTAGTAACGCCGGTTCATCTGCCGCGTCTCCAGTGTGGCCAGGCCCTGTGGCCAGTTGCGCTCGTGCGCATTCTCGATCAGGTCATTGACGATGGAGAGCGGGCAGCCACTGTCAATCAGGGAGCGCTTGATCACCGCCTGGAGGACAGCGTCGGGTGTGGAGATCATCCCGCCCCAGCGCGTCACACGGGCCGGCTGCAGGGAGTTCACCCACCTTAGGGGAGATGAGGGTTAGCAAACCTTTGCTTCCGTCCCTCACAATTTTAAATAGCACTGGTCAATGGGAAGTGTTGCGTGAGAGGACATGATTTTTTTTATACTATTAAATACCATTTCTATATTATTTTTGTCCACCAACTAGCAGTGTAGGTCACAAACATGTGATTCACCATGAAAGAAAGCGAGTGACCTGATTGCTCTCAGTCAGCTGGGTTATTATCTACAGGTGCGTAAGGAACGGATAAGGGAGCTAACGAGCGCTAGCTGCACACTGCAGAAGGCAGCATTCAGAGTATGGCTCACATGACGGGACCGTGACATTCATGCAAAACATGAAAAAGTAAGTGCTCATTAGAAATAGGCATGGTTAAAATGTGTAATCATTTACATGGAAAAGCATCACTCAAATAATTCATATATGATCATTTTAATATGTCATTATTCATAATAATATAAATTATAGAACCCTAACCAATGCTCAAAGCTTCTAAGTTCCAAAGCATTAGGGTGAGCCCTAATATAATGGCGCATTTAAACATTTAATAACCCAACACTGTAATATGTAAACATAAAGAACTAGTGCTCATCTACAGTGACATCACTTTTTCTTTTCATTTTTTTGCACTGTGTGAGCAATAAAAAAGTATTTCTACTTTGATGACTGCCATGTTTTTTGTCATGTGCGGCCAGCACCTGATAATCTCCTCTGTTATGCAGGACATGGCGGGGTGGCGATTTGGTAGAGTGATGCTGAACCCTGCAATAACAAGGCAGCACATGGCAGACCTCAGTCTCCCATCACCACCAGATATATATACATATCACACACTTCACAATCAGCTTCATCCAGACCTCACAGACACATCAACCACACACAAACACCGGCAGAGGCAAAATCCCGAAACTCCAGAAAGGCTGAGGAGATGAGCACCTTCCAGAAAGGTGGCCCAGAACACTCACTCGAGAATCTCGTTGTACTCTATGGTCTCCTCCAGGTTCTGCAGGTTTGGGTTGGCGCTGCGGATGGCCCTCATGTATGCCTTCAGTAGCTGGATGTCCCGTTTCTGTCACAGGACAGATTATACAAACATCAGCCGCAATGTGATCACATGACCCCTTTCAGATTTCTCCATTCCAACACAAGCGGTTGTGATCAAAAGGTCACTCAGACACTCAACGAGTTCAATGCTAACTTACATTTCACCAAGGATAATCTGTTTCACGAATGCAAACAAGGTGCACGGTTTTGGATATAAACCGTTCACATACAACCATCTGTGTCCCCATCTCATTGAAGTGACTGATAAAAGGCAACTACAGTATGTTGTCAAAATAAAGTGATGCGCAGTGAGCACTTTAATCCAGATCATTAGTCCACTATACTACTGGCCAGGTGAAATGCATCTTCCGCCAATGAAAAACATGTCCATGGGGAAATTTGTGCATTCACCCATGCAAGACCACGTAAGAATAGCAGCCATGCGATGACTGCGTTTAAATCAGATAAAATCTCAGTAGTTGCAGGTGCATTGATGACACCCTTCACGTTATGCCACAATGGAAAAAGTGAGTGAGCTAAATATAGTACTAGATCCGATAAGCTGATAACACAATAAAGCAAAATGTTGCGAAATTTGCAAAGTGAGTGATTTTAATTGATTTAAACATACAATTACAAGGAGTGAACAAAATTCAGTTGCATTTTTATTTTTATTTTTCAATTAAAATGATATATAAATCTGCAAAGAGCCATACAATGAACAGATCAAGTTGTAAACTTTGTGTGCCCCCTTTTCTTAGTTTAAAAACTGATACCGTGATATACCGAAAACCGTGATATTGAGTAGTAGTATTATCATACCGTGAAAATGTCATACCATCACAGCCCTCGCGTTTGTGAATATGTGAGTGAGCGGAGTCCGGTACCTGCTCAGCCAGCTGGTGCTTGTGTTCAGCTGCGGTCTTCTCCAGCTCTGCAATCTTGGACTGCTGCTGCTGCACCACGCTGCGCAGATGCTTTATGCAGTTGTGATTGGGCAGCTCGTCTTTAGGCATTTCCAGCCTGGAAAAGAGGCCAAACATGGACCCTAATTTTTCAACACCTTGCAGCCTCCTCACCATCATAATGACAGGATGGCACACCACATTTCTTTGGTTCCAGGAACTACACATATTTTCCTGAAGTTAAAGCAGTGATAAAGCCCTGGAATATAAACAGAGCAAGATAAATGTAAACATTGTTCCTGACATTGCATTTTCTAATCTCCCATTTATTTTCCATTTTCATACATACTTTCATAAATAAAGGAAATAATGGAAAGAAATGGGGTGATATAGTCGCTGCTGTTTACTTAGTGGAACTATAAATGTCGGTTCCCGGCTTGGTGTACTTCCATGCAGAAAAAGCCACAAAACCCAGAGCCTACTGCTAAACAGAAGTTCAGTACGTGGTCATTGGCGCAACCAAGTTCATTTACGCAGTTAATTTTCGGTCATCAAGTCTGGATCAGAAGATGTCCACCCCGCAAAAAACATAGGACTTAAGTTTGTAAACTGGATCACACAGACACATTCATAGCTCCATAACCCCCACTGTAAACTGTATAATAACCTTTGATCCCTTTGTGTATGGATTGTGACACACACACACACACACACACTCACACTCACCCGCAGCCCTCCCCACACATGACGGGCCTCTTGGGGTTGTGTTCACAGTCCTTGAGGTGGGACTGCAGCTGGTCCAGGCGCAGCACGGCCTTGCAGCCGAAGACCGCGTTCTCACAGGTGATCTGCAGCTTGGACAGCATGTTGCGCATGATGCGGGGCACAGGGCGCAGGTGGGCCAGTGTAACCACGGTGCGGTCCACCGGGCAGATCTGCTGCTGGGAGAACCACTGCGTGATGCAGGCATTGCAAAATGCATGCTCACAATGAGGGGCCTGGAGGACGAGACACAGTTTGGTGAATAGACAGTGGCCAGATTGATGGATGATGGATTGGTGAGTGAATGGTGAAGAGACGTTGCATGGATGGTGAAGAGATGTTGAATGAATGTTGAAGAGATGTTGCATGGATGGTGAACGGATGTTAAATTGATGTTAAATTAATGTTAAATGGATGTTGAATAGATGTTGAATAGATGTTGAATGGATGTTAAACGGATGTTGAATGGATGGTGAATGGATGTTGAATGGATGGTGAATGGATGGTGAACAGTCGGTGAAAGATGGTAAAAGCATAATGAATGAACAGATAATGGATGGTCAATGCTGAATGAATAAACCTATGTTGAACCTATGGTAAGCAGATGTTGAATGACTGGTCGACTGGACAGAGAAAACTCCACACAGACTCATAAGAGGGTACACCTGCAGGGAAACACACCACTGCATCTTCATTGCCATTTCCACAGTGCCATTTCCCGAGGGACGATCAACATCTGAAACCTCAGCACTTGGGTTTACCTGGGCTTCACATGCAGCAGCATCTCCCTTCAATTACAATGGCGAGGCATTTATCAGGAGATGAATAAAACACAAGGCAATTTATGCCACAGCAAAATATGCTTAGCTTACAATTTAGCTTCTCAAAAGCCATTTATCAGGATGCTGGAGCACACTGTGGAGGTGAAATAAATTGTGTCAAACGTGCACTAGTAATTCCTTTTCGCTTTCCAAAACCTGAGCACAGCAGCCACGTTCTGCCTACTGCACTCGGACCAATTAGAGGTGGAAACACCTTCAGCAATGTTGACATGTAATCAGAGAAAAAAACGCTCTCTCTCTATGCCGTGTGGTAAACTGATGGAGATGTCAATGCATACACAGCCACACGTGCATACACACATACACACGAAAACACGCACAAAAAAGGAAGCATAAACACGCACACACACAAACACGCACACTTTTCCTTCTGTCACTGTCCCACTCTCTCCAGTGCTTACTCCTGTCTCTGCCTCCGATGATGACACTGCCTACATCCCAGGAGCTTCTAATCTGGGCACCCTCACAAAGGGAAGCCAGCAGCCTTACCGGATCATGCTCAGTCCAGATAAGACAAGTGAATTAAAGTTGCTTAGAGTTGTACATCAATACGTCAAGTTTCTGGGAATCCACCTGGCAGACGACCTGACCTTCACCACCAACACCACGGCCATCCTTAAAAAGGCTCACCAGCGGCTCCATCCCCTCCGGCGTCTGAAAAAGGCAGGCCTCCCTGCCCCCCATCTCACCACCTTTTACAGGGGCACCATTGAATCTGTCATATCTTATGGCCTCACGTCCTGGTTCGGCAGCTGCAAGGCACTGGAGAAACATCAGCTGAGCAGGATTGTGAAGTTAGCCAGTAAGATCATTGGTGCCCCTCTCCCATCCCTGCTGGAGATCTACAACCAGCGCTGCACTCGCAGGGCCACCAGCATCATAAGGGACCCTCACCACCCTTTCCATGGACTGTTTTCCCTCCTGCCATCGGGGAAAAGGTACAGGAGCCTCCGTGCCCGATCCCAAAGGATGCTGAACAGCTTCCTTCCACAGGCAGTCAGAATGGTGAACAGACTGTGCCCTCTCCCTCTGACATGCCCCCCCCCCCCCCACCCTTACACACACACTACCTGCCTGACTGCACCGGATGTGACTGCACTACTCATTTTAAGACACTGCTGCTACTGAACTGAACCTGCACTTTACACTACATTTCACTACATTTTAATATACTGTGTAATTTAATATGTGTAATTTTGCGTAATTTAATATACTGTGCTGCCACTGGGCAGCTGCTGCTCCATTGTTGTTTTTATGCAAACTGTTTTATGTTTTTATATTTTAGCCTATTTGTGATTGTTGTCTTTTACTGTAGTACTGCTGAGGGCTGGGGGAACGATATTTCGGGTTTTTTATGCACGCAAGTGTACAAAGACAACGACAAATAAAGAAATCTTTCAATCTTTGAATAATGGACACACAGCACTGTGTAACAGGATTTCCTAAATCTTAACTCCGAAAAACAAAAAAACAACTACAACAATAGATTCTATTTTACTCATATTGACTGCTGTGCCCTTCAAGCTAAACCCTTGTTGATGTTACAAAGACATTCCATTAACTTAATGCAACAGAGCTCCAAACCCAAAGTTTGCCTTCACTGATTTGTACATTAATGCCATGATTATCACTTTGGGTCTTTAATAGCACAGCTGTATACGAATGTCATGATTATCACATTGGGACTTTAAAAGCACAGCAATGTATTTGTTGCTCACACAATGTAAGCGACAAACAAATCAATAAATATGAATAAATAAAAACAAATGTTACTACTTTCAAGACTGCCTTGTCTACATTTTGCAGTGTGCCACCCGAATTGATTAGCTTCCTTACCCTGGTATGGTGAAAATCACCCAATTGGGAGGCAGGGGGTACAAAAAACAGGCACACTCACAAGCGTGGGCAGATGTGTTTCTAGGGCGTGCGCACCAGTGAACCAGTTCAGGCCTGTGTGTGTTCCCAGTCCTTGGCAATTCCCCCTGACATTGTGGAAGTGAAAGCTCAGCATTTCCAGAGCCCTCCAGAGACAGATGCACTTTCACAGACTTGGATATTATTGGACATTTTATTTAAAGCAGCAAACAGAAGGCAATAGATATGCCATCCTGAGTTTCCTCCTTCAAGAGTGTAGTTAAAATCTCACAGTCTGTGCTTGTTTTGTGATAGCAACAGCCATATGCTAATCACATATTCATATAGGGCAAACCAACAGAGTTAAAATCTCACAGTCTGTGCTTGTTTTGTGATAGCAACAGCCATATGCTAATCACATATTCATATAGGGCAAACCAACAGAATGATGTTTTCCCCCCATTCAACATTACAGTGATCATATAACAGACCACTAGACTTCACAGACAGGTTTGCCATACTACTATACCACATTTTATTAAAAGGACAGTTTTTACATTCTTATTTTGTTTCTGAACAAACTTCGAATGCCAAATTGTATTCGTAGGCTGGTCCCATCACTGCAACGTCCTCTAGCAAGTTTTTTCATTCTTATGACAACACAATGCATGTTGTTCAGAAATTCATAGGGAGTCACCCAAACCTGAACAGAGAGGCCTTTTTAACAATTAACCCTTTGGCCTGAAGTGCTCACACGTACTGATATAATGCACTAATACTCAGATTTACGAAGATAGCACGAAAACAGTTGCTATTTTGTTGCGGATATTTTATGGTTGCAAACAGTGACACATCAACAACCAATTTACTAAGACTAGTTCTAATTACATAATCAAAGAAATGAAATGCCCTCAATTACAATTTGCAGAGGATACACCGAAACAACATGGCATGCTCACATATCCAGATCACGCCAAGAAATAGATACACAGCAACTAGGCACAAGTAGCAAGGGAACAACGAAAAAATGAAAACTTCAATTTACAGGAAATAGAAGTACTGGTCAACAAAGTACAGCGTCACAATGCCGTATTACAGCATAGGAAAACAAGATCAATGGAGAAGACAAAATTCACTAATTCATTAGGCATAACAAAGTGAAGAATTGTGTATGCTGTCTGTTGTAAAATACATTAACCATGCCATTTTGACAAGGTCATCTGCATAGGAATGAGTGAGTTGATTAGACAGTAAGTTCCTGTCTTTGATTACCGATGCTTTGTCAGCAAACAGTGCCTCTTTTATTAAATGAGCTAATCAGACGCTATCACTTCCTGACTTCCTTACTGGTGCTTTGTGAGCAACACAAAGGCTCATAAACTGATCATCTGTCCCTATGTATATATTCAGGTGAGAGACTCATTCACTTTAGACTCTTTACCAACTCGCTGTGGACCGCTGTGTGTAATAAACTTGCATTTCAAGTAGGGCTGTCCCCGACTAAAACAAATCTTGGTCGACCAACAGTCGTCCATTTTTTCCGATTGGTCAAAACTTTTTTTCTATATGACACACCCTATTCGTTTGAATAAATACAACTATATGCGCACTGCACTTGTCTCATGTTTTATAACTTTCTTAAGTGAATGACCCAAATGACTAACAATAGGCTAATAACTTTATGGAGCCGTAGTTCAAGATTGCTTGAAAGGAAAAAAACAGATTGCAGATTCTGCCGTTGCGCTTGTGAACTTGCAGTATGGCCACATAATAGGCTGTGGCTTTTATTTTACCACAACCATAACACATTCTAATGCGTAGGCTATGTTTTATTTAATTAACCAGGTTGGTCTCATTAGGATTTAAAATCTCTTTTGCAAAAGAAATAGGCTAACAAACGAATGATCACACATAGCCTAATGTCTTAAATTGTAGCCTAAAGCTGAACATAAGGTGGCTATAGCCTATCAAAAATAACTTACTCGAGTCGGAGACCATCCGACGGCCTACTTCCCCAGTCGTTTCATGTTATGGCACAGGAACACTAGCTTGTCCACATTTTTTGGCAAAAGGCTGCTCCTCGTTTTATTAACGATAAACCCTGCCTTGGAAAACGCACTTGCAAAGTTTACATTCAACTTTTTTTGGGTCGTCCGTGATTACAACAAAATGTTGCCATACTCCAGATTTTTCATTTGACATTATGTTCTTAGGTTATATCGAAATTAGTAATTAAAGTATGCCTATATCACTAATCTTAACTGTAGGCAAATCTTAGGCTACAATTAAAATGCACATTCGCGTGCCTAAAACAAGGAGGATACAATATAGGCTACATGAAAGGGGGTGTTACGCATGTTAGTTATACATATATAAACCATACAATTAGCAAAACACATTTATTATAAAATGTTACTTTTATTAGTTTTGCAGAATTATTCACAACATTACTATTACCTTAACTGCCTAATATAATTTAAAGAGAACATATATATTCCCCCTCCCACTTCAGTTAAGCAGTTAAGATCATTTCTAGGTGTCGTCGGCTACTGTCGGCCATGGATAGATGGGTTTGCAGGTATTGCCCAGCCCTTGTATGATCTGATGAACATCACTTTGACTGGAGAACAGTTACAGGCATTTAGCACTTTGAAAACAGCTCTAACTACTGCACCTGTGTTAGGCTTAGTTGACATGGCTAGACCTTTCACTCTTTTTGTGCATGAGGATCAGGGATTTATGACCATGACTTACACAAGACCAGTTACAACCTGTAGCCTATTACTCCTCTCGACTTGACAGTCACTCAGGGAATGGGTCCCTGCCTCAGAGCAGTCCAGGCTGTTTATCTTGCACTACTTGCCTGCTCTCCTGCTGTCCTAGATCAGATGGTCATGGTCAAATGCCCACATGCAGTACACTCTCTTTTGACTAATGGTAGAGTGCTCTCTGTTACAGCTCAGGGCTGGGGAAATTGGTTCTCTGTTCTCATTGCCCCTAACATCATGATAGCCAAGGCACCAGTGACTAACGTCTCTTCACTCATGATGCCACTTTTAGCTGATGCCCCAGAGGATGATATTGACACTGAAGACCATGATTGTCTGACTTTGGCTCACACACCTCCCTCTCTTTACTCTGAAAAACCTCTCACAAATGCAGTTTGAATTCTACACTGATGGCTCCTCTCAAGTCATCAATGGTGTTCGTTGCTCAGGGTGAGCTGTAGTCACACCCACTCATGAGGTGGCTATAGGCCGTCTTCCTGATAATATAATAATAATAATAATAATAATAATAATAATAATAATATAATATACACAATTAGCAGACGCTTTTATCCAAAGCGACTTACAGTAGTGAATGCATACATTTTCAGTATATGTGGCCCCAGTGGGGATTGAACCCACAACCTAAGCGTTACCAACGCTGTGCTCTACCAACTGAGCCACAGAGAACCACTGATAACACTTCTGCACAACAGGCTGAGATACACGCCCTAACTCAGGCTTGTGTTCTTGCTACTAATTGCAGTGTTAACATTTATACGGACTCTCGTTATGCGTTTGGTCTTGTTCATGATTTTGGTTCTCTTTAGAGGCAGCGTGGGTTTCAAACAGCAGCTGGCATACCTATTAAGAATGCACGGTACATTGAAGCTTTAATGTCATCTCATCTCTCATCTCATCTTCAGCCGCTTATTCCTAGTTAGGGTCGCGGGGGGGCTGGAGCCTATCCCAGCATGCATTGGGGCGAGAGGCAGGAATACACCCTGGACAGGTCGCCAATCCATCGCAGGGCACTACATACACCATTCACTCACACACTCATACCTACGGGCAATTTAGACTCTCCAATTAGCCTAACGTGCATGTCTTTGGACTGTGGGAAGAAACCGGAGTACCCGGAGGAAACCCACGCGGACACGGGGAGAACATGCAAACTCCACACAGAAAGGCCCCCGGCCTGGATTCGAACCCGAGACCTTCTTGCTATGAGGCGACAGTGCTATCCACTGCACCACCGTGCCGCCTATAGCTTTAATGTCCTCTTTGCAATTACCTAAGCAGTTGGCCATCATAAAAGTGAAGGCACACCAGAGTTTCCGTTAGGCACACACCATATTTAAACTGCTGATTCAACAGAAGCAAAAGGCAACATATCCTTCGCTTGCAGATCATGCAGCATTAAAACGATTGGCATGTTCTTTGTCTCAGATCTCCATTTCTTCTGCTACTCAAGTAGTCACAACTACTAATGATTTAGTACAGATGTACAAAGATGCTCCAAGTTTGGCAATTTTATTTTTCTGAGAAAAGGTCTGAGTCCGAAATTATTTGATTTGCTAAGGTTGCTCCAGATGGCACCTGGATCAAAGCTGGGGAGATATGTGGCACCAGATTCATTCACTGGGACACATAGGTGCCTTGATGATGTCATTCAAGATGATTAACAGGTTCAGTGAAACACAGTGGTGGAATTCTCTGAGGCAACACCACTGCTGATTCAACAGAAGCAAAGGAACACGCTGCATGTTCTTTGTAACTGTTAAGAACTGTGATTTTATGTCAGCAAAATAATCCTGCTCCCAGATGGCACCTGGATCAAAGGGGGAGATATGTGGCACCAGATTCATTCAGCATAGGTGCCGACAAGATGATTAACAGGTTCAGCGCCCGAACACCACCTGGTCCATTCAGACGGCTGCAGCTAGACTACATAACTCTGCCCCCATGTCAGGGAAAACAGGATGTGCTTGTAGTGGTTGATACGTTTTCTAGATGGGTTAAAGCTTTTCCTACAAAGAAGGGCACTGCTACTCACACTGCTAAAGTTCTGGTGAAAGAGATCATTCCAGGTGAGGTTTGGTGAGGTTTGACACACACAGGGAAGGTGGACGAAGTCAGAAGATTGTTCTGTGTCCAGTGGAATTGCACTTTTCACAGGCCTCAGGAAGGTGAAAGTTCTGAAAGAAAGGTTTCTAAAATGTACCAAAGAGTTCCATGGCCTGATGCTCTACCAGCCGTATCAGGGCAACTAACAATTGCAACTGGGCTTTCATGAGGTCATCACAGGAAGGGCAATGT
This sequence comes from Aldrovandia affinis, assembly GCA_029706075.1. NCBI lineage: Eukaryota > Metazoa > Chordata > Actinopteri > Notacanthiformes > Halosauridae > Aldrovandia > Aldrovandia affinis. The sequence goes on from JAINUG010000168.1 coordinate 715,048, forward strand.
CACTCCCAGGTACCATAGACAGGATGTTCATTTGATGTCAGAAGTACTGTATAAGTCAGGCAGTACAAAACGCCCAGAAGCAGGTTAAGGAAGCATGGCAGGATCCCACTAAGGGGGACAAGACCTGGTCAAGGTTTGATTAAAATGTGTTGGACCACCCCTCTCCCCCAAATGGGACAGTTCCAAATAATGGCCTGATGCTGTAAAATGTCCACATGTCCAGCACTTCTTTGCAGTATCAGGAAGGGCAGAACAGGGTCAGTAACAAGAGCCCCAAGAAGGAAGAACAGAGGCTTAGGCACCCACAGGGTGAAAAGGTTCTCCTCCTTACACCACTCCCAGGAAGGTGGGGGGGGCAATAAATTAAAAATAAAAATAATAATAATAACAAAGACATGATGCTGCTGAAGAGAAAGTTTTCTGTGTCTGTGGTGTGTGTGTTTCTCCCACAGGCCCAGTGTCCAGTGTGCCTGCCGCAACTGCTGTTGGATGGGACTGGTGGAAGAAACGCCTCAGTAACCTGCCCCTCGCCAGACAACATCTGGGAAACTGGCTGGCTCTTTGCTACTATCCCTAAGGAGAACCTCATCATGGACCATCCTCCTCTCACCATGAGCTTGTGGCTGGTGTTGCTTTACATGTGCTGTCTGCCCCACACAGATGGCAGTTCTCCACCGGAAACACTGATGAGATCACCATCATCACCAACATTCACACGAATAGTGAATATCTCCCAGGCAGCAGGTCTGCCTCGTGACCCAATTAATTGCTATTTGTGCAAGGCTGACATTGTCTGCACAGTATGGCATAGAGCTGATGACAATCAACTAACACCAGTAGCAATGGCTTTTGGCAACGGGACCATAGTTCACCCAAAGAGAACTATGTACACTACTTTCAGCTGCTCAATGTCTGCGGGATGTAAGCTGGAAATTCTATGGGCTGGCCTCCATGATGCAGGAGCTTATCATTGCCAGACAAATCAGGCCAAACTAAAGACTACTCCTGATGTAATTTTGTATGTGAACAATGATGAGCACAAAGGTATGAGGCCCTCTCCACTTATTTAATCAATGTCTACTCGCAAGGTGACGCCACAACCTCCAAAATGTAACTCTAGGGCTAATGTGTTCAAAACTATGTTTGACTACATACGTTCCTTGTTGTTTCCAAATCAGTGTTTGTGTACCACATTCAGTCAGCGTGGATGCTGGTATTCCCTGGGTTGCACACCCAGTTTCACATTGTGATACATGTGCAGTTTTGAAACTGAATACAAAAAGTTCTGTAGATGTATTCACCTGCCATAATATGACTATTCCTCCCCTTACTCAATGTTGTGTACCAGGCTTAACTTGTAATCAAGTTAATTTGCCTTCTTTTAATCTATCAGACATCACTGTCCCAACAATGTTTTTGTGGTGCAAAACGAGGCATCCCCACCAATGGGAGTGATACCCCAGACTGCCTGTCAAAATGTCTACGCTATAGACAATGACAAAATCTACCATCGCGTAGGGCCCTATCACCACCTTATGATCCGGCAATATTCTACTCCCCTCTCATCTCATGACTCCCCCGAAGACTGTGTAAATGAAGACAATGGTTGGGTGTTACTCCTTGGATTAAATAAGTTTTGCCGCATTCCAGCTCCACCGAGAAACCCATTGGCTATGTGGTACAACTGTGTGGCCTGAGTTACCGGCTCAATTCACTGGAACTTGTACCCTAGTATATATGTACCCCGCTATGCGTCCATCTCATGTGCCAATTCAGTCCCACATCCCTCTCCTTTCCATGGAAAATGAAGATGATCATTCCGGTTGTGTGCAAGGTTTTACATGTGAGCAAACCTTTTGGTCACGTGTCTTAGGAGCTCTTATGCCCAGTTATGGAGTTATGCAGGCTCTAGGCCAGGTACGATCTCATTATGTTGAGCAATTGGCAAATGACACAATTATGGCTTTGGGAAATGTATCTTTGGCATTGTCGTCACATAGACTAATGATCCTTCAAAATAGGGTAGCCTTAGACTATATCCTCCCCTCACAAGGAGGCACCTGTGCCACCATAAGCCCTGAATTCTGTTCAGACGTAGTAGATCCGAAAGATAACTTGAAACAACTCATTGAGGATATGGATCACTTGCGTCAACAAATTTCAGGCATGAACTTGGTCAGGGAGGTGACCAATAACCCAATGGCCACTCTAAGAGAGCTTCAGAGTTCCTCTGCAGCGATGGGAGAACCTGGTAGAAGGACAAACATCTCTGCAGCACTCCATCAATCAGACCTTTATGGTAGCACTTGGCATTCAGGCCAAAAAGTTCAATTTGTGTCTCATCAGACTGGAAAATCTTTTTCCTGATGCTCTTAAGAGTCCTTTAAGTGTCATTTGGCAAACTCCAAAGGAGGTGGGCTGTCATATGCCTTTCACTCAGGAGTAGCTTCCGTCTAGCCACTACCAAAAAGGCCTGATTGATGGAGTGGTGCAGAGATGGTTGTCCTTCTACCAGGTTCTCCCATCGCTGCAGAGGAACTCTGAAGCTCTCTTAGAGTGGCCATTGGGTTCTTGGTCACCTCCTTGACCATGGCCCTTCTTGCCCGGTTACTGAGTTTGGCCAGATGGCCAGCTCTAAGAAGAGTTGTGGTGGTTCCAAACTTCTTCCATTTCACAATGATGGAGCCCACTGTTCTCCTGGGTGCTTTCAATGCTTTCACTGCTCAAGCAGTATCAGTGGAAACAAAATGCACCTCAGCTCAATTTTGGGTGTCATATCAAAGGGTGTGCACACTTGTGTACATATATTTTACACTTTGTCATTATGGGCTATTTTGTGTAGAATTTTGAGACAAAAAATGAACTTAATCTATTGTAGAATAAATCTGTAACGCAATGAAATGTGGAGAGGGTGAAAGGGGTGTGCAGACTTTCCGGCTTGACTGTACATTGAAAATTCTGACTTTAGATACTGCCTATAGATACTACATACAGGTATTCCTAAAAATAAAGCTGTCCTGACATAAACCAGGGTACTTTGCAACATTTGTGATTATTTGTTTTGAAATGCTGGGACAGCGACTAGCCTCGGAAAGTGCAATACAAACAGGGAATTGTGAAATACCTAGACGATATCAGCACTCATAAAATACCACCTGGTTTCAAGAGTTCTTAAAATTCCCATGCAAAGAGGAGAGTCAGTATTAATGCAAGCATTTAGTAAATCAGAGAGAATAATTAATCAACCTAATTTACAAAATCTCCACCCTGTTCTAGTACGTTCACCCCAGATATACATATGCATGAACAGATTTAACTATTCATCTAAAGGAAAGTCGCAAAGCGACTTAACCCCCCGCAAATTACATCCCAATAGCAATTTTACCCCTTGCAACCGCTTACTAAATCTGACGTAGATATTGCGACCTTTTAGCGACTGCTTTTGTGTTCGAAGAGCAGTTGCAATTCTTTAGTAAATCTGGCCTCAGTGTCATCTTTTTATAAGGAAAGTATCCACTTACTGTACCAGTTTGAGACATACAACCGCAGTTTTATAGATATAACTTGAAGCAAGGGCACAAAAGGCATTGTGCTCAGGAGTTTCTCCCCGAGGATGCGCATAGGTCAGGGGCAGCTGCACTGACCTGCACAGGCTCTTCCAACACTCCACTGCAGATGGGACACAACAGGTCCTCGTCCACTTCCCCTTGGAAACGGGTGACGTCGTAGCCCATGGTACATTACGGGAACCAAACCTGCCGGGGGACCAGTCACCAAAGGATTAAGCTCCTGTCAGTCATCAAAGGATTACTCTCCTGTTCAACATGCACCTCCCATCTATTTCTGTATACACACAGCTAAATCTTAAATATTAAAGCATAGATTTAAATGTGTGGCTGTAGTGTCGTTCCTGGTTTGTACCTGGGTGGATAAGGCAATGAGGATAGACGAGGAGCGGAATTCGGAAGGCTGCTGATGCATCCAGAGGGACTCTCGCACTCATCTGCAGACTGCACACAGACTCCGTCCTTTAAACATTCTACAACATCGGTGTTATTCCTGACATTGTTCCTGAAGGCTGTCCTGAGAGTTGCAAAAACACTTCAAAGCCTGAATGCAAACATGCCATCAGGCAACCAGCTATGAATAAAGTCTATGATACTAGCATCAGAGTTCTAGAACTCTCTCTAAACATCTGATTCAAGAATCCCTAATATAAGACTTTTATAATCTCTTATAGAGTCTATCATAAAGAGTGTTACAAAGAGTCTAGAACAATACAAGAAGGAGCCACCCATATAAGAAAGCTGGCCATGACAATACATTTTACAAGCAGCAAATAAACAGAACATTAATTCAGTTTTGTGCCAATATAAACCTCCAATAGTCAGCAGCGCTGGGGTGCAGTGTGGAGAGCAGAAAGAAAAACTGCTGATGGGAAGTCTCCCCAACATGGCAGTAGCAGGCTGTTTCCCTTCCATAACCTCAGAAAGAGTAAACATTGAATACTTCAGCCAGCACCCTTATCCCAATCAAACATCTACATATCTGTTGTAAGAAATACGGCAGCACTCTGATTTTGATGAAGAAGGTTTTATTTCGGTAGCGACAGTAACAAAGTAAATGACAGGTAATACAAGAATACCAGCAAGCACTCTGGACTCAGCGGAGTTCGTCTGAATGTCCTTCTCCCAACTGAATGACTCTAAATACTCTTTTCGGCTTTGTTCTTCTGAGGCGGGAAAGTGTCTGGCTTCCCTAAATCAATCAGTCTGCTCATCACTAGGGGGTGATTTATTCAGTTCCCGGGGGCTAGCCAGGAAACAGTCTATTGTATTGTTAATCAAGTCTAAATGGTTGACCTGAGTAGCCGGTTGATCACCTATCCATGTATTCTACTGGCCATTCCCGGTTTCAGGAGTTCCTCTGTCTCTTCCTATTCATATGTCAATGACTGTCTCCATTTGGCCACACAGATCCTTTGTAATTGTGATATGATTTACCTGACTGCCTACAGTTCAATATCTTACACTGTGTATGACTGTTAGTCACATAAATATTAATATGAACATGAAAGTTGCTGGATGTAAAAATGAATGTCGCTGCTGGGGTGATCACTCCCGTACCTAAATAAGATAGCCATTAGCTCGGGTTTGTAGGTGGAGGCTGGTACGGCTGAACTGCAGCCATTTCTGCACTTCCCGTCTGACTTGCGTACGTGCATGCGACTGATCCTCACAACTGAGTCTCACCATCTTTTGTGTACGGCTTCCTCTTCCTAACAATACAGAGTATTCCAGTACCTGACTACAAAAGGCCAAAATATGAGACACTACCCATTGGGAGGATGTTATGGGTGACCTTTTCCTGTGCGGCCTGTGAAACTCCTCTTTATAGTGTCTAAACACAGATCATCAGTAAAATCTGAATTTTAGGCTTACTCATCACTTTTTTCTATACCTACGATGAAGATCACGTTAAAAGATTTAAAAAAATTAATCTTCCTTAAAATGTTGCAAAAATCTTATTTGTTTGAAAAAGGAAGCCCTACTTTCCTATTTCCATCGTGGCACTGAATGTCCATTTGCATTGTTAGACGAAGGCTGTGAATCAGAGAGGAATACAAAGTGTTTGCACAAATGGTAAACAGTGGCCTTGAAGAGTAGACAGAAGGTGCAGTGAAACACCTGTGCCATCACTATCATTGAGTAATTCACTTGGAGTAATCACTTGGAGTAATTGTTTAAGAACAGCTGATTTTCATTAGGGGATTTGCAGGAGTGTGTAAGTGGCTCCTTGAGAGCAGTACAGCGTGTGTTCCTTATTAAGTGGTTTTGAGAATCCAGAGTGGGCCATTTGAATGACTGAGCCTTAATGATTACACCTATGCAGCCACCACTCTTCATCCTCGTTGCCCACTGGGGTGAGAGGAACAGCACAGAAGTGTGGCACTCACGACGCCGTGGAACACAAATCCAAATCCTGATGACAATGTGGTGGATTTGATGGCTTTACCTGTTGTGGGCTGTGTCCTGCTGACCAAGCATATGTATATAAAACATTGGGAGAATCGGGGGCTCCTTGGCAAGGAATGGAAAAATCCAGACAAAGAGAGGGGGAGAGAAGAGAGTGAGAGAGCACGAGAGAGCGCGAGAGAGTGAGAGAGCGCGAGAGAGCAAGCTTGAGAGAGAGCAAGAGAGCATGCGAGAAAGAGTGAGAAAAAGAGTGAGAGAAAAAGGGGGAGAAAGAGCAAGCGGGAGAGTGAGAGAGTGAGATTCATTACCTCATTCATGTGTGGCCCTCATTGCCCTGGGAGCCAAAATCTCCAGCCTCCCATGTGGATCACACTGACCACCCCTCCTGTTTGGGGCAGTGGACTGGGTGTCACCTCGTCACACAGAAACCTGCATGGGAACCAGATGGTTGGAGAGAACAGTCAACATCAAAAGGGGAGTTTCTTCTTACATGGGGATATTACAGCCCCCTTCAGATCACCAATATGATCTGTCCACTACTGCAGGTGATCCCTGCTGCTCCAGACTAGAGTGGCATTCTGCAGAGCAGTTGTAGTAGCACTAAAATCAAATCAAATAATTTGTCCCTTGCCTCAAAGCCAATCATTTCACCCAGCTTTGTCCAATTCCATACTTAAAAAGCAGGGAGGTAGACAGACAGACAAGTGAGCCGCAAGCAGGCAGACAGACAGACTAGCACACACTAGCACTTGTGTCAGATTAGCATGACATATGTTATTCTTCCAGACAATGCATTTTACTTGGCTCAGGTGTCTGTTTTATTAGGAGAGAACTTCCGGTCTGTGTAGTGCATTTAAGATATTCCAAAGAGCAAAGTTCCCTACTCTGACAATGTTTGAAATTGTCTGCCCACAGATTGCCTGCAAGTGCTATGTCAAATGAATGTAACTAGTTAATAAGCCTCTCAGAATGTCATTGTGTGTCTTTACCATGTAGCTTGTGCTGTCTGGAAGAATAATACACACCATGCAAAGAGCGACAGATGTGCAGTGTCTTTACTTGAATTCTTGAACACTTCTGAAATAGGCCAAATACTTCCCAATCTGACATGAATAGCAAAGTGATATTTATCAGTTGTAAACAATTCTATTGATGCAGAGGGGTTTCTACACCGCTACGACAGTCCATGACAGAAGAAACAGCTAATTACCTGACAATTATTAAATTCAAATATTGTGTCCCCTTAGCAGAATTTTTAAAATATAGGCTACACACTGTTAAGGGGCCCTATTTTGGTGAATTAGGACAGTGTCGGTAACGCAGACGCAAAGCGAAGACGGTGGCGCTTTAGGGCTTTTTCGGTAATTTCGTGATTTAGGACGATAGCGCACCTCCAGCGCAGTTGTGAAAGAGGTTGGATACATTTTTTTAAAATACATGTGGGTGTGGTGGGGGTTTGGTTTCATAATGGCCAATCAGAACACACATTTTCAATCCCTTTAAATACCAGGACGCTAACGCTATAGCAAATTGGCAATTTCGTGACATGCATGACAGTTTTGCGCTTCTCAAAAGAGGAGAGCGAGGAGGTGTGGAAAAGTTGGCGAGCGAATCAGGGGGGAAAACATTACATTTATTTGTTATTTTCATGATTTGAGTTTATATTTTGAGACCTACATTTTGAAAAGAAAGTGTTTTATTTTACCATCTCTTTTTCCTTATTTGTAGGCTTTCCAACTTAAAAAACAATGTTTCTTTTCTTCTAACTTAATGTAAAAAAAATCCTGTTTAGTTCTCTGCTGGCTGTCGGGTGTAGGAAAAGTAACAAACGAATTTGCATGTTGGACAAGACTGGAAGAAACTGCATGTACAGCCGAACTGATAGCCGTCTGGCCAACACCGGCTACCAAACCAAGGGTATCGCTCACGGTATCGCCTTCGGCGTCCAATTATGTACTCCATTTTCTGTAGTGCAAATGGAAAGAATAAAACCCTTTCACATAAGAAAAACAATGTGCATACAAACATATATTTATTTAACAGGTGTATCTTACTGAACGGTAGCGTCTGCTGGCTTCAGTCTTTCATGTCCGTGCATTGAATAACCACAAGCTGTGGTGAAATTGTTTTTAGCTTAATTGATTACGCTTGCAAGTCACCCATGGATTGGACGATTTGCCTCAACATGGGGGGAAATTCACAATATTCGCAAAACATTCTCATGTGATTTCAGATAACCTTATGTTCATATGTGCGCATCAATAGTCACCAAATTGCACAGAGCGCCAGCGTTTGCGCTAAGAGGTGGTCTAGTTGGACGTTAACGCAAATTCACTATTTGACACTGTCACACGCCACGTGACAATCCCTGGACGGAATAGAGCAGTCTGGAAACAGGGGTGGAGTTTTCGGTCTACGGACCGGATTCTTTATAATGTATTTTAAAACGTTCTCTGATCCCCGACACGGGCTGAGAACTAGACCGGGAGTTTTTAAACAAATAAACCAAATTAAATCTATGAAGTGCACCATTATCTCCATATAGAATATCTCTGTACAGTGTAACTGGCACAGAAAAAAATATAGTGGGGGGTCAATACACTGTAGCCAGTCAATGGCGCCCCATGGTGTATATGCTGTATGGAATATGGCCACTAACCCAGGGAGTTTTCCAGGAGGGAAGAAGTTGGTTGGGACACAAAAACCATAAACGTTAAACACAATAACCGGAAACTTTACAGTTCCCGTTTTACTTTTACTTTCACTTTTTTTTTTTTTTCTATCTTTCCTTCTTTCTTTCTTTCTCGGTTGCTTTTTCTCCTCGGTCTCCCACGCCTTTTCCTTCCTTGTTCCAGCCACCTACTGAAGAGAGCAGAGCAGTTTTCAAGAACACCGATGTGATTAGAAAACACCAGACCGGTGCGTGCGTTGGCTGCTCTGCCAGTAGGCATGGCCGCTAATCGCCCTGATCCGCTGCCGAGACCGACGCCTTCCACAGACACCAAACTTGCATGGCGCCCGATTATTTTCATTGTCACACCCCCTATTGCGCTGCCCAGCCCATAGTCGCGCAAACGCCTTCATTGCGCACCACCAAATTGGCAAACTCGGCGGAGACAAGTCAGTTTGCGACAGAGGAAACTGGCAAATCGCCTGCGCTAGGGCATCACGCCGTTTAGCGCCAGCACGAAAATAGGACCCAAGAAGTCTTTTGTTTTTAGATTTTAATTTTGCATTTCATTGTTCAAAAACATTTCATTTTGCTTTCAATTGTTTTAATTACTGTTAGTGCAGTTTAAAAATATCAGCCCAATCACTTCCAAATTTTTGTTCCTTTAATGCTACAGAACAAGCATGATATTTCCAACAGAAGGGTCAACAGGCATACTTTTACATTTGAAGGCAGTACTTCTGAATCAATCAATGCTTACGTATGGGTGTGTGTGTCGCTCCCCCTGCTGGCTAGCCTACTGCACTGCAACAGGCACCTCATTTGTGATAATTTATTGATTAATTGAGATCTTAATATGTTGATTGCTAAATATGTCGCTTCAGGCTTCAGATAGTCATCCATTGACCACTTGGTGTTGGGAGGACAGAACTGCAGGTTGATGAGAGACCTGAGGAATTTTGAATGGCCATAATTATAACATATGATACGATATTGTTATGTTACGTAGTATTACATGTTATATTATGTTACTGTGGAAGGATAACATTTGTCCTGTTTTTGTAATGTTGAAATACTATTGTGGTGTCCCTTGGGGTCAGGCGACACTCACGGACCTTGCAGAGGGCCGTAGGCAAGTTAAATAATTTCAACAATTCTCTCCAACATTCTCCACAACCACCAACCCACTCCTTCCCAGTGTTTAACGAGTCCTTTAAATAGGCCTCCAAATGGTCTTCAGCTGTCCATAGTCTCAATCACTTGACCTCGTTCAGGTGTGGGACTGCAGGCTGCTGGGAAACGTAGTTCTTTCCTCTCCAGTGACTCCCAGGAATTGAAGGGCCAAGCAGCCATTTTCCGGTGCAACCCCTTGGGACACCACACACCCTCCTCCTCAGCTCTTAACCTAGGGAGGGCTAAGCGGCACATGTTGAGCGGCGACCAAGAGAGCTACCATCTCCAGGTCCCCTCAGGAAGTTTCCCCCCCGGGATCAAACCTCTGGTTTCCTTCGTCTCTATTCACCTCCTGTACAAGCATCTGAGAGGTGTTAGTAAATGTCACTTTGTCTGCCACCAACTGGCCATATGTGGGTACTGGCTCTGAGCTCCAAGGACGGAACAATCACCACTCTTGCTCTGGTCTTCACCAGCCCTCCATGGCTCCTCCAGCGAACCCCATGCAGCATCTCACTCCATGGTCCTCTGCTAGGCCCCTTCCACCCCTCTTCTAGGTGGTCAGGCTCGGCAACCAGGGAAAACATGCTCTTCAAAACTCATTCTTAGATTTTTTTGTTATCCTCGTCTCTCCTCTCCATAGACATTTCCTATGATCCTTTCTTTTAAACATCACCCTCTTTGGTTTCCTGTTACTCTTCAGGCAAGACTTTCTAAACTCCATTTCCCTTCTCTGTCTTCTTAACTTTATTGAGAGCAATGGACTCACTTCAGGAGTGTCTGCTTCTAAACCCACACACTTCTCTGCCATTTTGGAGTGGTTACTTTTCTTCTGGACTGGTCCCTCTTCTCCTCGTCTTCCCTTCAGGGTTTTCCACACCCTATACATTTCCCTGAGGGCATCCATCATGTTGGGAGCCATTCCCGCCAAAAATGAGTTTTTGAGAGCTGGAGTTGCCTGGAAAAAAACCTTGAGGGAGCGTTGTGCACTTTTGTCAGGTGCTCGAGCCCCTCTGCCTCCAGCCAAGACTCCATGCCTGGATCCACTGTCCAGTCCTCTTCCAATGCTGCCTCGAAACCAGCACATTTTTCAGAGTCCCTTGCATGCTGCTTCTGGGGCCTACCTAAGTTTGGTTTGCCCTTTTCCCTAGGGAGCACCACAGGATAGGACTGGCTATTTTCCTTTCGGACTTGTCCGTCCTTTGGGTCCTCCCAACCAACTTCTTCCCTCCTGGAAAACTCCCTGGGTTAGTGGCCATATTCCATACAGCATATACACCATGGGGCGCCATTGACTGGCTACAGTGTATTGACCCCCCACTATATTTTTTTCTGTGCCAGTTACACTGTACAGAGATATTCTATATGGAGATAATGGTGCACTTCATAAATCAACCACCGTATACAGTACTCAACAAAGTAACAACAGTAATCAACAATGGCATACCTGTGTCTCACAAAGAGTAAATCCAGTGTGAAATAAAAAATAAAAGCTCAATAAAAAATAAAAAATGGTTTCCCTGTATCTTTCTCTTGCGGCAGCCCAAACTATCCCAACCATTTCCTCGCAAATGAAAGGAAATTACATGAATATCTATAAATCTACCTAGTATAATGGCTGCAGATTATTCAAAGATAATTATATGGTTCTTTTAATAAAAGATCAAGCTGTTTTCCCGTGAAAAAAGGCTATGCTACCTGATCATAAATGTAGCTTAATTAATGTGGTTAAATACCCACTCTGTGTGTATGTGAATCTTCAAGTCAACGGTAATAAACATTTAAAGACTTCATAGTTGACTGCCATAACAAGTTGGGGCTTCACCTTCCCCACACAGGGAATGTAAATACATCAGCAACTTCAGCAAACATAGTGTTTACTTTACTACACCCAAAAGCCACCAACGTGGGAAAAAGGTAGTCTTGATGGTTCTTGATCTCGCTCAAGCCTTCAGACTCCCTGGACATCCCAGAGATCTCAGGGCAGGGGGGGTGTAGGAGCTGGCTGGAAAATGTTGGCAGCTGAAAGCAGTTTAAGCACTGGAGAGCGAGGGTGACAGATTTCAGAGGGAGAATGGGGGTTAAGGATATGAGAGCTGCGTTGCATTTCTCCCCCCCCCACCTTATGACTTAAAGGACAAAGCAGGCATGAACAGGAAAAACTCATTAAAAGCTTGCCTGTCTCTGTAACAAGTCCACACCAGGGTTTTCCCTTGCCTGTCTAATGCTTAGGCGGGCCGCATAAGTGTTTTCTTCGACCGCCTAAAATAAATGGACAGTATAAAAAAAAATGTTTATCTGGCATTGATACACGGAGGCTTTAACCCAGGGGTGTCCAAACTGCGGCCCGCGGTCCATTTTTAATTGGCCCGCGGCCGCATTCCAATATAAGGAATATGGCCCGCGCATGAAACTTGCACTTGACTGAGTTGTAATTCTTAGTTTCACCACTAGTGGAGCCACCCGTATTCATTGAAAACTCCGCGAAATAAACAAACTGCTCTCCCCCCCCCCCTTTTTCTGTATTTGGCCCTTAGTGGAAAAAGTTTGGACACCCCTGCTTTAACCGCTGCAGTGTCTGCGCCAACTGCTACTAGGCAGTAACATAAAATAAATGGAAAATATGCTATTAGAGTTAAAGAAAGTTTCATTTATTTAAATAATTGACTTCCTCTGCTGCAGTGTCCGTTTCATACTTCTTACATGGTACGTGCTACCAGATTCAACGTTCTTGTGGATGTAGAGTAGTGATGTGCAGTTTGCGAACGATTTGTTTGAATTGAACTCTTTTTACTGACTCGGGATTAATGATTTGTTGAGTCATTCATTTTGAGTCGTTCATTTTACTCGTTCGCTCCGCCTACATCGCACTCGGCTTTCAACCAACATGTTTTTAAACATGATAATGAAGCGGTGGACGCCACGGAATGAGGAACCAAGAATCGAGAGATTTTGCTTTCCCATTTCAGTACTACTTCTTTATTTAAAATAAAGCCTGTAGTACAGAGGAAGTACAACACATGCATCGGAATCACACGGGGGTCATTCTCAACGCATACAAAACCAGTGACGGTGATAACGTCACATACACTCAAACACACATAATTTGTACGAGAGAAAAAGGGGCTTTCACTCAAACATCTTGGTTTTCACGCTTGAATATTTATGAACATAACTAGCCGAACACTAAGTTTAGCTGGCCGCAAGGGCCCCTGGGACATGTGATCACCTCGTAGCCCGTGGCCTACAAATATGCAGCCACCTAGCATGCTACACACGAAGTAAATGGAGAGCTAGCAAAAGCATTTAAATGACGCGATGTTGCAGGACATAACATTGTAAAACCAAAAGTAAACCCGTTAGCTGCTGACTGCCTAAACTCGTGTTTTATGAGTGAACGAATGGGCATTACCCTAGGCTACTGAATGAAATGAACAACACTCACAACACTTTCGGGGCTCGAGAATAACAACTCTTGAGTTCTTCTAATCGGGTACATTATCTAGTTGTGTTTGCGATCAGAACAATGCATTGCAATGGTTTAGCACTCATGGGCCAAGTTAATCTATCACGCCAAAGAGCGGCTATATCCACTCCATTGAACGAACGAGACGTGTCTGAACTAATCGTTCACAAACCGTTAACCCGGCTCTGAACTAGAATCACAACATTTCGGAGTCATCATTCGCAAACCGTTAACCCGGCTCTGAACAAGAATCACAACATTTCCGAGTCATCGTTCGCAAACCGTGAACCCGGCTCTGAATGAGAATCACAACATTTCCGAGTCATCGTTTGCAAACCGTTAACCCGGCTCCGAACAAGAATCACAACATTTTTGAGTCTTCGATCGCCGGTAGGGGGCTCTGGGGAAGTGGGGATTACTGAATCAAGCGAACGATTAGAAAGAGTCGTTCTTTTCACTGAACGAATTGCTCACGAACGAGTTAGTAAAAAGAATCAAACTTCTCATCACTAATGTAGAGGCGGCAATTTTATTCATTTGGATGCACCACCGCGGTGACCTGCTGTTTCTGAAAAGCGAGTGACAGAGATTGCAAATAATTGTTAACGTTAGATTGTAGCTAGCCTACATAGATAGCCTATTTTATAGTGTAAAATTATAGTTTAATTTGATTTTCAGCTTGACAATGCAGAAGATATCGCCCTTTTTTAAAAAGAGGCCCAGGATACAAGAGCAGGAGAGGTAACAAACTAAGTCTGTTTAGATACAGACGATCATAGTTCAGAATCTGCTACTTTTCATCCATCTCAGTGATGCCCAACCCCTCAGGCGCCTAACATTGTGATAGATTTTTACCAATATTGACTTTGGGCAGATTTTTCACAGAGGTAGGCTCATTTATCTCAGCCACTAGCCTCCCTTGCCAGGCTCTGAGCGTGTGCCCCACATCTTATTTTGTTCTCCCCTCGAGTCTCGCAACATTCCTGCTCTCGATTTAGGTTATACACATTAGCCAGTAACAAGTATATTCCTTCATTCCGTGAACAGAGCTAGCTAGCAAGTGATACTTTATGAACTTATTTTACATCTATATACCACCCCCGCCGTGTCTGCCACCGCCTAAGCCCTAAAAAATGCCAGGGAAAACCCTACACACAATCACATTGAAAGCTTGGACAAACAAGTTTCTAAAATCTCAAGTTTTGGTTTACATGCCTTTTTCAAGAGAAGGCAGGCATGATCATAAATGCATGCCTATATGAAATATGACAGATATTTGTGGCAAATAGTAAAAAATCCCCTATAGCAGTAGCTGGAGAATGCTTTTCTCACAAGGATTCAACAAGATATTGAATATGTACTAACCAGATATTTAGCTCTGGCTTTCCTTCTGAGCTCCTTACTTCCTTATCCAGGAGGTTCTGGTTAGTAACAAGAGGTTCTGGTGCTGTCTGTGTTGCAATGTTAGCTGTGGATTTTATGTCTTCAGCCACTACCCTTTATGAATATTAATACAGGGCCAGCAAATTAGAAGGTTTATCAATAAGTAACAGAACTATCAACAGAGCTGAATGGCTACATAGTTTAAAACAGATTATCAGTGTTCCAGACTAATCTAACTGAATAAACACAATTCAACAACTAGGCCTACATTGCAAAATACAGTAATGAAACCAGGTGCAAGTATTAGCCTAAGCAACAGACTTCAGAATACAGAATTCTACACAAGCAGACAGCATTGACAATACTGGCCATTTGGGTTTCAATTGTAAATTATTTGGGGGAACCATAATCCATATGGAGACAGTTGCCACCTTCTATGGTGGCATTGTTTAGCTGATTTCACCAGAGACTCCTGTTCTAGTTGCCTGGTGACCTAGGCAGGTCAGGGTCGCACAACAGACACAGGGTCTGAGGCAGGATGGTGGGTTAAACAGAGGTCTTGATAGGAATGGGTAGCTACCTCATCTTATGAGTAGGGGGGCTTCAGGAACACCAAAATGGATGCAGCTCTTGTGTCTCTCGGATTGGAAGTGTGTTGTTGTAAAGAGCAGAGTTTGTGATTGGTTCAAACAGTGACTGACTGACTGACTGACAGCACAAGTTGGGTTCACCCAGTACAGGGTTAATGAAGCGTCACTCTCCCGTCTATCTTACTTCGGACGACTTGCTCCTCTGTCCTCGTTTCACGATTATTGTTTTGTTTTTTTACTAGCTAGCTACCTAGCAAGATACCAACCAAGTTGGTAGTTATGTGGCACAGCACAATACACGATCAAGCACTGCCACTCGTTATCTTGTGATAAATAACAAATCAGAGATGTAATGTTAGGTAGCTAAAGCTGACCGCAGCAGACACTTAAGCTAATGCCTAAACTTCTCGAAGGCTAGTTTAATTTTTTTACGCCATTAATCAAGTAATGAACACCTTAACGTTACTGTACAGTATTCAGACACTATTCCGCACCATTTCCACTCACTCGCCATAGAAAACCCAACGTCAATAAGGATGCTCTCCTCTCACAAACTATGTCAGTGATCACACCTCTCCAGACATGTACAATGCAGACAACACTCGCGTCAGTTCCTCCATTTTCCTAGCCTTAATTAATCAACCTATATATAGACAGTTGGTTCGCTAACCAGGTACCAACTATGTTAGCTAGCTAACTATACACTGCATTGTGGAAACACTTTAGCTAGCGGTCTAACTAGATGTTTGAATACATTGTACACGTTGTCTAGGCACTAACGTTACCGAGTTTCTTTTTAAACGGCAACAGCCTAGTTAGTTAGTTAGCTGTTATGTTAACAGGCTATACGTAAAGCGGTTTGGTTTGCTATCTATTTTAAGGATTTCTCGATGATTTCTTAGGCATCTTAATACCTAAACAGACCAATGTGGTTTGGTTGCTTAACGTTAACCAACCAACAAGAGACCAGCTATGCTACCAAGCTTACTAGCTAAGTTAGCAAGCATGTTATAATCATAGCGAACGTTAGCAAGCTACTGGCAACATTGTGTGCGAACATTGTGGAATAAATTGTTATAAAGGTTTCAATTAGCTAACGTAGATACTGGGTTTAAACATAAATAAAACATTAAAAACAGGCCTTAATTTAGTCACCGCCCAAAAGTGCAGCATTGGAGTTTCCTGCTGTCCGCCAATCAGCCTCATGCACCCTTCCCCCGGTTTACCGCAAGCCAGCACACCCGACGCAGTTAGCCATCGTTAGCTAGTGAGCAAGCTGTGCATTCTCAAGCTGAAACATCTTATTTTACCTACACAATTAAAAGATAAAATGGGCATCTAACGTTACCTGTTTTGGTGGAACTGTTTTATACGTAAATTGCGGTCTCGGTAATAAATTCATCAATATAACGATTCTACGGACTGCTACCTAAGACTCTCTTCGGGCTCCTGTCACACTTCTTAGTCCACCCCCCGCCCTGCTGCTACGCAACCAGGAAGGTACGGGCAAATATTGTTTCCAGCACCAGACTCAATTTCACCCTATTCTTGTAACAGACTCAGTTCACCTGAACTCCTTATTTTATCCAGCAATCTCAATTTAGACCGGAACTACTCAAACGAACCAAGAATAAACACGATGAACGTATCACTATAGTAGTACATCGTCTCTGGTAGGGTGTGTAGATTGACAGTCTGCTACTCCTCTCACGGTTGAAAAAAATACGACTGACAAAATGATTAAACCAACCACAGACCAGTACTTAACAGTCATAACATTATTGGACCAAATGCGATCGTCATCGCGTTCTTGTGACTAGGTGGCTACAAACCCTGAAACACGGAGGAATATAATAAGGCAGGGGTGTCAAACTCATTCCATCAAGGGCCGAGTGGCTGTGTTTGAAACCGTTCCCTATTCCCTAAATAGTGCACTATATAGTGTGTTCGTCAAATTGTTCAACACACTATATGGTGCACTACTTAGGGAATAGGGAACGGTTTCGAACACAGCCAGTGTGTGCAGGTTTCTGTTGTAACCAATGCATTACACCAGGTGATTTCAATTAGGTTCCCTCCTTAGTTGAAGAAGTGAGCTAATTAGTGAAATCACCTGGTGCAGTGCATTGGTTGCAACAAAAACCTGCATACAATGCATACAACCTCGATGGAATGAGTTTGACACCTGTGTAATATGGAATAATTATATATCGCTTTTTTCTTCAGCACTTGAAGATTTAAGGCGGAATTATGCTTCTGCGAAGATAAACGTAAATGTCTCAGCTCCTCCATACCTCCAGTCACTCATCACTCCCTACACCCCTCCCAGACCCCTCTGCTCCACCTCCTCTGGCAAACTGAGGGCGCTCCGGGCGCCTGGCAGCTGCTCCTTGCGGTCTCGTCTCTTCTCTGTCCTGACCCCTCGCTGGTAGAACGACCTTCTGCAATCAGTCAGGACCGCGGAATCACTGTGATCTTCCGCGAGAGACTCAAAACCCACCTTTTCAGACTCCACTACCACTGAACTCTGTACATCTAGCTAATTGTCATCACCACTGCCTACTTGCATACCCCTTCTTACTCCACCTAATAAAATCGAACCTTTTCCTTCCCAGTGTTACAGGTATGGTACGCAGCTACCTGCAATGATGTCTATCGCTGTATTACTGCATTGATCTCTTGCGCGTACTATGATTGCTCCTACCATGTATTTATGCACATCTTGTAAGTTGCTCTGGATAAGAGCGTCTGCTAAATGCTTAAAATGTAAATGTAATGTAAAATGTATTCAGAAATCTAGCAGCACCAACATGTCGTCTGCTGCCTAATTGTTTCCTCATTATTATTATTATTATTAGTTGTAGTAGTATTACCAGATTGAACACATTGCTTAGGCTATACGTAATGCTTAAATGTAAATGTGAAAAACTTTTCCAACCTCTGTGTTGCTGCATTTCTGTCCCTCCCTTCTGTCCTATGGTCCAGGTGCTTCCATAGGACAGCCATGCTTCTCGCCTCTCTCTCTCCGCTATCCTTCTGCCTCCCTTTACTTCTCGCATCGTCTGCTCCTTGGTGCCCTTTGGCAAGCCACGTCCGGACATATGGGGTTGGGTTGAAACTTTCCAGTGGTGGAGCAACAAGGTGGGTCTAGAACCTGTTCTGCCTAGGGCTAGGGCTCATTTAGACTGTTTTATTGATTTTTATTATATCCCTTCGATGTCATGTGAGTATGTCCTTTATCTGTTGTATGTCCTAAATAAATCCTGTATTTTTTTTATGACCCGTTGACTTGAAGGAATATTTGTTTGTCGCATCCTCTTTTGGTTCACCGCATGGCTATTGGAGTGCGTGTGGTTTTTGCAGGTCGTAATATAATTGGGACGCAGAGGCATAATTCCGCCCTAAGTGTAGTCCAACTTAATGTTAGACATTAGTGGTCTAGCTTGTAAGATTAGGTAGGTCTTATAAGCATTAGCTAGCATGGAGCAAACAACAATGTTAGGTTAGCATTCCTGCAAACAGGCTAGTGTGAGCTAACTTTAGGTGCTTTTTATTATGACATGTTAAGAAAACATCCTCATTGCTAAAGCAACCGTTGTGCACTAACGTTACTGTGTTAGCTACAGTGTCTGCAGTAGTCTAACTGCCACGGTCAACGCCAATGGGCATTGTGACTTTAAAAGTTAAATTATTCCAGGCATGTAAAGGCCTCGGTATACTTAAAACTAAATCTAATTTGGCGTGTTCACACAGGCAAGATGGCGGGTTTGCGACCAAAACGAAGTGCCACATTTGGCTTTGATCGCCGCAGTGTGTGCAGGCTAGGCAAACATGTAGAATTTTTTGCACAGCCTTGTTCACTGCCTTCCAATACACTGTCGCCTGCAATTGGTCAACAATGTCATGTGATTGGTTGCGTTTTTTACGCATGTCATTTTGGCCACGTGTTTCCGGTTTACATCTTGTTAACATTGCGTCCAGCTGTTCCTGGCTACCGCTATGACCAAAAATGTGCCAATTGTTTGATTCTAGCTAATTCAACTAGCGAAGGTAATTGGCTAGCTAGTTAGCTCACCAAGGTCGCTAGTTGGATATTTTCCAATAAGGTTGCTAACGTAAGCTAGTGTGTAGATATGTGTATAGATGTGATGTGGATGCTTGCTGAGTGCTGTCATGTACAGCTCATGTTTCTATTTATATTATGAGCTAGATAGCCCGTTATGTCAGTTAGGTTGTGGAGGGGATTTAAACTGTGCCTTCAGGGATGAGGACCACAGCAAAGTAAGGAATTGGAATTGCTTTATTTAGTTACATCTGTGATACAGGGTACACCAGAGTAAGATTCTTGACGCCTGAGGGATTGGACCAGCGGAGATGATGTTGGGGATGCCTCTCCCCCGATGTACGTGGGTAAATTCCTGTGGTGTCTCTTTCTCCAGAATTGCTATGTTCCTGATCTCCCCAGGCCTGGGAGTGCGTTCCTATTCCAATGGAGCGGTGCACTTCTCAGACCACCACAGGCTGACCGTGTCCTTGGACTGGAAGAATACTATAATGGTGGGTAGGGGTCTATGGGCCTGTGTGGGGTGGTCCTGACTGTGCCATGTAGCTGGGACCCCCAATACATTTATAGAGCCCTGAGGGATTTTGCCTTCAGGACGGGATTGGTCAGGGCCAGGTTTCCCTCATGGACATATAAAAATATCATGTCCTTCTTGAGATCTGGAGAGAACATGACACTCTGACACCCAAAAATTATTTGGAAAAACATAAATCATAAAACACAAGCAACAAGCAAAAAGATATTTCATGGATGTCTGCTCATGGTTGTCTCCCCACTAGGTCATTTATGTTTAGAGGGCGCTTAGCCCTGACCGAGAACTGCCCCCACAGATGCACTAACTGCCCCCTTGTTGCGTCCTCTGTCTCCCTTAATAGGGCCTTGCTGAGATCCTCCCTGACGACTGAGAATGTCCTGTTCAGACCCCCGGAGGGATGTAGGACCCCAGAGCTGCAGCGCCAGTGGAGGATCATTAACACCGTTAAGCAGGTCCTGCGAGAGATGAGGAACATCAGGGTCTTCCAAAAACAAACAGTGTACCTGGTCACTCTCCGTAGGAGGATTCAAAACCTCCAGGACTGTGTTTTGGCAGACGTTTTAAAGGATGAGAGAGGGGCGAGAGAGAAATGGGGTGTGGGCCACTGGAAAGAACTGATAATATAGCTCACCCTCCAGAGGAGGCACGCTCTGGGGAGCCCAAACCCAAGCACAAAGTCCTTTTTTACTTTTATTTTTAACACTAAATCCAGATGTATCATTGTTTTGTGAAATGTAGTGAATGTCCAATATGATGTTTTGTGCCCCTGTCGTTGTGAAATGTATTGTTGAACCATGTGTATAACTGAATGTTTGTTTTTGTTTTCAGTTGGGAATGCCAACTTTTAAAAGAAAGTGTTTTGTAAAAAACCCAATAAAAGATACAGTGTGTTGATTTACATCCATACAACACCATACCCACTGCGCCCGCCAGGGCCCTGACTTCTGTCCCATATTTGAATGATATAAAGTTGGCGGACCGAGTTACATGCATGGCATAACAAAACTAGTTGGCTAATTAATTTGTTATATTAAAGTAAATTCAAGAGGAATACATAGAAAATTGTGTTTAGATTTGTTATTTCAGTAATGAGTTGATGAAAAGAAGCCTCTCTGCATTTTCAGCCGTGAGCCTATTTCTGTTTTCATCAACAATATGTGACACTGAGCTAAAAAGCCGTTCACTTTCCACACTATTACATGGTGCTGAGAGGTATTTTTGTGACATTTGGGCAAGAGTAGGAAATCGCACTTTGCTAACCACCAAGTACTGGAGTGGTTTGTCTTCACGAGAAACTGTGGCTTCTGCAAGGTATGTCTCCAACTGGATGGCAGCAGCCACTGGAGTACTGCTCAGTGATGCATGCTCATCTGCAATGTCATCGAACACACTGTCCAGACTGCTGCTGGTTTGGTCCCTCCGTGGCCTTCTGATTAGGGATGCACCGATCAATCGGCAATAGACCGGAACCGGATGGTTTTTGCCCTTTAACGTGCGACTGGCAGATTTATTTTCTATTTTGGCCGATCCGGAAATCCAGAAATGAGCCTAGTCCATGCGCACGCTGCATTATAAATTGAATCCGTTAGCTAGCAAAATGTCAGCAGTCTGGAATTATTAAGTCTATGAAGAGGACGTTAAGCTTGCAATATGTACTATATGCAACGAAAAGGTTAATCGGGGAGGAACTACGCCGAATACATTTTTTAAACAAAAACACCTACTGTAGTACCTTTATGTTTTACTGATTATGCTGCTGCATCTTGATTTAAATGGAACTGTTATTTTATTTATTTGTATTTACCATTGAACATTTTATTTATTTATTTCGATTTTATGCAATTTCACAAGGCTACAGATGTCTTTGTTTGAGGCCAGTTTGGCCCACTAAAAAGCAAATAAACAATCTTATGTTTATGTAGGCTATACTTTTGTTGCTCGTAGCTTATTTATTTTTGTTTAAAAAAACGGCTTTAAAAACCGGCTATCGGTATCGGCCATCTTGGCTGTAAAAAACGGGCAATCGGCATCGGCCCAGAATTGAGCAATCGGTGCATCCCTACTTCTGATAGGTGGCTCCTCGTGTTCCTCCTGTTGGTCTGCATCCCCGCCAGACATTTTATGCAGCTCCTGTATCACCATCACTTTGGCCTCCCTTGCTGTGTTGGTGTTTGAGAAAAACCAATCCTTATATCTACAAAACAGAGAATGGAACAGTTTAGCTGACAATATACATGCTAAGCTTTAATGTCAAATCATTGGCAACATTGAACTACTTGGAGGCGTTTTTAGCAAGCAAAACACATTATAATAATAACAAGTGACGGTTCAGAGGGAAAGAATAGTTTAAAAAAAACAGTATGCTACATAAGGTATAGATTTTTTTAACAATGTGTTGCCTAATTAATTAATACTGACACTTTTTAGGTATTTCCCCTCCTTCAAACTTTATAGCCACACACAGCCATTCTTATAGCGTTTAAATTAAGTGCATAATAGACTATTAGTTAGCATAAGTATAGGACTATTCGTTACCTTAGATCGAGTAGACTTGCGATGCAGTAGAGTGGATTTTTCTCCACGTCCGAAAAGCGTTTCTTCACAGCTGCCAGTTAAGTGTTCTGATTCCACGGTCCTCGTCCGTTTCTTTGGCCAGCAATCTCTGAAGCACGATGACAGCGGAAATCACATCTGATGCGGATGCATCCGAAGAGCTCACCTGTCGAGTTAACTCTTCAAAGGGAGCCAATACGGTTATCGTTTTGTCCAGTAAACTCCACTGGTTCGCGCTGAGGTTGTCGGGGAGCTCATGTTCGGACCCAAATATTCCGAAGGCTCGTTTCTGTTTGATGAGAGAGCGTAGCATGTAAAACGTACTATTCGAGCGGGGTTGTATGTCTTGTTGGAGTCTTTTTATCGGCTGGTTGAGCTGTAGCTGAATGTCTTCTAGCCGGGAGTACGCCAAGGGGGAATGTTTAAAATGGCCAACTATTGTCCGCCCGACTGCCACAGCATCGGCAACACTTCACTGAGCAAGAAGGCCTTAGTGCACAGCCAGCTAGAGTGTGTGAGTGACACACGGAAGGCTTGGGAGTCCAGCATCATCCATGGCCTATCATGTTTTTTTCCATTGTCTCGGACCATGACGTGAACGGACTTTTTAGAAATCCCCCAAGTTTGAAGCATTTCGTCAAATGCACCTGCTATTGCTTAGCCTGTATGCGATCCACGAAACTGTTTTGCTTGCAGTATGACTCGCTGAAGAGTAAAATCCTTATCTATCCACTGCTCAGTTAGGCTGATGAGAGACACTGGGCTGACGCTATTGCTCCAAATGTCAGTGGTGAAGCTAATGGCTGACATGTCGCACAACAAGCTGTTGATGTGCTTTTTCACAAAGTCGTGCATCTTCGGCATCTGTGATATGACGACGACTGGGAATATCATACCTGGGCTCCAAAACTTTAAGAAGCCGTCGGAATCCCACGTTATCCACAACCAACAACGGTTGATCGTCAAGAGCAATGTATTGGGTAAGAGCCTCTGTCATTTTTACTGCCTTCAGGTTGTCTCTTGTCATTTTCTCTTGCCTCTGTAGTGTTTGTAGTAAAGTTGGTTGTTGCTGTCTGCCGCTGCTAGCACCAGCAAGTACTCCACCTCGTGTGGATTTTTGAGATATTTTATCAAGTTACTAATATTGAATGCTTTCGTGCCACCTCTTGATATTTTGGCTGACCAGAGCTTGCATTCTGCTGTACTTTTGTCTGCTTCGTTTGCCTGAAAGTATCTCCACACTGCCGACATTTTCGTTCATTTCTTATGAAGAGGGCGTGAAGTTGTAGAGCACGCAGGATTAGGCTACACTTAGAACGTCTCTAGTCTAGTCACAATTGACCCTTCGCTAAACCACGCCCAAAAACGCAAACTGGCCAATCACAGCGCCGTGTTTTACATACTCCGACAGAGGCTCCGACAGTTTTTTGCTGCCTTCCATTGATTTTCATGCAAAAATTAGAAATTTTCTTCATTTTCGAGCTGGTTTTGCTGATTTTTTTGCAAATTATGGTTAAATGTTGTGCCTGGGGCACGTGTAACAGTGACACTCGTTACCCAGAGAGGTTTGAAGGAGATATACGTTTTTTTCCCTTTATAAAACCTAAATCAAATCCTGAAAAGTGTTAGCCAGCTAAGCTAACGTGGCTATGGTCTAGATATACAGCTCCGGGTTGCAACGTTGGTAAAGTTAGACTAAATGTTAGCTTTGTTATTCGTGATCCAGACAGCTTGCTAACGTTAAGATGTTACAGTCAAGCTCTAGAAAACCAAGTGGGTAACGTTACCTTGAAGTCAAAATGTAATACTATTTTTTCATTACTATTTCAGCACTTTGTCAATGGGAAGCCCAGTCCCGAGTACCCAAATCTTGTGGAAGACTGGGCTGACACACTGCTGATATTTTTTAGTTTACAGAGGTCCAGGGTATGGAGCTACCTGTGGAGCTAACCAAAGTAATGTCGTTACAGCACACTATAGGCGACTAATGTTACGTTAGTTAGCTAATGCTAGCTAACTTACTACTGAATGTAACGTTATATAGGCCTACTGCTTTTGCTTTTTAATGATTGTAATAGTGAATAGAGACCTACCCAGCTTTACAGGAACAGTGTTGCTCCTTAATGTCGTTGTCCTCTGTCTCAATCGCCCGGTGATGCGGTGGTTCACTTTTACTCTGATCTGTAGGCTTTCGCTTCTATCTTAATTTTTTTTATGTCATTTTGTTGCTGAGTCAGTTTGACATCCTGAATATATCCTTCAAATGCATATTATAGACCCTTTTGTCTGCTTCTGTCTGAAATCGCTTTTTCGTTTTTCAATTGACCCTTCGCTAACCTACGCCCCCCTTAGTTATTGTTGCTAAGTCCGTCAAGCTTTCGGAGCCAGCATGGCGCTCCCACTGTCGCTAACTGCACTCCCTGGAGAAATATTGTCAAATTTTTGGAAAAACTAAAAAGCAATTTCAGGCAGAAGCAGACAAAAGGGTCTATAATATGCATTTGAAGGATATATTCAGGATGTCAAACTGACTCCGCAACAAAATCACGTTAAAAAAATAAAGATAGAAGCTAAAGCCTACAGATCACAGAGTAAAAGTGAACCACCGCATCACTTGGCGATTGAGACAGAGGACAACGACATTAAGGAGCAACACTGTTCCTGTAAAGCTGGGTAGGTCTCTATTCACTATTACAATCATTAAAAAGCAAAAGCAGTAGGCTTATATAACGTTACATTCAGTAGTAAGTTAGCTAGCATTAGCTAACTAACGTAACATTAGTAGCCTATAGTGTGCTGTAACGACATTACTTTGGTTAGCTCCACAGGTTTCTGCGCCCATCTCATCAGACTTATCCATACCCTGGATCTCTGTAAAGCAAAAAATATCAGCAGTGTGTCAGCCCAGTCCTCCACAAGCTTGCCACAACAGTGGCATAAGCCAAGGGGTGTAAAAATAATACCACAGCCCGTAACAACTGTTGTGGTGGCAAAGGCCAAGGCGAACCGATGTTAGTAGCGTACCTTACGATAATTTAGGTTAACCAGCTAACATCTGATAACAACAGCATAACATTATTTTATGGTTGATAAGAGTAATTACTTACCTTGGAGTAGACAAAGCTGTGCTTGTTGATCTTTGAGGTGTTCACCTGGGTATGAGGACGTTCACATAGCTTTATCCACAGCCTACACTTTTCAGGGTTTGATTTTGGTTTTGGAAAGGGAAAATTACGTATATCTCCTTCCAACCTCTCCGGGTAACGAGTGTCACTGTTACAAGTGCCCCAGGCACAACGTTTAATCATAACTAGCTAAAAGTCCACAAAACCAGCTAGAAAATGAGGAAAATCTGAAACTTTTCCGTCGGAGTCAACGGAGCTCCGCCATGAACTGTCGGACCTCTGTCGGAGCCTGTCCTATGCTGCACTGTGATTGGCCAGTCTGCGTTTCGGGGCGTGGCTTAGCGAAGGGTCAATTGATTAGCTTGCTAACGTAATGTTAGAATAATATGTTTATTTCTCAGGGCACAACTGAACAGAAGCGGATTTCAGCAATGGAATCTGCATGAATTGTACTTGCTAGTATTTCGCGAGTCACTCAGTGTAACGTTATGACGTTAGTATCGGGTTTGGTGTATTGGAACATTTTTACGAGTACATGTACATGAGCACAGTATCGGACCCGATACTGATACCGGTTGGTTATTGTACGTTATTGTAGTGGACGTTGATCCTCATAGTATTGTCTTATCTTCTTTCTGCTAAAGTTAGGAGCTTTGGCAAAATATAGACATGCTCAAAGCAGGTCATGTTACAGAGCTGGCTGGTAAAGCTGAAATAGGTCATTGGTGTTTGGGATTAGGCCACATTATTGAATAGGTCAATTTCAAATCATTTGGTAATTTCAGAGTGTAGAATTGTGTGTAGAGTAGTTTTGCATGCAAATAGTATAAGTTGCTAAACGGTTGTTGTTTATGCAGAGAATGCATGGCAATCACTTGGAGAAATATATTGCCCTGACATCAGCTGCATGGAAAAGAAAATCAGCTCCCTTGACCCTCAAGCAGCTCAACCTGGGAAAATCCAATGACATACAGCCTAACTCCACTCTCATGTCCCCCAAGGCGGTTCTTGTGAACAAACTAATCACGGACCATAGTTTTGACATGATTAGTTTCACTGACGAATACAGTGCACTTAATGAGACATCTCATGATGGTTATGCTTGCTGTCAAGCGCCGCGTCTGTCCGGTAGAGGGGGCGGTGTGGCTGTGATTTTTGCGGCCAAATTTTGTTTCACATCTAAATGTGGGGATAAGTTCTCCTCTTTTGAATCACTTTGTGGAGGACGTCGGTCTCGGCCACATGGGAGTGGCATGGTTGCCTTTGTCTTACATGTGGTGGAGGCCTTTGGAGCAGGGAGACTTTCCGGGGGTAGGTTTGGCACTCTCACAGGGTGTGAGAGTGAACTGTCGCCCCGGAAGGCTGCTCCAAAGGCCATAGTTGATTTAATTATTTAATTGGAGTCAATTAGTTAATTGATATGGAAGTCAATTGGCTGATTGGGTGTCTGTGTGAGAATGTGAGTGGGTGTGGTCTGTCAATTGTTGAGTGATTGATAGATGGGTGATTGCCTCATGAGTTCCACCTGAGCCAGGCAGAAAGTGAGCCTATTTAAGAGCAGGTGGGGTGAGTGGGGAATCAGTTAGTCTTTGTCTTGCGTGTGTATGGATTTTTGTCTTGTCGCGTGCATGCGTGCGTGCTTCCTGTGTGTGTGGGGAAGAGGGAGAGGGGGCACAGTAAGAGTGTCCACCTCTCTCCCTCGGTGTGATCGTGAAAGAGAGCGAGAGGGTGCCCTGAAAGAGGGTCTGCCTCTCGCCCTCGGTGTGATTGAAAGAGAACTCGCACTCGGGCAGTGGAGAGTGTTTCTGGGCAACGGCCCGAGAACTCTCACTGGAAGAGTGGAGAGTGTCTCGGGGCTGGTTGCCAGAAAACTCTCACTGTGGGGAGTGGCGAGGGTCTCTGTATGCATGGGTTGGAGAACTCGGACTGCAAAGTTTGAGTGTTTCAGAATGCATGGGTGGGAAGCACTTGAAAGGTCACTGGATATGTGTGTGCCTGGGGAGGTTCCAGGGGAGCTCCGGACGAAGGGGCACGGTGTCCCGTAAGGTTTGATTATTTTTGTTTGTTGTTTTTACCCGAAAGCTTCGCGGCAAGTAGGGTGAAGATTTTGTGTTTGTGTTTCCCACTCCCACTGTCTCTCCCCCATGTCTGGGGGGAGAGACAGGAAAATAAAAACAAAAAACAAATACGGTCCGTAGACTGACAAACTCCACTCCGTCTCCAGACTGCTCTGTTCCCATCCAGGGATTGTCACGTGGCATGTGACACACTTGTTATGCTTTCTGGACGGTCAAAAGATAAAGTTACCTCAGTGCAATCCTTCCTCTTAGTAACTATTTAAAGACCACCTGGACCATACTGTTTTTCTTTCTGAGTTTGCAGGGTTTTTATCAAGCTTGGCAACGATGGCAGATAAAGTTGTGATTGTTGGAGATTTCAACATGCATGTTGATAATGACAGTGACCCTTTAGGACTGGCTTTTGCAGCTATTATTGACTATATTATTGGTTTTATTCAAAATATGTGAACCAACCCACTGCCACAACCATACCTTAGATTTAGTGTTATCCTATGGTATCGATGTCGAGAATATCATTGTGTCTCCCCATAATCCTGTACTATCGGATCACTTTTTAATTACTTTTGAAATTCAGGTAAATATTCCTATTAAATCGGAACCTAGATACTATTCCAACCGCTCTATAAATTCAGCGATGGCTTCAAAATTTATAAACATACTTCCCGAATCGATAGTATCAAGTCAGGACCCAAATAGCTTTTTGTCAATTTATCATCAAACAGATGCGGTAAATCATATTTTACGGAATATACTTGATGCTGTCGCACCCCTCAAAAGGAAAAAAGGACTTGCACTCTGGTTTACTGACCATACCCATGCCCTTAAACAAGTTTCCAGGAAATTAGAACGCAGATGGCGCTCTACCAATTTAGAGGTTTTTTGCTCTGCTTGGAAGGACAGCCTCATAGAATACAAGCATGCTCTTACTATAGCTAGGTCATCGTACTTCTCAAAATTAATTGACCAGAATAAAAACAACCCAAGATTTCTATTTAACATGGTAGCTAAACTGACAAAAAATCTGTCTTCAGATTACATCAGTTATCCTTCTATCTATAATTCTAATGACTTCATGAACTCATTTACTGAGAAGATTGAGACAATCAGAGAACAAATTATGAAAATAACTCCAATATCTAGCACTCCAACTCTCGAGATGGCACAGGGCTATCAAGGGCAGGGTTGCGTAGAGACCCTTGAGTTTTTCACTCCCTTGGATCTGGACAAATTTAGTAAACTAGTTATGTCCTCCAAATCATCTACATGTCTGTTAGACCCCATACCAACAAAGCTTATTAAAGAGCTTTTGCCTGTGCTAGGCCAGGCCATGTTAGATATCATAAATACATCCCTATTAATGCGTTGCGTATCTAAGTCTTTAGAAGTGGCAGTAATCAAGCCTCTTCTAAAGAAACCAAATCTTGATCCTGTTAATCTGAAGAACTATAGGCCCATTTCAAAACTTCCCTTTTTGTCAAAATTTTTTGAGAAATCTGTAGCTCAACAATTAACTGCTTTCCTAAAAACTAGTAATCTGTATGAAACACTACAATCAGGTTTTAGACCAAACCATAGCACTGAGACGGCACTTATTAAAGTTGTAAATGACTTACTGTTGGCATCGGATTCTGGTTGTGCTATTGTAGTGCTCCTTGACATAAGTGCTGCTTTTGACACTATTGACCATCTGATTCTCCTTCACAGGCTAGAAAACCTGGTTGGTTTGTGTGGATGGGCAGTCTCATAGTTTAAATCATACTTATCAGACAGGTTTCAATTTGTACAATTAGATCAAGAGTTATCTGACTACTCTCAGGTTAAATATGGTATTCCACAAGGCTCAGTTTACTGTTCTCATTATACTTGCTACCACTGGGTAATGTTATTCGTAAACATGGTGTGAATTTCCATTGCTATGCAGATGATACACAGCTGTACATATCAATGAAACCAGGTGAAATACTTCAACTCACTCAATTAGAGGCTTGTATCTCTGATATAAAGAATTGGATGACAGTACATTTCCTGCTTTTAAATTCAGATAAAACAGAGATGATGGTTTTGGGACCCCAAAAATTAAGGAACAAGTTGGATCTGCAGTTAAATGCAGGTGATTGCATAGTTGCATCAAGTCTAATGGTCAAGAACCTTGGTTTTATTATTGATCAGGATCTTACATTTGACACTCATATTAAAAACACTTCCAGAGTAGCTTTCTTTCACCTAAGAAACATAGCTCAGCACATTCTGTCATTAGAGGATGCAAAAACCTTGATGCATGCTTTTGTCGCATCGAGGTTAGACTATTGTAATGCCTTATACTGTAGCTCCTCTAGTAGCTCTCTTAAGAGTCTTCAAGTAGTACAGAATACAGCGGCACATATTTTGACTAGATCCAAGAAGTATGAGCACATTACTCCTGTGTTAGAATCACTACATTGGCTTCCTGTTAAATATCAGGCTGATTATAAAGTACTGTTGCTAACTTTTAAAGCAGTGAACTGACTTGCACCTATATATTTGACCGTTCTGTTGTGGAACGGTTTACCAAGGCATGTTAGGGATTCGGACACAGTTTCAATTTTTAAGTCTAGATTAAAAACATATCTTTTCAGCCTAGCCTACTGCCAAACATAGTCTAGGTGGAGAGATGGAGAAGGCCGTGCCCTAGTGTCTTATGGAGTGAGAAACTTTCCATTCTTTATCCTTGATCGGGTGTGGATGGTTTGGAACTCTCTCGGCTGCATGTATTCTCTGTCCCTCTCCTAATAGGTATGCTGCCATCGCTTACACCTGTCGGGGCTATCTGTATATTTTCCTATGCTTGTGCTCCCTACTCTTACTTTCTTTTTCTTCTCTGCCTCGGCCTGCCCCCGAGCCCTAGATCCTGCGAGAAGTGTGAGCTGCCCCCATCAACCCTCACCCCCATGCCAACCCCACTTCCTGGATCTGGACCCCATTCACGTGGTTTAGCCCCCCCACTGACTACGTAACTCAGGAGGGGCAAAGTCTTTTCAGTCACCTTGGATATGGATATGAAAATGTTTATTTCTGCCTTAAGTACCTTGTGAGGGGTCAAACTAGGGGTTTTTCATGATTCTGAATCGATTGCAAGCATTTATTTTGCACTAAAACCACTCCCTGGTGGAAAAACGGCCACGCCTACCAATAAAGTAGCTTTATTCGTTTATTTATTTATGTAGTTGCCATGGTAACTACTTATTGTTTACTGGTAACTGTTGTAGTTGGTTGGCACTTGCAGAAAGTGAGTGGTAGGTGCCAGACATGCTCAAGCCATTTGCAACCCTCTCCTGTGTGGATCATGGACAGACACAATAGACTCCACACATATCAAATAACAATATTCACCACTCAGCAAGATACTGCAAGAAGATTTTACATCTGATATGTAAGTATTATCAAAAAATTTTTTACAACTGGAAATATTTAATGTCACGTCACTACAATTATTGCATGTAATGCCTTTACAATACGAGAACATGTTGTATCGAATT
This sequence comes from Aldrovandia affinis, assembly GCA_029706075.1. Lineage (NCBI taxonomy): Eukaryota > Metazoa > Chordata > Actinopteri > Notacanthiformes > Halosauridae > Aldrovandia > Aldrovandia affinis. The sequence goes on from JAINUG010000168.1 coordinate 746,178, forward strand.
GCACCCAAAGTAGTACCTGGTGCATGGTAAATGTGCTGGAAAACTGCAATACCAGCCCTGATCACCACGTCCTTAGTAGCATGTATGTCGAGGAAGATGTCCATGTGTTCATCAATGTCCCCTGCACAAAACCTGTCAAATAGCGTCGTTTTCCCATGGCGATTGCTGCCTTCAGGATCTTAGCTTTGTCGAGTGCCTTCATCTTCACCCTGTTGACAGCTGCTGTCGTCCGATCATCTGCTGAAGGTGGCGCCGGAGAGGTGACTTTAATCAAACCAATTGAATGAAAGGGAGTGTTCCCATAAATAGAAACAATGTTCAAATCTATATTGTCTCCGACAAACCGAGTGACTGCACAGATTGAGCTTGTATCCCCAGCCTCCATGGAGACCACCTGATCGTCACTCTGTATTTCACTTTCACCGGCTGTCATAACTGATAGATACTCAAGTTCGGCGTCTACCTCAACCTCATCATCTATCTGATCAATCTGATCATCAGTTTCTTCAACAGTGGTACGAAGAGCGCCAGAAGCATCAGAGATGCCAACTCCATTCCTGTCATTGAGGAAGCAGTATTTGTAACTTTATGTCTCTGAGTAAGACTCAGTGTATCCCAACCGGTGTAACTTGTTGAGCATCCACTTTGACCCAAATCTATGATCCAGTTGTATGGCAAGCCCCATCTGGTATGGCAATACCCCTGACCGAGGCCGATAGGCCTTTATGAAGTTCTGCCCCCAAATGGCTACTCTTTCGTCTGTCTTCACTATCGGTCTCAAGAACATCTGAAGGCTCTCAGGAACAAGTGCCAGCTGACTAGCGATATCGGTCATACTGTGTGCAGTGGGGTATGACTTTGGATCTAGATCAATAGTGGCAATGTCGTTGCAAATTAACTTTAGTGCAGTCTTTATGATCTGAGTTTTCTCACCTCCAAACTCAGCATTAGCATGATACAATGTGTCATGGTATTTCTCTAGGAGCTTCTTCTTTAGCCACTTCTTTGAATATGAGAGACTCTTATCTGGTGACTGATCAAACTGCTGCAGCTTTTCGTGGACTTGGTCAAGTGTCATCACCCCATGCTCGAGTTCTGAGTCTAACCATTTGCAGAGTTCATAGAAAACAGCCTCTCGCTCCTCATCCGTTTTCCTTCCTACATCTTTAGTCTTGGAGTAATGACCACCCATCTCGAAAAGAACTTTGCAGCGCAAATGATACAGGGTTTCCTCTACTACCAAGTTGTTGATCCCTTCCAGGTGGCCAATGACTTCAGTGCCCCAATCGTCCTTGCGACCCTGTGCTGTCTTCAGCAAGCTTGTCTTCAGTCCATCCGCAGTCAAATTGTCAGGAACTCGGTATCTCTTTCTAGCAATCTCTGGATTTTTTGGGAAGAGATGAGCGGGCTGGTTGCAAAGAATGCATACATTCTTGTACAGAAGCTGAATGGACTGTGAACTTGTAGAACTGCATGCAGTAGATGCACTGAACCCAGAGCAAGTGCACCGTCTCTTCATCTGTGCTGACTCTTTCTCTGCCTCTGATGCACGAGTTGACTTCAAGGTATCTCAGTCTTCCCACATTTTGTGCCTCCTTCATGTGCTCCAAAATTGTAGCATCTTTAACTGCTTCTGCATACGCTAACAGAGTAGGGTAGCCTTTAGTAGTTGCCTGTGCGAGCTTCTGAGCTGGTGTCTCCGGGCCTTCACAGATGAAGCAATTGAGCGGAGATGCAGGAATAACGTCTACGTCCATACTGCTAGACTGTAATGCCCTACAAAGGAAAAAGGCAGTAACTTCATTTTTCGTCGAAGATGAGTCATAATCATTCTTGCAACATTAAAGGCATCCTTTGTCATGTGGACAAATATCTTCTCTCTAATGTGTTTTATTTAGGAGAGAGTAGGGGGTCAGATTTATAGTAACTGCAAAAAGCCCTAGAGAAACCGAGAGAAACCACTTTAAGCTAGCTAGCAATGAAGCAAGTAAAATGGTCATCAGATGCACTTGGGGTATGTAATACACAAGTGGGAGTTAGCTAGCTAACCATGTTACCTGGTGTTAGCTAGCTAACAAGTAAGATAATTTGATGATAGTACACACCTTATGTATTATTTATATATGCATATTATCAATGTAGTGACATGAAATATTTCCAGTAAAAAAATGTTTTTATATAATACTTACATATCAGATGTAAAATCTTCTTGCAGTATCTTGCTGAGTAGTGAATATTGTTATTTGATATGTGTGGAGTCTATTGTGTCTGTCCATGATCCACACAGGAGAGGGTTGCAAATGGCTTGAGCATGTCTGGCACCTACCACTCACTTTCTGCGAATGCCAACCAACTACAACAGTTACCAGTAAACAATAAGTAGTTACCATGGCAACTACATGAATAAATAAACTAATAAAGCTACTTTATTGGTAGGCATGGCCGTTTTTCCGTCAAGGAGTGGTTTTAGTGTAAAATAAATGCTTGCAATCGATTCAGAATCATGAAAAACCCCTAGTTTGACCCCTCACAAGGTACTTAAGGCAGAAATAAACATTTTCAATTTTTCACAGATAAGGTTCCGGGTACCCCAACTTTCAGCAGCTGTCACAGGTTTTCCTATGGGAGTTGAATTTAAATCTTTTTATATGTGTTATTAGACACCTTTACAAACACATTGGTTAAGACATTTCTTGGTAAGGAATTTATTCCAAGATTGGCCAAATATCTGATAATATTCCCTGACTAGATGGGCTCCCCCCCTTTTAGTCTGGTTCCTCCCAAAGTTTCTCTCTACCAAGGGAGTTTTTCCTTGCCACTGTTGCCTTTAGGCTTGCTTTAGGGGGGGTCTAGGCCTGGGTTCCCCCTCTGTTAAGCGTTTTGTGACAATTCAATTGTGAAAAGCGCTATACAAATACATTTGATTTGATTTGATGTCAAGGACCACTGTATGACGCAGGGTGGATGAAGCTACTCTGGAAATGAAGAGAAATATTAAAGAAGCGATACAAGGGATAGATTATATAGCCACAACAACGACTGTTGGACTGCAAGAAAAAAGTAGTTTTATTGGTGTCACTGGCCACTGGATTGACCCCAGCAGTCTGGAGAGGTGCTCTGTAGCACTTGCATGTAAGCAGCTCAAAGGCTTTCATACCTTTGATGTGATAGCTGATGCTTTGGAGAATTTCATTCAGAATTAGGATTCTGTGACAAGGGCGTTAGAACTACCACAGACAATGGCTCCAACTTCATTAAAGCATTCCGTGTGTATGGAGATTTGAATGAAAGCAACAACTCTGCTCCTGGTGAAACTGAAGAGAGAACTCTCCAAGGGGTGAGTGATGTCCAAGAAGAGGAAGTGAAAGGTGTGGAAGTGGAGTTCATTGAAGTTGCAGCTGTTTTGGATGAAGATGCTGGCTTTCAATACAAACTTCCGAAACATTATCGATGTGCTTGCCACTTACTGAACTTCAGTGAAATTCAGTGGATTTTGCAACAGCAGATTGAAATGAGGCCTACAAAAGGGTGTCCCGATCAACATTCTCAAAGTGCCATACATTCTGCAATAAGAGTGAATGATCTGCTACAGCTGCAGAAGTGATTGAAGAGGAATGTAAACTGCATCTGATATGCCCCACTATAACAAGGTGGAATTCCTTGTTCTTAGCTGTCAAGAGAATCCTGATAATCATTAAAGACCAGGGAGAGGGGGCCATCAGAGCTGTCTGCACTTCATGTTAATGTTTGAGTTATGTGGGAAAGAAATGTGATCATGAGTAGTGTACCAATGGTAGTGCTGTGTTTCCTGACCCTTTCCATATTGTAGCCTTTGACTAGCACACCCAATTCACCTACCAGCATTTAACTTACCAAGCCTTAGATCAGTTGATGTTACATCACAACTTCCTTATAACGCCCTTCACACTAGTTGACTATTCTCATTAATTAGAACGGATGGTTATTAAGCATGGTAAGATGAAATATGAAATTATTGTTATTTAAATGTGTGATAGGTTCAGTACACTTGAAATGTCCTTTCCGGGAGAGTATGCCACCACCATGGGCCCAATTGCCAAGGCAATCAACAACCTGCAGGCAGAGACCAAAGTTCAATTGGGATGGCTTCTGCCCACTCCAAACCTCCTGATCTCAAAGCTAGACCAAATCCAACGGTCCTGATGAACACGTCTTCAAAGTAGGTAAGACATCTCTATTGGTCCAAAAAATATATTTGATTGCTGTGGCAACATTTCCTAGATTCAAGAACACACTACACCAAACTACCTTAAATTGCAATCAGAAGGGAAAAATAATTCATTGTCAATGTGGAATTCCAAAAGGTTAGTGATTCTTGGCATTCATGAACAGGTTTTATTTTAGGTTTGGACTACATCAAAGCTTGCTTGGAAACGGAGCCCCTACAGTGCCCAGGTGATGGCACCAATTACTCCTCAGATGAAGAGGACTTCTTTGCCAACATGAAGCAGTCTCGCACTCAGGACAGCACCAAGAAACGAGACAGCTACATAATATGGACACTCTCAAGTCCTCTTCCTGTGAGTTTGCGTGGTCTACCACTTCGTGGCCGAGCTGTTGTTGCTCCTAGGCGCTTCCACTTCACAATAATAGCACTTACAGTTGACCGGGGCAGACATCTAGTAGGGCAGACATTTCATGAACTGACTTGTGGCAAAGGTGGCATCCTATGACAGTGCCGCGTTTAAAGTCACTGAGCTCTTTACGAACCATTCTTAATTCTAAATGTTTGTCTGTGGAGATTGCATGGCTATGTGCTGGATTTGATGCACCTGTTGGCAATGGGTGTGGCTGAAACACCTGGACTCAATAATTAGTAGGGGTGTCCACTGACTTTTGGCCATATAGTGTATAGACTAAATTCACTGAGGAACTTTGCAATGAAGACTGAGTGTATGCGTCGTAGGAAATAGCTTGTTCTATAGTCTTGGCACATACGTATTTTTGGAACTTTCATAGTGACAAAATAATCCATTGTACTTTGGTATTTACCTGATTTGCTTTGTGTGTACGTACAGATAATAATGGTCACCTCAATGATCCTATTCTTGTATACCAAACCATTTTGATTCAAATGTAATGGATCGAAATTCAATATAATAACATAACGTACTACTGGCTCAGGGAAACTGTGCTGATATTATTACTTTAAATGGCTCTATTTAATAGAATTGAAGCACACATAATCTAATTCACACCCCCAAGGTAGCTAAATGTTAATTCCATGAATATTATTTATGTGTTTAAACTTTAATATGCCCTGCATTCAAATCCGTGATTGTGGACATTGTTTATACCTAACTAACGTTTGCCAGCTAACATTCACTTGTTAACTAACATGACGTTATTGAAAACAACCTATGGCTGATTTAATGTTGATATGGCGTCCTGACATTACCTGAATATATGCAGAGCCTTCAAGGTTATCTCAATCAATTTTAGGTTTCTACCTGAGATACGGGTTGTACATTTCTAGCAGAGCACATTGGATCGTAGTGGCAAAGTAAAGATGATGGGTTTACTCCAGATGTTACAATATTGGGTAAGTGGACACTGGACAAAAAAACCCTGACAAGAAAACTTCTGAGGGGAAACAATTAGGTAATGGGGTGGGCCATCATATATTTTTTAAATTAACTGTTGTATAGCACTATATGCTTACAGGTGCTAATGTCCTGTTTCTTTGTATTAAATAAGGCACAGGTTTAAATTATTTAGATGCAACCATGCTGATGGAGGTGGATAAAGGCAAAAGATGAGGAGATGTGTAGCACCCCCAAGTGTGCGCCTGGACTACACCACCCTTTAAATGATGAGGGTTATTCTCAGAATACAGTGGCAAACATGCCCATCTCCTTTGCAGCCATGAAAAAACTTTGTTGTCAAGCAACCACACATAACCCACATCTTTGCATTCATGTTCTTAAATAATAAAAACAAGTTTGACTCCTTCATGTTGCAGATTTGAAAAAAAATGACATTAAAAGTACTGACTGCCTGAAAAATGGCTTGTCCCTCAGGCCTTGTGCAGCACTTCAGTGACATATACAGACTTTAAAAAATTATTTCTCACTTCTTTTAATGTCATGACCTATACATATGTATAAGACGTGTTCATAAAGTTCATGAAAAAATTTATTAAAATAATTAATTAGTATAAATAATTTAAAGAGAAGACGTGTCCCTTTTATTTCATTGGTGTTATTGCATTAAAAAAACTTCTTGAACTTCACCAGGGCTCTCACAGCATGGCGGAATATGCCATTTAGTTCTGCACACTGGCTATTGAGAACATGTGGAATCACAAAGATCTCATCTCCACCTTCCACCATGGGCTATCAGAAGCCATTAAGGATGAGCTGGCTTCCTGAGAACTTGAGGACAACCAGGAGTCTCTCATTACCCTGTCTGTCCACATTGACAACCGGCTAAGGGAGCGGCGCAGAGAATAGAGGTTCCCGACTCCAGCCCCAACTCCTTCCCCACCTACCCCTGCCACCTCAAGCCATCCCGAGCTGTCCCATGTCATTCCTGAGTCTCCCAGCTGCTACTAGTGAGGAGCCCATGCAGTTGGGCAGGACCCACCTCTCCCAGCAGGAGCGCGACCTGATGATTTGTGAGAGCTGCTGCCTTTATTGAGGGGTTTCCAGTCATTTTTGGAGAGTTGTCCTGAGCTGTCGGGAAAGGCCATAGCATCACTTACCCCCATCTCCCGAGTACTGCTGCCTTCTACCCTCTTTTGGAACAACAAACAACATGAACTCCAGGGGTTCGTGGACTCTGGGACAGCGGGATGTTTTCTGGATATCAATCGAGCACGTTTTTGGAGGTGTCGGGGAGGTGCATTTCAGTCATACTGTGTAGTAATTATTATATTAAATCAAATACATATCGTTTACATGTAGGATAAGTGAGGGGGTTAACACATAATACCACTTGTGTTCAGTATTCAGAGTGCTGAACTTTAAACAAGGGCATTTGACTGTTAAGACTACTGGATTCAGGGAATAGACCATTTTTATTCTAACTTCACTGTTCCAACATTATATTGAGTGCCTTAAGTCTATCCTCATAACCTTTACCTTTCATACCAGGTATCAGTTTAGTTGCCCTTCTTTGAACTTTTTCCAAGAGCTTCTATATCTTTCTTGTAGTATGGTGCCCAGAACTGCACACAGAGGTCCCAGCACCGATCCCTGCAGGACACCACTGCCCACAGCACCTAGGTCCAATACGGCCCCACCAAAGTTAGACTTTGTATTCGCAGCCAATTATATACCCACTCTGAAACAACTCCTGAAATTCCTACTGAATTCATTTGAACAATGTGCCTCTCATGTGGTACCTTGTCAAATGCTTTCTGAAAGTCCAAATATATAATATCATAAGCCTGGTTCAGGTCAACACACTTTGTAGCCTCTTCAAAAAAGTCCAGGAGGTTTGTTAGGCATTACCTCCCTTTGAGAACACGATGTTGGCTCTCCCTTAAAATACTATTAAAATACTATTTCAAGAATGATTCCAACAACCTAATAATACATTCCAGTATTTGACATGCAATGCCAGTTAAACTGACAGGCCTATAGTTCCCTGGGTCAGTACAGTCCCCCTTCTTGTATATTGGAATTATACTACCCTGCTTCCAGTCATCTGGTATTTCTCCAGTGTTTATGGATTGCATAAAAATATCTGTCAATGGTTTATATATAATTTCCCCAAGTTTTTTGAGTACTCTGGGATATATGCCATCAGGGCCCGCTGCCTTATTTGTCTTAGGTTTTTGCAGTTTTTTGTAGTTTTCATTTTTTAGATAGAAAAGTATTGAATGATAAAATGACTTACCATACAGAGGTTTTTCACCTGAATCTGGTTTCTCAGACAAGGACTAGGACTGGTTCTGGATTTGAATGATCTTCACATGGATCTTCATTAAAATGGATTAGTCTCCAAATGTATCTACATTTTCATTTAAGTTTTAATTTAGTAGGTTGAGAACTTGGTCTGAGAAACCAGCTCATAGTGTTGCATGCATCTCATAAATGAAATACTCATTACTCATATTTTATTTAATATTTTACAGACAACGAATGCAAGGACGCAGAATACTGAAAGGAGCCGTACATAGGTACCAAAGAAAACTTAAAAAGTTGCAAGAGGAGATCAAGAAAAGAAATGAGAAAATGTGAAAAATACAAGAAACGGTACCACTGCTTGCAGGGTAAAGAGTCTAACCCTGAAAGCCCAAGACAAGAGCCATCCTTCAAGGTTGTTGTGTGTCTTCGCAAATAAAAAAGGCTCTAAACTTCCACTTTGCCTTTTTAGGGGTTCTAAAAGCGAAGTACAAAGCTGCCAAAGAAAATAGAGTCAAACAAATATATCAGCTACTAACAGGGAAACGTATAAAAAAAATACAAATTCAAGATTCTCCTACAAAGTATGGAAAGGATCACACAGTGTCAAAGATCAGCAAACAAGCTTTGCTGCAACAAAAACGAAGGTAAAAGAGTTTTACCTGAGAGATGATGTATGCAGACTGACCACTGGCAAGAAGAATACCATCACCCTGCGAAAAGTAAAGAAACAGGGTAAAGAAGGAGGCTGCTCACCGATTACCTGCTGAATCTTCACAGAAGATTTGTTGCAGAGAATGGAGAAGTGATATCTTATGCTACTTTCTGCAGGGAGACACTGTTTTGGATTGTCGCACCAGGTGAACGTGACAGATGTGACGTGACACCAAGTGAACGAATGCAAAACACATGAGAATCTTCTGTTTATGGCCGATAAACTGTACAATCTTGGGCCCTCAGATTCCAAGAGCATAAATGGGAAGGTTGAAACCACTTTGTGTAGAAATTCAAAGGAGTGTTCCTATGGAGAATGTAAGGAGTGTGACCACACAACTTACACACTAGCAAAATCACCATCAAATGCGGAGACAACTCTTACACAGTGGTGCCTGGAGAAGAACGACCTCACAAAGTCGGGTGAAGAAGAGAAGCTCCATAACAGTAAAAATCTGATTATAACAGAATATGAGCTGGTTTCACAGTTCCAAGACAGAATGTTCAAATTCCGGAAGCACGTATTCAACATCCAGTGCAGTACAACAGCTACCAGACGCTCCATGAAAATTTGACTTCCGGTCACTGTCTTCTACACATCAGCTTCAGTGAAAATTATAATGGCAAATACAGAAATGAGATTTAGTCTGTACAATTTGGGGGGTCACATAAGCAAGTGACCCTCCATACGGGTGTCCTCTATGTGAAGGATCAGCTTCCTTCTGCACCATCTCCCCAAGTAGAAGCTATGATCCAGCAGCCATATAGGCACACCTCAGCCCCATTCTAGACATAGTGAAGTGAAGCTGAGTATCCTGAGGTGAAGAAGATCCATTTCATAACTGTTACCAGTCAGAATGACTGTGGTTGTTTAGTAATTGAAATGTTCCTAATGTTTCAGTGGACATGCATTTATGTTTTGATTTTCATGTATTTATGTTTAAATTCATTGTTGTTGAGAATGCTGTGTTATGAAGTATGCATTTCAGGTTCTCTTTTAGGTCCTCATCATTGGATTATTCCAATTAAAGATTTTTACTACTTATTATTTTTAATATTGTTAGCAGTCAGGGTGATTTGTTTTGCCATATGGTATTGGCCATATTGGCCATCTTTACAGGTCAAGGATTATGAATTGATTCCTCAGTTAGCAGAAGTGTTCCTAGAATGTGTCATGAAGTCACATGTGTCATGAGCTCCCTATTAGGTTTTTTTTTATTTTAATTCGAAGAAAACATTTTAAGTTATGATTTTGGGAAGAATGATTCAATTATTTTTTTACGTTTTAAATATTACTGTGAAAAGTAATTGAATTAATTGTTTGAAAGGAAAGAACACAAAAGTACACAGACCCTGCTAAGATGTCAATACATATTTGACAAACTTTGGGGGATTAAAACAAATCTAAATCTGACCATTTTGCAAGGCAGAAAGCCACCATATTCTGAGAATGACCTAAAGCTAAAGGGAAACTATATAAAGACCTCAGGATATCCCCTTGCAGTTATCAAATAAATTACAAAAACAGGTTTAAAGTAAAAAAAAGCCAGTTTATTACAGTTTATTTATGCAAAAGTGTATTACAAGGCGAGCAAGACACAATTCATGAGTATGCTTAGTTGGCTCCCCCCTAACTGGTAACAGGGCTGGACTTGTGGTTTGGAGAACAACAGACTTGGTAATTAGCAGAGAGGAATTTAGCAGTGAGCTTTATAAACTTTCTCAATAGAAAGTCAATTCAAACTAATCTCACTACAAACTTTAAGTCAAGTATATTCACACTTGGAAGTTTTTTGGAGAAGGGGCTTTTTCCTTTCTTTGACTTTGTACCATTCAACTATGCCTTTTTGGAAAACTTTTGCAAAGATTTTTACCTTACTTGCTTGTCCGTTTTTCCCTGTGCATTTTTTTTTTTAGGGAAGCATAGAGTAGGGGAAGCAGTCTGCGGAAGAGAACGTCCTTTTTGAGTAGCACACGAGAACCTATCCTCTCTGGTGCTAGAGCTTAGTCAGACTGTTTTATAGATTTTTTTATGATATCCCTTCATTGTCATGTGAGTATGTCTACTATCTGTCGTATGTCATAAATAAATCCTGTATCTTTGTATCTAACTTGTTGACTCAAAGGAATATTTCTTTGTTGCATCCTGTCTGGGTTCACCATCTCGCTATTGGAGTGCGGGCGGTATCACATAGTGATATCACATAGTCCATCCTCGTGATTACCCAGTACAAACAGCCCAGCCCTCAATTCACAATGCCCCAACCTCAGCCTGGCTAACAATACCCCCTCCCACCTGCTCCCGAATGTAGGGCCTCCCTTCCAGAGTATCCCCAACCCCTCCGCAATCCTACTCATCACCTCCGCCCTACACAAGGGGATATAGACCCCCACCTGAGGAAACTCTAGCAAAGTCTTCGCCATCCTATCCGCACACTCATTTCCCACTATCCCTACATGCGCAGGTACCCACTCCAGTCCCACCCGACTCCCAGCCCTGTGGACACGATGCAGAAGCACTAGCAAGTCTATCAAAACATCAGGACATGCAGACGAACTCCTGCAATATAATACGGTCAGAGCTGCAGTGCAATCTGAGCAAATAATGTAAAATAATGTGTAAAAAATTCGAACTCTGGTGTAATCCAACATAAACAATGCTTTGTTACAAACAAATTACAAATTGTGTGTTTTCATGAACTAAGAAAGCAATTCTAAGATAATACTCCCTATATTTCAAGAAAGTTGAAATTGACAAATAGCATCAGGAAAAATTGTAGATTGTACCTTAAACTTTATCTAACCAAGCGATATACAAGTTGAGACTTAAAACTACCAATTTATTAGTCAGTTATCTGATAATATATATTTTATAAGCTTAAAATATCTTAATCGAGTCATAATATGGATAAAAACATTTGATCAGCGTCAACTAAGTTACCATCAACTAAGTTATAATTTAGTTGACAAAGGGTAATTTAGTTGACGCTGATCAAATTGTCATGACAACGTTTACTAACATTAGCTAACAAGGTAACTTGGAGTTGTGGAAAATATTATTCAAATAGTGTGTAGATGTGTGGGGGCTGGCTGCTCTTATGTGGCAAGTCAGGAAAATCCACAGGTTCCCCATCAATAATGAGAAGAAAACATGGGGAAAATGGAGCTCGCATTTATCAAGTAGAGGATTTGTGTTTTGATTCGAGCTCCTTTATATGCTAATGATATTAATTAGGGGGTGTTTACAAGGCGGAGATCTAAAACCATTCAGCTATGCACAATTTCAAGATAATTTGTGATTTATAGATTTCACATCTGGGGGAGTGGCGTACGCTTTTTCGTTTTTCAAAAAATGTGACAATATTTCTCCAGGGAGTGCAGTTAGCGACAGTGGGAGCGCCATGCTGGCTGTTAATTGACCCTTCGCTAAGGCCCGCCCCCCTTAGTTACTGTTGCTAAGTCCGTCAAGCTTTCAGAGCCAGCATGGCGCTCCCACTGTCGCTAACTGCACTCCCTGGAGAAATATTGTCACATTTTTTGAAAAACGAAAAAGCGATTTCAGATTTAGGTTAACCAGCTAACATCTGATAACAACAGCATAACATTATCTTACGGTTGATAAGAGTCATTACTTACCTTGGAGCAGACAAAGCTGTGCTTGTTGATCTTTGAGGTGTTCAACTGTATATGAGGACATCCACATAGCTTTATCCACAGCATACACTTTTCAGGGTTTGATTTTGGTTTTGGAAAGGGAAAAAAAGGTATATCTCCTTCCAACCTCTCCGGGTAACGAGTGTTACTGTTACAAGTGCCCCAGGCACAACGTTTAACCATAACTAGCTAAAAGTCCACAAAACCAGCTCGAAAATGAAGAAAATCTGAAACTTTTCTGTTGGAGTTAACGGAGTGCCGCCATGAACTGTCGGGCCTCTGTCGGAGCCTGTCCTATGCTGCGCTGTGATTGGCCAGTTTGCGTTTCGCGGCGTGGCTTAGCGAAGGGTCGATTGGTGAGCTTTATGATTTATGTATTATGGCAGAGGTGCGGGGAGAGGTGATAGAGGGGAAATATGTGCCGACGCGCTGGCTCCACCCCCAAGCCTTATATGGAGGTCCGGAGGAAATGGGACGCACTGAGGAACCCCTGACAGCTGATCACTCGGAAATAAAAGAGGGGGGCGTGTATTTATTTTCCTTTCATCATGTTCTCTGCTAGGAGAGAAAAGTTACGATGTTGAATTTCGCGCATTTTTGTAAGTTTTCACGCATTCACAGATGTCCCTATCGACGCTTCGGCCCTGAAGAGTGACGTCACGCGCACTGTAAAATCTAAACAAACCAACAGGCCAATCTCATCTCGAATCTCGACGCAAGCGCAGATGATCGATCTCTGGAGAGGCAGCATCTAGATTCTAGATTAAAAATATGTAGATACCGCATTCGCCTTATTCACTTCGCCGCCATATTGGTTAGCTCTGACGTAATTGGTTGGGTAGATGCGGAAGTACCCATTGAGTTCAATACAAAAATATAATTATAAAAATGCCACTTCAAGAACGGAAATTGTCAACACAACAGGCATAATACACTATCGGAATTACAAACTCATGATTACCAGACTCAGATAGTTTTTCACCGCCGTAGTTTTCGTGTTTTTAAAGCGAAAAAGAGGCTTTGTTGGGTAGGGAAACCCGACCGGAAGTCATACATGGAACTGATTTTTTCTCACTGTTTTCATAGCGATCTACGAATGTCTTCCTACTGCTGCGTCCCCGGGTGCAAGTCCTACAAAAGGAGGGAATCTTGCAAAAATAAAACCGAATGATTACCAGACTCAGATAGTTTTTCACCGCCGTAGTTTTCGTGTTTTTAAAGCGAAAAAGAGGCTTTGTTGGGTTGGGAAACCCGACCGAAGTCATACATGGAACTGATTTTTCTCACTGTTTTCATAGCGATCTACGAATGTCTTCCTACTGCTGCGTCCCCGGGTGCAAGTCCTACAAAAGGAGGGAATCTTGCAAAAATAAAACCGAATGATTACCAGACTCAGATAGTTTTTCACCGCCGTAGTTTTCGTGTTTTTAAAGCGAAAAAGAGGCTTTGTTGCATGTATGACTTCCGGTCGGGTTTCCCTACCCAACAAAGCCTCTTTTTCGCTTTAAAAACACGAAAACTACGGCGGTGAAAAACTATCTGAGTCTGGTAATCATGAGTTTGTAATTCCGATAGTGTATTATGCCTGTTGTTTTGAGAATTTCCGTTCTTCAAGTGGCATTTTTATAATTATATTTTTGTATTGAACTCAATGGGTACTTCCGCATCTACCCAACCAATTACGTCAGAGCTAACCAATATGGCGGCGAAGTGAATACTTTTTTTTTTTTTTTTTTTTTTTTTCTCACTATTTTGTATCTTTTTTTGTTTGTCCAAATCGTGGCAGAAACAGTGACCTCTATCGACCAAAAGTTCAACAGCAGAGAAACAACCATCTCGAACTTCCGCTATACATTTTTACGACATTTTTATTTTTTATTTTTATTTTTTCTATTAACAAAATTGAAAATTACAACATATGGCAATAAACAGATACCATCAACAACAGATTTCTTTAGGAAACGGAGCACAGTATAAACAAAATTATAACCAAATCAAAAGAAAAGACAAAAAAAAACAAATGTATATAATAAGCTAAGGGGTTCCTTCCAACAAATCCAAGGCATCAAAAATACTTAGAAGCTTTATCGCTGCATCTTTTTCATATACTTCAGTGATTTATAATAAAGAGCTAGTTCTTTCATGAAAACCACCAATAAGGGTTGTGTCTTAATGCATTTACATTTGTGAATAAAGAATTTACCTAAAATAAATAAGGTATTCAACAAAAATTCAGTTTTCCTATCCTCCAATATGATTCCAAATGTAATATAATTCCTGGTAAAATGAGAGAGAGAAAGGATTTTTGATTCTAGCCAATCATACATATCACACCAGAAAGTATTGCTATAAAGACAAAAGAAGAATAAGTGATCCGTAGTTTCTATTTCTTCATCACAGAAAATACAGCTATTGTGATCAAAATTGAACCTTTGTCTAAGGAGTTCTCCTGAAGGATATATATCATTAAAAACTTTGAAGTGAATCTCTTTTGTTTTTGGAGGTAAAGGTAAGCTTAGGAAGTTAATGCGTAATTTTTTTAAAGTAGTCTGAGAAAAAAAATGAGAGCTGAGTTCCTGCTGAATTGCATAGGATATGAAATATTTGTAAAGAGACCACGGATCACTTTGTTTGTCAAAGCCCTTCCAGAGAAATCATGTCCATTAATTATCAGTAAAGAGGGATGAGGGGGGACAACCATATAAGGTAGTGTGTTTTTGGTCAACAGAATAAAAGAAATTGGAATGCTTTTTAAAACCTTATATTGCTTACGGTTGCATTGGAAATTAAATTTTATACAGAAATCCTCAAAAGGTAAGATGTTGCCAGATTCATCTAATAAATGGGTAATAGACCAAATATTTTTCTCCATCCAGTCATTGAAAAATAAAGACCTATTTCTAAAAAAATGAATCTGCAATTCCAAATGGGAAGTGTGGTGTGAAGTTGTGTTTGTACAGAAGTAACCAATACAGCAATACTTGTGAATGGAATGAGGATAGTTTAACAGGTAATTTAGGAACACAAAAGTCACAACGTAAAAGAAAATCAATACCACCAATCTTTTTAAAAATCTCCCTGGTTACACAATACCAAAAACTGTTGCTATTTACTAGAAAGGATCTTAACCACTTGATCTTTAATGTTCCATTTATACAATCAAAGTCAATGGCCTGAAGACCACCATCATCATAGTCTTTTACCATGGTTGCTTTCTTCAAATAATGAGCTTTTCTTTTCCAAATGTAGTCAAAATTTAGCTTGTTGATAGACTTTATTGCTTTATTAGAAATGGAAAGAGAGTAAGCTGGATAAATGCACCTTGACAGACTACATTTTTCTTATATAAATGCGAACAAAAAGAGAAAGATCTCTATTTAAACCATCTAATCTTAATTTTCAGTCGTCTAATTTGTTCCAAATATTCAAAGTTTCACTTAATTTAGTCTCTTTTGTAACATGCACACCTAAGTATCTGACCGTAGTTTTAATGGGGATACCATACGCCTCCACAAGATGGGACTCATGTATAGCTAATAGTTCACACTTTTCATGTTTAGCTGTAACCCAGAAGCTCTGGAGAAAAATTCTATTATCTGAATAATCTTTGGAATTTGCTGAATATTTTTCAAAAACAAAGTTGTATGCGGCGAAGTGAATAAGGCGAATTGGCTGCTGTTGTATGTTGCAGCTATACGTCTGCACGGCCGCCATATTGGGGCGGGCAAGATCCGCGTGTAAACAAACGTTGAGAGACACTTCTCCTGACAAAATCTACTTTAACTCGCTCAATTCTCCACTAATTTTCGTGACATTTGGCTTGTTATAAATGTGAGATGTCTGCACAACACGCAGGTTACTTGCAATTATTGAGTTTCCTCAACCATTTTCCGCAGAACCTGGCTGTGAAAACGGTACGAAGAGGAATTAGCCTATGCAAAAATGCCACAGCATGCAGCATTTAGCTGTACAAAGTGAAAAGAGGCTTTCACGATTTCACTGTCATTTAAAGCTGGCGTTGAATGACCGACAGATATCGCCATGATAATAAAACATAACGTTAGCTAGTTGTCAAACCACTGCATGAGTGTCAAGTGACGAAGTGATATTTAATTGATAGTCATCTAAGTCGTTGTTGCGGAAGCCATGTAAGGTGGCTTTATCCATTTATTATAATCTCGTCCGCCCAACACACACACACACGTCAATTGCAGTAAGACAATATCAGTAAGACAACGAATTCGATCTAAGGGGGCTATTCCGAATACACTCCTGTAAATCACACACACTGCACCGTGAAGAAATTATAGGTGTCGGGTGTAAATATTAAACAAAACAAATCACAACTTTACCACAACTTTGTAACAAGGGTGTTACATGGTAATATCAGTACCAACCTTGTGACAACCTACCGGCACCGTTGTGTGATACCTGGGTTATCATTGAGCTAATAGATTTGTCAAAAATCTAGCTAAATGGTAAGAATGTCCGACGTTGCCCACTGCTATCGGGGTTCGATCCCACCACGTCGTACCAGCTCGGCTCTGACCGGGAGTTCCAATAGGGGGTGGCAATTGGCTGTTCGCCCCAGGAGGGGGAGGGAAGCCGATATTAACCCACTATAAATGACTGGTCCTGTCTGTTGCGGTTACGGCTTGACGGGTGCCGGCTTGGAGGAGGCGGTGCAGTGCCCACTACTGGTCTCGGGACTACAGCAGTGAGCTCTATAGATTTATATTTATAATAATAATATTTAAGGTGATATTAAATGTATTACTCGTATCTCAATGCTTAATCTTCGAGTTTGCCATAGATGCCCTACAGATTCAGGAATTTATAATACATTTACAAGTATACGTGTAACATGCCCAAAAAGGGCAGTACTATGCACAGGAATAATATACCAGCCAAGTCAATTTCCACAGAAAAGTCAGACACCAAGA
Source organism: Aldrovandia affinis (assembly GCA_029706075.1). Taxonomy (NCBI): domain Eukaryota; kingdom Metazoa; phylum Chordata; class Actinopteri; order Notacanthiformes; family Halosauridae; genus Aldrovandia; species Aldrovandia affinis. The sequence goes on from JAINUG010000168.1 coordinate 763,378, forward strand.
ATGAGCTGAATCTGGATTTGTATTAACTTTTAAAAAATAGACCAGGTTAGGGGGTGTCAGCCAGAGGTGCAGCTCTTCTTAACCCCAAGATAAAGTTTTACACTGCAGCACAAAACACCAATAAATATACCATTTACACAAAGGGTCTCAAAATGACATACCAAGGGCTCTATTTCTGTATTTCTCATTCGATTAAATGGGTGAGACATCACTACAAAATCCACTACAATGAATTTAAATAGGGCAAAACAACAAAGAACAGTATAATAGGCTGGTTTCCAAAACTGACCCCTAGAGGTCTTTCTAATTCAACTTTTTTATAAAGAGTAGATTTAATTCATAACACTGCTTTATTAAATAGACAAATAGTACTCTTCGTATAAAAATATATACATGTCCTTGCAGAAATATCTCTTAAAAGCAGCTTAATGGTACAATAAAAAAACAACAACGAGAGTTACAATGCCACGTAGTTGCATCATACTTTACGTCACTGCCGGAGTGAGGGAGAGGACAGGCAAGATCCCGCATTTCAGGTCGGCCGTACATGCTTGCGAAACTTAATGGCAAGACAGCACACTAACGTGCGATAAGTTACCTGTGCAACTTTAATTTCTTACTCGTTACACAATGTGTAAATACACCATCCATAAGGTGGGCAACTCTCGCCAGAATGTGCGTCCTCACCCTTGCTCCGAAAAACAGGGTTTATATATCGCGCATTTACGCTAGTGATGTGCAGTTCGGGAACGATTTTTTGGAATTGAACGACTCTTTTTACTGACTCAGGAGTAATGATTTGTTTCCTCAGTTGAGTTGTTCATTTTACTCGTTCGCACCGCTTACAACCAACATGTTTTTAAACATGATAATGAAGCGGTGATATCTATCTCTAAAGAAGAGGGCTGGATTACCAGCATACTATTTATTAGTTAAATTTATACAATTTATTTGGTAAGGACAGTGCATGATAATCCACATCTCATTCATGACCAATATGTAATTATGCCTAATTTAGCTGGATTGCTTGTTTTCACCCATTGTCCATCTGAACATCATACATTTAATAATAGCAATAGCATATGCATTGATTATATCAAAAACAAATCATCCTAATGCTTACGTACATTGTACGTTTTGAAGGGAAGAATATCTGGTTACATCATTGATTCTCTTTCAGCCAGGATTTTAAATATATTTTAGTTGTCAGAGCTCAGTCTGTGTTGGTGTTTATATTCATATAGCTGTTACCTATGTTGGTGTTTGATTAAAACAACAAAGGCAGAACTGTATTCTTACACTGCGGCCATTCTGTGGTATATCAGACTCCACTACCACTGAACACTGTCCATCTAGTCAATCTGTCGTCACCACTGTTTACTTGTTCTACACTATAAAAATTTTTTTTAAAAACACACTAACCTTTTCTTTCCCAGTGTTACAGGTATGATACGCAGACGCCTGCAATGATGTCTATCTTATGTCTGTATTACTGCACTGATCTTTTGCGTTATGATCGTTCTTACCTTGTATTAATGCACATCTTGTAAATCGCTCTGGATAAGAGCGTCTGCTAAATGCTTAAAATGTAAATGTAGGCTGGCGGATGGCCCAGCGGTCTAGTGCACCGCGCTTTGGAGCGGTGTGCGCTGCCCGTCAGAGACACGGACGAAACCCGCGTTTATACCAAACCGGCCCTGGTCGTCAGCCCGATCGGAGGCGGTATTTGGCTGTCCGCCTCCGGGGGAGTGGGGAGGGAGAGCCGGCACGAGTCCGCCGAGGAGAAGGTTAGTCCGTGGAAGACCTCCGTCTCGAAAGAAGGCGGGGAAATAGGTCCAGGAATACGAATCTCGTTCCCGGAGGACGGGCGGCGGACTCGTGAGGGTGGGGAATTGAAATAAAATAGAGGGTATAATTGGCTACTAAATTGGGAGAAAAACAGGGAAAAATCAGAAATAAATTTAAGAAAAAAAAAAAATGTAAATGTAAAATGTAAAATATCTGCCCACAAATTGGGCTAGTTTTTGTTACATATTTTTTGTTAATTATTGAGTCCTGTCGGCTTATTTTAACCTTTGTTGCCAATAAATTTAAATAACAAAAAATGTTATTTGCAATCACAGGGTTCTATATAGAACCCTTTTTTAAATGGTTCTTTGCTACCAAATATAGAACCCTAAGGAACCCTTATTTTTAGAGTGACAGTAGCAAAACTGCAATCATATTTTTTATGATAAAGGTAAATTATATAACAGCACACAATGATCATTTCATCATAGAAAACCTTAACTGATTTCAATTGAAAGCTTCATTGAACCCATGTCATCCTTGATCGAAAACATGTGTATCCTATGTTTATCCTTTGTTGCAAAGTTGTAGCAGTACCAAACTAAACATAATGTATCGTTGTGTTAGAATATAGTGCTGCTGGTATTGGCAAACCATATTTGCCAATACACAATTTCGAATTTTAAGCCCTGGCTCGCCTCATGATTGCTGCCTAATCTGCTCATAGACACCTAGTCATTATGTATTCTTATTTTCTTATGTTCTTCTTAGTCTGGTCAGCATGGTTGCTATTTTAGGCTTTATGGTTAAATACGTACTTATAGGGCGGCATTGTAGTGTAATAGTGAGGGAACTGGACTAGTAACTCAGAGGTTGCATGTTCAATTCCCAGGTGGGACACTGCCGTTGTACCCTTGAGCAAGGTACTTAACCTGAATTGCTTCAGTAAAAATATCTGGCTGTATAAATGGATTGTATGTAAAGAAATTTAAAATGTGTAAGTCGCTCTGGATAAGAGCGTCTGTTAAAATGTAAATGTAAATGTAATACTTTAAAATATATCATTTTAGAATACATACAGTAAATATCCTACTATTTATTATGTTAAATATTTCCAGATGTGAATGATTAAAATAATACTTTTCTTCAATTACTTTCTTTGGGAAAAAAGGGAAACAAATTATTTTTGTTCTCCCATAACTCAAGCACCCCCCTTTCTGCTGGGGCATGTGCGATCACACCTTCAGCACCCCCAGTTCCTGTGTCCGAATCATATTTTTGAGGAAGTAACAGGACACAGGGAGTACAAGAGATAGCCAAATATAGCCTACTGTGACGACTGCAGGTTTTGTTTCCCTCCTCCCCTCTGTCTCCATCTCTTCTCCCTCCTTCCAAGTGCATCTAATTACCTAATTGCCTGATTGTGGCTGTGGAGGAGGCTTTAAAACCAGGCCTTCTTTTCAGTCGTGGCTGCTGGTTATTTCAGGAGCCGTCCACCGGATTTCTTTAAAGACCTTTTTCTCATTTTTGTCCGTCTGCAGAGGTCCAGTTTTTCTTCATATTTTTTGCCGTTTTGCTATATTTGTTACATATATTCATCTATAATCCTTATTTAATAAAGTCTTATTTTTTCACCTTAAATTTTGGTTCTCTGTGTTTTATGTTATGGGTGATGTCAGCCGTAACACCAACATAATGTCATTTAAAAAAATTAACTATTATAAGATATATTTTAATATGGAATGTATGTTAGTAGCCTGGCTAAAATAAAATTAAAAACTGGGCTAAATTTATTCAGTATATTAAGCTGGTGCTTAAACCTCTACAATGCATCCATACGCTTGAATTCTAAAGGGTCTCCAGAGATAACTATCTGCATTCAGCTAACTAAGTCTGCATTCAGCTGCTTGAAGAAGCTGGACTCTTCCACCTCTAAATCCTATTACTCAAGTATGGAGTTTGTCTAACCTACACCCCTGTAAGTGTAACAACCCTATCAGGACGAAACTCACTGTTTTTGACTGCTCTTTGCAAAAACATGTGATGTGACCTCATTAAACCTACTTATTTCCTTCTATAGCCATATTCTGTCAGAAATGTGTGACTGCTGTTCCAACCACAGAATATCATTTGTCACATCTCAAAGAAGTCCTCTAATAAACAGCAGAGTCATGTCTTATTTTTCTTCTGTCTGGTTGTAATCTTTCAGGGGTGGGAGGTTATATTTTAATGCTGTTTAAACAGAACATAATAAGATATTTCCTGTCTCATCGGGCTCAACAGGTTTCATATATACCCTGATCATTAATTCTCAGCATATTTGTAAAATGGCATATAGTGAAGCCTACATCAAAGACAGCTAGAACTTCAAACCAGCCAGCAAACAGCGAGATTGATATAGAGAGATTATTTCAAACAAAATTAGGTGTTAGACTAATTAACCTCATATCCCTTTAACAATGCCACGTGTTATTCAGTTACAACATCTCATCCGTGTATTCAAAGATATAACATTTTAAATGAGATGTTCGTGTGTACACATTGTAATGGTGGACATCACGGAATCCAGAGTCGAGAGACTTTGCTTTTCCATTTCAGTACTACTTCTTTATTTAAAATAAAGTGTGTAGCACAGGGGAAGTACACGTTCTACATCAGAAACATGGGCGCCATTTTCAAAGCATACACACACAATGACGGTTGGTCGTCACATGTTGAGTTGAGTTGAGTTTATTTATCTCGAACAATCAACCATATAAAATTACAATAGAAAGGAAAAAACACAAAACGTAAACAGTTCAATCTAACAGTCTTCATCAAAAAAAAAGCGAAATAAATGCCAAATGCCTATAATGAAAATCATATCTTCCCTTTCTATCCATGAACAATTTTTGAATGTTACCTGGCAGTACATTATTCCGTGCTTTAAACATAATTTGTGCAGTTCTAAATTTCACTATATCCATACATTTCAAAGTCTGTGTCTTTAGAAACAGTTGATTAGTATGCTCATGATACCCAACATGATTTACTATTCTTATTGCTTTTTTTTGCAGTGTGCATATCTTCTGCAGGGTGCTCTTATAAGTATTACCCCATACTTCCACACAGTAGATTAAATATGGTAATATAAGTGCGCAATACAGAGTGTGCAGTGTTTTCTGATTCAGGATGTATCTTATTTTACCCAATATTCCAATGCTCCTGGCAATCTTAGTGCACAAAATGTGTATTTGGGGTTTCCAGCAGAGCTCATGGTCTATTACAACACCCAGAAACTTGTTTTCATATACTCTTTCTATTACCACATTATCAATTTCCACTTGAACATCTGCATTTATTTTACGATTTCCAAATAACATAAATTTAGTTTTGTTCAAGTTTAATGATAACTTGTTTGTATTGAACCAACATTTTAATTTACACATTTCTTTCGTGACCACCTCCAAGAGCTGCTGCAAGTCCTCCCCAGAATAAAAAATATTTGTGTCATCTGCAAAAACAACACATTTCAATGCATTTGATACTTTACAAATATCATTGATGTATAGAATAAACAATTTGGGGCCCAGGACTGACCCCTGTGGGACACCATAGGTAATGTTTAGGCACATTGACTTGTGATGACCAATCTGTACAAATTGCTGCCTATTTCCTATATAACTTTTTAGCCAATTGAAAGCCCCTCTAACACCATACCTATCCATCTTTTTGAGCAGTATTTCATGATCAGTCGTATCGAATGCTTTTTTTTAGATCAATGAATATTCCCACTGCATATTTTTTGACAGATGTGACGTGACACCAAGTGAACGAATGCAAAACACATGAGAATCTTCTGTTTATGGCCGATAAACTGTACAATCTTGGGCCCTCAGATTCCAAGAGCATAAATGGGAAGGTTGAAACCACTTTGTGTAGAAATTCAAAGGAGTGTTCCTATGGAGAATGTAAGGAGTGTGACCACACAACTTACACACTAGCAAAATCACCATCAAATGCGGAGACAACTCTTACACAGTGGTGCCTGGAGAAGAACGACCTCACAAAGTCGGGTGAAGAAGAGAAGCTCCATAACAGTAAAAATCTGATTATAACAGAATATGAGCTGGTTTCACAGTTCCAAGACAGAATGTTCAAATTCCGGAAGCACGTATTCAACATCCAGTGCAGTACAACAGCTACCAGACGCTCCATGAAAATTTGACTTCCGGTCACTGTCTTCTACACATCAGCTTCAGTGAAAATTATAATGGCAAATACAGAAATGAGATTTAGTCTGTACAATTTGGGGGGTCACATAAGCAAGTGACCCTCCATACGGGTGTCCTCTATGTGAAGGATCAGCTTCCTTCTGCACCATCTCCCCAAGTAGAAGCTATGATCCAGCAGCCATATAGGCACACCTCAGCCCCATTCTAGACATAGTGAAGTGAAGCTGAGTATCCTGAGGTGAAGAAGATCCATTTCATAACTGTTACCAGTCAGAATGACTGTGGTTGTTTAGTAATTGAAATGTTCCTAATGTTTCAGTGGACATGCATTTATGTTTTGATTTTCATGTATTTATGTTTAAATTCATTGTTGTTGAGAATGCTGTGTTATGAAGTATGCATTTCAGGTTCTCTTTTAGGTCCTCATCATTGGATTATTCCAATTAAAGATTTTTACTACTTATTATTTTTAATATTGTTAGCAGTCAGGGTGATTTGTTTTGCCATATGGTATTGGCCATATTGGCCATCTTTACAGGTCAAGGATTATGAATTGATTCCTCAGTTAGCAGAAGTGTTCCTAGAATGTGTCATGAAGTCACATGTGTCATGAGCTCCCTATTAGGTTTTTTTATTTTAATTCGAAGAAAACATTTTAAGTTATGATTTTGGGAAGAATGATTCAATTATTTTTTACGTTTTAAATATTACTGTGAAAAGTAATTGAATTAATTGTTTGAAAGGAAAGAACACAAAAGTACACAGACCCTGCTAAGATGTCAATACATATTTGACAAACTTTGGGGGATTAAAACAAATCTAAATCTGACCATTTTGCAAGGCAGAAAGCCACCATATTCTGAGAATGACCTAAAGCTAAAGGGAAACTATATAAAGACCTCAGGATATCCCCTTGCAGTTATCAAATAAATTACAAAAACAGGTTTAAAGTAAAAAAAAAGCCAGTTTATTACAGTTTATTTATGCAAAAGTGTATTACAAGGCGAGCAAGACACAATTCATGAGTATGCTTAGTTGGCTCCCCCCTAACTGGTAACAGGGCTGGACTTGTGGTTTGGAGAACAACAGACTTGGTAATTAGCAGAGAGGAATTTAGCAGTGAGCTTTATAAACTTTCTCAATAGAAAGTCAATTCAAACTAATCTCACTACAAACTTTAAGTCAAGTATATTCACACTTGGAAGTTTTTTGGAGAAGGGGCTTTTTCCTTTCTTTGACTTTGTACCATTCAACTATGCCTTTTTGGAAAACTTTTGCAAAGATTTTTACCTTACTTGCTTGTCCGTTTTTCCCTGTGCATATTTTTTTAGGGAAGCATAGAGTAGGGGAAGCAGTCTGCGGAAGAGAACGTCCTTTTTGAGTAGCACACGAGAACCTATCCTCTCTGGTGCTAGAGCTTAGTCAGACTGTTTTATAGATTTTTTTATGATATCCCTTCATTGTCATGTGAGTATGTCTACTATCTGTCGTATGTCATAAATAAATCCTGTATCTTTGTATCTAACTTGTTGACTCAAAGGAATATTTCTTTGTTGCATCCTGTCTGGGTTCACCATCTCGCTATTGGAGTGCGGGCGGTATCACATAGTGATATCACATAGTCCATCCTCGTGATTACCCAGTACAAACAGCCCAGCCCTCAATTCACAATGCCCCAACCTCAGCCTGGCTAACAATACCCCCTCCCACCTGCTCCCGAATGTAGGGCCTCCCTTCCAGAGTATCCCCAACCCCTCCGCAATGACTTCCGGTCGGGTTTCCCTACCCAACAAAGCCTCTTTTTCGCTTTAAAAACACGAAAACTACGGCGGTGAAAAACTATCTGAGTCTGGTAATCATGAGTTTGTAATTCCGATAGTGTATTATGCCTGTTGTTTTGAGAATTTCCGTTCTTCAAGTGGCATTTTTATAATTATATTTTTGTATTGAACTCAATGGGTACTTCCGCATCTACCCAACCAATTACGTCAGAGCTAACCAATATGGCGGCGAAGTGAATACTTTTTTTTTTTTTTTCTCACTATTTTGTATCTTTTTTTGTTTGTCCAAATCGTGGCAGAAACAGTGACCTCTATCGACCAAAAGTTCAACAGCAGAGAAACAACCATCTCGAACTTCCGCTATACATTTTTACGACATTTTTATTTTTTATTTTTATTTTTTCTATTAACAAAATTGAAAATTACAACATATGGCAATAAACAGATACCATCAACAACAGATTTCTTTAGGAAACGGAGCACAGTATAAACAAAATTATAACCAAATCAAAAAGAAAAGACAAAAAAAAACAAATGTATATAATAAGCTAAGGGGTTCCTTCCAACAAATCCAAGGCATCAAAAATACTTAGAAGCTTTATCGCTGCATTCTTTTTCATATACTTCAGTGATTTATAATAAAGAGCTAGTTCTTTCATGAAAACCACCAATAAGGGTTGTGTCTTAATGCATTTACATTTGTGAATAAAGAATTTACCTAAAATAAATAAGGTATTCAACAAAAATTCAGTTTTCCTATCCTCCAATATGATTCCAAATGTAATATAATTCCTGGTAAAATGAGAGAGAGAAAGGATTTTTGATTCTAGCCAATCATACATATCACACCAGAAAGTATTGCTATAAAGACAAAAGAAGAATAAGTGATCCGTAGTTTCTATTTCTTCATCACAGAAAATACAGCTATTGTGATCAAAATTGAACCTTTGTCTAAGGAGTTCTCCTGAAGGATATATATCATTAAAAACTTTGAAGTGAATCTCTTTTGTTTTTGGAGGTAAAGGTAAGCTTAGGAAGTTAATGCGTAATTTTTTTAAAGTAGTCTGAGAAAAAAAATGAGAGCTGAGTTCCTGCTGAATTGCATAGGATATGAAATATTTGTAAAGAGACCACGGATCACTTTGTTTGTCAAAGCCCTTCCAGAGAAATCATGTCCATTAATTATCAGTAAAGAGGGATGAGGGGGACAACCATATAAGGTAGTGTGTTTTTGGTCAACAGAATAAAAGAAATTGGAATGCTTTTTTAAAACCTTATATTGCTTACGGTTGCATTGGAAATTAAATTTTATACAGAAATCCTCAAAAGGTAAGATGTTGCCAGATTCATCTAATAAATGGGTAATAGACCAAATATTTTTCTCCATCCAGTCATTGAAAAATAAAGACCTATTTCTAAAAAATGAATCTGCAATTCCAAATGGGAAGTGTGGTGTGAAGTTGTGTTTGTACAGAAGTAACCAATACAGCAATACTTGTGAATGGAATGAGGATAGTTTAACAGGTAATTTAGGAACACAAAAGTCACAACGTAAAAGAAAATCAATACCACCAATCTTTTTAAAAATCTCCTGGTTACACAATACCAAAAACTGTTGCTATTTACTAGAAAGGATCTTAACCACTTGATCTTTAATGTTCCATTTATACAATCAAAGTCAATGGCCTGAAGACCACCATCATCATAGTCTTTTACCATGGTTGCTTTCTTCAAATAATGAGCTTTTCTTTTCCAAATGTAGTCAAAATTTAGCTTGTTGATAGACTTTATTGCTTTATTAGAAATGGAAAGAGAGTAAGCTGGATAAATGCACCTTGACAGACTACATTTTTCTTATATAAATGCGAACAAAAAGAGAAAGATCTCTATTTAAACCATCTAATCTTAATTTTCAGTCGTCTAATTTGTTCCAAATATTCAAAGTTTCACTTAATTTAGTCTCTTTTGTAACATGCACACCTAAGTATCTGACCGTAGTTTTAATGGGGATACCATACGCCTCCACAAGATGGGACTCATGTATAGCTAATAGTTCACACTTTTCATGTTTAGCTGTAACCCAGAAGCTCTGGAGAAAAATTCTATTATCTGAATAATCTTTGGAATTTGCTGAATATTTTTCAAAAACAAAGTTGTATGCGGCGAAGTGAATAAGGCGAATTGGCTGCTGTTGTATGTTGCAGCTATACGTCTGCACGGCCGCCATATTGGGGCGGGCAAGATCCGCGTGTAAACAAACGTTGAGAGACACTTCTCCTGACAAAATCTACTTTAACTCGCTCAATTCTCCACTAATTTTCGTGACATTTGGCTTGTTATAAATGTGAGATGTCTGCACAACACGCAGGTTACTTGCAATTATTGAGTTTCCTCAACCATTTTCCGCAGAACCTGGCTGTGAAAACGGTACGAAGAGGAATTAGCCTATGCAAAATGCCACAGCATGCAGCATTTAGCTGTACAAAGTGAAAGAGGCTTTCACGATTTCACTGTCATTTAAAGCTGGCGTTGAATGACCGACAGATATCGCCATGATAATAAAACATAACGTTAGCTAGTTGTCAAACCACTGCATGAGTGTCAAGTGACGAAGTGATATTTAATTGATAGTCATCTAAGTCGTTGTTGCGGAAGCCATGTAAGGTGGCTTTATCCATTTATTATAATCTCGTCCGCCCAACACACACACACACGTCAATTGCAGTAAGACAATATCAGTAAGACAACGAATTCGATCTAAGGGGGCTATTCCGAATACACTCCTGTAAATCACACACACACTGCACCGTGAAGAAATTATAGGTGTCGGGTGTAAATATTAAACAAAACAAATCACAACTTTACCACAACTTTGTAACAAGGGTGTTACATGGTAATATCAGTACCAACCTTGTGACAACCTACCGGCACCGTTGTGTGATACCTGGGTTATCATTGAGCTAATAGATTTGTCAAAAATCTAGCTAAATGGTAAGAATGTCCGACGTTGCCCACTGCTATCGGGGTTCGATCCCACCACGTCGTACCAGCTCGGCTCTGACCGGGAGTTCCAATAGGGGGTGGCAATTGGCTGTTCGCCCCAGGGAGGGGGGGAGGGAAGCCGATATTAACCCACTATAAATGACTGGTCCTGTCTGTTGCGGTTACGGCTTGACGGGTGCCGGCTTGGAGGAGGCGGTGCAGTGCCCACTACTGGTCTCGGGACTACAGCAGTGAGCTCTATAGATTTATATTTATAATAATAATATTTAAGGTGATATTAAATGTATTACTCGTATCTCAATGCTTAATCTTCGAGTTTGCCATAGATGCCCTACAGATTCAGGAATTTATAATACATTTACAAGTATACGTGTAACATGCCCAAAAAGGGCAGTACTATGCACAGGAATAATATACCAGCCAAGTCAATTTCCACAGAAAAGTCAGACACCAAGAATGAGCTGAATCTGGATTTGTATTAACTTTTAAAAAATAGACCAGGTTAGGGGTGTCAGCCAGAGGTGCAGCTCTTCTTAACCCCAAGATAAAGTTTTACACTGCAGCACAAAACACCAATAAATATACCATTTACACAAAGGGTCTCAAAATGACATACCAAGGGCTCTATTTCTGTATTTCTCATTCGATTAAATGGGTGAGACATCACTACAAAATCCACTACAATGAATTTAAATAGGGCAAAACAACAAAGAACAGTATAATAGGCTGGTTTCCAAAACTGACCCCTAGAGGTCTTTCTAATTCAACTTTTTTATAAAGAGTAGATTTAATTCATAACACTGCTTTATTAAATAGACAAATAGTACTCTTCGTATAAAAATATATACATGTCCTTGCAGAAATATCTCTTAAAAGCAGCTTAATGGTACAATAAAAAAACAACAACGAGAGTTACAATGCCACGTAGTTGCATCATACTTTACGTCACTGCCGGAGTGAGGGAGAGGACAGGCAAGATCCCGCATTTCAGGTCGGCCGTACATGCTTGCGAAACTTAATGGCAAGACAGCACACTAACGTGCGATAAGTTACCTGTGCAACTTTAATTTCTTACTCGTTACACAATGTGTAAATACACCATCCATAAGGTGGGCAACTCTCGCCAGAATGTGCGTCCTCACCCTTGCTCCGAAAAACAGGGTTTATATATCGCGCATTTACGCTAGTGATGTGCAGTTCGGGAACGATTTTTTGGAATTGAACGACTCTTTTTACTGACTCAGGAGTAATGATTTGTTTCCTCAGTTGAGTTGTTCATTTTACTCGTTCGCACCGCTTACAACCAACATGTTTTTAAACATGATAATGAAGCGGTGATATCTATCTCTAAAGAAGAGGGCTGGATTACCAGCATACTATTTATTAGTTAAATTTATACAATTTATTTGGTAAGGACAGTGCATGATAATCCACATCTCATTCATGACCAATATGTAATTATGCCTAATTTAGCTGGATTGCTTGTTTTCACCCATTGTCCATCTGAACATCATACATTTAATAATAGCAATAGCATATGCATTGATTATATCAAAAACAAATCATCCTAATGCTTACGTAGGCTACATTGTACGTTTTGAAGGGAAGAATATCTGGTTACATCATTGATTCTCTTTCAGCCAGGATTTTAAATATATTTTAGTTGTCAGAGCTCAGTCTGTGTTGGTGTTTATATTCATATAGCTGTTACCTATGTTGGTGTTTGATTAAAACAACAAAGGCAGAACTGTATTCTTACACTGCGGCCATTCTGTGGTATATCAGACTCCACTACCACTGAACACTGTCCATCTAGTCAATCTGTCGTCACCACTGTTTACTTGTTCTACACTATAAAAATTTTTTTTAAAAACACACTAACCTTTTCTTTCCCAGTGTTACAGGTATGATACGCAGACGCCTGCAATGATGTCTATCTTATGTCTGTATTACTGCACTGATCTTTTGCGTTATGATCGTTCTTACCTTGTATTAATGCACATCTTGTAAATCGCTCTGGATAAGAGCGTCTGCTAAATGCTTAAAATGTAAATGTAGGCTGGCGGATGGCCCAGCGGTCTAGTGCACCGCGCTTTGGAGCGGTGTGCGCTGCCCGTCAGAGACACGGACGAAACCCGCGTTTATACCAAACCGGCCCTGGTCGTCAGCCCGATCGGAGGCGGTATTTGGCTGTCCGCCTCCGGGGGAGTGGGGAGGGAGAGCCGGCACGAGTCCGCCGAGGAGAAGGTTAGTCCGTGGAAGACCTCCGTCTCGAAAGAAGGCGGGGAAATAGGTCCAGGAATACGAATCTCGTTCCCGGAGGACGGGCGGCGGACTCGTGAGGGTGGGGAATTGAAATAAAATAGAGGGTATAATTGGCTACTAAATTGGGAGAAAAACAGGGGAAAAATCAGAAATAAATTTAAGAAAAAAAAAAATGTAAATGTAAAATGTAAAATATCTGCCCACAAATTGGGCTAGTTTTTGTTACATATTTTTTGTTAATTATTGAGTCCTGTCGGCTTATTTTAACCTTTGTTGCCAATAAATTTAAATAACAAAAAATGTTATTTGCAATCACAGGGTTCTATATAGAACCCTTTTTTAAATGGTTCTTTGCTACCAAATATAGAACCCTAAGGAACCCTTATTTTTTAGAGTGACAGTAGCAAAACTGCAATCATATTTTTTATGATAAAGGTAAATTATATAACAGCACACAATGATCATTTCATCATAGAAAAACCTTAACTGATTTCAATTGAAAGCTTCATTGAACCCATGTCATCCTTGATCGAAAACATGTGTATCCTATGTTTATCCTTTGTTGCAAAGTTGTAGCAGTACCAAACTAAACATAATGTATCGTTGTGTTAGAATATAGTGCTGCTGGTATTGGCAAACCATATTTGCCAATACACAATTTCGAATTTTAAGCCCTGGCTCGCCTCATGATTGCTGCCTAATCTGCTCATAGACACCTAGTCATTATGTATTCTTATTTTCTTATGTTCTTCTTAGTCTGGTCAGCATGGTTGCTATTTTAGGCTTTATGGTTAAATACGTACTTATAGGGCGGCATTGTAGTGTAATAGTGAGGGAACTGGACTAGTAACTCAGAGGTTGCATGTTCAATTCCCAGGTGGGACACTGCCGTTGTACCCTTGAGCAAGGTACTTAACCTGAATTGCTTCAGTAAAAATATCTGGCTGTATAAATGGATTGTATGTAAAGAAATTTAAAATGTGTAAGTCGCTCTGGATAAGAGCGTCTGTTAAAATGTAAATGTAAATGTAATACTTTAAAATATATCATTTTAGAATACATACAGTAAATATCCTACTATTTATTATGTTAAATATTTCCAGATGTGAATGATTAAAATAATACTTTTCTTCAATTACTTTCTTTGGGAAAAAAGGGAAACAAATTATTTTTGTTCTCCCATAACTCAAGCACCCCCCTTTCTGCTGGGGCATGTGCGATCACACCTTCAGCACCCCCAGTTCCTGTGTCCGAATCATATTTTTGAGGAAGTAACAGGACACAGGGAGTACAAGAGATAGCCAAATATAGCCTACTGTGACGACTGCAGGTTTTGTTTCCCTCCTCCCCTCTGTCTCCATCTCTTCTCCCTCCTTCCAAGTGCATCTAATTACCTAATTGCCTGATTGTGGCTGTGGAGGAGGCTTTAAAACCAGGCCTTCTTTTCAGTCGTGGCTGCTGGTTATTTCAGGAGCCGTCCACCGGATTTCTTTAAAGACCTTTTTCTCATTTTTGTCCGTCTGCAGAGGTCCAGTTTTTCTTCATATTTTTTGCCGTTTTGCTATATTTGTTACATATATTCATCTATAATCCTTATTTAATAAAGTCTTATTTTTTCACCTTAAATTTTGGTTCTCTGTGTTTTATGTTATGGGTGATGTCAGCCGTAACACCAACATAATGTCATTTAAAAAAATTAACTATTATAAGATATATTTTAATATGGAATGTATGTTAGTAGCCTGGCTAAAATAAAATTAAAAACTGGGCTAAATTTATTCAGTATATTAAGCTGGTGCTTAAACCTCTACAATGCATCCATACGCTTGAATTCTAAAGGGTCTCCAGAGATAACTATCTGCATTCAGCTAACTAAGTCTGCATTCAGCTGCTTGAAGAAGCTGGACTCTTCCCACCTCTAAATCCTATTACTCAAGTATGGAGTTTGTCTAACCTACACCCCTGTAAGTGTAACAACCCTATCAGGACGAAACTCACTGTTTTTGACTGCTCTTTGCAAAAACATGTGATGTGACCTCATTAAACCTACTTATTTCCTTCTATAGCCATATTCTGTCAGAAATGTGTGACTGCTGTTCCAACCACAGAATATCATTTGTCACATCTCAAAGAAGTCCTCTAATAAACAGCAGAGTCATGTCTTATTTTTCTTCTGTCTGGTTGTAATCTTTCAGGGGTGGGAGGTTATATTTTAATGCTGTTTAAACAGAACATAATAAGATATTTCCTGTCTCATCGGGCTCAACAGGTTTCATATATACCCTGATCATTAATTCTCAGCATATTTGTAAAATGGCATATAGTGAAGCCTACATCAAAGACAGCTAGAACTTCAAACCAGCCAGCAAACAGCGAGATTGATATAGAGAGATTATTTCAAACAAAATTAGGTGTTAGACTAATTAACCTCATATCCCTTTAACAATGCCACGTGTTATTCAGTTACAACATCTCATCCGTGTATTCAAAGATATAACATTTTAAATGAGATGTTCGTGTGTACACATTGTAATGGTGGACATCACGGAATCCAGAGTCGAGAGACTTTGCTTTTCCATTTCAGTACTACTTCTTTATTTAAAATAAAGTGTGTAGCACAGGGGAAGTACACGTTCTACATCAGAAACATGGGCGCCATTTTCAAAGCATACACACACAATGACGGTTGGTCGTCACATGTTGAGTTGAGTTGAGTTTATTTATCTCGAACAATCAACCATATAAAATTACAATAGAAAGGAAAAAACACAAAACGTAAACAGTTCAATCTAACAGTCTTCATCAAAAAAAAAGCGAAATAAATGCCAAATGCCTATAATGAAAATCATATCTTCCCTTTCTATCCATGAACAATTTTTGAATGTTACCTGGCAGTACATTATTCCGTGCTTTAAACATAATTTGTGCAGTTCTAAATTTCACTATATCCATACATTTCAAAGTCTGTGTCTTTAGAAACAGTTGATTAGTATGCTCATGATACCCAACATGATTTACTATTCTTATTGCTTTTTTTTGCAGTGTGCATATCTTCTGCAGGGTGCTCTTATAAGTATTACCCCATACTTCCACACAGTAGATTAAATATGGTAATATAAGTGCGCAATACAGAGTGTGCAGTGTTTTCTGATTCAGGATGTATCTTATTTTACCCAATATTCCAATGCTCCTGGCAATCTTAGTGCACAAAATGTGTATTTGGGGTTTCCAGCAGAGCTCATGGTCTATTACAACACCCAGAAACTTGTTTTCATATACTCTTTCTATTACCACATTATCAATTTCCACTTGAACATCTGCATTTATTTTACGATTTCCAAATAACATAAATTTAGTTTTGTTCAAGTTTAATGATAACTTGTTTGTATTGAACCAACATTTTAATTTACACATTTCTTTCGTGACCACCTCCAAGAGCTGCTGCAAGTCCTCCCCAGAATAAAAAATATTTGTGTCATCTGCAAAAACAACACATTTCAATGCATTTGATACTTTACAAATATCATTGATGTATAGAATAAACAATTTGGGGCCCAGGACTGACCCCTGTGGGACACCATAGGTAATGTTTAGGCACATTGACTTGTGATGACCAATCTGTACAAATTGCTGCCTATTTCCTATATAACTTTTTAGCCAATTGAAAGCCCCTCTAACACCATACCTATCCATCTTTTTGAGCAGTATTTCATGATCAGTCGTATCGAATGCTTTTTTTTAGATCAATGAATATTCCCACTGCATATTTTTTCTTATCTATACATCCTTAGAAGTTGATCTGTCTGATCTGAAACCATACTGACTGTCCATTAGCAAGTTAAATAAAATTGTCCAGTCTTGAAACAAAAAGTATCTTTGAGAACTGAGAAAGTAAGGAAACCGGTCCCATAGTTGGGGTAAAGATGTTTCTCACCAGCTTTATATAATGGGATGACTTTGGCCACTTTCATTTTATCTGGGAATGTACCCTTTTTGAATGATAAATTACATATATGTGTTATTGGATCAACAATTCCATCTATTAATTTCTTTATCAGAGCCATATTTATATTTATATCATTCCAATCTGTGGAAGTTTTATTCATACACTTATTTACAATATCAATCATTTCCTTTTTTTCTATAGTTCCCAAAAGGATTGAGTTTGTGTTTCTCTCTTCACAGTCCTCATCAGCACATCTCTTCCTAGTATTATTTATTTCATTAGCCAGTTTTGGACCCGCATTAACAAAGAAGTTGTTAAATCCCTCAACCACATCATTCATATTTGTAATTTGTAAACACTTGCACCAAATGAGAAAACAGAACACACAACCAATATTCAACAGAGTTTATTCAACCAAATGCATTCGGGGTTCACTGCCTCCCTGCCAGGCAATGAACAAATCATTTCCGGAGACAACACTTCTTTATACACAATAATTTAGACAAAAGCTTTAGCCTCGCCCACACACCAGGGCTAAATTCTTAAGACCATCCATAGCTTGATCTATGGTTTTACCCTCCGCATCGTTATCAGGTATGTAGGTACAACACGCAGTTCCAATTATGTGGCAGGACCATACGATTTTGAATTGTCATTAATCTAAGTGCTGTCAACTCGTTTTTTATTTTGTATTTTATTCAGTGTGAAATTGATCAATGCACTCAGGCGGTAGTTTATTGTCTCTACCCTTAACATTAATTTTCCCACTCCCATTTGAGGAAAAATACTAAGAACAGCTTTGTTCCCTGCACTCCAAAGTTTGTGATCTTCTGGAACATTACTTCCCCATATTGCATCATGCTTATCCTCTAAGGATCTTTTTGCACGACCCTGTGTTTCAGTGCTTATTACCCATGTATTGTCAGTTAGCATTACATATGCACAAGTTCCATGCCACTTCTTAGGCAGAGCTATGTACACATTGTGTCCGCAAAGCCAGTACCACCCATCCACTGCCCTAGTGCCGTTTTCTGTAGGTGCTAACGTGGAACACCTTGTCTCCTTTAAGGGCGTTCCGGTGATTCTATTCTTACAGTAGGAGTACACTGCCCCATCGCATTGGGATGTCTCCCCCACCGGGACTGTTCCCTTCCCTCGTACAAATTTTTTAAAGGTCTTATGCGGGCGTAATCAAATGTTGTCGTGAGGTTTGTAATAAACCTTGTCAATCAGTGCAATTTATTCCCGTCAGTATATTCGTAGCAGTTCACTTTGGTTGTAATTTTGTGGGTTGGGTCAAAGAATTTAAGTGTTCCTGTATGAGTTGAGAGCCCTATGGCACATGTTACAGTCCAGGACACATTTATTCCAATTCCCGGGGGTTGGTCCACAGTCACCCTTGGTGCTACGGATGATGCCGGTAGATAACATAACATAACATAACATAAGGGGAAGACGAGAACAGGCCATTCAGCCCAATACTGCTCATCCATTCCTACCACTAATCTGCTCACACGCTAGAGTGTAGATGTGTGTATACGTAACAGTTGGTCTATACAGAAGCTTTTACAAATCTCTTCCCTCTTATACCGTGATTATCATCAATATGGTCAAAGACCCCACTGCCCGCCACTGGAGGTTCGCCATAGCTATGTCTAAATCCCAGTAAGAGGGTTGTTTGCTTCACCGGCTTTGAGACAGGTTGTGTTCTATATTTCACACCTCCCTTTGTAGCCGGACTTCTCCCTTCTGAGCACAACTCTTTTAGGTACTACCCTTTGTTACCTTTTTACAGTGGGACAGATGCACCCAGGTGGATCGCTCGACAATCTTTACTGCTGTTGGAGTTGTTAGTAGCACCTGATACGGCCCTTTCCACTTTGGTTGATGCCACGCCTTGTGCCTTGGATCTTTAATCAATACCCAGTCCCCGACCTGCAGCTTTTCTTTTGGTATTCCAGCTGTAAGAGTTTACACATTTCTTGTTTATTAGATAACATTTTCTTCATAACGCAATGTGCGATTATCCTCTAATATTCTCACTTTGATCCTTCGAGCCTCCCTCTCTAGGGCGCAGCTCCAGGCTGGATGCCTTTCCGCTGAGTTCCTCCACCCCGACTCCTCGGAGTGAAGTATTTAAGTATTTTCTAAGTATTATTTTCTAATTATTATCTAAGTATTTTCTTTTCAAAAATACTGGTCACAGAAAGCACTACTCACTTACTAACACATTCGGTTTCAGTTTATAGTGGCCTGACTGTACATTGAGCCGGACGCGGTGGCCATTTCTCATGGTCTTAATGCTGGTGACCCAGTCGATAGCGATCCCAGACCCCGTAGTAGCTGTTAACCACCCGGTTAGGAACCGACGGTCTGATCCCTATCCCACTTCGCTATGGGTATAGAAACTTTGACCGTTTTCACCAGCCTTGCCTGTTCACAGAGGTCGTCTCTAACGCCCCTCTGCTAGGTGTGGACTGTCATCCACGTACCACGCACTGCCTACATACTTACATGCGACAGCCATGCCGATTAGACGGTACCACGGCAGTATGTCCATTCATACTTCATCAGACACAGGGGCCTTCAGTCTTCTCCCCAGCACTATACCGCATCTTTAACGTGCCCTCGGAACGTTGCAATTCCGCCTCCGCCTGTTAGAGACTAGGTTCGGGGTGCCTAATCCCCTGCCTAATCTCCAAATGGGCTTTTCCCATCTAGGTATTATTTCTCTACAAATAATTTTTTTGCCACAGTTGTGCATCAATTTTTGGCTTCTACCCAACCTGAGAATGGGTCAATCATTACTAAGCAGCTCTTTTTCCCCTCACTTCGTGTGAGGTGGATAAAATCCATCATCCAAGATTCAAATAGGCAAAACATGTTAAACACCTTTTACAAAAAAATTTGTATAGTTTGTAAATCCAAACGTATAACGTTTGTTTATCATATCTACCCTCCCTCCTCTTGAGACATGGCATATGCCATGACTCAACTCTGCAGCTATGGTAAACAAAGATCTCGGTAATACACGTTTCTTTTCTGGGCCCACCCACAGGCCCCACATCCTTTTCTCTGGTACCCCTGCTTCATGTTGCATGTCTCTCAAGAGAGTGTAATCGAGAGTGACGCAATCAATCTCTTTAAACACTCCCTGAGTGTCTGCAGCTGCTTCTTTTGCAGCAGAGTCTGCGAATGCTTCCCCAGGGACACCTCATCTGTTCCTTTCGTATGTGGTGCACATTTCCGTCTCGTCAGTGTTTTGGGTTTCTGTACTGCCACAATCAGTGCCAGTATCAATGGTCCCTGCGTTATTGGTTTACCCTGTTGAAGTCATTATTTTTTCAGGATCCATCCACATAGAATGTTACTTCTGCGTCATGAATGGGTGTGTCCATTAACCCGGGGCGTGCTGCCACAGACGTTTTGTTTGCCACAGATTGTTTCAGCTACACAATCGTGAGGATCTCCATCCTCAGCAGTTGTCAGCAAGGTAGCCGGATTAAGTGTGGTGCATTTTACAATTGTTAGATTAGGAGCTGTTAGTAGAGTCGCCATACAGCTCAGCTGTCTTGCTGGTGACAAGAATGTACGTTTTGTTTGCATTAGTAATACAGAAACTACATGTGGTACCATCAGTGTCAATGGTTGGTATAACACTATGGTTTGTGAGGCTTTTACTGCTAATGCTGCTGCTTCTACAGCATGGCAGTCCTCGTGCTACAGGATCCAGTTCTGTGGAGTAATAAGCAATTGGTCTTTGCTTACCTCCAAACCTGTTTTACCTGCTCAAAGGCTTCGTTGACTTCAGGAGTCCATTTGATTGGATTTCGAGCCTCCATTGGTTTGCTGTAAATACAATCTAACAGTGGCTGCATCAATTGTGCATAATTACACATCCAGGTTCGGCAGAAATGTATCATTCCTAAAAAAAATAATATATCATCTGTTTTTTATTTTATTTTAGGGTTTGGGGCCTGCTGTTTTCCTATCCTGAAAGGCTCTGCCTTGAGCTGAGATAGCGTGTCCCAGATATTTTTCTTCTGGGAGACACCACTGTCATTTTCCCTTGCTTACCTTGTGGCCTTGAGGCCAGAAAGACCAAACATGCCTTTTAGTCTATTTCGCAGTGCTCCCGAGAAGAGAGCAATTCAATATGTCGTCTACATACAGGAGGATTTTTTTATTTTTTTATTTTTTAATCATAGATACTGCCAAAATGCCTAAAATGCCTAAAATGTAAAATGTACATAGTACAGTGCAGATCAGATGGATCGTTCATTTTCAGATCCTTCGCTGTCTACAATGAATGCATCATTTTTTTACTTTTCTTCTCTTTTTTTATTTTGAGCCCAGAGTGTTTGCAGAACATCATACAATACCTAATTATTTCTCTGATGTAAATTAGGATGGTCATTGGAAAGAGCCAGCAGTGTGCTGTACGGTTCAAATTGCAGTTGTATATGCACACAGCGTTATACAGGCAAAGAATAATATTTTTACAACCTTGGATTTCTGTCTGCACTCCCTACCAGGCGGCATTTCTCTAACCCAAGAACCCACATCTTCCCATTCACATTCGGTCATTTTCGATAATGAAATATGCGGGCGGGTGCCTGATTCGTTCAAATAATCATTTCTGCTCTTCACTCAAGCTTACTAGAATTCCAGTCAATTTCGGTCAACTATACATGGTGCCTCAACATCTCGTTTCGTTTATTTGCGGCATGTTCCAGAAACACTTATATTCTGTCTTAGTCAGGGGCAAGAAAGCAGTGTTATAAGAGTTCGCTGGGGCTGTCTGCTCGGACGGAATAAATTCACACAGTTGTGCATGACTGGCAGTATATCAATTCCCATGTATAATATCAATCTATCAATTGTATAGAATTCCCAAAACTATTTCCAATAGTACCTATACAAGTGACGTGACTGACAACCCATTAGTATTCTATCACATTCAATAGTATTTTTTTTCTTCATTTTAATTGGTCTTCCCTAGCCGTTCGCTCGAAGTGAATAGCATGTTCTATTATCACTTGCAATCGGCACGTTGCCCACGTAATTACATATCCTTTAATTAACATTGTTAATGCAGGAGTGAGGCCGTTCAAGAACGCATTTTTCAGCGTTCATAAACCCCATATTATTATTTGCAGGTGGTTCAAGACCACTGGTAGCATTAAACACTTTTTTAAGACTTTTTTAAGACTGTGTACACCATTATCATTTCGTTTTTATTTTGCACACAGTCCAAAATTTTTATGTACACTTTTATTCACTTTTATTCACTCAAGCGCAATTGCATTCATGTCACATTCATTTTTTATTCACTCATACTATGAATAAACACTTGACTTTAGTTTATTTTGTAAATTCTCCCCAGGTAAATCCCAGAGGCAATTGAACAAACACTTAATGAATAATACATTATTTGTCAAACCTCAAACCTCCCCCTAAGAAGTTCCACGCGTAACCCTTAAACTTCTCACCTAATACCTCTTAGAAAACAGTTCCTCACGTGTACCGTTTCAGGCGCGTTAGGCTCCAACCTAACAAATTGGAGACACCTCAGGGACTTGAACCCCCTCCCGGAGACCGGGAGTGTCACCACCCAATCAGGCATTCAACCCCCGCCACTAAAAAGTTCCACGT
Organism: Aldrovandia affinis; assembly: GCA_029706075.1. Classification (NCBI taxonomy): domain Eukaryota; kingdom Metazoa; phylum Chordata; class Actinopteri; order Notacanthiformes; family Halosauridae; genus Aldrovandia; species Aldrovandia affinis. The sequence continues at coordinate 786,030 of JAINUG010000168.1, forward strand.
TCACTATTTTCACTTATGTTCTGTCACTCACTTTTATGGCAAGGCTCTAGGTTCAATATCACACTTTTATCTTAAATAGAATTCGGAAAAATCCCGTCACTCACCGCACTTCCAGAGGAACGTTGGCTGTCTGGCCTCGCTAATTATTCAAGGGTCCTGCCCGATCCGGACCGAGGACTTTCTCAAAAAACTTGTCTCTCATAAAAACAACAAGCCCCGTGCACGGTTTCAGACCTCACGCCTTTCCTCTGCGCCCGTGCGGTGAGATATTGGGATCCCGGACGAACCCCCAATTGTTAGGTTCATAAAATTCAGAAGACCTACAAAGTGAATAGAGAACACTTGCACCAAATGAGAAAACAGAACATACAACCAATATTCAACTTTAAATTCAACCAAATGCATTCGGGGTTCACTGCCTCCCTGCCAGGCAATGAACAAATCATTTCCGGAGAGAACACTTCTTTATACACAATAATTTAGACAAAAGCTTTAGCCTCGCCCACACACCAGTATTCTTCCATCTCTCGTCTTATCTTTTGGCAAGGCACACTGCTCTGACATCGACTGTGTGACTGACTAGCTCTCTGCAAAAACAGTCCTAAGAAACAGTACAAGTATGTGAAGTTATTCAGAAACAATTTTTAAACACAGAATTTCTCTATCAAGTTATAATTCAGTAAATCATTTCTAAATGCAGATATAGATTCCTTAGTTCTCACTCTCCTCTATTTTATTTAATAAAACTCCCTTTTCTTCCTATAGTTACATTCATAAATTGTAAAGACAGGAAGGTTATCGCTAATGTAGTTCATTAATAATCCACTCACAGAGTTGCTTTCCATATTGTTTGTAAATATATTGTCAATCAGAGTGGCACAGTGGGATGTTATTCTACTTGGTTTTGTGATTGTAGGAAAAAGACTCATACTGTACATTACTTCAATTAATTCATCTGTCAATTTGTGCTTGTTGGGATTCAACAAGTCTATGTTAAAATCCCCACAAACATAATTGATCTTTTGCTTAGTTTTGGTAAACAACCTTTCCATATTGTCTGTGAAGATATTAATGTTGAATCCTGGTTTTATATACACACAACTAACAATTACATTTTTCATTCTTTCCATACATATTTCAATAGTAATACACTCCATCACATCATCAATGATTACCGACATGCTATCAACAACCTTATAATTGAGGCCTTTGTCAATGGAGAGCCACACCTCCACCATTTTTGCTCTCTCTATTGATGAAATTAAATTCATATCCCTGTAGATAAAAATCTGTTCCCTTATCTGCATTAAGCCATGTTTCGGAAACAGCTTTAATATTAAAGGGTTTTATAAACTGTCTTAAGTACATAAGAACATAAGAACATAAGAATACATAATGATGAGAATGGGCCATTCGGCCCATCTAGGCTCATCATGTCCTAATCTAAAGAGTATCTAGTACTACATCTAGCCTGGACTTGAATATCCCAAGCGTTTCTGCCACTACTACCTGACCTGGCAAGCTGTTCCAGGCATTGACAACTCTCCTGTTGAAATGAATGATAGATGCTCATATTTAATATTGGTATTAAGCTGCTGCTATGTGTAATATCAGCAGTTTGTATTAATATTATAAAAAAGGTTAAGTACACATCCAAACATCATTCGCAACAGGTGAAAAAGGGCTTTCATTCCAATCACGTGGTTCTTCATATTAGAACATTATAAACATAACTAGCTAACAATCTTATGCCTAGCTGGCCACAGGGACATATTATGCTTTCGTAGGCTACTGTTAGCCGCCTAGCATGCCACAAATGTCTTTGTCAGACCCCACTTAGAATACTGTGTGCAGTTCTGGGCACCGCACTACAAGAAAGATATAGAAGCTCTTGGAAAAAGTCCAAAGAAGGGCAACTAAACTAATACCTGGTATGAAAATCAATCTTTATTTTTGTATAGCGCCATTTACAAACAGGTTGTCACACAGCACTTCACAATTGGCATTTTCCAGAGGGAATAAAAAAAACTGAAAACCATTGGAGCCAATGTGGGAGACTGGAAAATTATTCCCTGACCCCTTAAAAGGCGGTCGAGATGAACTCCTGGAAAATTTTGGGATACAGAGAAAAACAACACAAATAGTCCTTGAGGCTCATGTGGCTTAACAGACCACCGGAAGGGCATTCTAAGTGTAGGAGTGGTGTGGACCTCATCCCTCCAGATACCAGGGCAGGGCAGGGGATGGAACCAGCAGCTAGGGTCTGGGCCAGCGGCATCCGGTTAACACATGGCAGGGGTGGGGGGTTGACTCTGGGGCAGGTGAGCTCCGGGCAGGTGCCACGAAGCCGGGGAGAAAAGAGGAAAGGTGCAATTATGACTATGATAAATATCACAACGGATCAGGGGGAAGAGTAGTGATAACACTTTTGCACCAGCAAAAAGTAATCTAGGGCAGCATAACTAATTAGGTGAGTGGCACAGGGAGCACGCAGCCATGAGGGCACTCAGAGACCATCCCACCACATCATCAGCAATCCTGATAGGGGCGGATCATCACTTATGATTGGTGACAGTAAGGATAGCTCATTGCACCAGGCTCTATTGCTACGCCCCCTCCACATCTGCACCTAATGACTATAAGAGACAATCTAAAAGAGATGTGTTTTTAACCTAGACTTGAAAATTGAGACCGTGTCTGACTCCTTCACAGAGATGGGTAGACTGTTCCACAGTAAAGGAGCTCTATAGGAGAAAGCTCTGCCACCTGCTGTATTTTTTGATATTCTAGGGACTACCAAGTTGCCTGCATCTTGTGAGCGAAGTGAACGTGGGGGATTGTACGGATGAAGTAGATCCGTCAAGTAAGAGGGTGCAAATCCATGCAACACCTTATAAATTAAGAGGAGTACCTTATAGTCTACACGACAGGAAGCCAGTGAAGTGACGCTAACACAGGACTAATGTGCTCATATTTCTTTGTTCTAGTCAGGATCCTTGCAGCAGCATTCTGTACGAGTTGTTTGCTCCTGAGTGAGGCATTGGAACAGCCAGACAGTAATGCATTGCAATAATCTAATCTAGATGTAACAAAGGCATGTACCAATTTTTCTGCATCTATTAATGACAGGAAGCCCCTAATTTTGGCAATATTCCTCAGGTGAAAAAAGGCTATTCTGGAAATGTTTTTGATGTGACTATCAAATGAGAGACCAGGGGCCTCATTTATAAAACGTACTTACGCACAAATTTGATCTTAGAACGTGCATACGCTCAAATCCACGTCAAAGTTCAGATTTATAAAAACGGTCTTTGACGTGGAAAAGTACTTACCTCCACGTCAGGTTTCAACCTGTCGTACGCACTTTTCCTTGTGGCAATGTTGAAGTACTGCAGGTATTCGCGGTCTCGTCTCTTCTCTGTCCTGACCCCTCGCTGGTGAAATTATCTTCCGCAATCAGTCAGGACCGCGGAATCACTTGCGATCTTCCGCGAGAGACTCAAAACCCACCTTTTCAGACTCCACTACCACTGAATTCTGTACATCTAGCTAATTGTCATCACCACTGCCTACTTGCTCAACACTATATACCCCTGCTTACTCCATTAAAAATAATAATTGACTAACCTTTTCCTTCCCAGTGTTACAGGTATGGTAGCTGCCTGCAATGGTTTATTGCTGTATTCGTGCACTGATCTCTTGCGCGTACTATGATTGTTCCTACCATGTATTAATGCACATCTTGTTAGTCGCTCTGGATAAGAGCATCTGCTAAATGTAAAATGTAATGTAAAAATGTATTCGAAATCTAACAGCGCCAACATGTCGTCTGCTGCCTATTATTATTATTATTATTTAGTAGTAGTAGTAGTATTACCAGATTGAACACATTGCTTAGGCTATACGTAATGGTTTGCACAATACATTTATTAATAAATTAAAACAACATAAGCTAAGCTACTTGTGGAAAACAAAACAAAAACACACATTGGTTTTCCAAAACTACCCCAATTAGCATAATTGACACATCCTTGAAATGTATTTAATACATATTATGGTTCCACGCGTGTAAAACACTTCGGTCAATCTGTAGGCTATAAAATAGAATGGCTTCGCTTCTCGAAGATATCGCCAACCGCGCAATAAGAAGGGAACGAGTTATTCGAGATTTTGGCCTCAGTTTTAAATCAGTTTAAAAATTATTTACGTCCTTCAGGGACCTTTGCTGCCCCCCGTTCACAGCCTGGGCTACAGACTGCCAGGCCACGTACTTGGTTGTACTGGTAAAGCCATTGGAAAGGCTCCCAAACAGCGTCCCTCACGCAGCTGCACCTCCGCCAACAAGACCTCATTCCGCCTCGCTAAAATTATTTTTCTTGCAACTCGCCATTATCAAGTAGAACATTTCTGTTTTGATTCGTGCTCCTTTATATGCTAATGATATTAATTAGGGGGCGTTTACAAGGCGGAGATCTAAAACCATTCAGCTACGCACAATTTCAAGATCATTTGCGATTTATAGATTTCACATCTGGGCGAGTGGCGTACGCACGTTTTTTTGGGCGTACGTTCAGTTTCTCAGAATCACACACGCACATTTCAGAAATGATCTTAGATCAAATATAGGATGGTTTCTACGCAACTTTTTATAAATGAGGCCCCAGGATCTATAGTCTACCAAGGTCTTTTACCACCAAAAAAGCAACAGAGCAACCATCCAGATAAATAAATTAGATAACCCTCTTCTGAGTTTTTTGGGCCCCAAGACCAACATCTCTATTTTATTAGTATTCAACAATAGAAAATTATCTGACATCCAGTCTTTTATGTCTTTAAAACAGGCCTCCAACTGTTCTAATTGTCCTTCGCCAGGTTTCATTGATAGGTATAATTGTGTGTCATCTGCGTAGCAGTGAAAATGTACGCCATGTTTACGAATGACATCACCAAGTGGCAAAATGTAAAGGGAGAACAATAATGGCCCCAGAACAGAACCTTGAGGGACAACATATTCCACCTTGATGAGAGCAGAGGGCTCATCATTTAACTGCACAATTTGATACCTATATGATAGGTAGGATTTAAACCAGGAGAGTGCCTGTCCACGCAGTCCAACTAGGTTTTCAAGTCTGCTCAGAAGAGTTTGGTGGTCTATTGTGTCAAACGCAGCACTTAAGTCCAAAAGCACAAGAATAGAGACGCATCCACGCATCCATCAGCTGATATCAGTAAGTCATCGACAACTTTACTAAGAGCAGTCTCAGTGCTATAGTGTTGCCTAAATCCTGACTGAAAAGTTTCATAGATGTCATTTGATGTCAGGAACGAAGTCAGTCTCTGAGCTACAACTTTCCCTAGAATTTTTGAGAGAAAAGAAAGATTAGAAATTGGCCTGTAGTTACTGAGATTTTCTGGGTCAAGGTTTGGTTTCTTTAAAAGTGGCTTAATTACTGCCACTTTTTGAGAATTTGGCATATAGCCTGATGAAAGAGACAGATTAATAATGTCTAGCATGGATTGCCCCATAACAGGAAGAAGTTCTTTAACAAGTTTTGTTGGGATTGGGTCTAATTGACAAGTAGATGGTTTGGAGGACAAAATTCAGTCCACTCCAGATCGCTAAAAAACTCAAGAGTAGCCATAGGACCCCTGTCCTGGTAAGCCTGTGCTTTCTGATCAGTGTCCGGTACAGCAGAAGGTGCCATTTTGGTAATTATGATAATAGACTTTGAGGCAGTCAATCTATTTAAACTTAGCAAACGGAGTCTTAGGGGGGATTTGATTGAGGTTTTTAAATTCATAAAAGAGATTAACAAAGTAAAATACCAAAGATTTTTTTAAGATAAGTGGGGTCAGCAGAAGAAGAGGCCACAGGTGGAAATTAGTTAAAGGCAAATTCCTTACAGATATTAGGAAATTTTTCTTCACACAGAGTTATCAATGCCTGGAACAGCTTGCCAGGTCGGGTAGTAGAGGCAGAAACGCTTGGGCTATTCAAGTCCATGCTAGATGTAGTACTAGATACTCTTTAGATTAGGACATGATGAGCCTAGATGGGCCGAACGGCCTGTTCTCATCATTATGTATTCTTATGTTCTTATGTTCTTAACTAGGAAAATATTTTTGATGTAAAGGGGCATCATGATTAGAATGAAACTTTTCTTAATATCCACTAAGAAGTGTACTTCTAGAAAGTATTTAAAGTGTAAAAAAGTGCAAGAAGTGAAAGAACAAAAAAAACAACTAGATGTGCAGTTAGCATCGTCCTCTATCTCTTTGTACTGAAAATCACAAGCAAACAAATTGTACTTAACTAGAAAATAACATTCTTAAATGTAAAACGGTGTCATATCTGTGAATTTGTCTCAATATCCCTTTAAAACAGTAGTGCTAGGGAAATATATATATATATAAATAGATGTAAGACAAAGTTTGAAAACAGTATCACAATCCACTTAGCTAGCTTAAGTGAAAGGGGGAAATCATTTTAGAGTGCAATCAGTCTGTGAGAAACTGTCCTCACTGTACTACCAAGCTGCCAGTTTACGCTCTCATCTGGCTACTGCTGGCCTACATTGCCATGTGGGATGCATAAGTTGAATCTGACTGTGGCCAGCAGCCCTGCAGGGCGACGGACAGTTGGTGGTAGCGTCGCCCAGAGAGGGAGGGATTCAGCCGGTCCTTTGCACACCAGCGCCCCCCAGCGGTTAATGCCCACAGTCTGTAGGTATAAAGCTGCGCATGAAGTGTCTTCCTCCGACTCATGTCTATGCAAGTTGAACTTGTAGGTGTGAAAAGAAGCAGCGGCTGACATCATGTGTTTCGGAGAATGTGTACTTGTCTACGCTCTCCCGAATTGACAGTGGAGCACCGCAGCTTAGAATATGATTGCCCATTCCAAATTGGGAGAAAAAGTTGGTAAGAAAAAGTAATAAAAGGTTGTTGTTTTTTAAGTGCAGTCCACTGCCGCATTAACTACATGCCTCAGCTGATGGTACACATGCGTCAGCATGTTCATGGTACACATTATGTATTTCAGTAAGTGACAGTTAAAGGTTAATTAATTTAAGCAATACACTGTTATTACAATGCACTATGAAGCTTAAGTAACACTAGGTAACTGAGGCATTGATGTTCATAAGACATGGTTTCTATCTCTCTATGGAAATAGCTGGCAGGCTGGCGCAGTGTCAGAGAAAGAGTCGACATCAGAGTGGTCTACCACAGTGTGACCAGTGGGAATGGGGGAGTGGATCACACTGAGTTACCCCTCGTCTCCCAAATCCACCCAGACCAAAGACAGCCCGAGAGTACCTCCCCCCCTTAAGACTACAGTACATCTGTAGTAGAAAGATTTGTCTCCCCAATGATAAATATTCAGTATGACACCAAACTCTGATAGAGGGAAAATAAGAAGTGTTTCTTTGACCATTTACTTTATTTCAAAGGCCACAAAGACAAAACAATTAACAAACACAAAATAATTCCTTGTGTTGATCCATTGCATGTGGGTCCATTGTCTCCCTTCTTCTGACTGGAACTGCAATGTGTTTCTGTGCTTCTGCTGAGCAGGAGTCTGTGCTGAAAGGTGCCAGTGTGCTCGGAGGCCTTTACTTGGTCTTCTTGTTTGAGAGTATATTCGGGCTGTGGCGCCACTTTAAGGTGAGGAGAGGAACTGCACAGTTAAAAAGTTTAAAGTTTGAGTAATTGTATGTGTGCATGTGTTTATACGTGAGTTTGTAAAGCAACATGAGAGATGTAACAGATTTTGAAAGAGGTCAAATAGTTGTGCCTGAATTGCAGGTGTCAGTCACAGAAATGGAAAAAATATTGTAGCGCAACCAAGGGTGTGGGGTTTCCACTCCACCAATAATCAATAATTTATTCGATATGCAACGAAGACAATGGAGACAGTTCAAAATAAACACGAGTTTTATTAAGGAAATGGGGAAGTATCTCCGCATAAGGAAATGCCGTTCCCGTGGCAGGGAAACACGGCTGGCAATAAATGTCACGGGCAATTGCAATAATGTCCACAAACTTTTCTCTTTGTTGAGAAAAAAAGAATCCGTCCGTTCATCACAAAAAAAGTAATCCACAAACAAAAACGAATTATCTTTCTCTCTCTCTCGTGCCGATAGGTATTTCCCCTTTATGATGACGCCATAGCACGCGCCTACTCGGGCGCTACAATATTTAATTTGTCAAGGAGAACAGTGTTAAAAATGATGATGGCATAAGCCAAACAAGGAAAAACTGCATCAGGACAGAAGAATAGCGCAAGTCCAAGCTCACCAACAGAGATAGACAATAGGATAGTTGCTAAAATAAAAGAGTACAAGAACTGGAGGCTTTCCTTCTTGAAGAATGGTTCACTATCCCACTAGATTTAAAAAACTTGCATAAAAGCATTCCAAGGAGGATTGACGCTGTTATGAAGGCAAAGGGTGGCTTCTTATTAGTTCATATTCATATATTGTTTGGTGTTACATACCCCTAGTATATATGTGTAATATACGCACAATGCATACATACATGGATCTTTTCAGAGACTTGGAGCTATTAAAGGTGATGACTTCTTCTTTGGTTGGGGTTTTCTGTGGCTTAACACCTGTATCTGTTTAACTGAACAAAACAAATCTACTAACACTTAACTACCAACACAGTTAAACATAGTAACATGTAGTGCAGGTAATGAAATCTGACTTTGAGTATTTTGTTGTTTGGTCTTACACTCGCGTCGATGCATAAGGCTGTTTTTTTCTTGTCAGAGGAAGGTGAAGAGAAAGAGACAGGATTCCCCCCAGTTCAGATCAAGATGGAGATCCTGAGGAGCTAATTGCATTGCAGGGTGAGTGTGTGTGAAAGGGGCGGGATGAGTATTCTGGCTTTTATACATGAAGTTGAAATGAATGGCAATTGTTTCTTGCCAAAATAGTATCTGAATCAGGTTCCAAGTGACACATCTGGTTAAGGCACTTCATACATTGTGTAATGATGGATTGACTCTGGGCTTGCCAGTGTTGCTTGTGGCGAGGAATCTCACAGCGGGGATAATTGTCCATAGCGTACCCCGGAGGGATGGTTTCAGTCAGCAGGGTGACCCCTTGCCTCATCCCTCACTACTGACTCTTCTGGTCGATTGGGTTCCTGCGGCATCATTCCAGCTGTCCAGCCCTCTGGCTCAGTAGGTGCAGTGTTTTAGTTGGCGTAATGGACTTGCTTTTCCTGAAACTGACAAATTGATGGGAGGGTGGGCGATTGGGTGTTCCAAAATGTGGAGAAAAAATGAGTGAATTCATGAGTGAATACATGCACACATGATTCTGTGTGGCTCAGTAGGTAGAGAATGGTGTTGGCAATGCTTAGGTTGTGGGTTAAATTCCCACTGGGACCACATATACAGAAAAAAAAGTGTGCATTCACTACTGGAAGTCGCTTTGGATAAAAGTGTCTGCTAAATGGCATATATTATATATTATATTATATGCAATTTAACTTGAAAGCGGAGGGCTAAAGATAATTTTGGACAGGTCATATGTACTCCCGCAATTGTGCAATACTGTATAGAGCAGCATCTGTCGTGAGTGAAACGCACATGCATGTCTAGGTCTAAGTCCCACTCTCCGAGTGTTTCAGCACAACAGACCACAAACTCGGGCATTCCCAGGGTGCCCTGGGCCAAGGGCATGATGAAACAGGAAACCTGGTGTGGATGGTGGTCATGGGGGATGGGATCCACAATCTGACTGATGGGCTGGCTATTGGAGAGTGTTGGTGTGATTGGGAGCGGGGTTGATTCCTCTCACTATTAAAGCCTGGCTCTAAAGGGTTATACCTTTAGTGTAGCTGATATTCATAGTGATGGACTCTGTGATCAGTAAATGGTCAGATTGGTAGTGTAGGCGGCAGTGTAGTATAATGGTTAGAGAACTGGGCTTGTAATGCTAAGGTTGCAGTGCACACTGCTGTCCCACCCTTGAGCAGGTTGCTTAATCTGAATTGCTTGAGTAAATATCTAGCTGTATAAATGTAAAAAAAATTAAAACTGTGTAAGTCGCTCTGGATAACAGCGTCTGCTAAATGCCTGTAATGTGATAAAATGTAATGTAATGGTAAGGCAGCCTTTTCCTCTTCATCCTTCATAGGCGTGACTTTTTCTCAGGGTCTGGCTGGAGGTCTGAGCACCACTGTGGCTGTAGTGTGCCATGAGCTCCCCCATGAGCCGGGTATACAAAGTCCTTTACTGTAAAACACCTTTACACACCAGTCCTTTACTGTAAAACACATTCAAACACCTGTCCTTTACTGTAAAACAACTTCACACAAGAAAAAAGAATTTAGCAAACAATCTAGCAAATAAAAAACAGCAGAAGTATCAGAATTGTGTAAACAAATTATGTTCAGCGACAACAAAAGGTAATAAGAGTACCAAGGTCACCAGCAAGTTTGTTCTGCCACTAGGAGGGAAGAATTCAAATCTGTGTAAAAATGTTCCTCTCAATTACCTGGAGTCGCCCCCACTCCACACCTACAGTACCATGAATGTCTGGAGAATTGCTTTCCTTTAAACCTGGGGGGTATTTCACGAAGCGCGATTACGCTGTAAGCCTGATTTATTTCAGCAAGTCTGGATAAGTTCTCGGATAACTCGCTTTCACGAAGCAAACTTGACTAGATGCCAGTTAAGTTACTACTTCAACATATGCTTTCGGGCTAGCCTGGTCGGGAGCAGGCTCACCATGGTTCAAACTGGACTTATTCGCAAATATCCAGCCAGTGTTACCGACTCCGACGGACCACTGGCGTAGAAGGAAGACATTTTCCAGACTGTTTTGTCAAGTAATTATTTTGCGTTGTCATATTAAAACATTTACAATTCAAGTTTTTTACTTTTTTCAAGTTTTTATTTGCAGTTTATGTTAAAATAAAATCATTTTTATGACATAATATTATTAAACCATTTACAATGCATGTTTTTGTCTGGTTTTTATGTGCATTAAAAGAAAAAAAAGCCATTCTGAAACAGTATAAAAACCACTGTGTTTCGATCATGGCGTGTCCGTTCTTAGACAATCCCGTAGATGAGGGGGGCGCAAATAATTAGAAGAGCTTTTAGAGCGGAGAGGGTGTTCCAAGATTGAGCTGATCCACTCAGTTTCTCAGAAGAGCACCTGTACGAACGCATCTATATTTGCGATTTGCTCGAGGCCGAAGTTGCAAACAACACGCATCGCAGCAAACAACCCGTAGTGTAGTGCAAATGGTGTGCATTGGCTTGCGTTCTTTGGCAAGTGGAACCTTTCTGTACACTGTAGGGGATGCCGAGAACCTCAGCAAAGCCACTGTGTGCCGCGCTGTGCGTAAAGTGTGCCTTGCCTTGAATATACTTCTAAATGTCTTTATTACATTTGGGGGTTCCCACTGGTTACCGCCACTCAATCCCATGCATTTGGACCACAGAAATGGCAGAGTTTAGCGTGATCTAATTGCGATTAATCACTTCCAATAAGTTATTTCTTATCTTCCACTTTTTGTTATGGGAAGGTACCACAGGTGAATAGAAAAAACATTTTCCTTTCCTCCTATCAGAATGAAATTTGACCAGTTGATTATACACACAAATACAAGATATATTTGTATTATGACTGAATTTCTTTTTATTAAAATATGCAAATGAGGTACTCATTAAATTTGCATTGTTACTGCAAAAATGTTTTAGACTCAGTGGATTAAGTCAGAAATAATTAATTTGTTTTAATGTGATAAATAAATCAATGGTTGGTAATTGTCAGAGCCATTTGTCAGAATATTGTTTTTAATTAGTTATAAACCCCTCCACTATTTTATTAAATTGAGGAGATGCAAAGCACATACTGTAGCACTGATTGTGCAATAGTACTAATTAATATAATATACGCCATTTAGCAGACACTTTTATCCAAAGCGACTTCCAGTAGTAAATGCATACATTTTCAGTATATGTGGCCCCAGTGGGGATTGAACCCACAACCTAAGCGTTGCCAACGCTGTGCTCTACCAACAGAACCACAGAGAACCAAATTTCTGTGGTTTTAATTTATGCATTTATGCAATTGATTCCCAGGCTGCGTCTCTCGCTTTGTTAATGATGGTGGTGTTGCCTTTTTTAGTGATGATTGTCTTGTAGTCTTCATAATATTCCATGATTAGTTGCTGCTCCCCCGCGGTAAACGACCCTGCACGTTCTTTTGCCATTTCTGTCTAATCGAATGTTTCAATCGACATTCACTTACTCGGGCTGTTTAAATAGTTCATGAACGCGCACGTAAACGATTTCCCAAACCTGGCTTTCATCAAGCTTGGATTAGCTTGACCTCTTGAGCCGTAATCTAGTTTCGTGAAACGGAATTGATCTACAGTTAGTTAGCCCGCTAACTCAAGTCAGGTTTATTTTAGTAAACCCGGATTTTCTTAGCCAGCTTCGTGAAATACCCCCCTGGCGTGAAGTGTTACTGTCGTAAACAGGCACAAAGTAAGCTGTACTGCCTAGTTATGACGGTTCCAGGATTAGGGTACATTCAGAGATACCTTAATGCCCCCCGGGATCCATGACCAATTGCTTCCTACAGTCTCGTGACCTGAGATCAGTGTTTTACTGGTCTCCATAGGTGACCTGGTGGTGCTGCTGAGAGCAGGCTGCTGCTGTTCAGTGGGGTCTCAGCTGTGCTGGGCTTCCTGGGCCTGCTGTCGGGCCCGGTCCTGGGGCATCACACCACTGTTCTCTCCCTGGATCCTGCCGCTCACCGCTGGGGTCTTACTGTATGTGGCCCTGGCTGACATGGTGAGTGCAGGCAGTGGGCCATGGGCACGAGTGTGTGCCTGTACAGCTGAAGAACCTTGTGAAGCATGTTAATTCACTAGCAATGATGTGCAAACACACACAAGCACGATATTCTCATATTACCTAATATAATCTGTTTGTGGGATGAAGATAAGTGGGATTCAAAGGACTCAGTTGAGATCGATCATCTCATCTGTTCCAGATGCTCGAGATGCTGCATGGCGACATGGGCCCAGTGGGACCGCTGACCTGCTTCTTCCTGTAGAACCTGGGCCGACTGACAGGGGGAACTGTCATGCTCTGCATTGCTCTTTGAGGAGAGAATCACGTTTAATCTGGGGGTTCTGATCTGGGGGAAAGCCCTGTAGTGCACAGCTGAGGTCAATTTGAAGAAGAAGAAAAAAAGTCTGAGGTTTACATTTATTTTAAAACAGGAGTGTGGATCATGATGTGCTTGATGACCCACGACAATTGGCTGGGTCCAGTTTAAAGCAGATCAGGAGGCCATTGACACAGTACTTCTGAATCTGGTACCGTTACTGTAGTGACCATCAGTGACACGGGTCTCTGTGTAACTCCCGCTTGCCATTGGGGAAGAAAAGGGGTGAACCAATACAATGGACATAAAATCACAAGGAATGCGGGTGGGATGAAAGCTATATAACTTCTAGTCTCTGCTAATGTTGTTGTAGACCCTTGCTGTGTTAACGGTCAGTTGTATTACTTGCACTAAGCAACTAATTAGTTACTCTTCAATGATGCACAGTGTGGACTGTCATTGTCTTAGAATGTGATTTCCAGGGTTACTGCGCTTCTCTAAAATGAGTGGTGAACATTAAATGACCTCATTAAATGATTTTTAAATGACCTCAACTATTATAGTGTCAATGTGGATATTGTTCACCTGACCTGTCCTATACCAATTATAATGCAATTTACACTTGTGCTCAAGGAGATTCCATCTCAGTTCATGTCCTTTTCCTGTCATTTCTTAACTGTGCTTTAAAACATTAAAAAAAACATTTAACCATCTCTACTCACGGGGAATTTCATAAGACAAAAACTTTAAGAAAAAAAAGTCGTTTATGAGAGCCAATAAAATGTTCTTTTTATCTCCTGCGGTGTTTCATGTACTGGAGGCGGGAACTGCAGTGGTTTCCCAGCAGCCTGGAGTATTGAGTAGAATTTAAATGTTTTTCTTTTTTTTGGCCTCATGCATGAAAAATGACAAAAGTTTTGACAAAACTACCACCTCCCTCTCAAAAAAAATACACACAGCAGAACAGAGTTACCCAGCCTGCCACCCAGTTAGAGAAATTAGCTAATTACATTTTTTGTTTTCAATACACTATTTTATCTTAATGTTTTTTGTATAGTGCAAATAAGCTACTGGTGGGGCCATGAGTAGAGTCTGTTGCTGTATTACTGCCACAAAGTCAGTCCTCTGTGTGACCCGGAACTGGGGGGGGTTATGTGAGAGGCCTATCTGGGTTGCAAGATGCTTGTAAAAGTTGTGCAAATGCATATAATAATAATATAATAAAATAATACACACCATCCACCAATAAACCAATTAGATATTGCAGAACTGAATGGTTCAACATTTTACAGATTGAGACAATCCCCTTTACTGTCCTGTCAAAAAAAACACACAAACACAGATGACACTGCATCAGACACTATTTTTATTTTATTTTTGCATTATCAGGAAATTGGGCTTTATTAGTTTGCAAATGTGGCTGCCCACTTGTGCAAATTCACAGGTTTAGATCCACTGGCCTAAACACACCTATTCAAATAAATACAGGCGAAACAGGAATTTGGTTTCTGTAATGTAAAATAAAGGCCAATCATAAAGAATACTTGAACGAAAATAGCTATGGCAATCAATATTTAAAAAATAATTTAAAAAATAAATGTAACATGCAAATGGGTCATGGGCTAGAAAGGTCATGAGACCCCTAAACATAGACCGTGTGATGTGGTATACCTGTACCCAGGTGTGCCTTGGACAAAATGGCTCAGTCACTGCTTCATTGATTAAACAGACTAAAACTACACAGAGAATGTGTTTAATGACATCACCACTGCCTACTTGCTCAACACTATACATAAAAAAAAATTAAAACCTTTTCCTTCCCAATGTTACAGGTATGGTACGCAGCCGCCTACAATGATGTCTATCGCTCTATTACTGCACTGATCTCTTGCGCAAACTATGATTGTCCCTACCATGTATTTATGCACATCTTGTAAGTCGCTCTGGATAAGAACTTACATGCTTAAAATGTAAATGTAAATGTAATGTGGGCAGTATGCAGGGGGGGGGGGAAATCAAGACAACAGTAGATATTAAGCAATAGCACTTTATTTAAACATAACCAATTCTAAGCCACAATACTGAATGACAGGACTCATTGGCTGCAGCATACATTGTATAAAACGGATCAAGGTTGAATGCCTAGGTTTATACAGGTTTCTTTTAATGTCAGAACGACCAATGCAGAATTATTCATTTTTTCCTCAAATCATGAATGTTTTTAGACTCCTTAAATACATGTATGTAACATCCCTTTGTAACAAATAACCATTTACTAGCTCACACAATGAGTTAACAAGGCAAAGTGCTTTCAGGATTGCATTGTCACAAATTCATCAATGGCTTGAGGACTGTAGTTTTTTTTTTTTTTGGTGGGGGCTCCTGTCTCCCAGGAAGGGGGGCAGAGAGAGATGGGAGGGTGTTCACAAACGGTAGACCTTCTCCCCCCACCCCTTCTCTCAATCACTGCAAACCACATCTCAGCTTCATTAACAGTTACAAAAGATGGGGGGAGGAGGAGGGGCAGTCTAAGGACTGGATTGGTGTTTCCGAAGGCGTAAGGCTGGATAAGACAAAAGATCCCTTCATACAGAACAAATGCGACCTGCGACCCCCCATGCCCATCCACCAGCTTAAATCAAATTAATTTGTTGCTTTTGTACCAAAGTCAGATACACACAAACGCATTCACACAGCATGGGAGCTGTAAACTTGTATTGAGACGGTATGGCTCAACCTGAATGCATTTCATAATGAAAAGGAAACGAAGGAAAGATGGGGAATCTTAAATAAAATGTTGTCATGACAGAATGCCAAAAATGCCAATGCCTAGTACCAATCGAGTACTACTGAAAAAATACAAAACAGAAAAGTGCACCACAAGTTAATTAAATGTATATGCTAACATTGAACGGTAAAGAAAATGATTAATCATAATACAGTTTGGCTTCACATTCCAGTGGTATTATATATTTTTATATATATTTGTTTTTATTAATATTTCCGTTTTAAACACACACCAACAAACTCAAGCACGCTTTCTTCCTATTCCATCTGACAATGGTAAAATTATAATTTTTCGATCCATAGATTTCTATATCACTAAAACAGGTGGATATCAGCTGGACACATTACGCTGAAACATATGGAGGTAGGAATAACACTTCTACTAACAATAATAATAGTAATCATGAAGATCATAATAGTTCCACTAATAGGATCAGGTTTACAGCATTTGAATTGTGAAAAAGATGTTTGTATTCTCTGGCCGGTCATGTTCTAAAGATGGATAGATGTGATTGGTCCTGCTATAGTCCCAGGGCCTGAACAGATGCTGGTGAAGGCGTTCTCTACACTTGATAGAATAGCTGTATTAGCAGATATGTCAATGAGGTAATCAGGGATTAGTAAACCCCCTGTTTTGAACATACACACACAAATGCTATGAGCGCTGCACAGTTTGGACAGCTCCAACAGCAGTTAATGCTTTTCCCCCTCAAACATAGCTATTATACCTGGGAGACAACTCCAGACAAATCTGGAGGTTTCTGATTTGTAGCTCAGCATATAAATCTTTAAAAAAAATTACATTATACGAAAGCGAAACATAAAAAGCTCTCTCTCTTTGAATTTAAACCAGTTGCACAGAACAAGACAGGACTTGGGCACCCCTCCTGAACACATAAAAGGGTTTGCCGTAGTCCACAATTCCAAGCAGAATCTGGACTGAAATCTCCAACTGCTCTCCCAACATGAGGTCCGTTTGTGTTTTCCCGGGTGAGTCACTCAAAACCCCACTTGTAATCCTTCATCTATCACACCTGCTCACAGTTTGCTGGCCCGCTGGAAGGCTGGCAATGCAATTTGAGGCCCCAGCCCTGGAATAACCACATCCTGCTTTGCTTCAATCTGGTTATTGAAAATGCGTTCTTCTGCTACAATAAGATATATCTGAATATTAGGTGCCGCAAAAAAGGTTTTAAGCATGGCATGCATGACCAGTTGCTGCTTGTGTATTGCTAGTGCACTGGAACACAAGCCATGAAAAATTGGATATTTCCACAGACATGTACAGCATGTACACCCAAACTGCAGGCTTTGAGGCTGAGTATGCAAATAGGGCATCAATTGCAAAAATGTACAAGACATTATTTCCAGCTTTAGCGCTAAACAGAAATCCCATGGGATGGCACAAATTGTCTTATTAGTTCCCCCAATTTTTAGACCTACAGTTCAGTCAGAACAACACCTCTGAGAATAAGGAGCAGAGAATAGCTCTGTAGGATCGAGGCTGGCACAGCGTGTAGGCCTCAGCACACAATGTTGCTCTGGTGTTCTCGAGCCAATAAGCCACTACAGGTGGGATCTGGACATTATGCTCCGGGTTTTTAATTAATCTAAAAAATATTACCATACAATGTTCAAAAGGGTGCACTTAAGGCAAATAACCACCTTATGTCAACCTAAACAAAATAAGTTTGGTCTCCAAAGCTAAGATTTTGGACATCATTCCTGGTTCTTTTAACCCATGTGGTTTGCACCACACCCAGACCCCAAACTCAATCTGGTACCATTGCCACGTATCAGGGTCTTTTTTTAGTATAAATCCAAATAAATTTTTTTAAAAACATGTTTACAATTGAAGCACAAATTTATTTGAAAAGGGAATGTATTTTTATGATCCCAATTAGAAACTACAATCATGGGACTTCAAATATGACTGTAAACTGTCCGAGTGTGCATACAGGCTCCGTTCTGGAAAAACAGGCTTGTCACGTGATCTTTGCTCTGTGACAGCTCGCTCTTAGGTGCTCCGTGTATATACACCCTGTTTCAAATGATATGTTTAACTTTACAAATGGGCTACAGCCCATACCAACACATACACACGCACACAGAACCCCCCCCCCCACTTGAAATGAATGCTGGGAAATGGACTGTTAATCATCCGTGTTCCTCAGACAGTTTACCCTATAGGAATCCTTTATTTACTCTAAATCCTTAGACTGCCAGCTCAACAACAAAAACCCACCCATAATGTAATAATTGCAACATGATTGGTTAAATGCTTAATTTTATATACATGACATCAGTCTTGGCACCGGTAAGCCAAATAAGTTGTTAGATGCGGACATCAATATTAAGGAGAGGCAAAACCAAAATTCTGTGCACCAGTAACACAGTTGAAAGATTGGAAGTTCAGAGTCAAATGAAAAAAATGAAACAGCTAAAGAAAACCCTGCACATTCACTTGTAAAAGCAGCGGGGAGTGCAAACACACAGGGGTGTGAGGGAGCCAACGTAGTGGAACAGGGACGAGGAAGTGACAATCCTTCACTGAGCAGAGAAACAGTGTTGTTCTCAAATGATCTACAGATTAACCCAATTAGAATTTACAGTGTGAATATTCACCATTAAACCTGGTTTCTCCTGGGTGGTCTAGCGGTTACAACGTTCGATGCTGGCCACTGTGACCGGGGTTCGATTCCAGTCACGGACAGAGTTGCTCTGTCCGGGACTGCCACTAGGGGGCGGCAATTGGCTGTCTGCTCCAGGGAGGGGGGGGGAAGCGTTTGCTACGGGAAGAGGGAAGAGGGAGTTTGCTACGTACAGGAGTGGCTCTGGAGTACTGGAGTTACGGTCGATGGCTTGGCAAGTGCGGTCTTGGAGGAGACGACTAACAATATGAGGGGGAGATTGACATGAAAAAAGAGGGTGTAATCTGGCTACTAATTTGGGAGAAAACAGGAGAAAATCAGAAACAAATTCAATTTCTTAAAACCAAAAAAAACAAAACTACAGTAATACAATATTAACGACCCCATTGTGAAACACTGAACTGTTGCTGCAGTTAGGTTACATCAATACATTTTTTTATTTAATTGTTTTCTTTTTGTTTCTGATTTCTTCCTGTTTATAATTTAGCCAATTATACCCTCTATTTATTTTGATTGGCCACCCCCCACGAACTTGCTGCCCATCCTCCAGGTCAAGCCAATTCTCAGAGGCCAGCGATGATCCGCCTCCTCCGAGACAGAATTCGCCCCACTTTTCTGGAGACACCCTTCACGCTTCTCAGCGAGTTCGTGCCGGCTTACCCTCCCCCTGAGGTCCTGATCGGGGCTGCCGGTCTGGCAGTCGGGTTTAAAACCACAACCACAATAGGCAGCTCACACTCGCAAAGCACCAGTCAATGTCAAAATGTCAAAGCACTACGCTATCCGAGGCTCATCAATAAAAATTTTAAAGCACATTTTTGCATGTCAGATTCATTATCATAAATGTTACTGAAGTTAAAATTAAATTAGGCAGGCACTCAAACCGCTTCTAAAAGCTAGGGCCAAGGTCTTAAAAATTCGTTTGAATGCCAAAAATGACTAGAGACTACTGAGCATTATTCTCTTCTGAAAACACAGTTAATGTCAGAAACTTATATCACACCTCTCAATCAACTCAACTTGTGCTTATGCTTTGAATAAGGATCAGATGCCATGTAACCACAATTCACTTGTGAAATTTTCTGTTTTTCTCCCAATTTGGTAGCCATTTATACCCTCCATTTCTTTCTATTCGCCCTCCCCAACGAACTCGCTGCCCCGTTACTATGGGGCAAGCTCCTCCGAGACGGAACCCACTTAGTTCCTAGAGACACCGTTCGTGCGTCTCGGCAAGCTCATGCCTGCGCACCCTCCCCCCTTCCCCTAGGGCAGACAATTGGGGGATTCGGGTTTCGAACCACGGCTGCAGTAGGCGACTTGCATTCCGCGCAAATGGTTTGACCGTTACACCACCCGAGGCCCCACTTTTTTTTACATTTTTAAAGGGTAACTTCACCTGAAAATCCAAATTTAAATCGGTTGTTCCTTACCTTTCTCATCTTTTAATATGAGCTCATTTCAAATCCTTTCATGGCTTTGTAATAAATTTCAGACTAGGCCTTTCAAGAAAGGAAATTCAATTTGAAATCAATTGTTGTTGTTATCAATTCGTTATTCTTGATTATATAACCGCATAAACACAGGCTCTACTTAACTAAACTACAGATATAGTCTGTTCTTTGTCTGAAGCAGGCTTGAATTTTTATCAAAAATAAATATAAATGTGCCAAAAATAAAAAAATGAGCAGCATACAATAATATTTCAGGACAACCTTGAAGGCTGATATGGAGGCTACAAAAAAGATTCAATGTTTTAGAAAATGATAAATCAAGTGCAAATTAATTTCTCATGAGAGGGAGGGGGGAAAGTCACATACAGAAATGTCTTTACTGCTGTGAATCCGGTTTCTTGATTTTCAGCATGCATATACTAAAGGGTAAGGAACGACTTGAAATGTCAGTTTCCTGCAAAGTTATCCATTTAATTTAGAATAGCAAAATGAAGCAAAATCTTCTTTTTTTAAGCTTTTTCGTCACCAATGCAACATTCTGTTAATTTCAGTGACTGTTGAACTGAATTGGACCTAAAAAGGCACTACTTACTAAAAGAGTTAAAGACAAAGTGAATTGAGGTGGACCTGAATCTGAGCCAAAGCGTTTCCTGTGAGCACGCACCTATGCTACCTGACAGCAGGTTTACCAATGGAACTGCGGTGCCATCCTGCTCCTCCAATGGCAATGTTGAGAGATGACCGGATTCTCATACTCAATCTATATAGATGCTGAAAAATGCAATGGCATTCTTTCATCGACACAGTGATGAAAACATGAATATTGCACTGTTTATTTTTATCCCTTATTCAAAGGGGTGGATCATGCCAGCATTCTATATATTAAGACACCGAGATTAACCACATTACAACATACAACAAGACTGAAAGCACTGACACATGAAGAACAATACAGCACACTACTACTAACACACCCCGAGTCCTTTTGCCCAATTATTAAACTTAAAATGTTCCCCAAAGGGAGTTTGCTACCCCAGTTAACTAATCAATATCGACTATTTTTCAATAAATATTTTTCCCCCAACACATTAAATATAATTTTGTAGATATAAAAAAAAAAAAAAAAAGAAAAAATGTAATTCATTCAAATGTAGCCATTTGGTTTAGGACTTTATAACATATTACACTGTAACTGGAATTAAGCTAGTTCTAATTGACACAAAGGGGGAAAATCTTTTAATGACCAGTGCTGACTTGTTAAATCCTTGAGCCTCCCAGAATGCTTCTTTCATTTCTCCCTAACAAACGGCATGCTCTTAACAGGACACACACAAAACATGTCATATATGCAGGGGTGCACATAAGTGGTACGCCAGTACGCATTCCGTGTCCTCAAGTGCTAATTGCGTACCAAGCAAGACGACAAACTTTTGAAACATACGCGACTTTAAGTTTGATCAGTATGCAATTAACGTTTGAGGACGCGGAATGCGTACTGGCGTACCACTTATGTGCACCCCTGCATATAAGAAAGCCTGTGCAATGCAAAATATGTATGAATGTTGCTTAGGCCTACAATAACCTGACCGGTGAGACTGCCTACTACCACACTCTAGCTACTACTAGCTACAGCAGAATGCTACTAGCTTCCAACTAAATTGACTGATTTTGCTTAGAGCACTGGTTGAAAAATGTGTTATAACGTTAACAGTACATTACAGATGTTGAGTGTGACAGGATTGGCTGTAAACGGGACACCAGGACTAATTCACTTTTCAGGTCATACTTCTTTGTCCCATAATCTCTTCAGTGTAATGCTGCTATGATGCGGTTACTTTTGAGCTCTACAAGAGAATCCACTGCAAAGTGCACTACTTAGTATTGCTTCTCTGTGGTCACTGAATTGGAATGGTCAATAACATTGTAAACTAGTCGTTCTGCCCCTTTGAAGTGGGGGGTGAGGGCAGGTGTTAGACAATATGAAAACATGGCAACCCAAGCAAGATTAAGGCAGTACTGACTGGGACCCGGAATTTGATGCCAGTGGCAAACTATACATCATCGTAGTACTTGAAAATAATTTGGATTAATGCATGAAATGAATCAACATGCAGTCTTCTTTGGATTTGTGCTTTCAAATATCACCCCTACCCACCACCACCTCCCTGACAGCAGCCAGACAGCAGAAACCAAATGAATGACTTGTGTCTGCTGGAGTGAAATCCAAAAGAAAAAGTCCACCGGGCGGAGGGGTTTCAGTCATCGAGCTCAGTCTCTGTGTTTGGGAGATGTGCCCTTCACCTTCATAAGGCTTTTGAGAGGTATAAATGGAAGACCATGCTCTGAAGCACATGTTAAATTTTTTAAAAAAAAAGAAAAAAAGAAAAAAAAAGAAAAAGAAAAAGGCACAGTTTTTTAAAACACTATTAAAAATATATACAATTTATACGGCTTAAAGGCTGCTGGGAGATATCACACCAACTGCTGTAAGGAACAGCATGCATCACGGTCAACTGAACAGCCAGTCAGCTTTAAATGCACCTGGCTCACAGTTATGTCAGCTTCCATTATTTTAGAAGTCAAAGGAAAGTATTGTCATTACTCGAACACTACGGTTTACATGACACCAATCCACTCATTTGAGGAACAGCATTTCCTGCATAGCTCTTAAATGAAGACATTGCATTTAAAGGGATTCCTGTACACCTTTCAGACACTCCACTCTGAGACAGTGTGGGCCTTTAGAGGGTCCAGCAGAATGCTGATAGGGCCATAAGTGAACACCTCATATAATCTGACATCTTCGTCCACAATCACCAGCTTAGTATTGTACGAGAATCTGATATGGGGATACATACTGAAGGCCAGATGTATGTGAAGCCCAAAAAAATTTATAAGTTGTATCATGTTTGCATATTATATATCATGCTCTTAAATCAAAACCTGTCATTATGCAATGAGGTGAGGTGCTTTACAGTACATGAATGAAATAGCATCAGTGAAATCACATGGAGTGCCACCGAGTTTAATGAGGTAAGGTTGTAGGGTCCAGAGAAAATGCGTCCATTTCTCAGCTGCGTTTGGAATGACAAACTCAAAATAACAACACTGCAACATTTGCCTGAAACCAAGGTCCAAATCAGATGCTTCTTTCTGGTAAAGAAGATGGGGGGCGAATAGCTATGTGCTGTGAAAATGTAGACTCTTAATTGTTGAATGCAGCCTCAATTTGCTTTCCATCCATTAAATCATTTATAGCTAACACAACTCCCTTCCATATGTCATGTGACTGGATCAACTTTCAACAAACCACCACCAAAAAAACAAAACAAAAAAAAACTACTGAGGCACTACAGCAAACAGACAAGCAAAAGACACAGTTCTACAGAGGATCTATACGACTAGAATAGAAGTCCCACTGCAGCGGCATGAATCAGTCAGATAGAACAATCTGGGGCTACAACCTCAAGACTAACATGCTACAAAATTATATTCATCAGTCTAAAAGTACAGCCCTGGTATTGAGATTGCCATGATGAGAAAATGTAAATCAGAGCTCCTGGAAATCAGGGACTGTCTATACAGCAGTCAACACTAGTCAAAATAAAAAAAGACAACAATCTTCCACCAGTCCTTACTTAATACACCATAAAATAATTCTGAGGTATGTAAACAGGTCATGCAGATCTGAAAATGTATGGTGCAAGTCATATGCATGTGGAAGCAGGTTTTGTTATGGGAATATACATATATATATAGACAAGAGAGTGGAGGTGAATGGTTCAATACTTTCCTGAATGATGAATGGAGATCACTTGACTGAGCTGGATGGGGCTAAAGGGAACCTCAACAATGGAACCAGTCTTGTAAATGTCCCAATGTTGTATGAACAATGTTGTTCTGCAGAGAACCTCAAGCCATTCACTAGTTACAGAAGGAATAACATGGGATTGTGCACAAAGATAAAGTGGCATTGATAAGGCTGTGGGATTGAGGCATGACATCAATAGCTTTGACCTGGAGATATGATATAACCAAAAATGGAAGACCCACCATTTAAACCAAATCAATAAACAAAAACTGTGTGTGTGTGTGTGGGAGGGGGGGGTGCTTTAGAAAAAAACATTTTGCCCCATCATTATCACTAGAATAACATTGAATTTATTTCCTCAAAACAATTGATCTCGAAAATTAAATCAAAATGTACCGAATTCAAACAAAGCAACTGTCTGGTCTGTGCCACCAAATGGATTTTATAAGCATCCAGACACAATTGCCTCAACAAACTATATGGACTGGTTGAGTACACTGTACACCTAACATGCCAAATCACAAAGGCATTTTACCTAACTGTGGTAAACGTCTGCATTTTCGCCTGATTTAAGGCCAAGGATCAGCTGGGAATTGAAACAAAAGGGGATCAATATTCACTATTGCCTCAGTTGGATGCTTCTTCAAGTAATTGGGACACCAAAGTCCAAGGAGGTAAAAACATTCCAGATGCAGACCCTGCTTCGGCCAGCATTGACACGCTACTCCTCTTATGCATTTGCTACAACAACTGACTTCAACACTACAACACCACCACCACCACCACAAGTGGTGAAAATCCAGTTTTATCTCACCCCATGACTTTCCAAATAGAGACCTCTCATTCTTTCCGCCATGTACAGTGAGCATTCCCTTTCTTTTTTTATGGCTACTTCCAGTTATCACTTAATGCTATTGGTTTCTTACTAAGCATTAAGAATGAATACAAAAGTGATTATGGAGAGATTATGTTCTACATACATCTTTTTTAAACTGTAAAACTTACATTTGTTTCCCTTTCCTTGTTCTTACTTGGACCAAAGCATCCAAACTGGTTGTATTTCCGTCCTTCATTTCCATGAACTAACTCCACTAATTTGTACATACAACATACATTCTGCAGCAACACAGACTATTGCTATCTAACACAGTATATCAGAAATGTACCGTTATAATCACTTCATGGTTCTACAGAATTATGCATTCAGAACTCGATGCCAATTTACATTACCTTAACACTCCTCACATAAGCCCAACCCCCCAAAAATCCCAAGCCCGCCTTCCTTTCACTCAGAACCAATCAGAAATTCAGTCCCCTTTGTTTGAGCCAATCCAGGATCTATATTGCACTGCATGCACTAGATGGCTACAGTAAATTTCCCTTGCCTATTTTTGTGAATTGGATGAGTTTCCGTATGGTGGTAGTTAATTAAATTGATTTTAGGTCTTTATTTGAATATATATTGCAGCATTTGAGGAAGATTAAGATTAAAATATAATGAAGCAACATTAACATAAGTACATATCCATTTTTTTCCCTCTTCTTATGATAGAATAGTTTGAGCCAAACAGATCCAAGAATGCACATATTGACTATTGAACCTGGTAGAATGAATACATAATTTTTTAAAACAACCAAGATTTCCAGTGGCACTTGAAGGCTGTAGGTGCATATAACAGTATGGGCTACGATAAATGTAAGATCTCTGGATTTTTTTTTCTCTTCCTTTTATTTTTATGAGGTACATACTTCCAAAACTTAATTTGATTTATGTAGTCCTTCATGAGGCATTTCTAATTGCCTTGTAATAATGTGATTTAGGTTCTCCACCAAAAGCAGCCAAACTGACAGGGGCATAAACCCCTTCAGCACTGTGGACTGCTGACTTCTCAAAAATGTGCAGAATCGTAAAGAACGACTGTATCAGTGTGAACGTTGTGCAGAGCAGTATCAGAACATATACACATTTTGTTAGAGGTCATGAGAGCACTTTTTTCTTCATGCTTGCTGTCGAACAGATACAGTCAGATAAATTTAAATAAAAATAACAAAAGCCCTGCAATGACTCAAACATGCAGAGGCCAAATCACCCTGATATTTTCAGAACAGGATGTCCAGTTTCACTACAGGAAGACGATGTTGAAGAAGGAAAAAAGAAAGGGGGTTGATAAAATGTTTTTCTTATTGTATACGTATTTAAACTAATTCAAAAAGTCAAAACTGATCTACAACAGAAATGCCTCCAGCTTGAATTATACATTCAGCTTTTGTCAGCAATTTTATTTTTATGGCTCATTTTCAATTTTTCTGAC
The DNA here is from genome assembly GCA_029706075.1 of Aldrovandia affinis. Classification (NCBI taxonomy): domain Eukaryota; kingdom Metazoa; phylum Chordata; class Actinopteri; order Notacanthiformes; family Halosauridae; genus Aldrovandia; species Aldrovandia affinis. The sequence goes on from JAINUG010000168.1 coordinate 812,184, forward strand.
TATACACTTTTCTCCACTATACCTAAGGTGTGTTTATATTTCTCACTCAGTTTTTTTTGGCAACTCATAAATTTAATGGCAGTGCAAATACACTCATATGTCAATGTATTTGTGCTACACGTACACATATGCACATACGTCAATGTATTTGTGCTACACGTACACATATGCACATACACACATATCGGTTGATGCGCGTGTACGGCTTTAATGTTTCCCTTTGTTGAACAATCCCCAAGAGAAACTGGTTGTCTTTTTCTTTTTCTCCATTTCTTCCTCACAAAGTCACAATGACAAGTCACCAATTCATGCTCCTACTTAGGAAACTGTAACCCTTTTGCTTAATATCTACATATGTAACATAGACATATACATATGCACATACATGCGTATATGCATCATTTACACATACACAGACACATATACACACGTGTATACACGCATACATATACACGTGTATACACGCATACATATACACGTATACCCACATGTACAAACATACATATATAGATATGAAATACATAAAAGTGCTTCTTTATTTGAACAAGTGCTTTGGATCAGGGCTGAGTGGAACTGTATATTTATACACTTTTTGAATTTTTCCTTTTTAAAATTCCTATTTTATTTGTTTATTTTGTTTTTTTTTTTTTTTTTTCTTGTCTAAAAAGCTTACTGGCTTCACACGCCCCATGAAAAGTACAAATATCTATATCCCCAATTTGTAAACAAAAAGGCATATGAAAAATGAAAAACAAACAAAAGAACAGGAGGCAAAAATAACCTTCCGTTTATCCTTGCCACCCATAATACCCCGTAGCATAGCCCCATTGTCTAGTCTTATAGGGAACCGAGACAAGGGGAGTCTTTTTGCACACTGAAACAGATTACCCGTGAGAAAATGTAATCCAGCCATTGATCCATGGAGGAGAAATTGTTGGGATGGTGCTTTTGTTTCCCTCCCCCCTAAATCTTCATAAGATCATCATCAAATGGTTTCATTGTTAATGTGAATTGCAGAAATGGCTTGCGTAACAAGCAAAGTCAAAGAAAAAAAATAATCAAATGTTCAGGTAGCTTAATACAATCATGTTCAGCCTTACAAGGAATAGCAATGACACTGGTTTTCAACAGAATGTAAAAATATAAATAATTTTTTTCTGAAATTCAAAATGAAAGACCTTGTGAAATACCAGTACTGGCCACATGAGTGTGCAAGATAAGCTTTTGTTCTTTTTTCCTGTTTTGGTTCCTTCCCAGCCCTACATTTGAATGCACCAGGGACCCAACAATAAATCTCAGTCAGCAAAATGATGCATTGATGCAAGTTTCTTCAGGTTACTTCTACTTCTACTATATGATTACTGTGATATTTAACAAGCTGTGCATTGGTGACAATATTCCATCAAAGGGGCTTTCAGGCACCGCAATGAGACAGCCACACCCACCTCTAAAATTCTCAGGTGTAACATCTTTCTTTCTCTGTGTGTGTGCGTGTGCATGTGCGTGTGCGTGTGTGTTTGTGTGTGTGTGTGTGCGCACGTGCGCTTGTGTTAGTTTGGGGACCTTATTTTACTGCCATTCAGCCATGACAGCAAGAGGGTTAAAAGGAGACAAAACTGGTTTCATCAAATTAAAACAAATATCAAGTAAAAGCATGAGAACTGGCACAAGATGAACAAAAGTCATTTTAGTGTAAACAACCGTAGAAGCATTTAGCATTTAACTTTTTTTAAATGAAAGAGAAACGCAAGCACACACGTCGTCACATGGGCCTACAAACAGTCAGTTTTGGTGGATTTCATTTTTTCTTTTTTTAATTAAATCAAAAATAAAGTGAAAACCAAAAGATGAAAACCCAATTTCCTCATAAATTAAAAGCCCTTGTGATGATGATACTGATTGTCATTTTAAAAAATAGTAAAAAATAATAATTTTGTTGTAAATCTTACTTTAAAACAATACGGGAACAAAATAGTATATAATCATTTATAATAACATTCTGATTTGATCTTTGCAAGCTCAACACCAGAGATATCAGCCATACTAGAGGAGAAACACAAGTTATGCTACTGGATGGAGAGAAAAGGACCATGCTGTACAGCAGTTCAGTCCTCTGATTTTCATGGGTCAGTCTTCAGTTTAAGTAATCTTTGCAGCAGAACCAAGGTTACGAAACACCTGCTTCAGATCAGACCTAAAATGTTATAAATTGTAATAAGTTTTAGTTCTAAATGCCATACATAATTATACAAGTGTTTGAGCTGACTGGATACTGCAGTAATTACACAGATGTGTAAACAAATGCAGCGTTTAACATGGAGGGTAATTAACATTATGCCCTGAGAGATGAGCAAGGCAAGAGAGGACGTATTATGTAAAACGGCATTGGGAGTGCATGTCAGTATTTAGTATGGCTATCTGGTAGGTTTTAAGTGATGTGCTCCCCATAAAAACAACAGAAGCCATCATAATAGTTACATAATTACCTTTGGTCATTCCTATTAGTCAACAACATTCGAGCTCAGTATACTAAACAAATTTTATACAAATTAATGTGAAGGCAAAACACTCCTTCTTACATTTATGCTTTGCAAGAAAAAAAAGAAACTAATTTAAAGAAAGAAAATTTGTACTCCCCCAAAAAGGCACCGAAACATAACACTTATAAATGTGAAGGCTGTCTACGGGTATTGCTCTCTTAAGACTGGGGAACAACATAACAAACAAACAAATGAAAAATGTAAACGCAGTTCAAGAGGTGGCAAAATTTTAGCAGCTACTTGGAAAAAACAGCAAAACATTTTAATTGAGTAAATCCTTATTCGCTATTTGTGCAAACATTTGATAAATTTCCACAAGTATAAATAGATTGATTGCAAAAATTGCGGAATCCTTCCCTAAAAAATAGTGTTCAAATTTGGCCAAATTTTCACCCTTCTACCTACAACTGTGCAAGCCATCCACAAGAGCTAATATAGAGCTTATCAATTTCTTAGAAATGGAACAACAATAATAATGGTAATGATAATAATAACAATAGTAATAAATAAAATGGCACGGCCCGGCTACTCAGTGTGTGCTTCCCGTTTTTCAGTTTATGATGCGCCCTTCAAAGTTTAACAACCGTCACTTGAAAGGTGTGGGGGTGGTTAGAGGGAAAGTGTGTGTGTGTGTGTATGGTGGGGGGGAGAAAGGTTCCAGAGTATGCTTCTCTTATGAGCACAATGCTGTCAAAATGAGCACTGAATCTCATTCTGTAAAGTGTGAATTAGGCTTCTATACACACCTGCTATATAAGCTCTATTTCACTCAAGCAGAGCATGCAGAAAAAACCCACTGCTGTGGATGCACAAGGCACCAGATCATCACATAACCCATAGGCCAGTTCTTTATGGGGCGAGTGGTTTTGGGAAGAAAGTGATATTTTGAGAATGTCCAAGTCCTGGACAATGGTGCAGCACATTAAAGTGTATTCCAGGATACATTCAGATCACGCTTTGCTATGCTTTTGGAAAATGCCTCCTTTGCGTTCACCCCAATGCCTGCTGCCTGGTGTGTTAGCAGAATGTGGGGTTTCTCTGCACACTGCTACACCATCCCCAACCCGTCACTGTGCAGTCAAATCCATGCCAGCCACCCACTCCGTCAATTACAGGGTCGTCCTGCCACTAAATTACAGGGTCATCTTGCCCCTCCATTACAGGGTCATCTTGCCCCTCCAACACACTCGCAGAGGCGATGTCACAAATGTGCACGCATGTGCTTAAGCACCATCACACCCATTCTATGACCCGTTAGACACCTCTGGGAGCGAGGCATTCACATTCCAGCACAGGTATATGTAAAGTAAGAAACTTACAGAGAGAAGAAAAAATTGCAATTAAGACAATTCTATTATGCGAAATTAAACCGCTCTCTGTAATCTTTTGAAACATGTTAATTTGTCTATAATAATAATAACAAAAATAATCACACCTAAAATCTAGGATGTGAGTTAAGAAGAAAAATTCATTTTGGATGTTTTTTTAAAGTTACATTCTAATTATCTGGCGAAGCCCAGTTTCTCCCTTGACTGAGCGGCACTGTGCACACGGAAAGGGGAGCAAAGAGGGGCTGGAATTGCATATAGGTTTGACTGCACCCCTAGAGAAGTTTAAACACACACACGCGCACGCACATACACACAAACATAAAGAAATGTATTCCTGTTCATATAATGTGTGTTAGGGGAAGTCACCCAGTCACAGGGGAGCAGCCGTCCAAGCCCCTTTGTGTAGCCATGGCGCAGGCTGCCGTGATGCCACAGTGGGGGCTGAGGCTGGTCGGGGGTGGGGGCGCAGGTTTGTTGGGGGACGGGTGTCACTCGGAGAAGCAGCCGTCCAGCCCCTTGCTGTAGCCATGGCGGAGGCTGCCGTTGGGAAGGGGGCTGCAGGCTGCCGTGATGCCGCAGTGCTTCAGCAGGTTGAGGCTGAACGGGCCACCGGGGTCTTTGGGAGGAAAAGGCTTCATGGTGGAGAGGATCAAGGCCAGGCAGTCGGCAACATCCTTATTGGGGGCACAAGCCAGGGCTGGGGTGTGTCCTGGGGATACACAGACACACACACACACACACACACACAAAAGCATGGATACATAACATTTGGGCCCTCCAGTTCATTTACTTGCCTAGCACACTGTCACATAATAATAATTATAAGCACTGTCAAAGACAATAGTAAACATACACAGCTGCTACCAGGTACAAGTTTTGGTCTCGATTACTAGAACAGATTTTAGCACACAAGCAAAATCTGATTGGTTGAGCAGCTCACTAGTACAGTGGCACAGATATAATTCAAAAACAATTGCCTCAGCCTTAATCACCAGTCATACACCAGCCACTTCAATGATGCTAGAACAACAATGGGGTAAAGATAGTGACTGGTAAAACCAGGTGTGGTCTTGACTTACCCTCCTCGTCCACCGCCAACACCGTAGCACCCCGGCTGAGGAGCGACTGCACCACAGTGGCCAGGCCGTTCCGCGCCGCAATATGGAGGGGCCTGTGCCAGCCACAGACAGACGCAAGAATGTGAGAACATAACCAGGACAGGCCAGACACTTCCCCCCGATAGGTTTGTCTTGTTGGCATTTGCTTTTTGACCAGGTGTCCACAGTTTTGGCAATTAGGACCCCACTGATTTCACCTGTCAGCCTATAATTGAATCAATTACAACAATTACATAATAACACTACTAATTATTATTATTAACCATATAGCACGTTAAAGAATAAGAGAGCATTAATCTGAGAAGTGATCTGACTGATTAAAAGACTTGGGATGTGAACACAGACCATTCATTCTTCACAGTGTACCATTTCTGACATAATGTGGCCTTAAGAGGGTAAATCACCCCTCAACTTACAATTAAGAACAATGAGGGGAGCCCCAGGACAGAGTTTGGGAAGCCCTGGTCTAGAGGGAATCTAACCAGCCTGATCTTGAACACACAAGGGCCTCTGCTCTTCCATGCATTAGTAATGCTCTGTGTTCAGGGGCCTCCTGGGTGGTCTAGCGGTTACAACATTCAACGCAGGCAACTGCGACCGGGGGTTAGATTCCACTGGCCGCGCCAGTATCGGCTCTGGCCGGGAGTGCCACTAGGGGGCGGCAATGGCTGTCCGCCCCAGGGAGGGGGGAGGGAAGCCGACATGAGTTCGCTGTGTATAGGAGTGGCTCTGTGTACCAGAGTTACAGTCAACGGCTTGGTGAGTGCCGGCTTGGAGGCGGCAGTACATCGCCTTTGTCACTGCCGGTCTCAGGGCTACGGCAGCGAACTTATAACACGAGGGGGGGATTGACATGAAAAGAGAGGGTGTGACTGGCTACTTAATTGGGAAAAAATCTGAAACAAAAAATTACAAAATAAATAATAATGCTCTGTGTTCTACTTCCTAGTATTAGTAAAACATTTACATTTAACCAATTTCCTTCTATGCCCCCTTGTTTGGCAAGAGGCTGCGGTCAGACAGAGACACATCAATGCCCCCAAACATGTACAGATACAATGACATGCAGCCACACCTGCGTGACTTTCTCTGATAGCCCCCCCCCGCTGAACTCACATTTGTAGCGTGCTGTTTGTTGCATTGATGAGGGTAGGGTTGTGGATCTCCCCCAGAATCAACAGGGCACACATTTCATGACCCTGGGCAGCAACAAAGACAGACAGACAGACACAGACACAGACACATAAGGTTTGAATGTTCACCATAAATACACCCTTCATGAACGAAGACTGACACATATTTTCAACACAAAACCATGCATCTAATCTTAGACATTCCAGGCAAATGCCTTATGCTTTCTCATCTCAATTTTGACTGTTATCTGCATACATTGTGGATGGGGCAGGCGGCAGGGGTGTGTTGGCCTCACCTTGCTGCAGGCCAGATGTAGGGCTGTGTTCTTATTCAGGTCGAGCAGTGTCAGGTCAGCCTTGGCCTGGTGGAGCAGGGTCTCTGCAGAGGAGAGATGCAGAACCATCTTTCACTGCTTAAGATCAAACCTCACAATAACCATGGACCAAAGGAAGATCAAACACCTTTAAACCCCTGTGCCGGCCAGAAGAGGATGGCTCCCCCCATTTTAGTCTGGTTCCTCCCAAGGTTTCTCCCTATCAAGGGAGTTTTTCCTTGCCACTGTCACCTTAGGGTTGCTTTTGGTGGGGGTCTAGGCCTGGGTTCCCTTCTGTTAAGTGTTTTGTGACAACTCATTTGTGAAAAGTGCTATACAAATACATTTCATATGATTTGATTTAAAGCAGAGCCCTTAAAAAGGAAAATGCTCAACATCTTAGATACATCAGATATTCAGGGTGTGATTGGCATGCCACAGATTGAAAGGGAAGATCAGCACTCTCCCAAAGATGGATTAAACAACTCAACTCTGTTGATATAAACATTGTTTTACTAATATTTTGATGCTATATGTTGTACCAACATGTTATATTAGTGTCATAAAAATGATGTAATGGCACTGTTTCGGTCAATCGTTTGGAAAATACAAGCCTTAACTTTGGATCTGTTGCATACAGTGACCCACAATTCTTTTCTGTTTGTGACAGCCAGAAAATAATTTTTCATTAGCAGATATCTTCCTTGAGATTTATGTAAAATATCTTCTGTTAAAAATTCTCTCTCACATGGATGTGTGCTTATTGTTGGATTATCATTTGACATTTTGAAGTTTAAAAGCACAAAAATCCCTGAAGAAGCAGAATTTTGCCATCAGTATACCTGTTAACAAAAAGTGGATACATTTTAGCTCTTGGGAATACTTGGAGAACACATTGCATTACATTAGTACCACGTATTCACACTGCATTGTAGTGGCCAGGTGTAAAGTGGACAATATTAGCGTATCACACTTTCAGCTCACTAACCTAATACAAAGAGTAATACAAAGAAAAAGGAATGACTACACATCTGTGGCAGCACTTGTGAGAAAATGGCAGCGGGTAAAGACAACATTTATGAGCTGAAGCGCAAGCGAGCATTTCAATTATCCTGGAAACAGGAGTTTAGTTGGGTGGCGTTAGAGGATGTGGGCAAAACTCCAACTATGTATTGTGCAGTTTGCTGCAAGTTTGAGAGCAAGGCGGATAAAACTAGGTCGTTTTTCAAAGACAGGCCAAGTTTCCAAAAAACATCACTGGAGTGCCATGACGAGAGTCGACAGCATCTCGCTTGCATGGCAGCTAACCCCTCCTCTGGGGCCCTGCTGGTGCTTGTACGAAACATTGCAAAACCGATTACCACAGCGTATGTTGTTTCAAAAAACGTGCAGCCGTTCACTGCATGCTCCAGTGCGATTGATCTTCAACAGAAGAACGGGATTGACCTGGGTACGCAGTACCACACCGTCAAAGGAGGGGGGCTTAGGCCTACAGGGGGCTAGGCCTTCTGTACTATTCTATAAATATTGTATGGCTATGATTTAAAAACAAAGGTGGCTGAATGAATTTTGATTAAATGTTGGGAGTGACAGACAGGGAATTCTATTAGGATTCATGAAAGCTATCCATTTGTCTCTCTTAAGGTTTGCCATGGTCATATTTGACGACCTTTAGGAACCATTCTTGGAGGACCTAAGGGCTGCCAAGTTCCTCAGTGTCCTGGCAGACTCCGCCACTGATGTGAGCGTCCGTGACCTTGAGGGAGTTTATGTCAGGATGCTGAAAGATGGGGAGCCAAAGAATGTGTTCTTGGCAGTAGAAGAACTCCACCATGCCACTGCTGTCGGACACTGTGCAGCTCTTAATGCTGGTAAGTTAAGTTAAGAAACTCATTTGAAGAAACATTTGTGGATGAAATTTTGTTATGTTTCATAAATAGATGTTTGATGGTGGACATGACATGAAAAATGGACATAATTAACTTGTCAACTGTAAACAGTATTTCAGAAAGTTGGCCTCCCAGAGTGGAAGCAGAACTTAGTCCGCTTCAGATCCCATGGAGCCCCAGTGATGGTCGGGAGGCTTGGGGGGGTCTCTACTCTACTCCGGGAAGAAGTCCCCCACCTCATTAACATCCAGTGGGACTAGAACGGGCAGGCATGGATGCCATAAACGGGGATGAGAGAATGAAGAAAGTAAGTGTCACTGCATGAATTAATTTGAAATTAATGTATGTTTAACCCAGTAATGTTTTATTGCCTATACTAATTTGGCCTTCTCTTCATACAGGTGACTGAGCTCCTCAAAAGCCTCTACAAACAGTACCAATATTCTGGAGAGAGCTCAAAGCGCTAAGTGGGGCCCTCCAGCAGAAGATCTGGAAGCTGCCCAATCTGGGGGGAACAAGGTGGCTCCCGCATGTGGAGAGAGCTCTTCAGACCCTCATGAAGGACTACGCTGTGGTGTTGGCACATATGGAGAACACCATTGAAACCAGGCAAGTCATTGTTGTGGCGAAGATTCACCTGTTTTTCAATTCGCATTTGCATTACTGGGTTATATTCTCATTATTGAACAACTGTGATGTGTGTGCTTTTTCCAGATCTGCCAGCGCAGACATGATTGGGAGAGCCAAGCAGTGTGTCCAGATCTCTTGAAGGAATACAGCCGCCTCCTGTTTGTGATCCTGGTACAGGATATTCTGAAAGTTTTGACCTGGTCAGTTTTTTTCGTGTTTTTTCCCTCTATATTGTTTTGAGCGATTAGTAGTGTAGTGTTAGTAAGTCTAATCAATGTAGTGACAATTCTGTTATTCTTTGCAGTCTAAGTCTGAAGCTTCAGGAGGAGACGGTGTTACACTCACTAAGACCTTACAGGCCTTTGAGACTGCACTGCTCATGCTCACAAGCATGCACTCAACAGCTGGAGAGCCTTGAAGGCTTTCTTCAGGACTCCGCAGAGGGCCAGTTCCATGCAGTCCAGCTCCTGAGCTTTAGCCAGGAGAGCAGGGATAGATTCGACAGGTAGAAAATGAAAAAGGAAAAATAAGAACATTTGTTGATATAGTTCAACTAGCCTGTTGTTCATAAAAGGGCTCACTCAATCGTGTTCACTGTGTGAAATGTTTTAATTGCACATTGTCCAACATTGTCCATTGTTAAATAGTTTGTTTAAAACAAACTATTTAAAGTACAATTTTATGTTAATAGATTGAAAAGCCAACTCCTTGATGCAGTCATCAAAAGCATGAGGAGCCGTTTCAAGGACCTGGAGAATGACAAGATTCTTCAGGCGGCTGCGAGGTTGGTGGACCCGAGGGAGTGGCCCGGTAGGCAGAGTGGCGCACTGTTTCACACGAAACACAGATGCAGCGACTTTAAAGATTCAACAGTGTTCACGTTAGTCCAGTTAGTCCTGTATGTTCTGATCGTGTAACTTTATGTAATCGCCTGACGCAACGAGCGAGATTCAACAGAAAATTTGGCAACACGGCTCCGACCAAAACAAGACCCACCTCCCCCAAAGCGGCCTGCACAACAGCGGATTTACCTGACCAAGCTGCCCAGGTGAGGGAAAGACCGAAGCGGTGTCGTCGCTCGAGGAAGCGTGGCAAACGCGCGGGTGCCTTGTGGAGATTAAAAAAGAACCCAATCCGCCCAGCTATTCTATCGGTTATGTTGGCAAATATCCGATCTTTAACCTGCAATCTGGACGATCTGAGAATGCGCACGGAAAGCACAGAGGGGAAAAGTTGCTCCGCGTTCATTTTATGCGAATCATTCTTGAACGAGAATGTAGCAGATTCAGCCATTCAGATTCAGGGGCTGACTTCATTTAGGCTGGACAGAGATCTAGAGCGAGTGGGGAAGAAATCAGGCGGTGGGCTGTGCATTTTTATTCGAGATGCTTGGTCTACTAACACCTCTGTTGTGGCAACTCACTGTTCACAGCAGTTGGAGTGCATGGTGGTTAAATGCAGACCCTTCTACCTTCCTAGGGAGATGTCCACTGTTACATTGGTAGCAGTGTATATTCCCCCGGAGGCTGACAAGAAGGAGGCCCTGAGCCAGCTCAACTCCATTGTTAGTAAGCAGCAGACAGCGTGGATGGAGGATGGCTTCCTCCTTGTTGGTGGGGACTTCAACCATGCCAATTTGAAGTCAGTTGCACCATGTTTCTACCAGCATGTGGGCTTTGCGACACGGAATGACAGCAAGCTGGACCTGGTGTACAGCCTAGAGGGCCTACTGCCGGCCCCCCATCGGCACCTCCGACCACAAGACTGTCATGATGCTCCCAGTCTACAGACCGCGGTTGGTGCGCTCCAAGCCAGCTACTAAGACCATCAGAACCTGGCCAGAGGGAGCCACCTCAGCCCTGCAGGACTGCCTAGAGACCACAGACTGGAACATGTTCAGAGAGGCAGCCACCCAGGACCAGCACACATGTGTAGAGGAATACTCAGCCTCTGTGACTGGTTACATTGAAAAGATCATCAAGGACGTCATCGTGGAGAAGACCATCACCACACGCGCTAACCAGAAGCCGTGGATGACAGCGGAGGTGCGGACCCGCCTGAAAGAACGAGACGCAGCCTTCAGATCCGGGGATGAGCTGTCATTCAAGGCGGCAAGGGCTGAGCTCTCCCGTGCCATCAGGGGGGCAAAACTCCAGTATGCACAGAAGATCAAAAACCACTTCTGTGACACCAACGACACCAGACGCATGTGGCAGGGCATTCAAGCTCTGACGGATTACAGCCCAACCCACTGGCCATCCACAGTGACGCCGACCTCCCTGATACACTGAACAACTTATTTGGACGGTTTGAGGCCTCAAACCACACACCAGCACACAAAACCATCCCCCCCGCCGGAGAGCAGCCGCTCCAACTGGACCCTGCTGACGTGAGGAAAACCCTATCCAGGGTCAACCCGCGGAAAGCCTCAGGTACGGATAACATCCCGGGGCGTGTGCTTAGAGACTGCGCCGACCAGCTGGCGGAAGTCCTCACAGACATTTTCAACCTCTCCCTAAGCCAGGCGGTCATCCCATCAGGCTTCAAAAAGACCACCATCATCCCCGTGCCGAAGACGGCATCTGTGAACCACCTCAACGACTACCGCCCCATGGCACTGACCCCCATCATGATGAAGTGCTTCGAGGGGCTGGTCATGAAGCACATCAAAGAGGCCCTCCCTGCTTCACTAGACCCTCTTCAATTTGCATATCGCCCCAACCACTCCACTGAAGACGCCATCACCTATGCCCTACATGCCGCCCTGACCCACCTGGACAGACCCGGCACCTACGCCAGAATGCTGTTCATAGACTTCAGCTCAGCTTTCAATACAATCATCCCCCAGCAGCTGATAGGGAAGCTCCTCCAGCTGGGCCTCGACACCGCCCTCTGCAACTGGATACTGGACTTCCTGACAGAGAGGCCGCAGGCAGTACGTATCGGCAGCAGAACATCAAGCAGCATCACACTGAGCACAGGTGACCCGCAGGGCTGTGTGCTCTCCCCGCTGCTGTTCACGCTGCTCACTCACGACTGCTCCGCCAAGTTTGGATCCAACCACATCATCAAGTACAGTGGCACCTCGGCCCACAAACTTAATTCGTTCGTTGACTCCGTTCGCGAACCGAAATAATTTTTCCCATTGAAATTAATGTAAATCCAATTAATCCGTTCTCCAGCCCCAGAAACACTTTTTTAAAACTTTTTATGGGTTTATGTGTGGCAAAAATATAGAAAGGAATTAAAGATAACCTTAATTATAGAAAAATACATTAATACTAAAATAAAACATAATAATTGTTTATAACACGAACACCACTCTCACGTTTAGCTATTATTTCCTTCTTCGTTTCTACTGTAATACGCTTAGGCTTCTTAACATCACTATCAGTAGCACTTTTCACTTTCTTGGGAGCCATAATGAGGGCAAATTGAATGGAAATAGCACAAAAAGAACGTGTATCAAAGGAGAACACAACGACGAACAATGTAAACAACGCTGAGTACTAAGCACAACTGACGCTATCCACGATGCGCTACGGCGAGCAGCCCGCGAGTTTGTGTTTGTGCGTTCGTGCACCGAGGGCTTGTTCGCGGGCCGATTTGTTCGTGAGTAGGGGCGTTCGTGGGCCGAGGTTCCACTGTACGCAGATGACACAACAGTAGTTGGCCTCATCAGCAACAATGACGAGGAGGCGTACAGAGAGGAGGTGAAGCAGCTGGCAACCTGGTGCAACGACAACAACCTGGCTCTCAACGTCGACAAGACCAAGGAGCTGGTGGTGGACTTCAGAAGAGCACCAGCTGACCACCCCCCACTGCTCATCAACAACACCGTGGTGGAGAGAGTCGAGAGCACCAAGTTCCTCGGTGTGCATATCTCGAACAACCTCAGCTGGTCTCTCAACACGAAGACCATAGCCAAGAAGGCACGGCAACGCCTCTACTTCCTGCGCAGGCTGAGAGACGCCAGAATGCCACGGCCCATCCTCACAACGTTCTACAGAGGGGCTGTGGAGAGCATTCTCACCAGCACCATCACAGTGTGGGGAGGGAACTGCACGGAGGCTGAACGAGACTCCCTGCAGCGCACAGTGAGAACAGCCGAGAAGATCACAGGTGCCCCTCTCCACTCCATCCGGGACATCTACACGAAGCGCTGCAGAAGTAGAGCCAATGGCATCATCAAAGACACCACCCACCCAGCGCACGGACTGTTCGAGAGGTTACGGTCGGGCAGGCGGTACCGCAGCCTCGCGACAAAGAAACAAACCACCAGATTCCATGACAGCTACTTTCCCCAAGCTGTCAGAATACTGAATGGACATTAAACTCGAACATAAACACTGCCTCCAGCCCTGCGCCGTGGGCTGAACTGCACTATAATGTTACCTCAATGTGACCTAAATGTCGTCGTAAATGTTGCACTGTCCTAACTGGTGTGGAATTGTTGCACTGTTGAGAACAGTCACGCTGCTACTAGTGTCCACCTGCCTTTTCAGTTTTTTGCACAACAAAACAATACATGCCTGCACCTTATTGTTACCTCAATGTGTTTCTGTTGCACTTTATAATGTTACTGCACTTTATAAAATGTTACCTCAATGTGACCCTCAATGTGACCTTGTTACCTCAATGTGACCTAAATGTTGTGTCGTAAATGTTGCACTGTCTTAACTGTTGTGTAATTGTTGTCTTAATGTTGCACTGTTGTAAATCGAAGCGCAATCTCGTTCTTCTACATACTTGTATGTGGCAGAATGACAATAAAAGCAACTCAACTCAACTCATTTGATAACCGCTAATAAATAAAACAATTTGTATAGGGGCAAGTGGAAAAAGAACCTTAACGTTGAACCCTGCGGACAGAGGAATCAGGGTGATTAACAGCCACACCTGCAGGCAGAGCAGCTGGGGCACACCGCACTATCATATGATCTAATGTACCTGCGTGCTTAAAGCTGCTCTGCTCTCTGTTGGTGGCTGGAACACGGTAATGGATTGCCTGGTGAGACAGAACCCTTAGACCACAAAGAAAATAACTGGAAATTTGCAAATGTTTGTGTGAATGTTTAGGGTTTCCTGAAATACTATTTAGTTTAGTTTGTTAGTTTGATTTATTGTGCTTAGCCAGAACCTGTGAGGGGGACGGCCAAAGTTTATTTTGTTAATTTGTATAGCGTCGGTTCTCTCTCTCCCTCTATGGGAGATAATAAACTCCGGTCGAGAGACCGACAACTCCATTCCCTTTGACATTTTGGTGCCGGAATCCGGGACAGAACAGTACCCTGCTGACTGCCACGGAGGACTCTCCACCATCTCAGCTGGTTAACCAGCTCGCCAAAATGGAGTCTCAACATCGCAAGCGGCGGACAGAGCCATCCTTATGGAGCTGCTGAATGCTGAATGAAGGAGGCTTCCCCCACTCCCACCCTGGTCCGGTCCGACATCAAGATGGAGAAGATGGGACCGGACAACAATCCTGGAGGTATTCGTGGATCTCTTCTAAGGCATGCAGCTGGCCAATGATGGAGTGGGCGCTACAGCTCTCACCACTCCTGTTGGGAGAGAGGTAGATAGCAGCTCACAGTGTGCCAGCCAGCGCCGTAGCCGAATATCCAAACCTCCAGCACACCATCTTGTAACAAGTGGGGTTGAACCCAGAGGGACACCGCTGGCGGCTCCAGGAGCCGAAGTCGGTCGTCCCATCGCCTACACCCAGCAGCTCCTCAACCCCTGCCGGCATTGGCTGCAGCCAGAGGTCCGCAACCTGGATGACATCGTGCAGCTGGTGGTGCAGGAGCAGTTGTCCAGCTGGCTGACAATCACCTGGTGGTCAGCGAGGACGCAGGGAAAAGACCACAGGGGCCGGGAGGGCTGATAAATCCCTCCCTTCCCCCATCCCCAAGACTCTAATCTTCCTGCCAACTCCAGCCCCTCCTTAGCCCTAGGCCCCGCCTAGCTCGAGTCCCGTCCCAATCCCAATCCGTCCCCCTTGCTCCCAACTTTAACTGCTTTCCTCTCCCTGTTCCAGGTCAACCCGTGCCATCAGGGACTTTGGGGCAGGAGTGTTGGCAGTGTGGACGTCCCGGCCACATCCGTAGGGACTAGCCCCTGAAACGTCCACCTGCCAAGCACAACTCCAGCTCCCTCTCCCACTCCAGCAGAGCAGTTTCTGATACCCGTAAGTATAAAAGGGGAAACAATCCAGGCACTGTTGGATTCAGGTTGCTACCGTACCCTGGTGCATCACCGTCTGGTTCAACCTGAGGCGTAAGACAGGGTCACAGAGGTGGGGATACGGTGTGCTGATATTGGGGCACGATTGGCCAGGGTTTAGGGATCTGGCTAGGGATAAATTTGCGGGGCCTGACAGCAGCAGCTCTACCCTGTTCACCAGTGACTTACTTCTCCCTCGAGCAGTCGCAGGATGAGACACTCAGTTGAGTAAGCTGACGCAAGTGATTATGATTGATAGCCGGCTGCTCGACCCGGAGCGGGCAGTCACACAACCTTATTCTTGTATATTACAGGAACGGCTGTATAGAGTCGAGACACCAATACGGGAGAAGAAAATACACAATTGTTACTGCCCAAAAGCTATCGGGAAATGGTTTTCCATAGTAATCCTATTCGGGTCATTTAGGACAGAATAAGACACACCGAATAATAGCTCGATTCTACTGGCCGGGTATTCAAGGTGACGTCCGTCGGTGGTGTACGGCGTGCCCCGAGTGGCAAAGAGTAAACCCAGCGGCCTCTTCAAAAGCTCTGTTGCACCAGTTACCATTATTTGAAGTCCCCTACGAAATAATTGACATAGACCTCATCGGGCAATTAGATAGGAGCGCCAGAGGTTATCGCTTTGTACTAGTCAGTGGATTATGCAACGCGACACCCCGAGGCGGTGCCCCTCTGTAACATATCTGCAAAGACTATTGCGGAGGCACTGTTCCACTTTTTCTCAGGGGTGGGAATCCCAAAACAGATTCTCACCAATCAAGGCACATCATTCATGTCATGTACACTGAGTATATGTCAAAGTTAAGGAGCAGAACCTCCACGGTGGTCTTCTCTGGAATTATGCTAGTACCGCGTGCTAATAAAGGCAAGCAGAATGTTTTATGGATTTTTTTGTGGCTACAACCCTGGTGCAGGAAATAGGGGTACAGGTTTATGGGGCACTGGGACTCCTTTTGGAAAAGGGATGACCTGTACAAGTGGGACGGGCTACACTTGAACCTGCATTGGGCCAGCGTATGCTTAGGGTAGCGGAGGAATATTTAAACTAGGGACTGGGGAGGGCAGGGAGGGAGACTAGTAGTAGTATTAAGGATAGGGAGGTACAGACTACCCAGATGGAAGATACCAGGGCGGAGTATAATAAATCTAAGGATATAATTAATAAAGAGTTTTTTAGATCATAATGTGAATAGAGGTGGTTCGGCACAGTTATGTGTGGAGGGGAAGGACAATGTAAGTGTGAGTAAGGCTCTGAAGTTCATGTGTTTAAATGCTAGAAGCATACAAAATAAATGTTTGGAACTGGAGGCTGTCATGTTGGGATTACTGAAACATGTCTTGTCGCAGCAGATGGGGATCATTATAATGTGGAGGGGTACAAATTGTTTAGGAAGGATAGAACTAATAAAAGAGGAAGGGGAGTGGCCCTTTATGTGAAAGACAATCTTAATGTGCAGGAAATTCCAGGTATTAGCTCATTCGTTCCTGGTGAGGACATCTGGATTAGATTACTGGGCGATCATGAGAAGGGCCTTAATATAGGAGTATGCTATAGACCTCCAGCTTCAGGCAGTAACAAATACTATGCTCTTTGGTAACATAAAACAAACCTGTGCTGAAGGAGAGACGATATTAATGGGCGACTTCAATTACCCTTCTATTAATTGGGAGGTAGTGACAGGTCAGTGTAAAAGTGAAGGAGTTTTTAGATGTGGTCAATGACTGCTTTTTGGTACAGTCTGTTACTCAGCCTACGAGAGGGAAATCAATACTGGATCTGGTTTCGTGTAACAATCCTGATTGAATTTGCAGCACAGAGGTAGTAGAACCACTAGGGGCAAGTGATCACAGTGCAGTTACTTGTTACAGTGTTACAATATCAACTGCAGTTACACAGTGCCGTTAAGTACACAGGCAAGTTAAGTACACTTACCGACGGCTGCGGTCTGCCCATTGTCAGCGGCAACCATCAGGGCGGAACGTCCGGCGTGGTCCACGACGTTGACCTCGGCCCCCTGGCACAGTGCCAACTGCAACCCAGCTACATTCTCTGCAAAGGCAGCTGCGTGGAGTGGGGTCCTATGGGCACATCATGGGGTAGCCTGTCACACAGGGCAGTCAAGGGGAAACCGCACACTTCGACAGCACAAAGGGGGCTACCGTTCACGAGGAAGCTCAGCGATCTGCTTTGAAGAGCAAACAGGTTCTCTTCTCCAATTTTTTGTTAAAAAGTAGCAAAGCCTTGTGTGCAAACAGAGCTTTAACTTGTGCAGATATTTGTACTTTTAGCCTCAGCACAACACCTTGCCTCCAAACTGGATGAACAACATTTCAGTATGCATGCAAAACATTTTATTTTTTATTTTATACCACAAAAATATGGTGGTTCGGCCCACTCACCGCCCTTTGCCATCTCTGGTATTCACCATCTGGGCACCGGCATTCTCCACCAGCAGCTCTGCAGCACCATCATGGCCATTTATTCTGTAATACATTTGGAGGGGGAAGGGAGGCAAAGGTAATTTACCATATTACTTCAAATATATGCCACCCTTGAACAGATAATGAAGGTTTGGAAGTGGCCAGCCACTGTCTGGATGAAAAAATTTACCAGACACTTTTTTTTCACACAATGTGAAAATGAAAATCGCACAACCATATGAGCATGCTTTGTAAAACATTTTTTACATCTTTATTGTAAGACAAGATTAAGACAGATTTCACAATGCGATTAAATGAACAAACAATAGTAATTACAATATTTTTTCTTTAACGAAGGCAGGGCTTAGTTAGAACTACATCTCTAATAATCTCTACATCTTTTTTTTTTACCTCGCTTTGTTCTTCTTCGACATTATCAGTTGTCTTCCTCTTTTCGACAGGTTTTTTTACCCCAGCAATGTGTCGTCACATCGTTTGGACAGCTGACTAACGTTAGATAATTTTGGCTAATATTTTCACAGAAACGTATAACCTAACATTAGGATACCGCTCTAGCAGGTGCTACGACTGGCGATGAAAGCAGACCACAGACATGTCCAATCAGAGTAACCTAACGAACGCGAGGATGTGTCTGAGTTGAAGTCTGTGATATTCTGTGATTGCTGTAACTGCGTGAACTTGCATGTATATTTGGGGGATTTTTTGGCAGCTTGATTTCTACACGACAAAGTGTCTGTTAAATTGGTTCCGTTTACCCGACACTGACAATCTATCTGCACTTGGCAGGTGGTCGGGTGCTAGTTTCAGACCCTGGAGGTATATTTTATGTTTAAAAAATTCCGAAAATGATATTCTTTAATAACAATGCATTGGCACGAACCACAATCGAACTGTTCACAAATGATTTTTTACAAAACATATTCACACTGTTATCGGTACTTTGCGGTTCTTCCCTTGGCCATTATAACAGCAAGTGGTCACCTTCTGTAGTGTCATACAAGGTTATAGAACTTCTTGGGGGGATCCTCAACCATTCCTCCATGCAGAATTGTTCTAGTTCCTTCAGATTCTTGGGTTGACGTTTGTGGACTGCTTTTTCCGGAGTTCAGACCACAATTGTTCAATTGGATTCAGGTCTGGAGAATGAGATGACCATGTCAGGACATTGATCTTGTGCCCTGTCAACCATTTTTTACGTTCTTTGGATGTATGTTTGGGATCGTTCTCTTGTTGGAAGGTCCATCTGCAGCCAGGGTGTAGCTTCCTGGCAGAGGGAGCAAGGTTTTTAGGCAAAATGTCTTGGTACATGAAGTTTATGGTTCCATCTATTTTAATAAGGGCCCCAGGGCACTGTGGATGCAAAACAACCCCAAAGCATTAAAGATCCATCACCATGTTTCACCATAGGCTTGAGGTGCTTTTCAACATTACTTGCATTCTTTGGACACCAAACATATCGCTGATGTGCATGTCCAAAAAGCTTGATTGGGCCACAAGACATGGTTCCAATTATAGTTCATATGTAGTTTGACGAATTCAAGATGCCTTTTTCGGTGAATTGTCTTCAAAAGAGGCTTCCTTCTTGCATCTCTGCCATAAGGCCATTGTCATGTAGGAGTCATCGAATGGTAGCTTTAGACACCTTGTAACCCCAAGATGCCTCTTTTTTTGTTGTTGAGATCTTGCACTGTGCCCCATGGACTTCTTTTTGCCTCTCGAGCCATCCGTCTCACTACATGTGGGGGCAAGATAGACTTGCGTCCTCTACCTAGCAGGTTAGCCATTGTTCCAGCGGCCTTAAACTTCCTAATAATTGACAAAACAGTGGAAAGCGGTACCTTTTAACTTTTTAGTTTTTATTAGCAATCTCCTGATCTATAGAGGTCAATAACCTTTTGTATGATGCTTTCAGGGAGTTCTTTGCCTCTGATGATGGCTGACCACAGTATTTCCAACGTGTGTTCCCTCCTTTTTATACCGTAGGGAAAAGGAAACCATTGTAGGCCACTGTACAGTTCCATAACCTTCCAATGAACTTCAAATAAGTTGTATATTTATGAAGATTAGTTTTTGTTGGATTAAATTTAAAACAACAGTTAGGGGTATGAATAATTGTGATCCAGATGTTTTCTGGAAATATTTTTTATTAATAAAACAAAGTATGTTTTTCTGAACAATTGTATTAGTAATGTACGTTTGGAATTTCCTACATTTTTTGTGCATAAAATATACCTCATTACTTAAATAGTTTATTTTATAAAATCTATTTTGTTCATCTTTATCAAAGGTATGAATAAAAATGGAGCCTACTGTATACACACAGCCGCAGACATGGTGTCTGCAGTGGAGAGCCTGGGGAGAAAAGGCCGGAGGTGAAGTGTCCACACTGGCATACTCACAGGGCACAGTGCAATGGGGTGAAAGGGTTTCCTTCCTGGATACTAAATGGTTTGTGTTCAAGTAAAACTTCCAAACAGTCTTCATGCCCTGAGAAAACAAAAAGAGAGTCATACATCCATCCAATGTGTCCAGCAGGACAATTACAGGAGTTGAATCACATTTAGTAACATCATTGGCTAGAATATCCACCACCCTTGGCTGCTGTGCTTTCTGTTGCCTTGCAGCCTGTACATTTTGGGGGGTGGTCTGGCTCCAGACTTACCGTGGTAAGCGGCCCAGTGTGAGGGGGTGTACCCGCTGTAGTCCAGTAGGGAGTCCAGGGGGTCGGTGTGGGAGGCAGCCTGCAGCAAGCTGCCCAGGAGCTCCCCGTGTCCGCAGGAAGCGGCCAGGTGCAGCGGCGTGCGGCCCTGGAAGTCCCGGCATAGTGTGAAGGCGCTGTGGTCCAGCAGGGCCAGCACACAGTCCTCACAGCCCATGACCGCCTGCAGACACAGACAGACACACAGACATTATGACGAGAACAGGCCGTTTGACCCATTTCGGCTTGTCATTTCCTAATGTAAAGAATATCCAGTGCTGCATGAAGCCTGGGCTTAAATTCTGCCTCCCATACTTTGACAGGGAAAGTCTCACTGAGACTAAGTCTCTTTTACAGGAGAGCCCTGTTAACAAGCGCATAAAAAACAACAAACAATATAGAATATCCAAAGGACAAAATACAATAAATAAAAATAAAATATAAGGCGGAAAAAAGCTCAGTTAGTTACTCTTACATGTTTAAGTGAATTTATCAAAAACGCCCAAAAACGACATACCCAAAAGTAAATTAAAGCTGCTCTTCAACCGCTTGCAGTATATGCATGGTTTTGGTCTCATTCAAAAGATAACACTCTGAATTTTTGAATTGCAAAACAGTCAGAATCACTAAGTGCCTCTGGCACTGTGTAATAGTGGTCTGAATGTGCTGAATTTGAAGGATATAAATTCCGCCTGGAATTTTTTGTAGAAACAGATGCCTGCAGGTGACTATAGCTGGTAGGTATAAGCTGGAAAACACCATAGGAACATAGCATGAAGTGTTACCAAGTTCAGGTTCAAATTTCAGAACAAAACCTCAAAAAAATGAACATATTACACAGTTTTTTGAAGGGTACCACCAGGCGTTCCCAAACTGTGCCATTTGGAGACTCCAAAGGGCCTTTTCTTTCTTGTCTGAACAAATACAATTTTGAAATAAAAATAAAATTTGCATTCAAAAAAGTATAGAGCATAAATAAAACACAGCAAACATGAACTATTTACAAAATCCCTGAGTGAGGTTATAGTGTCCTTTCTGTATTCTTTTTTACAGCTCATCTCACATCAGCAGTTCAGTCACACAATGAAACACAAAGGGGGAAGACACACATACACTTTCACACTTCCCTAGTCAAACAAAAGAGCGAGGGCACAAAGGGGGGACACACACAGCACACACATACAATTCACACTTCACAGTCAAACAAAAGACAAACACAGGCACAGACTAATTTATAAGAAACTACCTTTTAGAAGTTAGTTTCACTTCACAGTCAAACAAAAGACTAAACTATAGTTTATTTATGTCAAAATATACAACAATATATGTTATAATATAATGAAATACTTGAATATTTCAAATTTTCACTCCGTTTCGCCATTACTAGATTATTCGCATAGCTGCGTAATCATAGGGATGCGCAATTACGCGTGGCCACTGGTACAATAAACCTATCCAGAAGTGAGTTTATATAGGACCGCTCAACCAACCAAATGTCGTTAGCTCATTGGATTAGCTAAACAATGATATGTGTCAGTTATCAGCTAAATCGGCTTCGATTTGATAAGGCTATCGTAAATCAAATAAAGGCAGGTAAACCCGGTGAACACGGACACGCATTGGCTATTGACGGCTATTGAGGCCGCTTGGGAGCTCCTATTTGGTCAAATGAGGTGTCATTCAAAAGGTCAGACCTGTCAGACATTTTTGTAGTAAAATATGGTAATTCTGAGATCCTGACCCGGAGTTAGAAGCTGAAAACTTGCAAGATTACGCATGTCTGTAGTGAAACGCGTATTTTTGCTCCAGCGGTCCATGCGTGTTTTTGAAGGAAAAATGAGGTTTGGACTATATATTTTACTGGATTGGATCGCCTGGACTCTTTGCCAATGTCACATAAGCGTTTTAGTCGGATTGTAATCGATCGGTGGATTACAATTTGAATTTGTAGGTGAGTTGACTAGAATTTTGTTCGGTTGTTGGTTTGTTGTAGGTCTGACATAGCGGCTGATTGTACCTGCTGTTGTGATCTTATCTTGGAATAGTTTATATCATTCGAATCACAAGAATCGTAGCTTTCTAGCCATATAAGGCATGTGCACTTTTGTTAACGTAACTTTTCTGTATTTGGCCGAATTCGCGCAGATCGTATCTATGTCCCGCCGGCGGGACGTCCGATTTTTAAAAGGTTAAAAACAAGTGCATTCTTCTATGATATAGTTGCAAGGACACAACTGGGTCAAGTCTAAGGAAACCTTACATTTCATTCCACAGGTGTGGTGCAAAGAAGCTAAAAGCATTTTATTCTAAATCAGATGTTGTAAAAGGAACCTCTAATGTTATCTAGTCCTGCAACCGGGTGCAATATAACATTTTTCTAATATTTAAAAGAGATGTTAAATAAAATGTTAACTTATTTAAAAGCCCTTTGTAGATTAATAATAAGAGGTGTTTTTTTTCTTCAGGTAGCAAGGGATGGCCAACCAACATTTTGATATAGATTGCAATGACGTGTGCTAAAATGATCTCCTGAAATGAAGCGTAGGGCACTGTGATAAACTGCATTTAATGGTTTTAAAGTTATAGTTTTGATAGGGTATGGTTTACTGCAAGTCACATTGTTCCAAATCATAGTCGATTGAAGGAGGGGGAACAGACAGACAGATTATTTGAATTAGTATAGTCAGAGCGGCTATTTGCAGGCTTAAAGGCCTCTACATGCTTCTGCGTAAGCAACGCGACAGCCTCTGCAACACGTCGCAGAGCACTCTGCAATTTTTACTTCTGGGCAACCTATGCGACATGGTGTCTACGCTTCTGTGCACTAGTAGGCGTAAATGTATTGAACAAGGTCGGTAAAGTTTTCATGAAAGCAGGGAAATCTTCGAACTTCTTCAGCCAATCTTTCATGAAGCTGGTTCATTTTATACCGTTTTGAACTAATTAAGCTAGCTATCTATATTGTTAGCTACTGTTAGCAAGCTTTATTTGGCTGTGATACCAGGTTGCTAGCTAGCTAGCTAGATAGATATCGATAGTTTTGCTTAGCTAACGTTGACATAGGTATGGTATGCAGCTGACAAAAACGATGTCTATCGCTGTATTACTTCACTGATCTCTTGTGCGAACTATGATTGTTCTTACCATGTATTAATGCACATCTAGTAAATCGCTCTGGATAAGAGCGTCTGCTATATGCTTAAAAAAAATTATATGCACCCTGCTCTTTCTTTGTTTTGTTAGTTGAATATTCTGCGCATTAAGGTGTTGTAGTGACATGTTGCATTTATATGTAATTTAAAGCACAACACAAAACATCTGGATATTTGCAACCTTAAATATATAATTTAGAATGACATGAAGACCACAGTCGATCCTTGGTTGTTTGCGGAATCTCCGAGTTTAATACATTACATTTGACATTTTAAGCATTTATCAGATGCTCTTATCCAGAGCGACTTACAAGATGTGCATAAATACAAGGCAGGAGCAATCATGGTTCGCGCAAGAGATAATGTACTGTCAGTACAATAGACTTTAAAACTTTGAAAAAGGTACGCCTGTCATGAAAGGAACTTGTGTGCAAGCAACTCACCTTTAAAGCATTAAAATAATAGAGTAAATTCACTCTAGAAAATAATGTTCATGTATTAAGGGAAATGAAGGATGGTCTTTTTCTGTCTTTTCACAGAATTTTATAAATCGCTGCCTTTATCTTTCACCCCTAATCTGGATGTCGTTCTGGATAAAAGTGTCTGCTAAATGCTTAAAATGTAAAATGTAAAAAAATTATGTACTAGCTCGATGAACTATGACCATGACAGCTCCGCCTCCATTCGCGAACCAATCAATCAATGCTGTGCAACATCTATGCGATGTTGCAGAGGATGTCGCGTTGCAGTCGGGCGAGCATGTATAGACCTTAAGAGCTAGTCTGCTGCTATTCCATCCAAACGCATGGCTCGATGCATATTCTGAGAACAAGAGCCCCCTTTACATTAGGATGCAGCACATCGCTTTTGTAGAAGGCTGGGCGCATAATCTTTCATCGTTTAAGGAGGAACAGTAAGCCTTTAACCAATCATGGAGTCCAAGTAGTCGGCTGAATTTCTCAGACCCCCTTCTGTATGTCGGGATAGGGATGACAATCCTTTTCACGGTGCTTCTCAAGTTCTGTATGAGTTCCACCAAATCCTTCCTAAGGGACATTGAACTTTGGTTGCTTGTATCGTTTGAGCCTACGTGAGTGATGATGGTATCTGCCTCTTGGTGTTCTTGTAATATGTCAGGGTGTTTAAGTAGCAGCGTCTTAACCTTTGCACCAGGGAAGCAGAAGGTTTCTGTACCCCTGACACACACATCTCTCACAATTGAGCTTCCAACAATGAGTGCCAGGAGAGGTGTGATGAGAACGCTTGCTTGAGCCCAGAAGAGGATAAGCCAGCATTTTGAGGGGAGGTGGAAGGTGAGGTGGAAGGATGTTTTGGAGATGCAAGGAAATCAAAGCGGTTCAATAGAAGTAAAGAGGGTGTCTGGGAAAGGGGCAGATCATTGTGATGGTTGTATCTGCCATTCTTCTTTCCCACCTTGCACCACTGAGAGGAAAATGTTTGTGGTGTAGAATTGAAGGGGAGCCGTTTGGAGGAGTGGTGAGCAGGGTCAGCGCGATGATGAAGAAGGGGGAACTGTTCCTCAGTAACGTCCCCATGGTTAGGCTCCTCGACTGGTAGAGTTGAGGCAACAAGTCTGGAGAGGAGAGGACCAGGACCTGCTTGCCCAATAAGGACTGTGGCCTCAAACGCTTCCTGAGTTTTTATAAGCTCTTTAAGCAGAGCATTGTTGTCAAGAGAGTTTTCAGCTGGGTGTGAAGCTCAATTACTTTGTCTTGAAGCTCAGATATGCGGGAGCAATATGAACAGACAAAAACAGCTGAATAATCCTCCAGGACGACTTTAAACATATCACAGACCCTATACTTCATAAGTTTGACCCTGTCCAGAGTGAGAGGTGAGGTGGAAGGGCTTGAGGCAGTAGCCATCATAGTAAAAGGGAAAACACACAAAGTAACTTGTTAGCTACTATAAGAATACATAATGACGAGAACAGGCCGTTCAGCCCATCTAGGCTCATCATGTCCTAATCTAAAGAGTATCTAGTATTGCACCTAGCCTAGATTTGAATAGGTGTTTCTGCCTCTACTACCTGACCTGGCAAGCTGTTCCAGGCATTGACAACTCTCTGTAAAGAAAAAGTTCCTAATATCTGTGCAGAATTTGCCTTTAAATTAATTTCCACCTGTGGCCTCTTGTTCTGCTGACCCCACTAATCTTAAAAAATCTTTGGTAGTTCACTTTGTTAATCCCTTTTAGGAATTTAAAAACCTCAATCAAATCCCCCAAAGTCTCCGTCTGCTAAGCTTAAATAGATTGAGTGCCTTAAGTCTATCCTCATAACTTTGACCTTTCATACCAGGTATATTTATACCATTAGCTATTTGATTATTTTTAATCACTTTCCTTCACCGCTGGTTTCATAATCTGCATTGGCTACACATTTACTGCAATGGCAAGCACAAGCATACTCGTCACAATCATATTTTTTGTAACGCACCAACCTGCCCGACACTAACACGCAGAGTAGAGGGAGCCGCAAAGCACTAGCTAGCCATCTAACACAGGAGTTTGTCACCATCACAGTTAGGAAAGTGGAGACTTACCTTCTGGATTGCAATGGTAGCTCAAACACGCCGAGCAGGGTGAGACCAACCAGGGGCTAGGGCTCACAGAGTCGGTTGAAAGAAGGCCGACAATGGCAATTGACCCTTCGCTAAACCACGCCCCAAATGCAAACTGGCCAATCACAGCGCCGTGTTTTACATACTCCGACAGAGGGTCCGACAGTTTTTTGCTGCCCTCCGTTGAATTTCACGCAAAAATTAGAATTTTTCTTCATTTTCGAGCTGGTTTTGCGGATTTTTAGCAAATTATGGTTAAACGTTGTGCCTGGGGCATGTGTAACAGTGACACTCGTTACCCAGAGAGGTTTGAAGGAGATATACGTTTTTTTCCCTTTACAAAACCTAAATCAAATCCTGAAAAGTGTAGACTGTGGATAAAGCTACTGTATGTGGACGTCCTCATGCCCAGTTGAACACCTCCAAGATCAACAAGCACAGCTTTGTCTGCTCCAAGGTAAGTAATTACTCTTATCAACCGTAAAATAATGTTATGCTGTTGTTATCAGATGTTAGCTGGTTAACCTAAATTATCGTAAGGTTCGTAGCTATCCGTGGCGCTAGCAAGCTTAGCCAGCGACGCTAACGTGGCTACGGTCTGGATATACAGCTCCGGGTTGCAACGTTGGTAAAGTTAGACTAAATGTTAGCTTTGTTATTCGTGATCCAGCCAGCTTGCTGACGTTAAGATGTTACTATCATTACTATTTCAGCACTTTGTCAATGGGCGCAGAAACCTGTGGAGCTAACCAGAGTAATGTCGTTACAGCACAGGCTACTAATGTTACGTTAGTTAGCTAATGCTAGCTAACTTACTACTGAATGTAACGTTATATAGGCCTACTGCTTTTGCTTTTTAATGATTGTAATAGTGAATAAAGACCTACCCAGCTTTACAGGAACAGTGTTGCTCCTTAATGTCGTTGTCTTCTGTCTCAATCGCCAGGTTTATTTTCAAAAACTTGGATAAAATGTATCCAGGGAGAGCAGTTAGCGACAGCGGTAGCGCCATGCTGGCTCTGAAAGCTTGACGGACTTAGCAACAATAACTAAGGGGGGCGTGGTTTAGCGAAGGGTCAATTGAAACAAGAACTCGACCAGGAGTGAGATAGCAGACAGGCAGCAGTGACCACACACTATGGAATACATGTGACGATGCGATGTGACATGCGCGTGTGACATGACCTGGCAAGCTGTTCTAGGCATTGACAATTCAAAAAAATAATAATAACTTCCTGATATTCGAGTGGAATTTGCCTTCAACCAACTTCCACCTGTACCCTCTTGTTCTGCTAACCGAACGCATCTTAAAAAAAAGGTTTTGGTAGTTCTTCTCACACGCACGCGCACTCGCCCAGATACAGGCATACATTCAATTACCCACCCAGACGCCCACACATAAGCACACACATCTCTGAGTAGTAGGACACGCACACACATCTCTGAGGAGAAGGACACACACACACATAAGCACACTCATCTCTGAGTAGTAGTAGTAGTAGTAGTACTCTAGTAGTCGCAGAGTAACTGACCCCCCGGTGCAGAGCGGTCCTTCCTCTCTTGTCCCCAGCATCGGCTGTGGCTCCCTTCTCCAGCAGCAGGTGGACACAGTCGGTGTGGCTGCCCAGCACAGCCAGCATCAAGGGCGTCCTACAGTGGCACAGAAACAGCCTCAATGTTAGCCCCTCTACAGGCACTTAGCAGGAGGACAACAGTCACAGTGCATTGTGGGAAAGGAGCACTTACTGTCCGTGCAGGTCCATGACGTCAGTGATGTCAGCCTTCTCCCCACTGTCGATCAGGAGGTGCAGACACTCTGTATGGCCATTGGCAGCTGACCGGCAAGGGTGGACAGAGAGAGGCACAATCAAAGAGGGGCATTTATAATAGAGACAGTTGCCAGGTACATGAAGACTAAGGCAGAGAATATTTCTTAAATCAATACTTATCAAAAACTTCCTGTTACTGATAAGTGAGCTGCCATATCAATATTTTGTAACTTTATCATAGATTATTTTCAAAGTAAACATTCTGCTGCATGCAAAACACACTGAAAGCTGCATACATGCGAGGCCTTTTCAACATAATTAACAAGCTTACCAAATATTTCATCTGAGACAAGCAAAAGCACTGACCTATACACTAGTAAAATGGTGGAAAGTGAATGTGCTTTAAGCGTAAAACGTTATACTTAATGTTCAGTACGCGGTTCAACTTTGCTTTCGACTTTAAATGGGTAGCTATCTAAGAGAAAAGATAAATAATTATAATCCTTTAATTTATGGATTTGTAGGGTTGGAAAGAGCTGGCTGTATGATTTTAATAGCCAGCCCCTCTCCCCCCTGCATGAGTTCTGGTATCTGGTGAACCCATCATTGGTTAACATGATTGCAGCCTGCCCTGTCCATTCCCCGCATTCCAACAGATGGTTGACCTGGGAGTGAACCCCCCCGCCCCATCACAGGTTTTGGGACTGTATGTGTGATACACTGTACATATGTAATAGGTTGTAGTTAGCAGAATCACTATCTATCGAATGTCATGTCCATTAAGGGTTTTGCTGTATTGATGTTAGAAGGTGTTTGTGTTTTCCTGTGACATGTCTTATCCATCACTGCGATGTCATTTTATAAACCAGAAATCTGCTAACATCCTGGGAACCAATTGTCCCATGGTTAGCTGGAATAACACGATTTCTGGCCACCGACAATAGCTTTATGACTACCAGCAGGAAGATTGGGACG
Source organism: Aldrovandia affinis (assembly GCA_029706075.1). Taxonomy (NCBI): domain Eukaryota; kingdom Metazoa; phylum Chordata; class Actinopteri; order Notacanthiformes; family Halosauridae; genus Aldrovandia; species Aldrovandia affinis. Next base: position 841,003 of record JAINUG010000168.1, read on the forward strand.
GTCGTGAAACACTTTCCCAATCGTTCCATCACAGTAGGGGGCACTCACTGTCTCGGTAGCTTCGTAAACCCACAATCTGGCCCATCAGGCAAGCAACAGTCTTTTGTCAAAATAACCAACAGCTGGGGTACTGTTTAAGGTCAGTCAGCGGTTTATCCAAGGAATATCCAAATCCAGCTCGGGGAGTTCATTCGCTTAACGAAGGCTCCGGGCGCTCTGCGTTCTAGTTTTCTATGCCTGGGGAATATGTTATACTGCCTTGTCTTGTATGTTTTCTGTTATGTATTGTGTAATGTCTGTTTTGTGAGATTTTGCTAAGGTTGAAATAAGTGTGCAAATCATCGTTTCAACCTATGTCTTCTTCTTCCCCTTTTAGCACTGGAAAGGGAAGCTGTAACACGCCGGGAGCGAGGCCGCACGGACTGTTCCGGCATCAGCCCCTCTGCGCTGACAAGTCAGTCCTGCATCGTATCTAGGGTAGCGGGGCTCGGAATGTCGAGTAGCTGTTCTGTATACAGACAGCGAATGCTCCGAGTCCCGATAAAAATCGGGCTTATAATCTTGAAATCTCGGGGTACCAGGCTCGCCATGGAATTAGTTGTCTATGATGTGGGTCTAGAGGTTAAGCCCTTCGACTCCTATATGGCTGTTACAGGGACAGGGGCAAACACAATGTCCGCGGCATATGTTGTCTGTACATACTTAATGTCAATTGTATTGTTTGTCCTGATCATCTTCCCCAAATCGCTCCAGAGAAAAGTGGAGGTTCAACGTGGTACGATTGACCTCATAATATGGAAGCGATAATTAATAAAATCCATTTCACTAAAATGTCGTACGGTGTCTCATAAAATTTCCCTACAGATTTGTAGTGGGTCAAGCATTACCAACAGTGTGTAAATTTGTGTGTTAGCAATATCTTTATTATTATAAACCAAAGTTCCTTCCTTATTCTTAATGCACTTAACCTCATCATTAGCTTTCCTTTTTCTACTACAATGTTGAAAAAACTTCTTAGGATTACTTTATGGATCTTGGGAAATCTTAATTTCAAACCGCCTTTTAGCTGCTCTTACTTACTTTTTAGCCTTAGCCAGCATATTACAATAATCTACCTTTTTTCGGTCTGTCTGTTCTGAGTTTTCCTTTTTATACTCTGTACAGTCGCTTCTTTTGCCTCAAAATCTCCCGTAAAGATTTAGTCATCCACTGTGCACTGTTTTTTCTTCCTATTTTTACTTACTTTCTGGATGAATTTATTGTAGTCAATGTTTCATTCACAGTTCTGCAATCTAGAAGTTTTATCCAATCTATATTAATTTCATTCTCTATAACACAGGAACTTCAGAGCCTTACTCACACTTATATTGTCCTTCACCTACACATATAACTGTGCTGAACCACCTCTATTGACATTATGGTCTAAAATACCTTTATTAATGATATCCTCACAGTTATTATTATACTCCGCCCTGGTATCTTCCATCTGGGCAGTCCGCACCTCCCTATCCTTAATACTACTACTAATTTCCCTCCCTGTGCCCCCAGTCCCTAATTTAAATATTCCTCTGCTACCCTAAGCATATGCTGGCCCAATGCAGCTGTACCCCTGTGGTTCAGACGTAGTCCGTCCAATTTGTACAGGTCACCTCTGTTGTAAAAGGAGTCCCACTGCCCCATAAACCTGCACGTTCATTAATAGCAGGGATTCACTCTTGCACTTTATAGTCAAGGAGGGCCGCCTGAACAAACACTGCCGCCTAAACAAACAATTCCTTTCAAATCCAAAAAAGGTCATAAATGCAATCATTCATGCACTTATTTCATTGAACAAAAAAATAAAAAAATAAATAAAAATAATAATAACTTCCTGATATTCGAGTGGAATTTGCCTTCAACCAACTTCCACCTGTACCTTCTTGTTCTGCTAACCGAACGCATCTTTAAAAAAAAGGTTTTGGTTGTGATGCTAGCACCTCTCTCTCTCTCTCTCTCTCTCTCGCCCACACATAAGCACACACATCTCTGAGTAGTAGGACACGCACACACATCTCTGAGAAGGACACACACACATAAGCACACACATCTCTGAGTAGTAGTAGTAGTAGTAGTAGTAGTACTCTAGTAGTCGCACACACAGTTTTTTTGAGCCAATGGGTCCTCATCAGGTTTAAATGTTGTCTCATTAACACTTGGGAGCATTAGAATAATGTGCAGGTATTCTACCGCTTCAATGACTTGAGCCAACAACACATGCACACATGCAACACATGGGTGGGTTGTACCTGCCCCGTGGAGAGGAGTCCACTTGCGCCGGGCCTCCTTAAGGAGACAGGAGGCCCCGTGGCCCAGCAGCACCTCAACGCACTGGTAGTGGCCCCGCTGGGCGGCCAGGTAGAGTGCGGTGCAACCGCCACTGTCGCGCACATCCAGGCTGACCAGTGTCTCTGCGAGCACGCGCAATGCTTCACAGTGACCATTATAAGCCTGTAGCGAGAACAAGAGTCATTCCCTCCCTCTGCAAATGCACGCTGAGCGTGCCGGTGCAAAATGGCTGCCTTGCATCACCCATGTGGGTGACTACACATTGGTGGTGGATAAAGTGAGCTTCCCCCACTTCACAGCAAAATGCTTTGAGATGATGAGATCAAAGGCGTTGAATGAATGAATCAATACGTTTCTATTACTTCACTAATTGCGTTTAAGATTCCTTGCAATGCCAGAAACAACAAATTACTGATGAATCATTCATTTCAGTTGTTCAATCAATGTTCTTTCCCTCCCCCCACTGCAGGAAACAGGCAATGAAAGGACTGTGATATATATAATATAAACATAATAAAATGCAGAGACTGAACATGGTCTCTGCATTTTATTATATATTTATTATAAGGGGGTGGCTCATAAAAGTCGACAATTTTCAGTTATTATATTCAACCAAAATACATGGAACACAAAAGAATAATGGCCATTTCCTTATAAATTTCACTAAAAAGGAAATACTTAAATTATGACACCAAACATTTTCACCTAAAATGCCTTTGAGAAAAAGGGTTTAAAAAATACAAATCTCTTCCAATATATAACTCCGTCAATAAAACCATCATTTGAATACACATCCATGATTTGTCCTGTGCTACAGATTCATTACCATGACAGGTCTTGCAATGACTGGGGAATGTGTTATAAATGTTTGCAATAACAGTCTTTGTACCGCTAACAGTGCATAGTATACATGTTCATTAGTAAATAGTTTTTTCTTATACACTTTGTGAATGTTTTTTCGCTTCTTTTCACACCACAGTCTACAAGTTAAGCTTGCACAGACATGAGTCGGAGGAAGACACTTCACGTGAAGCTTTATACCAGTAGACTGCAGGCACCTGATTAACCAGATGGGGTAGCTGGTGTGCGACAATACACAGATCCGGCCAACTGAATCCCTCCCTCCCAGGGTGACGCTACCGCTAATTATATGTCGCACTGCGGGATTGGATAGCAGACCAGGGGGCTCAGTTCAGTCTCGGCATTATCTGGATGGAAGACTTTGACACCATAAGGACTTATTTTGGTTCTGCAGAAAGGTGTTGTACTCAAGACCTGACAGAATGTAAATCAACAGGTATGGAACAGCAACACCTTTTTACCAGCTTCTTTTTATCAACTTGTGCCATTCATTTGATAAATCCATATGAATATCACTAATTATTTTCAAGCTGTAACATTTAAACCTTCTTCAAATAAAAAGTCTCAAAGACATAACACTGACTTCAGCAGGAAATCAATTATGAAAAAACACACCAGCTAAGCAGACTGACAGTGATGGTGTGACATACAGTGTATGAACGGAGAGCTGGGTACTCACAGCTAAGTGCAAGGGGCTGACTGGAATGCTGCTCTCAACATCTCCCAGACAGTTGAAGGACATTTCCAAGAGCTGCAGAATAAAGACAAAACAGAGTAACAATTAACATTTGGGTACTACCACAACACTGAGAATGCATTTGTGGTCTATTTTAAGAGAATTAGAGGAACAGAGTAACAAAATGTGAAAACCTGAATGTTGATGGATACATGCATATTTGATGCAGGTACCTGTATGTGTGCTTTCATGGGGTAGTGATTTCAAAACGTTATAAAATCATTTGGTTTTTCTCCATGATTATGTTAGCCAGAAGCACCCACATTGTCTGAGGGTTCAATTGAGACATTTGAAAGGTAGTTCACCTGATGACCAGGTAAGAGTCCAGGCCTAATATCACTAAGCTGCCTCAGTCATACTGTGCAGCTGGTGAAGCAGACATTACATTACATTTAAATTTTAAGCATTTAGCAGACACTCTTATCCAGAGCGACTTACAAGATGTGCATTAATACATGGTATGATCAATCATTGTTAGTGCAAGAGATCAGTGTTAGTAATACAGCAATAGACATCGTTGTTGGCAGCTGCATATCATACCTGTCACACCGGGAAGGAAAAGGTTACTACATTAAAAAATATATATACAGTATATGTATTTATAGAGGAAGTTTTAAATAAGTCTACATATACAGAAAGCAGTAATAAACATGTAGGCAGTGGTGATGACAATTGGTTAGATGTACAGAATTCAGTGGTAGTGGAGTCTGAAAAGGTGGGTTTTGAGTCTCTTGCGGAAGATGGCAAGTGATTCCGTGGTCCTGACTGAGTGCGGAAGAGACATCTCGAGTCCTCCCTGCATCTAACTGCTTGTCTAGTTTTTCACAACACCATCAGAATAATGAAAGAGTTCTCTCATCTGAAGGGTGAATTGAGGTTCAAAAACATGCTCTGCTGGGGGTCCTCACCAGCTCCAGGTTTTGCTTGCTGCCGTGGGCTGCTGCATAGTGGACTGCACTGTAACCCTTGATGTTGCGCATAGATGGGTCTGCCCCGTTGTCCAGCAAGTGCTCCAAGCAACTATAAACACACACACACACACACACACACTGCAAGTCAACTGCAAGTCCTGCTACATGCAAAAGTCAAAGGGAAAATAGTAATGTTTTATAGGGGGATTGGCAATGATGTCATAATGACATGCTCATTTCCCTACTGCGGCATTCTGTAAACTTGTGCTAAGCTTCTTTCATGAGTAAGTCAGACATCACAGCATGGAGGTGACTGGCAGGATCTGATACTCACATAAAGGTCTCCTTTCCCTTCTCTTCCTCACTCTGATGACTCCCGGCATAATGCCTGTCCACTCTGGAACAGCAACATTTCATACCAAATCAACAATAAAGTCGACAAATGGTACAATCTAAAACAATATTCAGTTTCAAAGACTAACAATTTAAACATTTTAATGCACATTTTTGAAAGGCACTAGACATCTGATCAAATTATCCATTTAACCCTTCAGGCTAACACCTGAAAAATCCTTACAGGACAGATTTACATGGAAGTACATAATACATGTTTTCAAAAGTTTCAAGGCCCAAAACTGCCTATTTCTGCCTGTGGTTCTGTGTGGCTCAGTAGGTAGGGCATGGTGCTGACAATGCTTAGGTTGTGGGTTTGATTCCCATTGGGACCACATATACTGAAAAATGTATGCATTCACTACTGTAAGTCGTTTTGGATAAAAGCGTCTGCTAAATAGCATATAATGTGTTATGTTTTTCACTACTACTACTACACCGAGCCTAACATCTCCAAAACTACACCTTGCACAGACAAGCTTGAGGGCTTCATGTGAATTAGACAGGTTGTACCACGAGAAATCAAGTGCCACATCTACAAATGTGCCACCCATGAGACTCATGATGCACCTTATAAGTCAGTGGTGGGCCGTCAGGGCCTGCAAGGCCTTCTCTGTTGGCCTAAAAAATATCTGAATCACAGACTGATGTTAATTATATTTTGTCCATGAATACTTATTAAATCATTCCAAATGGTCTGTTCGCTTCCTTTCATAGCTGTTCCCCTGGTTGCGCTGCATCCAGACGTGTTTTTTCATATTAAAGCATTTAACCAATCACATTTCAGCCATCATTTGTTGCCAGGGTCAAAGAAATCTGCCTGGAGGCCTTCACAATCCGTTCTGCAGGCCCTGTAGCATAAAATAAGTGTTGATCAAACTGTTGCTTCAACCAATCAGATTTTGAGTTGGGGACACGAAGGCCTTCTAGAAGGCCTAGGTAACGTCAGCGTATTCACACCCTTTTGATTGGATAGTCAGAGAGTGTCTGACTATGATGTCATGTGATTGGTTAAATGCTTTAATATGAAAATACACGTCTGGATGCAGCGCAACCAGGGGAACAGCTATGAAAGTAAGCGAACAGACCATTTGGAATTATTTAACCCATTCAGACCTAAAATGCCTGCTAAAAACGCCTATTAAAACCTAAGCAATTATTCTACACAACCTCTTAAAAAACCTGAGGGTTTTCTGGAAAAAATTTCAAAAAAAAAAGCCGACACCAACGTGCACTTCATTTCCCCCACGTCTATTTCAGCGAATCACAGTGCATTTCATTAATCGCAAAATCGATGCGACCTAAATGTCACTCCAGGTCTTAATGGGTTAATAAGTATTCATGGACAAAATATAATTAACATCAGTCTGTGATTCAGACATTTGAGCGGACATTTTCAGCCCTAAAGCGAATTAAAATTTCTGCCAGAAATACGACAGGGCAGGCTCAACTTTCAGCATTAGCTTCGATGGCGATAGAAAAGGACTTCTTGATGGAACTGAAACACACGGATAATCTGTACGACAGAGTAATTGAACTCTTTTTGAGGAAAGAAAGGAGGATGGATTTTGTGTACAAATAATAAGGATTTTTGGTGAGTAAAATGTTGCTATTTTCCTAAATAATATTGCAATTTTATGAGGTTATTATTATTGATGCTTTTTTATGTGTGTCGCAGCTGTAGCACCCCGGGTTTGTTTCTTCAGTAAAGGCATTTATTGTGGATACACAAGTTATCTATCTGTGATGCAACGGCAACGGGTGTCTGTTCGGTTTGTTTTTGCACTTTGTTTATTTATCTTTCTTCAGTCATGTTTCATGAGAGAGAATGACAGCGATAGTTAGAAGCGTGAGATAATTAGTGATTAGTAGTGTTAGTAACTTAATCTAAATCCCTAATGTTAGTAGATTAGTTGGTTAGTACTATATACATCTAACTAATATATACAAAGTGTAATTAGAACGTAAGAAGGAAGTAAAACGAGATTAGAAACGAAGACGGAAAAACCGAAACATAGAATTTCCCGAAGTGCATGACAGAACGAGAATGAAACATGACTGAAGAAAGACAAATAAACAAAGTGCAAAAACAAACCGAACAGACACTCAAAACATAACAATAAGATGGCTTTTATAGCCATAAAATAGTTATTGAGGGGTGGATTGATTCAGACGGAGCACTACTGAAGGCCTAGGTGTGAAATGCATGGCCCGCCACTGTTATAAGTACATAAAATGTAAAAGAAAGACAATTATTTACACCCTACTAATAATGATGATATTCGCTCTAAAGCCATAGCAGATTCCAGATAAATAATTGTTGTGTGTGCTAACCCAAGGGGTTGTACACTGGTTTCTAAAAACAGGACGCAGGCATCCTTCGGTGTCCCGAAATCTATCCAAAGTAGTTACATGCTTTTAGCCAGTCACAGACCATGCTGTATGGGTTTTTTTTACTATAAAATGACCTCTTGTACAGATGAGAAAAAATAATTCTAAGAGGATTAAAAATGTTTTTTGTGGTTTCTACATCAGATAATTGTGTACCCAAGTGTCCAGAAACCTATCCAAAACGTACTATAAATCAGTTTTGTTGTACAAATATATTCAACCAGAATCCCGCCAGCCAGAATGCTTTCCAGGTGGATCCAAACAAATCGTCATGGTAACAACAACAGCAGCATGGGTAGAGTGGTCTTATGAGTCATCCGAGTCAACACTCAGGACAGACAAATCACCCTCCGGAAACAAGCCAGCATATGTGTCTTCAAAAACCTCATCCAAGACCGTAAAACAAAGACGACTTGTTGCCATCATGAAGTATAAAGGATTACTAATTTTATTTTTGTTCAGATTTCAGAGAACCCAGAAGCGGCTTCCATGTAATACCAACCAATAGCTATTCAGATGATAAACCCCAGAGCCCACGTTTGGTGGCTGGATACTGGTGCATGGTTTGTGCTTCGGCTTGTCAGTCAAAATCTCATGAAGTATACAGACAATGGGGAAGAAACTTTTTTTCTATGAGCAAAACAACCTTGGCTCTCATTTGTTAAGCGAAATGAGATGATACACACTGCCTTGAGGAGACTGCCTCAAACACACAGTGAGGGAGTGAGTTGAACATAAACACAGTGAGAAGGTATGACAAAAACAAATTATAAAAATTATTGTACGCATCCCTGAAATTTGAACGTGATTTTCTTTTAGCTGAAATGGAACATGATTATTATTTTTTTCACATTTTTCCCCGTTTTGGCTTGGTAGCCAATTACACCCTCTATTTATTTCAATTTACCCTCCCCACATGAGTCCACTGCTCATCTCTACGAGGCAAGCTAATTCTCAGAGGGCAACAAACTCCGCTTCCTTCGAGATGGAATTCGCCCACCCACGTTCTGGAGACTCTCTTACGTGCTTCACGTTGGACCCGAGCCGGCTCACCCTCCCCCCTCCCCCTGGGGCAGACAGCCAAATGCCAGCCCCGATCAGGGCTGATGTCCAGGGCCGGTCTGGTAGAGACGGGTTTCGAACCATGTCCCTGACAGGCAGCGCACACCGTAATGGAGCAGCCAAAATACAGTGCATTAGCCTACTATGCTATCCGCCCCCTGGAACAAGATTTTTTATTTTTTTATAGCAAAGATTTGCAACTTACGGGACAGGGGAATTTATAAGAGAGTAAAAATGCCCCGCAGTTTTATGATCATAAAAATTAAGGAACAACTTTTCTAGAGTCATTAACTCTCTTCAAGGCAATGACAGAGAAAACTATGTAGCAATTACAATGAATAATATTTATAAATTGGGAATTATGCAAATTCTCATGGCATCGGCACCATAGCGCTAGGGGGCTGACAGGAAGAGGTTAAGCAGGAGGAAATAAGTGAACTCTTGTGTGTGTGTGTGTGTGTGTGTGTGTCAGTAGCAGGGTGTGTGCTCTCACCGGCGGAACGCCTGGGCTGCAGCAGCGTAGTGCAGGGGGGTGCAGCCTTTACTGTCCAGCTGGTTCACATCCGCCCCGGCGCTCACGAGTGTCACCGTGCATGCAGAGTTCCCGTTAGCCGCAGCGTAGTGCAATGGCGTCCTGACAGGAAGAGGAACTCCCAAGCTCACTCACCGAACCCAGACATATTCAAAACCAGTACTGACCCAAAGGAAGATACTCAAAATGACTAAACAAAAAACACATCAAAGAGGAGCCATTGAGCACTTAAAATGCCATGTTTAAAAAAAAGTTAAGCTGGTTGAGCTCACCTTCCCAATTTGTCCTTCCTACTCAAGTCGGCACCACTGCTCAACAGCAAGTTAAGACATTCAACGTTTCTACCACAAGAAAAAAGGAAAGATATGAAAGAAAGATTTCCAAAATATCAGTGAAGTACTCATAAGGTAATAAAGCGCTGGTCACACTGTGGTTTCCTGGCTCACCCCCCAGAGGCAGCAGCGTGTAGACAGGTCCTCCCGAAGTTGTCCGGGGTGTTTATGTCAAATCCAGCCGAGAGCACGTGCTCATTGCTCAGAGACGATACTATGCTGTACAGCTGACCTGCAGGAGGGGACAGCGACAAATTTCCTTGTCATGCAAAAACCTTGTAGTTACATATTTGGGGGGAATTTTGCAAATTTTGCTTTTTCATGTGACCAAACCATAATGTCGTGTTGGTTAAATGGGGGGGGGGTTTAAATCGATTTTTTTTGCCAATGAATGTTTTTGCACAACACTGGTGAGCTTTGAAAGGATGTTTACACATATTTATGTCTTTTTTTTTTACCACAGCAACACAGAGCACGCATAGTGCAATTGCAAGAGTTAACCAAAAAAATAACATTATTGTAAAAAACTAAAACAGTGTAATAAACATGTTGTTGAGCATAAGTGTATATATGAATACAGTCCACAGTAAAAGAGCTGGAACATTCATTCCAAAAAGCACCAGTAGCACAGAAGCTGCTCTAGATCAGAGAATCTTAGTTCGATGCCAGTACGCTCATAATGTTCATGAAGCACAACTTTCATTTGAAGAGAAGCTAAACACAAAATAACTTACACGCTTTACCTAAGAATTGGTCACATTTAAACAGTTTAAACACCTTACTGAGAGCCAAGTAGTGGGATAAGCTGTACAGAGTCAAGAGAGAAAATGTTCAGAGAACTGTTGGCATGTGGAATTATCTGCATTCTCACCTGAGGAGAGTAACTTGCGACAACAGTCTGAAAACCCATAGAGCACGGCCAAGTGCAGCGGGAACATTCCGTGGATTCCTTGCCTGGAGAGACAGACAGACAGTAGTGTTAAATATTCTTTACTGTCACACTTTCTGTCAGAAGGTGGTTCCCACATAGGTTGACATGTTCCTAAAGAAAATTAAACATTTGAACAACATTATGGATATGGTTAATCATGCCTATACAGTCTGCACTCATATTTATTATTTGTGATATTTTACTGAGAAATGTAAGTACAAGCATAGATACACGCTTTCCATTGATTCGTGTTCTTTCCGGATCACAGCCCTGTAGATGGCAGCCTGGTAAGATTACTGCACACACTCTCACTCTCACTCAGCAGGCCTCCATCTTCCTTACCTGGCTGTGTCAGCACCGTTGGTCATCAGGGTGCTGATCAGCAGTTCATGGCCGTACTTAGCAGCAACGTGAAGAGGAGTATTGCCATATTTATCCACACAGTCTATTTCCCCGCCTGAGTGAGAGACAGAGACAGACAATTAGCATTCAAACATTTACAGAAGGTGTAGTTGCTTATTACCACGAGGCCATTCATGCTCACCGTTTTGGATGAGGATCTGGGAGCGTGTAAAGCGGCCGTGAATGGCAGCCATGTGCAAAGGGCTCTTCCCTTCTTTGCTCTACGAGAATTGAACAAACATTAAACCAAAATTTTAACCTCTGCCTTTATCGCATACCTTGTGTTCCAGTAAATATCCAATAAAAACTGATGACATCATCCCAGAAATTCAGAGGGTGTGCGAGTGGATTTATTTTTTATATAAATCGTTTTCCCCACAAAATTCATATTTTTCTCCCAATTTGGAATGGAAGTTGGAATGGAACTTTATTCGTATACCCGTCTCATTGCTACAGCGTCCTGTCAATGTGGGAAAAGCGGGTTCTGTCAGCCGTTGCTTCTGCAGCCACTGTACTGGAGGAGTACACTGTGTGCAGCTGGTGCAATCTGACTGCAGCGGTTGATGGAGTGCCACGAGAGTGCAAAAATATCGCAGTGACCAAAACCCTTCCTCCCTCCCTGGGTGATGTTACTGCAGGTCAGCACTGGCACAGGCCAAATTAAAGTGCCCGTGTGGGGCCCATCCACACAGAGGAGACCCAGACCTCCGTCTCCCCTGACCTGCATGTTGACGTCGGCCCCGTTATTGACCAGCAGCTCCAGGCAGAGTGCGCCATTGGTGGAGACGGCAGCCAGGTGCAGCGGGTGTAGACATTCGCGCAAATCATTTGGGCTGGTTGACGTTAGCACCGACTAACCGTTAACCAACAATAGTAATTTTACCGCGGTTGACCAGCTCGTTAGCTCTCACAGAGTCAGAGAACAAAATGGCCGTTAAATATGACGATGAAGTGCACTACAAAATGTGTGATGCTGTCCTAAAATTTAGCAGCAGCACTACTACAATGCAGTACCACATACGCAGTAAACATCCACAAGCCTGTCCTGGCCCGTCTCCTGTAGCAGGCCACATGCAGCGCTGTGTTCCCGAAGGCGTTGGGCTCGTCGATCTGGAGGGTTATAGACATTCATAAACAACAAATCATTCAGAGGAACGTTCAGACAGGAGGAGCTGAATGAAACTGATGCCTGGCCTCCAGTGTGGATTTCATAGATAAAAAACAAAAATAAGCACAAAAGCCTGAGAACCTCAGCAAAACAAATTAGACTCTTATAAAGGCGGAGGTGGACAGTTTAATTTGATAACAAAGTTCACATTTTGTTTAGTTTCAGACAGTGTATTTTTTTAAGTTAATGTTTGTAGTGCCGGAGCGCAGTCTTTCAAATGCAACGTCATCAAGACTGTATTTGGCTAGATTTAATTTAGACTGTTTAGGTTAATGATTAATGCACATTATAGCCTATCTACTAGCCTACATGCTCATATATCAAAGACAAACAACGGTCTAAACGAACTGACAAGAAGCAGAAGTGTAGACTAAGTGTATTCCAAATAGCCTTTAGTTCAAGCGTGCTATTTTATGCATTAGGCATTTGCGGTGAATATAAGTTGGATAGACATATTGACATCTCACTTTCCGCTAATTCAACCTATACCTGAGCTATCAATTTCCCCTAAAACAAAGTGCAGACATGTTAAAAAAAAAAAAAAAAAAAAAAGAGGACAATAGCACCCAAAGTTTGGGTGACAACAGAGCAGGAAGTGTAAGTCTGACCGATAGCAGAATCTACGCATGTTGCGCGAGTGGTGATTTTAAAGCCATATACTTGCGTTTGACCCATTTGCTTGAGGGAAAATGATAATTATACGCTATAGGGGAAATCACTCAGTTAATTTGTTTTGTAAAGTTAATTATTCGTAACTGTTTAGAGGCTACGATTTCAGTTCCCTTCTTGAGATCTTTGAAGAAGTGGTGTAGCGCTGCTGTAGCCTTTATCTAGCCGACAATAACGTTACTCTTATCTATGGCTCTAGCCACGTTTTTTCCCATACTGCAGCGGATATAACAAAGTCTGCCAGTGCAACACGCTTTCAAAGCCATAGACCTGCCAAAACGGAATGGCTAGCTAACGTTAGCTGAATTAAGAAACTTTGCTGCTTGGCCTTGTGTTTCAACATTATTTGACAACGGGTGAGTGAAAATGTGTCTCCTTTTTTTTTTTTTAAACCGGCTCGCCATAGCCAATTATAGGCTGCCTGTGTTGTTCTACTGCCAGTGTTGGGGAAGCTACTAAATCACTGTGCTCACAGGACCATGACAGCAAAAACTGCCTCTTTTCTGGCTAATATTCGCTTTTAGGCTATTTTAAAATGTTCATGAATAGGCTAGCCTAAACTATAGCGGTCTTATCGGATTAGCGCGGCAGGGTAGACAGCCTATGTTTGAATATGCGGCTGTATTTTTAATGGTTCATGGATTTATGTCCATTTGTTTATAGCCTATTTAAGCTTATCGGTTAACCGATAATAACTGATTAATGAGGGTCGACTATCGGTTAGAAAAAATTGCCCAAATTTGCATCCCTATTAGGTACCGGCTTTTATACCATCCATTACAGGCATTTAGCAGACTCTCTTATCCAGAGCGACTTACAGTTTACATTTCTTTACAATCCATTTATACAGCTGGATATTAATTGAAACAATTCAGGTTAAGTACCTTGCTCAAGGGTACAACGGCAGTGTCCCACCTGGGGATTGAACCTGCAACCTTAACATCACAAGCCCAGCTCCCTAACCATTACACTACACTGCCTGCCTATTTTTCATGTCGATGATCCCCTCCCTCATAGTGAGAGCTCGCTGCCCTAGTCCTGAAACCGGCAGTGACGTGTGGTGAAGCAACGCCTCCTCCGAGCCGGAACCGTAACTCCGGTATGCACACAGGGCCACTCCTATACACAGCGAGCTCATATCGGTTTCCCTCCCCCCTCCCTGGGGTGGACAGCCAATTGCCGCCCCCTAGTGGTACTCCCTGTCAGAACCGAAACTGGCGCAACTGAGGTGGAATCGAACCCCGGTTGCAGTGGGTACCAGCATTAATCCACCCGATTCAGGAAATCAAGGTCTTGATTGGTCGATTACTTGAATAAAACTTGAATAAAGTGTATTAGTGGTGGGGTGGGATGAAAGCTTGTGCCTACACTGGCCCTTCTCAGATAAAACTGGACACCCCTGCTCTAGATGAAAACATTCAGTGAAAATACTGGCCGGTAAACCCCCAAAAACGAAGGTTAACTTCAGTCCTGACCCTGATGACCCCCCTCACCTCTGCCCCCAGACGCAGCAGATACTTCACCACCTCCATCTGTCCGCTAGCAGAGGCCGCATGGAGGGGAGTGTAGCCGCGCTTATCCTTGCACACTGCGTCCGCACTCCGAGACACTAGCAGCTTCACCACCTCCAAATGTCCTGGAGGAGAGAGAAAAGGGGGGCGTGACTTTAGCTTGGGTTTGTTCCAGGGAAGGCTGCCCCTGGGTTTGGACAGGAGTGTCAGCAGCCCCAATCAAACCCTCCATCCCTGGAAGCTATGGTGCTGATTGTAAAATATATGATATTGCACTATGAATTGGGGACACCCATCTTGCCAATAAAAGCCCATACGAATCTGAATTTATAAATGAAAGCTCAATGTCAATACATGTTTTTAAGCAGATTGTGTTGTGTGATGTGTTTCCGGCTCACCCAGGTAGGCTGCCCAGTGGAGGGGCTGCCTCTCCTTCTTATCGCTGGCACTCAGGTTAGCCCCTTTGTTCAGCAGCAATTTCACCATCTTGGGGGAGGGGGTGGGTGTTAGGAATAAACAGAAAGGAAACAATTCGGGAAAGACCATCTTTAAAAAAGGGTAACCCAAATTTCACAGGTTCGATTCCCTGACAAGACATGGCTGGTGTACCTCTGGAGAAGGTATTCAGCCTGAAATGTTTCAGGAGACTTCAGAATGCTTCAGAACCTCTGCAGCTCTACAAATGCATAATGTGTGTAAGCTAAGCAAACTAAGAAAATAATAAACTACAGGGAACTGCAAAAATAGGAAACACCAACATAAAGTGTCTGAAACTATTAGAGGGATGCAACACCATTCCATCATCTGGTGTTTTGTTGATGGTGGTGTAAAATGTCTCAGGCATTACTTGAGAATCTCCAAATTCTGTTAAATTGGGTTGAGATCTGGTGGCTGAGAAGGCCATGGCATATGGTTTACATCGTTTTCATGCTCATCAAACCATTCGGTGACCACTCGTATCCTATGGATGTGGCATTGTCATCCTGGAAGAGACACTGCCGTGCTTCACCATAAGCTGAATGTGATCATTCAGAATGGCTTTGTATTTACTGGCTTTTACCTTGCCGTCGAAGGGGTTGAGTGGACCTTAACTTCCAGGAAAATGCACTGCACACCATAACAGAACCACCAGAACACTTAATTTACTGAAGTGTTTCCTATATTTTGGTAGTTGCCTGTAGGTGTAGGCTTGATTTTTACATTTTCGGTAACTCACAAACCTATACACACAGAATGATTGAACCAAGTATACAACCCCGCCCCACAAACAAAATCCCTCCACCTTATTAACCATCCATACATCCTACAAACAAACACTCCACCCCCCCGCCCGCATACCTCCAGGTAGCCGCTGTGTGCTGCGTGGTGCAGTGCAGTCCTGCCGGTGCGGTCAGCCACGTTCACGCTGCTCAGCTGGGGCAGCAGCGCTCCGGCACACCGCGTGGCCCGGTTGGCGGCAGCCACGTGCAGCGGCGTCTGCCAGAACTTGTCCCGCGCGTTCACCTCGGCTCCCTGGCGTAGCAGCAGGCCCACTGCCCTCTGGTGGAGGAGAAAGGCATTTACGCAATCAATATCAATAGCTATGATTCAATTAGCCATATTTGACCTGGAAAATGGCATTACTGGGGAAAAAACAAATATATATTGTTTCCTTACTTCATTCCGGGAGGCAGCGGCCCTATGCAGTGGAGTCAGCCACACATGGTCCTTAGCATTAACACTAGCACCTTGGGGCACAATTAAAGAGCACAAAACTACCATCAAGGACATCATTTCTCCAGACCATCACCAGTTCTTCATTTTCATCTAAACCACCCAATGAGAGACACACAGGCACACAGACATGCACTTCTGTACCTGAATTAATGAGGAGGTCCATTATATGAACATCGCCCAGACAAGCAGCAGCATGTAAGGGAGTACGGCGCTCTTGGTCCTGGGGAGGAAAATGGGAGCAATGGACAGGAATTAGTCACTCGTTTTCATTACTGCTCCATCCTCTGGGCTATCGGCTGCTCTGGCAGTTTAAAATTGGCTTTTTTTCAGTTGCGCCATCTGGGAGGAAAAATGATCAGTGCATTTCCTCATAGCAATAATCCTGACCATTACTAGCTAAGAATGCAATTCAGTTTTTTACATTTAACTAGTTACTCAACTTGTTTTTTTTATTGAAAATTAATTTATCTATGTTTATTATGATGGGCATATTACAATCCTGGAAGCAAGCCCTCTCACTTTCTTCTTCACAGAGAAATAAATAACTTACAGCTCTCCACCAACAGAGATAAAAACTATTGATCTTAATAAATGGACATGCTATTTCTAAGCTACTGTTACCACAGCATTGTTCTTGGCTTTATGGTTATCGTCAACATCCTCAGGATTATTTTATCTTAAGCCTAATGTAGCAAAAAAGGGTGAAGCAGTATTTTCTTAATCTCTTACAGAAGTGAACAGGTGTGTCGGGATAGCTCTATGCAGTTGATAGTCCTGTCTAGGGAAACTGTTAACTGTTACCCTGTTCTGGGCTCAGGGACTTCAAAAGGTTCACAGAGGAAAAGACCACAGACTAACTTGAGGGCAAGCACTAGGGGATTGGGGGGCGGTCTTAATGGTCCTTTCGAGAAATTTGTGTTTGTGTGTGTCCCAGGGTTTCCGTTATCCGGTAATTACCGTTTTTTTACCGGGAAAATCTGTTGAAGTCCGACATATTTATATCTCTCCGGTCATAATGACCGGTGAAAATAATTCCCTCTAAGCACAATGCGAAAAAGCGTAAGAAGTAAAATGATATGACCCAGCAATAGGTTTTTTATTTATTTATTATTTTTTATAGTTTTTATTTTATCTGAGAAAAGGTCTGTAGCGAACGGAAATTACTTGATTTCAAGTCGGCAGCAGCACACCGTAATTAAAATGTTATGAGCCAGATAGGCCTACATGTAACTTTTTGTTTGTTTGCAAATAGTTTTTATTCTGTTTTATTTTATCTGAGGATATGTAGGCCTAAAGCTGAAGGAAATTCTTTGTGTTTACGTGTTGCCCCAATGAACGTAATATTTATTTATTTTAAAAATAGCGTTATGCACGTGAGTCTATTGACGGGACTTATTTTATTTGGAATATAATGTATAAGGAAAGGTAGCCTACTTTAAAAATATATATATTATAAATCTACATGCCTTGATGATGTCATTCTTTATATAGCCTGCCTATCAATTGTTTTTAAGCTCAATAAACACAGATAATATTTGACCGGAATTTCTCCCATTTGTCCGGGACATTGAAATCTTCCAGGACACGTGGACCGGCACCAATTTTTTCTAACGGAAACCCTGGTGTGTGCGCAAGTGCGAGCAAGTGTGTGTGAGTGTTTGTGTGCGATCATGTGTCAGTGAGTGCATACAGTATGTCAGTGCGTCCGTGTGTGTTCTGATTGTCACCAGGGGGTCAGAGATGGCTTAAATCCCACTCTAGCACACATACCCTTCTACACCTCACCTTTAACATTTCGATTCCATCTATGAGAACTGTGGTAGAAATTACTACTACTACTACTACTACTACTACTACTACTAGATTCCAACCCAGGACATCTGCACCACTGAGACAAGAGAAAAAATATTGCAACAATTTCCAAACCCAGACCCATTTCACAGAGTCACTAACAGTAAGTGAGCCAGTATTAGGTAGCCTATTCATTCTATCTGAAGTTGGATGTCTGATTCAAATCAGCAATCAAGATGCAGGAACCTTCTAAAAAAGGCTGACGTAAAGGGCCAATCCTCATCTGTTGCCAGTCGGCAAAATCACACGACATGTCCGAACCCAAACTTCCACGACTGTGGAGAATCCGTATGAATGACTCACGACAGGCATAAGTGAATCAGGCAGTTCTGCAGGTCAGGGGGGTTAGGCTGCTTCTCAGCTCAGTGCAGCCAAGCCAGGACACCAGACACTTATGCTGAAAGCACAACTTCATTATTCTCCTGCTCCGACACCAAAATAACTCAATTCAGGAAGCCTGCTGTTTGACAGTCATAGTTCTCCTCAAAACCTGCTGACAAAACCTCAAACCAAGCTCCTCTTTCTATGAGAGGCCAAACATTTGTTCAAAAAAAATGTAAATGTTTGTCATGTTATGCACTTGGCACTCCCTTGTCAAAAAACACATTTGCCTGAAAAACATGATGGGGTTGTAAAAGGTGGACAATTCTTGTATGTGAAATATTGCTTTTACGGAGTTGGTAACAACAACGCACTTCCACTCTCTGTGGCCAACGTGAGGAGCACATTCAAGTGAGTGAATATTCGCAAAGCTGCCGGCGCAGACGGAGTGCCGGGGCGGGTAATCAAATACTGCGCACATCAGCTGGCTGAGGTATCTCTCTGACAGTCTGTTGTACCTACTTGCCTTTAAAAAAACACCATTGACCCGGTCCCAAAGAAATACAAAATCACCTGCCTTAATGACTATCGCCCAGTAGCACTCACGAGTCATCATGAAGTGCTTATCAATATCCCTGACACTTTAGATCCCCTCCAATTCGCATACCGTTCAAATAGGTCCACAGGCGACGCAATACCTCTGGCCTCTCTTAGCTCATCTGGGAAAACCCCCCCACTTATGTCAGTTTTAAAAAACGGCTAAATGTAGCGCATGACAGAGAAAACAAAATGCGCGTTTAAAAAAAAAAATCAAAGCTTTATTCAAACTTTTGAGACACGGGCCTATTTTAACAGCATAAAACAATAAGAATTATGAAGGAAATGAACCACCATTCAGTAGGGCTAATAACGAAAACAATATACCTTTTGAAATGAAAAGCACTGTCCGACAGCCGGGCCCGGATTAAATGGATGGACTACACTAGGCAAATCTTTTTTTTTTGCCCCCCCGACAAACGCTCACATTTTTATACTTTTAAACAAACCCAACGACATTTCAACTGCCACATATTATTATTAGTTTAGGTAGGTATATATTTTACTTTGTTGTGGTTTATTTATATTTAGGTATTTATATGCAATTTGATACTTGTGTATTTATAGGGGTATAGGCCCTTACGTTTCATTTATTTAGTTGCATTTTACGTTTGATTTTATTATTTGTCTTTACTTATTCATAGTTAGGTATTTAAATAGAAAGTGTACTCACATTTACAGATGCTTTCTCCTGACTTTCATCATAATCCAGGGAAGTGGTAAATTCGTTCGCAATCACCAACAATGCAACGCGTTCAGTTTCTTTTCCTTCACTGTTGATCTCAGGTACGTTTTAACGTGTTTCAATAAAGAAAGCAATTTGCAGAGCAATTTGCAATCGGTAATGCCAGATACATGTGAAAGCATATTTCCACGTTGGGGAATGCATCGCCCAGGCCTAGTTCTCTGATCTTCACAGATGCCCATCACTGATTGTTCACCTTTACCATTGAGCTGAACTGGCAAAATGCCACAGATGTTCTGTGGCTGCAAGCACTTCTCGGATGGACTTTTTTTTGTAGGCGTCTTTGCGTCGTCGTAGTTGGTGTGACAGGCAATCACAGACAACATAACGCGTGTCAATCAGGCTGTCGTTTTCTTTCCTCTTCATTTTGCTGCACCCGAAAGCATTGCTGAAAGGACACTGCTAACATCGCAAGTATGATGTGCACTGAACTGGAAAGACTTTGTGCACATTGCAAGGTGCTTACGTTGTGTATGACTTTCAAAACGAATACATTGAAATAA
Source organism: Aldrovandia affinis (assembly GCA_029706075.1). Lineage (NCBI taxonomy): Eukaryota > Metazoa > Chordata > Actinopteri > Notacanthiformes > Halosauridae > Aldrovandia > Aldrovandia affinis. Next base: position 860,960 of record JAINUG010000168.1, read on the forward strand.
AGTTTTAGATTGGAAAATATTTTATATTTTAAAATGTAAAAAAAGATTTAATATTTAATGTAAAAAAAGATTTCACCAAAAACTCTGAAATGCGGAAGTAATGTTTGGACTGCTTAGCGAAAGAGACCATGCTATTGTCTGCTGAGGTAACGTTAAATAAAATGTTTTGTCCTTGCAAATAGTTTATTCTGTGAAATATTGCTAGATATATTTTATAAAACCAACAAGGTTGTAACTGTTGTTTCAAAGCAATATTATTACACTCACTAGTGTTCGTGCTATTGGATAACTCCATAATCGTTAATTTGATATGCTTGATCGATCAAAATTTTAACAGCGATTAATCGATCATCGATTAATCATTAACATCCCTAGTCAGAATGCTTTTCATTGATTACAGTTCAGCATTCAACACAATTATCCCATCTAAACCGATCACCAAACTCATTACCCTTGGCCTAAACTCCATCCTCTGTAATTGAAACCTCGACTTCCTGTGTGGCAGACCCCAGAATGTCAGGATTGGAAAAGTCAGCTCACCCACACTGACCCTCAGTACAGGTGAGCCTCAGGGTTATGTGCTGAGCCCACTGCTGTACTCCCTGTTCACTCATGACTACATCGCCAAACATGAAGCATGAAACTACCACCTGAAGCTGAACCTGGGGAAGACAGAGCTGCTCTTCCTCCCAGCGAAGGGCTCCCTGATGATTGATGCTTCAATCACCGTGGAAGGCTCCATAGTGTCTCCGTCCCAGTCTGCCAGGAGTCTTGGAGTGACCCTGGACAACCAGCTGTGCTTCTCGGGCCACATTGCAGTGATCACTCGGACCTGCCGATTCTCCCTCCACAACATCCGGAGGATCCGACCGTTCCTCACCCAAGAGGCTACACAACTCCTGGTCCAGGGCCTGGTGATCTCACGTCTGGACTACTGCAAATCCTTGCTGGCAGGCCTACCGGCCTGTGCCATCAAGCCACTGCAACTAGTCCAGAATGCTGCCGCACATCTGGTGTTCAACCAGCCAAAGTTCACCCTCTACTCTCCTCTCTGCACTGGCTCCCCATCGCAGCATGCATCAGATTCAAATCACTGGTGCTTGCTTTTCAAGCGGCTAGAGGTACTGCTCCCCCATACCTCCAGTCACTTATCACTCCCTATACCCCAGCTCCGCCTCCTCTGGCAAACTGAAAAAATGACTAACCTTTTCCTTCCCAGTGTTACAGGTATGGTACGCAGCTGCCTGCAATGATATCTATCGCTGTATTACTGCACTGATCTCTTGTGCGAACTATGATTGTTCCTACCATGTATTTATGCACACCTTGTAAGTCGCTCTGGATAAGAGCGTCTGCTAAATGTTTAAAATGTAAAATGTAAATGTATTAAGCCACTGCATGCACTGGCTCCCCATCGCAGCACGCATCAGATTCAAATCACTGGTGCTTGCTTTTCAAGCGGCTAGAGGTACTGCTCCCCCATACCTCCAGTCTCTCATCACTCCCTACACCCGCGCCAGACCACTCCGCTCTGCCTCCCCAGGCAAACTGACGGTCCCATCCCTCCGGGCGCCCACCAGCCACTCCTCGCGGTCCCGCCTATTCTTTGTCCTGACCCCTCGGTGGTGGAATGACCTTCCGCAATTGGTCAGGACCGCGGAATCACTTGCAATCTTCCGCAAGAGACTCAAAACCCACCTTTTTCCGACTCCACTACCACTGAATTCTGTGCATCTAGCCAATTGTCATCACCACTGCCTACTTGTTCAATACTTTTTGTATATGTATCCCTGCTTACTCCTCATTTTAAAAAATTCAATTAAAAAAAATGTACTAACCTTTTCCTTCCCAGTGTTATAGGTATGGTATGCAGCTGCCTATCGCTGTATTACTGCTCTGATCTCTTGCGCGAATTACGATTGTTCCTACCATGTATTAATGCACATATTGTAAGTCGCTCTGGATAAGAGCGTCTGCTAAATGCTTAAAATGTAAATGTACGTTTGCTTCAAGTCATCACTACTAAAGGAGGTGCCACAAATTATTGACTGCATACAAAGATATCTGAGTTTTTGTTAAATAAACTAGTTTTGTTAAATTAACAATGAAAATAAATATTTATTTTTGTGTGTCCTTTATTTGGAATATCTTCGTTAAGAATATAGATAATAGGGTTATTTTTCTATAATATATGAAAATACATTTTATAATGTTTCCCAGAATAAAACTGGCATAAATATTTGCCCTTTGACCCCTCCAAGGACATCCAATTCTACCAACAACTAAAAGATCAAACTGATCTAGGCTTTTATCAACTACTTGATATCCTTTAATAAATTACATACTGGAATGTCCAGTAGCAATGCTTAATTGGATTGATTTACCATTGATTGTCGTGCAATTACATAAATTACAAAGGCTCTGCTGGAACGGTGGGCTTTCCCTTGTGAGAAGAATAGTGCAAAGAAACCCCCTTACTATGCTTGAGATGAGATATTGCAGAAATATGGAAATGAACCTGTGTTCGTCCAAATGTCATGATACACCCACAAAAGGGGCATATGCGTGTGCATGAGTGTGAGTGTGCGTATGTCAATATGAGAGTGAGAGTGCATGTGTGAGTGTGCGTGTATGAGTGGGAGAGTGTGTGTGAGAGTGCGTGCGTGTGTGTCAGTGCGTGGGTGTGTGTTTGTGTGAGAGTAACCTTGGCACGGTGTACTTTTCTTGCTTCATAACAAACAAGCGATACAAACTAAACATTTATGATTAAATGTAACTTTTTTTTAAATTTATCATTCTGCCAAGATGGGACACCACACAGGGTTCCTACTCAAAGCAGGATTTTATTTTCCATGACTTTTGAATGACATTTTAAGGACAAATGTATTATTTTCTGATTTAAGGGCTGTAGGGCTACTTTTCAAGGTTGACATATATAATCATAAATAATTAATTTTAAACAGCAATTTAATTGGTGTTGACACTCTTCGTGTAGCGAGTTTAGTCAAGTGCAAAAAGGGCAATGGGATTTTATTCACAACGGAAGTGAAAACTATAACGCTAGCAAAGTTGACGTTACGTTTGCTAAACCTCCTAACGTTGGCTGGCTATCTACCACTATTATTGCCATCATCAGCTATAACATGTGAAAACACCAACTCATACGGGCGAGTAATCTGTTAAATCAGTCACTTATCTCTGCCGCCCGAGTCCCCGCATAATGCACGTCAGTGCAGTAAAAAATTGCGCTAACGCTCATTGAGTTTGTTTATGCAGTGATATTTTTGTGTAGCGTCGGTGCTAATGCAACTAGAGATAGCTAACGTTCGTAGTATGGTAACAATTAATACTTAGCATGTAAACCCCTTATCACTTTTGCCCTTTATGAAACGGGGGTTCCTAAAAATCGCTTAGCAATGCTCCCTGCTAATTTGCTACACTCAAACACAACAAGTTCGGGCATTTTCAGTGTAGTAACGATAGCCCCCCAAAAATTGAAGCTGGGTATTGTCATCATAGAAATAGATCATAATGATTGACGTTTATTGCAACTTCAGTATCTGCATTCTTACCTTTGAAAACAGCTTCTCGTCTCAGCGATGCATCTCTCTCGCTGCATTCCTATTTCCCACCTCTCCTCCACGAATACGGAGTACATAGGCCATAAGGTGAACCCGTTTTTCGTTTCATCTCGTTCCCATCAAACCCGACTAGATACTTTTTACTTCATAAAAAAGATTTATTGGTGTTGAGCAAGAAAATAAAACTTCTACTCGTGGAATCCTGCAGTTGTTTTATGATCAGTGTTTAAATTCGGTACTAGTAAGTCCTGGGCGTAATCAGAGTTTGTTCACGAGTGGTGAAGCGGCCGTCACGTGATCCCGCTAGACCAATAAGGTGGCCGCTTTTTCGAACTAGCTTCCAAGATGTCTGCCTCTATGTCGTTAACAAGCAGTAGGGAAGATGATGGAAATCCTGCCAAAACTCCTCCGAAAGTGCGCAAAAGGGATTATAAACAGCGCATATAAACATATGCATGTCACGTCCATAAAGAACGAAGAGGCAAAAGGTGAACTAAGAAAAAGTGCCTCGAACGTGATTTGTTTTCACACCTGGGCACTAGCCTACTTTTTAAATGCATTTTCCATAGACAACATCTGTATCCTGCAGTTTTTTTTTTTTGTCACGACCCATAAATGTATAGCCTACTACCCTGATTCTTTCTCTTAGCAGATATTGTAGGTATGTTACAATTCCCGTGCGCAGCGGCGGTCTAGATGTGCCTGTGTCCCTGTGCGAGCGATTACGAGAGACTACGGCCGTACCCCAAAAATGCAGGATTTTCAAGGGCTGTCGGGTTTTTTTCACCATATGTCTGCGATATAACGTAGTTGAAAACTGGATCCTCTATCTTGTTTCCGAAATTTGATTAAACATTGCTCAGTTTGGTCATATGCTACACTTCAGAGTCAGACTCGTGTTTAGTGCTTTCAAAATGACATATCGCAAATTCAGGACTAAATAAAAGGTATCCAGGACGTTAATTTAACATTTTATCTTGTTTCTGGTTAAATTTCATTGAAATTTGTCGATGCGAAATGCTATATCTTTGACCCGGAATGTGAGATATCTGCCCAAATGCTCACTGCCTGCCGTGGTTTTTGCCGTGTCGCGGCGTGTGCGCAACATGTAATTATGTGATTAATTGATTATGTAATGCAACTTCAGATCATTCAAATTAAGATATATCATATCTTTTTTAGAATGCTTCAATATGTAATTACTGAAAATGTCATGCAATTATCTTTAATTTTAAGAAAGTTATGGCCATTTATGTTATTGGATCACAGCTTTTGTTTCAAGCCCATTGAAAAGCAATGGGGGTCAATACGCAAATTTTCGAGTGTTAAAATGACCATAACTTCCTTAAAAATTAACAGGAGAGTGAATACGGTATCAAATTCAATGTATTTTCATGCTCTATCTGGTGGGATAAGTTTCAGGCTCGATTTATAACATTTCAAAATTTTGTAACATACCCAGATATTGTACTGTATTTGTATAGATTTGTTCTTGCACTTACCTCAGCACTGGTTATGCTCTTGGATGCTTGTTTAGTAGGGAGATGCACTTATGATTTCTGGTGACTAGCAGTTCTCTTGCTTACCTACGTTAAATGCACTTATTGTAAGTCGCTTTGGATAAAAGCATCTGCTAAATGACTGTAATGTAATGTAATGAATGTGAATTTTAAAAAAAATCATATGCTGATGGTTCTGCTTGCAACTTTATTCTTGCAGCATCTGTGAGGCCATTGACAGCTATAGTACATATAGAACCGTAGGCAGAGGTCTACCTCGACCGAGATTTGACTAAGTAATGGACATTCAACGATAATGCACAATTTGACTACATTACAGAGGGAATAGAGAGAGGGCTACAGAACTAAGAAGCAACAAAGGTGAAAGTTTGATGACACAGAGATGCCGTTCTGAGGCAATACATGCACAAAACTGTACAAGTACACTGATGAGATGTTATTTTGTGATGTTAAATTAATCTCAGCACATCTAAGAATGTAAGTCAAAAGTACACCTCAACAAAACCATCATCTTTATGAACTGTTAGAACAGTCTGGGTCAAAGCAAGACAAAAAAGTGTCCAAGTCTATAGATCAGAAACACCCCACCCCACATCTCCCAGGTAACACGGCAAGTCTCTTAGCTCTCCTGATAGTGATAGTGATGACTATCATCACATGTAGCTCTTTCCTCAGTTTCTTTGACACACATAAATCTGTACAAGACAGTCTTGCAGACATACAGGAACATCTTCCTGTCTCGCATTTGCCTTGCCTGCAACTGCAGTGGACTACCTGCAACACACTTTCAGGGGCAGGATTTCTAGTCATCCAGGTCACTGTTAAGTCCCCATCCTCAAGGTGCCATCCATTGCCAGCAGGTGATGGGGCACACATCTTAGCTTTAAGAGATTATCTCATTATTGCTGCTTTACATATCTGGGTAGCAGCTTTAACCTGGACCAGTCTACCTTTGAAATACTTTGCAAATACGTGTGCCACCTGTATGACCAGTCAGCTGCTGAAAATGTGAATGAGGCACAATACAAGGCGTTCTGCATGGCATCATCAGCCTTGCCAGAACTATCCATTCCCCCCACAAGTGACGCCCTGTACCAACACTGCAAAAGGGCAAACTACCAAGCAGCAATAATGATGTTCATAAAGATGGTTTTGTTGAGGTGTACATTACATTCTTAGATGTGCCAAGATTAATTTAACATCACAAAATAACATCTCATCAGTGTACTTGTACAGTTTTGTGCATGTATTGCCTCAGAACGGCATCTCTGTGTCATCAAACTTTCACCTTTGTTGCTTCTTCTTAGCTCTGTAGCCCTTTCTCTATTCCCTCTGTAATGTAGTCAAATTGTGCATTGTTATCTTTGAATGTCCATTACTTAGTCAAATCTCGGTCAAGGTAGACCTCTGCCTACAGTTCTATATGTAATATAGCTGTCAATGGCCTCACAGATGCTGCAAGAATAAAGTTGCAAGCAGAACCATCAGCATATGATTTTCGTTTTTTTATTCACATTCATTACATTACAGTCATTTAGCAGATGCTTTTATCCAAAGCGACTAAGTGCATTTAACGTAGGTAAGCAAGAGAACTGCTAGTCACCAGAAATCACAAGTACATCTCCCTACTAAACAAGCATCCAAGAGCATAACCAGTGCTGAGGTAAGTGCAAGAACAAATCTATACAAATACAGTACAATATCTAGGTATGTTACAAAAATGTGAAATGTTATTAATCAACATTGTTATGAAACCTATAATTTAATTTGATACCTTATTCACTCTCATGTGTTAAGTTTTAAGGAAGTTATGGTCATTTTAACACTCGAAAATGTGCATATTGACCCCCATTGCTTTTCAATGGGCTTGAAACAAAAGCTGTGATCCAATAACATAAATGGCCATAACTTTCTAATAATTGATAATTGCATGACATTTTCAGTAATTACAGATTGAAGCATTCTAAAAAAGATATGATATATCTTAATTTGAATTATCTGAAGTTATATTACATAATCAATTAATCACATAATTACATGTTGCGCACACGCCATGACACGGCAAAAACCACGGCAGGCAGTGAGCATTTGGGCAGATATCTCACATTCCGGGTCAAAAATATCGCATTTCGCATCCACAGATTTCAATGAAATTTCACCAGAAACAAGATAAAATGTTAAATTAACGTCCTGGATACCTTTTATTTAGTCCTGAATTTGCGATATATCATTTTGAAAGCACTAAACACGAGTCTGACTCTGAAGTGTAGCATATGACCAAACCGAGCAATGTTTAATCAAATTTCGGAAACAAGATAGAGGATCGAGTTTTCAACTACGTTATATCGCAGACATATGGTGAAAAAAAACCCGACAGCCCTTGAAAAGCCTGCATTATTGGGGTACGGCCATAGTCTCTCGTAATCGCTCGCACAGGGACACAGGCACATCTAGACCGCCGCTGCGCATGGGAATTGTAACATACCTACAATATCTGCTAAGAGGAAGGATCAGGGTAGTAGGCTATACATATACATTTATGGGTCGTGACAAAAAAACAAAACTGCAGGATACAGATGTTGTCCATGGAAAATACATTTAAAAAGTAGGCTAGTACCCAGGTGTGAAAACAAATCACGTTCGAGGCACTTTTTTTTAGTTCACCTTTTGCCTCTTCGTTCTTTATGGACGTAATGTTACGTTATAATCCCTTTTGCGCACTTTCGGAGGAGTTTTGGCAGGATTTCCATCATCTTCGCTACTGCTTGTTAACGACATGGAGGCAGACATCTTGGAAGCTAGTTCGAAAAAGCGGCCACCTTATTGGTCTAGCGGGATCACGTGACAGCCGCTTCACCACTCGTGAACAAACTGTGGACTTACTAGTGCCGAGGGACTTAGGACTTACTAGTGCCGAATTTAAACACTGATCATAAAACAACTGCAGGATTCCACGTGTAGAAGTTTTATTTTCTCGCTCAACACCAATAGATCTTTTTTATGAAGTAAAAAGTATGTAGTCGGGCTTGATGGGAATGAGATTCACTTTCTAGACACATTTTTGGCGTTCACCATACGGCCTAACAGTGTTGATTGGTCATTTACTCGTGGCATATAACCAATCCAATAATACTGCGGGCGGGATATTGAGCCAGACTACAAGCAGTAACCCTTCAGAGAGAGGCGGCGGCATCAGCGCCAAAAGAACGCATTTTAAAATGTATTTATTTAATCAGATCAGACAAAATAACGATTCCGATAATTGGAAAATTATGAATATCGGATCCGATTATCGGCCTGGCGTTAGCGACTAGTGTTCTGACTGTACAGTATATCATAACGTACACTCGGGACTTGAACAAGAGAGATTTTTCCATTCCCAACTAGACTGTGGTATGGTAGCTAACGTAATAGCTCGCTAATAATTCCTAGATTTAACCGAGTAGGGATGTGGGAATGATTGTCCTTGGACTGTATGACGGAGATGAGAAATCACTGTAGGAAAAACACAGAGATTCTTCAGCCTGGCGGGAGGGCTCACTGGACTGAATATAGATAGTAACTAGCAAGCTAGTGTTCACGGATATTGCTTGCTAATTCAAGGCTTGGTAAGTGATAAATGCTTGATCACTTACTAAGCCTTGTGTTAGCAAGCAACTAGCAGATATCGATATCCAATGTCCGTGAACGCTAATACTAGCTAGCTAACTAACTAGCTGGTTCTCGATGTGTGTGTCTATGTGCCGCAATCCGCAAACTTGCTTGACTGCTGCAGAGTCTGGCATAGCAACAACAACAAACGCGGTGAGCACAGACTGCATGCGAGTGACAATGTGCTGCTTTTCCCATTTGGAACTTCGGAAATATTTTTGAATATCCGTGCATGACGTGTTTGTTACGATGTGAGTGTAAAACAGAAATAGTTCCAGTTAGCTCATTAAATAATAATAAAATCCTAAATTCACAGTCCTCAGCAAGACGATCACCATTTTTAGCCGTCTGAGATGATAGGACGACTGCTAATCTGGGCCCCTGAGACAATGGCCTCAAAAATGACCACGGAACTGAATCTACACCACCATGACCCAGTCTCAACAAAAACTACATCATGACCTTCACAAAGCTGATATTTATGGTAGAGCTTCCATTCGGAAATGCGCAATAAACACATAACCTGGTATGATGAGCACAAACCCTGGACTTCTGAGCAATGGAAGAAAGTAATATGGTCTGATTAATTGCCTTTTATTATTTTTTCTACATCTGGACAGATTTATGTTTGGATTTGGAATAAGCTAAAGGAAGACTTCACCCCACATTACCTGTTCCCAACTGTTGAACTGGTGGTGGATCTGTTATGGTATGAGGAGCCATCTCGTAGGAGTCATTGGGTCCGATATTACTTGGCATGGTAGAATTCCTTATTAATTAATATTCATATAGTTCAGTGTTTCCATTATTTTGTATACTCCCTGTATGTATGCATGTGTGTATATATATATATATATATATATATATATATATATATATATAAAACAACAATTATTAACATTTAGATGAACATTTCTACATATGAAGTGCTAAGAGCCTGGAGTAGCTAGATGCACACTGGATTACAGATGCTTAGCAACAGCAAGGTTGCAGGTTCACTTCTAATTGATGACTGACTTTAAATAGAAATTTGTGCTGTGCGGCATCAATGTTTGAAACCTGCCCTCATGGTAATCAGGGGTCCTTTTCCATGGTTTGCTTGTCCCCCTTTGAGGCTGCTGAAGTCTACATTTCAGTGGTATTTAACTTGTTCGACAGGTTTATTAAAATAATAATAATAATTCAACTTTGTGCATTTTTGCAAACAGCACCAGAGGGAACAAAAACCTCCAGGAATTAATACACTAACTGCCTTTTCATATATATATCGCCATGACCACTTACCAGTGCATTGACTTCTTCCTTCTTGTGCAACAACAATTGAACTTCTTCGGCATTTCGGTTAAATATAGCCTGGACCAGTGGGAGCTGCAAGGCAAAAGAGGAGGCCTTTTTCACTACCATGTGAATTAATGAAAAAATGGGAAGATCTGCTTAACCATGAGATCACCTGGCATTGCTTCTAAACATGAATTAATGTATTACTTGCTGAATCACTATCATTTGCCATCATTGGTGGACAACAATAGCATGATGGACAACTCAGCATGGTGAGAGTTGGTTGGGAGTGCTGGTAACTGGTAACTATTTTTGGAATGGCACCATAGTTATGCAGTTCAAATAAAAGCTCTCCTGGCAAGAATGGGTACAGAAATACTGAAAACGCCCCTCAGGCAGAAAATGCTGTTGATTGATTGATTGATTGAATTTATTAGAAAGAATGTTAAAATACATATATAGCTTCACCCCATTTGGGCTGCGATACATCCATTAAAACCACTCTACGAGGATACAAACACAAAAAAGCCTTCCGGCTTATTTCCATTGTGGTCCTCTGTTCAGTTTGTGAACTGAAGGTGAACAGTCTGAGTGGATACCATCATACTTTCAGATAAAGAAATGTTGGCTATTCAATTCTTAAATAAGCACAATTAGATCACAGAAGGAACTGTCAAATGTCTTCCTGCAATATATATATATATTTCTGCAAACAGATCACCTATGGAATTATGGCCATAGTAAACACAAAATACAAATGTACATGAGGAAATTGTACAAATGATTATGTTAGGGGTAAATTCTGTGGGAATGTTTAAACTATTTAAAATTCTTAATAAATATATGAAATATTATTTAATTAACTACACTGTAATGGTTGGCCAATTTAAATGTACTCATTTATCAGATTAAACTCACTGGTTTAACTTGTGTTCAATCAGAGCTTACCGGACAAAGCTGCAGCATGTTTTTCCCCCAAGATTTCATATGGACAACAAAACATTGCATCTGGCCACCTAAAGTAGTCTAGTGGCTCAAAAGTGAACAGTAGTCCCATTTAAATTGATCGTGTTTGCAGGGATAGACAGTCACACCTAAGGCCTTCTCTGACACGATAGGTTATTTCTAAAAGCTTAGTTATATCCAGTACGCATTCTCCGACGTGCTGGAGGTATTTTGCAGCCAGAGAGAGAATTCATTAACTAGTGATTAACGTTTTTGCACTAGGTCTTTCTGTCATATGGGCGTGACCAAATTAGACGTATTAACTTTCAACATATGCCATTTTAGTGGTACTATCTTACAGTAGTGAATGCATATATTTTTCTGTCCCAATGGTAATCGAACCCACAACGTAAGCGTTGTCAACGTCATTCTCTACCCACTGTGTCACACATAACCACCAACTTTACATTCAGCAGTGTCATTAATGATTGAAATCTCTAAGAAACTGATTTGACATTATCTCCGCTGTCTTCAGTGTTCGGCACTGACAATAAATTACCTGATATATTCTCTATAACAATAACTAACGTTACAAACGTATATGGTAGCTTTTCGTATGCAACATCCTGTCCAGAATGAGGGGAAAGTAGCTAAAGTCGTTAAAGTTACCTTTTTGTTCATATAATTAGACGTGTAAGAATTCGTTAACTTCAGCCATCTAGCATAACGTACCCAACCGCTACCATCCACATAAACTTCAGTTTCAGTGTGCAACGTGAATACTCGTCCCGCTAGTTTGTATTGTGTAACCCAATTCTGTTTGGACCAATACCATGCAAATACAAATTGCAGCATGTCTGCTTTTAGCAACATACATCAGTTAGCTAGTTAGCAATGTAGCAACATAGCAATGATTAACGTTAGTTAGTCAACAGTCTAAAGTAACGTTAGCTACCTAGCGCCAACGTTATATCCTTAGCTTTGAGGAAAAATATGAACCAGCACCGGGCATTAAAAAAACAGCATAGCTAGCTACGTCTCCACACAAACCATATGCCACCGGCACGCTTGCGTAACGCTAACGTTATTAAGCTTACTTCCTGCCAATTAAGTTAGCTAACGTTTACCAACTGCCACAGTCGATAGGTAGCAAGCGAGTCCATTTCACGGTTAGTGGAAAAGGCTATATATTAGTCGCCATCCTTGTTACTACCGTACCTACGTAACGTTTTCGGCTTTAGAACTGCGTAGAATATTATTCTGTTCTATCTAGCGGACAGTAGCTTGCTAACCACTAGCTAACGTTACTTCAATGTGTGTGATGTGCAATGAAGGGGAACCAAAATGTTAGCTGCCTGGCTAAGTAACGAATGTTAACCTCATATGGATGCGATTAGCCAACTAGCAGCTACATCGGCAGCGATTAATTTATCAGATTTGTAGTGAGATCTAGCAATCTACTAGCTTTTGCTGTTTTTGAAGTCAGCTAGCTTCCACCTTATTCTTTTCACTAAATTGTAATTAACATTAGCTAAATAGATAACTAGTTAGTTAGCAAGCACTTCCTTATAGAGCGTGATATGTATTTGCACGATCTAAGAAACATGGTAGCCAAGTTAGCTAACTAGGAAGCCATCGAAAAACGTCAAATCCTGCGCTGAGCATCCTATGCTAACGTTAACTAAAATTAAACATGTAGAGAATACTAGCTAGATTGCTGCGTAGCTAGCACGAACAATGAAGATCAAGATATCTACGCGATATTTAACGCTGGTTAATCGTACCATTTCCAGAATTTAAAACACGAGACAAGTGTGGCAATAAAAAGCGTCAGAATGTGGCTGGCTAATGTTAGCTAGGCCGTAAATCGTCAGGCTTTCCTAGTTCACCACGGCCCAAGGCTGTAAAACGAACCCTCCCTTGGAAAAAAAAAAAAAAAAAAAAAAAGAATAAATAAAGAAAGATAAACGACGGTGTTTCTATTTCTAGTGCATTTCATTAGATTATTTCCGTTACCTGGTCTGTTATGTTGAGTATTCCCATCTCCCAGAGTCAATCAGGGCGAAGCTCCTTCATTAGGATGGGACAGAGGTAACTGATGGTAGTTTTGTTTTATTATGATTATTATTAAAGCATATGGTTGTTCGCTCGGTGTCGTATGTGCTCGTCGTTGTTTATTGCTGAGATAGACTACTCACGACAGAGCAGTATCCGCCTACAGGTGTGGCGGCGGTACGGCAGCAATGCACGAGAAAAGTCCTAGTACAGCATGTTACGTATCTAGCCACAAAACGTCTCTGGCACGCCACAAGCATCAATCGCAGCGCCATCATGTGGTAATAATACGTAGTGCACTTAGTACGTCGCTTCGGGTTGCGAGTGCCACCAAGCACTGATCCAGAATCAGCTAATGTAATCCTAATACTCTCCAAAATGCGTACAGGCAGGACACACGCACACCGTGGGTTATTTTGAGTGGATGGTAGTTTTGTCTCACCATACAACAAGCTGCAAACAGCGATAAAGACCCGCAGCATTCTCTCATCAAATCCCTCATTAAAAGATTGCCTAATTAAATGATTACGGCAATATTTTGAGGAGATGAAATGCAACATTTGCCCATTCTTCCTTACAGAACTGTTCAAGCTCAATCAGATTGCGTGGGGGTCATTTTACATTTTACATTTTAAGCATTTAGCAGACGCTCTTATCCAGAGCGACTTACAAGATGTGCATAATACAAGGTAAGAACAATCATAGTTAGCGCACAAGATCGGTGCAGTAAAACAGCAATAGACATCATTGCAGGCGTCTGCGTATTATACCTGTAACACTGGGAAAGAAAAGGTTAGTGTTTTTTTTACATTTATTTTTATTTTTATTTTTTATTTTTATTTTTTATTTTTATTTAAACAGTGTAGAACAAGTAAACAGTAGTGACGACAGATTGACTAGATGGACAGTGGTAGTGGAGTCTGAAGAGGTGGGTTTTGAGTCTTGCGGAAGATTGGAAGTGATTCCGCAGTCCTGACCGATTACGGGAGGTCGTTTCACCAGCGAGGGACCAGGACAGAGAAGAGGCAAGACCGCGAGGAGCGGCTGCCAGGCGCCCGGAGGGATGGGGCAGTCAGTTTGCCAGCGGAGGCGGAGCGGAGGGGTCTGGGCGGGGTGTAGGGAGTGATGAGTGACTGGAGGTATGGGGGAGCAGTACCTCTGGCCGCTTGAAAAGCAAGCACCAGTGACTTGAATCTGATGCGTGCTGCGATGGGGAGCCAGTGCAGAGAGGAGAGTAGAGGGGTCCCGTGGGTGAACTTCGGCTGGTTGAACACCAGGCGAGCGGCAGTGTTCTGGACTAGTTGCAGTGGCTTGATGGCACAGGCCGGGAGGCCTGCCAGCAAGGAATTGCAGTAGTCCAGACGTGAGATCACCAGGGCCTAGACCAGGAGTTGAGTGGCCTCTTGGGTGAGGAACGGTTGGATCCTCCGGATGTTGTGGAGGGAGAAACGGCAGGTCCGAGTGATAGCTGCAATATGGCTCGAGAAGCACAGCTGGTTGTCCAGGGTTACCCCAAGACTCCTGGCCGGGTCGTTGATGGACTGCGCTCTTCAAGTCATTCCACAGGTTTTCAATAGGATTTAGGTCAGGGCTCTGACTAGGCCACTCAGGGACATTCACTTTTTTCTTTTTTAGCCCAATTTCAAATTCCTTGCAGAGGGCAGCAGGTTTTCCTCAAGAATTCTTCTGTATTTTGCTCCATCCATTTTCCCTTTTATCCTGACAAGTGCCCCAGTCCCTGCTGACAAGAAACACCCCCATAAAAGAATGATTTACACCCCACCACCATGATTTACAGTAGGGATAGTGTGCTTTCGGTGATGTGCTGAATTAAGTTTTAACACAAGACCAACACAACTCACACTGTGTATTAGGAGTGTCCATGTATTAAAAATAAAATAAAAAATAAGGTGTCACAACATTTTGAGGAAATGAAAGGCAATGTTGCGTAAACAAAATGTTTATAGATATTTCAGTTTCATACCATCCTTTCTCAACAAACATTTTTTGTATTTGTATCAGTGTTTTATGGCATTCTTGAATAACAAATACCAGATGAGTAAAAATGTTGTGTTAGTTTTTGATGAACGATAAAAACAAACAGATTTTGGTAGTGTATGTATATATTTATACATATAGACATACAGTGGAGTCCAAAAGTTTGAATCCACTACCAAGATCTGTTTGCTTTCATCATGTATACAGCGGGTATAAAAATAATATTTTATACATTTTATTTTCTAATTTATTGGAATCAAAATTGATTTATTTGGGATTTCACAAAATACTCTATAATGTAAAATAAAAAAACAACTCTTTCTTAATTAATTACAAATAAGAAACAGACAATAATTGATTGCATAAGTATTCACGCCTTTTGCTAAGACACCTAAATAAACTCTTGCGGAATCAATTGTCTTCAGAGATCACATAATTACTTGATTGGAGTCCATCTGTGTAAAATTAAGGTAATTCAAATTATTTCAAATTAAATACACCTACAGTGGGGAGAACAAGTATTTGATACACTGCCGATTTTGCAGGTTTTCCCACTTACAAAGCATGTAGAGGTCTGTAATTTTTATCATAGGTACACTTCAACTGTGAGAGACGGAATCTAAGACAAAAATCCAGAAAATCACATTGTATGATTTTTAAATAATTAATTTGCATTTTATTGCATGAAATAAGTATTTGATCACCTACCAACCAGTAAGAATTCCGGCTCTCACAGACCTGTTAGTTTTTCTTTAAGAAGCCCTCCTATTCTCCACTCATTACCTGTATTAACTGCACCTGTTTGAACTCGTTACCTGTATAAAAGACACCTCTCCACACACTCAATCAATCAGACTCCAACCTCTCCACAATGGGCAAGACCAAAGAGCTGTCTAAGGACATCAGGGACAAAATTGTAGACCTGCACAAGGCTGAGATGGGCTACAGGACAATAGGCAAGCAGCTTGGTGAGAAGGCAACAACTGTTGGCGCAATTATTAGAAAATGGAAGAAGTTTAAGATGACGGTCAATCTCCCTCGGTCTGGGGCTCCATGCAAGATCTCACCTCGTGGGGCATCAATGATCATGAGAAAGGTGAGGGATCAGCCCAGAACTACACGGCAGGACCTGGTCAATGACCTGAAGAGAGCTGGGACCACAGTCTCAAAGAAAACCATTAGTAACACACTACGCCGTCATGGATTAAAATCCTGCAGCGCACGCAAGGTCCCCCTGCTCAAGCCAGTGCATGTCCAGGCCCGTCTGAGGTTTGCCAATGACCATCTGGATGATCCAGAGGAGGAATGGGAGAAGGTCATGTGGTCTGATGAGACCAAAATAGAGCTTTTTGGTATAAACTCCACTCGCCGTGTTTGGAGGAAGAAGAAGGATGAGTACAACCCCAAGAACACCATCCCAACCGTGAAGCATGGAGGTGGAAACATCATTCTTTGGGGATGCTTTTCTGCAAAGGGGACAGGACGAATGCACCGTATTGAGGGGAGGATGGATGGGGCCATATATCGCGAGATCTTGGCCAACAACCTCCTTCCCTCAATAAGAGCATTGAAGATGGGTCGTGGCTGGGTCTTCCAGCATGACAACGACCCGAAACACACAGCCAGGGCAACTAAGGAGTGGTTCCGTAAGAAGCATCTCAAGGTCCTGGAGTGGCCTAGCCAGTCTCCAGACCTGAACCCAATAGAAAATCTTTGGAGGGAGCTGAAAGTCCGTGTTGCCCAGCGACAGCCCCGAAACCAGAAGGATCTGGAGAAGATCTGTATGGAGGAGTGGGCCAAAATCCCTGCTGCAGTGTGTGCAAACCTGGTCAAGAACTACAGGAAACGTCTGATCTCTGTAATTGCAAACAAAGGTTTCTGTACCAAATATTAAGTTCTGTTTTTCTGATGTATCAAATACTTATTTCATGCAATAAAATGCAAATTAATTACTTAAAAATCATACAATGTGATTTTCTGGATTTTTGTTTTAGATTCTGTCTCTCACAGTTGAAGTGTACCTATGATAAAAATTACAGACCTCTACATTCTTTGTAAGTGGGAAAACCTGCAAAATCGGCAGTGTATCAAATACTTGTTCTCCCCACTGTATCTGTGAGAAGTCCCACAGTTGGTTAGTGCATTTCCAAATGAGAGCTTCATCATGCAGACCAAAGAACATTCAAAGCAAATCAGAGAAAAGTTTTTTCAAAATCGGGAAAGATATAAGAAGATTTTAAAGACTATGAATATCCCCTGGAGCACCGTTCAGTCCATCATAAAGAAATTGAGAGAATATGGCACAGCTGTGAATTTGCCTATAACAGGCTGTCCTCCAAAACTGAGCATCCATGTGAAAAGGGCACTTGTTAGGGAGACCACGACCACAGCAACTCTGACGGAGGTACAGTTTTCCATGGCAGAGATGGGAGAAACTGTCCATGGGACAACAATAGCCCAGGCACTTCACAAATTTTATAGGAGGGTTTCAAAAATAAATCCATTGTTGAACTAGCATGAAATATCATCTAGAGTTTATCAGAAAGCATGTGGGAGATTTCAAACTAAGT
Source organism: Aldrovandia affinis (assembly GCA_029706075.1). Taxonomy (NCBI): domain Eukaryota; kingdom Metazoa; phylum Chordata; class Actinopteri; order Notacanthiformes; family Halosauridae; genus Aldrovandia; species Aldrovandia affinis. The sequence continues at coordinate 878,558 of JAINUG010000168.1, forward strand.
GGAGGGAGATTCTATGGTCTGATGAGACCAAGATTGAGCTTTTTGGCATCAACGTTAGGCACTATGTTTTGTGTAAGTCGTCAAACGCAGTCAAAGCCCAGACCTCAATCCTACTGAGAATCTGTGGAAAGATTAGAAAATTGCTGTTCACCACTGGTCCCCATCGAAATCTGATGGAGCTTCAGCAATTTTGTAAGGAAGAATGGACATAATTGCAATGTTCAGATGTGCAAAGCTCGTAGAAACTTACTTAAATAGACTCAGCTGTAATTGCAGCTAAAGGTGCTTCTACTGAATATTAAGTCAGAGAGTGAATACTTATGTAATCAATTATATTCTGTTTTTTATTTGTAATTCGTTTTTTAAAAAGCTTTAGAGCTAAAATTATAGACATTATAGAGTATTTGGTCTTGATCAGTGGCAATCAATCCCAATTAAATCCAGTTTGATTCCATGAAGTAAAATAAAATGTTAAAAATCCCAAAGGGGTGAATACTTTTTAAATCCAGTGTATGTGTGTGTGTGCATGTATGTATGTATGTGTATCTCTAAACAGAGATGTAGCACAACATTAAGGACAATTCCCTTGATAACTAGCATGTGTTGCATGAACACTTAGGTTTGCAAAGTTCTAAGGGAGTTGTATGTCTTGTTATCCCATTATCTTTGCTACCACCGTGTAGGAGGAGGTGCTATTACAGTGGCTTGACGTTGCATGCCACGACAGAAGAGAGGCAAATGTGAAGAGAGTGCAGTCAGGCCATTTTATGAACAAACCACAGACAGCGTAAGAATCGCGTTATTCTGTATACTACACGAGACAGTTATATTCCACGAGTAAAGGTTATAAGCGTGGGATGTGATTGCATTAGTCTAACCTCCAGTACAGTTGGTGGCAGCAATAAGCCGTTATATCTGTAGCCTTATGAAAACCAACGGAGGAAGAACCTCTGTGCGTTACAGAACCGGTATCTGACGGAATGTAAGGTTGGAGAATCGTTGAGGCGGACATTTAAAAGAAGGGATATTCAGTCAGCAATAGCCTACACGAAAGACATAAATTACTTCCAAACGCTAATAAGAGGACCGCGACGATTTGAAACAAATTGTGCGGATTCAGCTACTTGGATCAGAGAGAGAAATGCGGCCTTTTATGATCTATTTTGAATATTGTTCTGGTTAATTAACTTGGCGCGGCATTGAAGGTTCAAGTCTTATTTTGATGGAAACTGGGCTCGATAAACATCTGATCGCTGTCACAGCGAAGGACAAAGGGATTTCACTGGAGAAACGGTTCAGTCTCGGTCACCGTGTTACTGCGCAGTTTTTCCGTTGTCACAGTTTGCTACTCATGTGGCTTTAAGTTTAACTATAAACTGAGTAATGGCCGTTTCAGCTAGTGCCCGGAGATTGGCCACGGGCGTGCGGACATTTAGTGAACTAGAGATTGCCACCTTGGGTTCGAGCCGGTCATGCAACAACGCAGGGTCCAGAGCCCGACTGAAACAGCCAAACAGGTAAGAGAATATACCTTCGTGCAGAGATTCTCATGGCTGCAGCACATTATAAAAAATGACAGTTTTAATTGAATCAAGAACGATGTGTATTGTAAATGGTGCATTTCCAAAATTACAGTGAAAGAGAGACCGTGCTTAAGATCCACTTCAGGCATTGCACCACTAATATCATGTTCATTGCTGACACATCTTCGCTTTAGTTCAGAGATTGGTCAAGTGTTTGTGTCCAAGGGCTTAATGCATGCCTACCTACAGTGACAGGTCTGTGCCCTATATTTGCAAAGGTAAGAGCACAGACATTTTTATATGACTTATGTTTATAGTTTGATGCATGATTATGGTTGCAAGCCGCCCATGGTTTTATTTTCGATTGAGGGCCAAAAAAAATAGAATCTTTTTTTTATTGACAAAAGGCAGGTCCAGCATCAAGTCCATGTTTTTTTGGACTGACACAAGGCAAGATTGTGGTTGTTTCCCTTGTCCAGCATCTATTCAGAAATCTGAAATGTTTCCTGCTGCCCTCAATAGGACAGTGAAATATGCAAAGGAAAACGGAGACTGCTTTTTATAGATGGCCCTTCTCTGTGTTAAATGTGGCAGGGAATTCAGGGGGTGAGACACGGTTACTTGGTCAAGAATGGTCAAGTGAAAAGAAAGTTATTCGTTTCAAGTTAAAAAAGGAGGGTAATCCTGTCCTCACCATCAAGATTACCTTGATCTATAAATGTACAGAATAATGGAAACACCAAACAATATATTAATATTTATTAACTAATAAGGAGTTGGGCTGCTCTTTGCCTTCAGACCAGCTTCAATCCTTCTTGGAATGTTGTGAACTGTTTGTAGTGGAATATTGGACCATTCTCCAAGAAGGAAAGCATCCAGTTCTTTTTTTATAATTTTAGTTTTTATGATCTTTATCCCATTTTCTCCCAATTTGGTAGCCAATTAGACCCGCTATTTTAAATCAATCCCCCCCCTAGTAATGTGAGTTCGCTGCCGTAGTCCTGCAACCGGTTGTGACACGCGACCTCACGCCTCTTCCGAGACAGCACTCGCCCAAGTATAAACCGTAACCCGGTATACTGCAGGGGCACTCTTATGCGCAGCGAATCTCATGTCGGCTTCCCTCCCCCCTCCCTGGGGCGGACAGCCAATCGCCGCCCCTGGTGGCACTCCCGGCCAGAGCCGACTCTGGCGAGTCGGGGAATTGAACCCCATTCTCCGTGGCCAGCGTCGGACGTTGTAACCACTGGACCACGCGGGAGGCCAGCATCCAGTTCTTTGAGAGATTGAGGCGGCGGAAATCTATTCCAAACTTTGTTCCAGAACTTCCCATAAAGGTTAAATTATGTTTATATCTGGTGATTGTGGAGGCCATGGAAGGTGTTTGACTTCATCTTGGTGTTCATGAAACCACTCTTGAATCTGTTTAGTACTGTGTATGGGGGTGTTATAGTCTTGGAACATGGGAACATTTTGAGGAAACAATGCACCTGGTCACCTAATATGGCTTCGTATTGCTTGTCCGTAATTCTACCATACAGAGCATTAATCGGACCCACTGACTCCCATGAGATAGCTGCTCATACCATAAAAAATCCACTACCGTGTTTAACAGTTGGAAACAGGCAATGTAGGGTGAAGACTTCCTCCTAACATAAACCCATCCAGATGTAGGAAAAATAATAAAAGATGACTCATTAGACCATCTTACTTTCTTCCACTTCTCAGAAGTCCAAGTTTTGTTCTCATTACACCAGGTTATGGGTTGCTGTGCACTAGCCTTGGTTACAAGTGGTTTCAGAATGGCAGCCCTTCCATAAATACTGTTTTTAAGCTCGCAACATACAGTTTTGTTGAGACTGGATCACGGAGGTGTAGATTGAGTTCTGTGGTAATTTTTGAGGCCGTTTTGTGGCTTTTAGCAACTTTCCTGTTAAGTCAGTGAACTTTGACTTGCGACCACTGTTCCTCTTTCCTAATGCAGCTTTTCCTTGTTTGCATTTTCGAAATGGTACTCCATGTTGATTTTAAAACATCTGTTATAGCAGAAACCTATTTGTAAGTAGTGTTGACATTAATATTAAACACGTGTAGACTCCTTTTTAAAAGAATTGAAAAAATAATAATTTGGTGCCCATTTGTACCCTCTATTGATTCAATTGCAGTGACGAGGGCGAGTGAAGCGCCTCCTTCGAGAGGACCCCGCAAAGCTGTCAACCGTGAATCCAATATACATAGGGAAGCTTTCTGTGCATGCAGTGAACTTGTGGCGGTTTCCCTCCCCCCTTCCCCTGGGGCAGACAGCCAATCACAGGGGCCCTAGACTTCTTTTTAATAGTGATTTATTGATTTACTTCCCAATAGGAGTCCTTTTTGATTTTGTGTTTCCAATATTTTGTCTAACCCTTGTATGTTACTCCAACTTTGTAAATATGCCTGCAGAATCCCCTCTTATGTCTCTGTGATAAGTTTTAGCATGTGCATAAAGGTCTATGGGAACCGTACATTGTTTACATGGTTAATTTAGTCTCTCACAGTCTGCCAGTAGAAACCTCCACTGCAGTCTCTACAGGACCTTCAACAGACGGATAAGATGCTGATAATTAGTCTATAATTTTTCCATCTCTGGTACCAAGGAGCAAGCTGGCAGCAATTGTGTTCATGGAAAACTCCTGAATGACTTTTGACATTGTCTCAGCGTGTTCTGTGTCAGAACTAATGGTACAAAAAGGTTTTGGATGACAAAGTTGTCTGTGAGTCTCCAAGACGTCGGTTGTTTTTGTTACATGTCACCTGCTCCTCCGTTACAAGGTGTCTGTACAGAATTTGTTTGTCCATGGGGTGAAAGTCAGGATGGACCCATCTTGTATTTGTAGTGATACCTCTGAGACTGATTGCAAAACACACCAGCGCTGCTGGTCAGTCCTTGGAATTTGCAGCCCTTGCAAGCTAGTCATATGATGTAACGCGCCAGCCTATCTTGTTACACCGGCAGTGGCTCATTCCCATGTTTACACACAACTCCAGCAGCTCCTAAACTTGGACTGGAACTCACATTAGCAATGGAATCTTCATTTTCAACACAACTAATTTCAGTGCTGGTAACACAGCGTGCATCTCAAGATTGCATAAGTACAATATCATGGTTCAATGATGCTGTGGCGGTGCAACTGAAAGCCAAGATTCTTATTGACTTGATATTCCAGCCCTGGAACCTCCCATTATACCACGAGTCTTAAGATGAAAGAAAAAATATCCCTTTGTTTTTGACTGAAAGAAGCTTTTATTTAAGGTTTGGACAGATGTCTTTATTCACATTTACCTGCAGACACCTGTCATCATGTGGCATCCTGATGACGAAGAATCCCAGAATGCTCTGCTACCTAGACTGGGAGCTGACACCCATTCCCTCAAGCAGAACTTTCATTAGCCTCACCAACAAGAGGAAAGAGTACTCAGAACGTAGAATAATGGGGTAAGAGGAGGAAGTTGGATTATGCTGGTACTGGGAAGGTTGTGTATGAGAATATGTCTTCAAACCATGCTCTATACAGTACATAACACTGTGTGATGAGAATATACCCTCAAACATACACTATACACTGTGTGCAAGGGAAGGATGACTGTTAAGCAACAGTGGCAGCAGAATCCCTCTACACCAAATATTAATGCATCAAAGAATTATGACTAAGTTCCTCATGCTGTGATGCATTCCCATTTAACATAACTGATAGAAGAATGGAAAGAATGTACAGAAAAATTGAACTTGTAACAATAAAAAAATAATAATAATCATACACAAAAATTTGATGGCAAATTGTAAAGGGCCCTTCACTGTATAACTACTCTTACCTCCACAGCACATAATTAAATGTTTCAAGAGAGCTGGTGCATTCCAACTGGTTCCTGAACAGAATCTAACTGCTACTGTATGAAAAGATGCGTCTGTACTGCTAAGAATGTCCTTTGAGCCTCTTGCCCTGTGTATGATCAGATACTCTATGCAGGAGATGTATGACGTGGTGTCCAACGTCGATGACTACAAACTGTTTGTTCCATGGTGCAAGAGGTCTCAGACTATAATGAAGAGGACTGGGCACTCCAAAGCACATGTGGAAGTGGGGTTCCCTCCCATTGTGGAACGATACACGTCCATGATCACTCATGTGCGCCCCCACCTCGTCAAGGTCAGTGACCCCAACAAGAACAGGACTTGTAGTTATGCTGGACTCCTGTATGGGAAAGAGTTCTGAGATCAGTGAGACAACTCCTGTATGAGGAAAGAGTTCTGAGATTAGTGATGCAGCCCCTTCTCTCTGCAGGCTGTGTGTACGGATGGCAAACTCTTCAACCACCTGGAGACGATATGGCGCTTCAGTCCCGGTCTCCCTGGGTATCCCCGCACCTGTACCGTTGACTTTTCTGTGAGTTCCCTCCTCCTCTGTGTCAATTTAGGGCAGTGGTGCGCAAACTGGTGCCCTCCCCCCCCGCTTGTTACAATTTCTTGATCTGTCAATGTTGTTGAAAGTATTTTTTTCCTTAAATGCAGGTTCAGCTTGTTTCCATTTGCTTGCTATTTTGCCTTGTCCACAAATGGTTTAGGTTCGGTGACCAGGTGGACGCACTTTCAGCAATTAGGACCCCACTGATTTCACCTGTCAGCCTATAGTTTTATCAATTAAACAATGTAACCTATTTTAAAAGGAATAATTTGCCATATAGAACATTACAGAAAATGAAAGCATTAATTGATCTGACTAAATTGATTAAATGTCCTGGGGTGTTAATATGGGAAGATTATTCTTCATGGCATGCATTGCTGTATCTGACATAATGTGGCTTAAGAGGGTATATCACCCGTATAGGCATTAGAAGTGAAAAGTAACAGCAATTTGTGTTGCGGTTATGGTTGGATATAAAACCAATATGCACAGTGGGGCCCCTAAATTGTGCACCACTGCTTCATGAGACACCTCTATCTGAGCTAACCCAGCCGTACCTTGATACCTCTCTCCCTTTCTCAAATTCAGATGAATTTATATTCCCTACAGTAGTGATAATAAACTAATCACTCATTTATGTGTGGTGCTCCAGTTGCTTACTCACTGTCCATCAGTCCATTGCACACTGTCACATACCAGGCATCCAATGGGTCTGTATTTTTCTCCCAATGTAAGACTGATCATTTGTAGCATTTCAATGAATTGGAGGAGAGATGATTAAAGTTATCTTTCTCTCCCCCAGATCTCCTTTGAGTTCCGCTCCCTGCTGCATTCGCAGCTGGCCACAGTGTTCTTCGATGAGGTGGTCAAACAGATGGTGGCGGCCTTTGAGCGCCGCGCCTCCAAGCTGTACGGCCCTGAGACCCGCATCCCCCGCGAGCTCATGTTTCACGAGGTGCACCAGACGTGAGCGTGAACGCGAGTGCGCGCGTATGTGTGTGTTTCACGAGGTGCACCAGACGTTAGCGTGAACACGTATGTGTGGCTGTGTAAGTGTGTTTCACAAGGTGCACCAGACGTGAGCATGAATGCATGTGTGTGTGTGGGTGTGGGTGTCCCTGGTCTTCCCATCGCCCTCTGATCGTACTGTTGGTTCATCTGTTGGTCCCACACTCACTGGACACTCGGAACCAAAGAGTCCCTCCTCCAGGTTGTCTTTCACTACACAACTCCAACTACTTTATGTTGCATTCTGAACCAGTGGACCAGTCAGCTGCCCCTTCTCCCTCCCTGCAGTGACACTGGACCCATTTTCAGTCAACTTTCTTTGGAATGACAGCTGCCATCTACCTCTTCACATGGGTTCCTGGCCCACACGTTGCTATTTAGTGTATAATGATTACTAATTAATTAATACTTACAAAATCAACTTGGAACAAGAGTGTAAATTAAAATGAATTAAATGACTGAATAGGGACTCAATATATGTGTTATTGTTATTCATACTCAATTAAGTTCTGCTTTATTTAAGAACGAATCAAAAACTGTAGGGCTATTGTTTGTCGCAATCATTTTGAAGACGACACCATTTAATAAATCCACACATAGCCAGGATTGATAGGCTATGGTCTGTGTGTGTTTCTCCTGACTCCATTATTCTGTTGTCTGTGAAAGAAAGTTTTTCTGTGTGCCTCTATTCAACTTGGAATATCAATTCTGCTCTTCAATTTTCATCAACAAACAAACCCCCCAAAAAATGGGATTTTAGTGGAGGCCGCTTTGCATATTCACTGATTGTTCAATTCAGTTCATATTCAGAATTCACAGGGCCTCTTGTTCTATGTTGTCCACCAGCTTAATAAATTCAGTGCTCCTACAGGTACTTCAGAATCTCAAAAGCAGAAAAATTTAATTGAAAATTAAGGTTCTGTGAAAAGTTCTTGGATATTACACAGAGAGCTTGCCCATAAGGTGCTTGATTTGACTTTTGGTGTGGGTGTTTTATGAAAGTATTCCTTTTCCATTACTGTACTGCAACAAAAATGAAAACTGTTGTGAAATCAATGACATCGTTATGTTTTCCAATTCAATGAATTTCAAGGTTTTTCCATGACGCGTGGGAACCCTGAGTACCATTATATTACATCTGCACAGTCCTGAGTCCTGACATTGTCAAAAATAAAGATAAAATTAACACAGAATTGTTTCTTCTTAGTCTACTATTATACAATGAAAGGATAAAAAACAAATGTAATTATCCAACCACCTCAAGAATTCTGCTATTCTTTGAATATCTTCATGTAGCATAAAGTATGAATGTTTGAATGAAGAGCACAAGTTCTGTAACCTCAGAACCAGAACAAATCCTGTAGTTTGCAAAGCAAAAGAGCCAACTACTACTCTGTATGAACGGATTGATTCTTCAGCTTGTCTATGTAAATTCTGAACGTCACAACTTGGCCAATTAAAACGTTGAAGAACACACAAATTATGTTATTTAACAGGCTGAGGAAGGGGACACCGGTGTCCTTCAGAAGCAGGATGATGGAGTCCCCCGGAATAGAAATCGCCAAGGAGGCGGGGAGAGAAAGAAATGCATGGAAGCTGCAGGCCAGTAATGTTCGGGGAGGGGCTTCGGCATTTTCAAAGGGCAATCGGGAGTGGGGGAGGCACAGAAATTAAGAGTTGGGTGCTGGCATCTAGAGTGGCTATTTATAAACAGCACATAGGGAGACACCCCCGAACGAGGCAATCTGCACATTACACCACTCTCAGTACCATGGGCTACCATATAGGCGCTCATTCCATTCTTGCACGGAATTTATCACAGCCTTGATTAAACCAATTTGACCTCTGTCTGAACAGGATTGCCAGATTTCGAAATCCCAAGCCTACGTGACATAACATGTCTGCGCAAGAAGCCAAAACTGTAACCATGCCTTTAAAATCTAAAAATCTACCAACTTGCTTCTCCCATATTATTTCTGCTCAGAGACGAGGCCATCTTGCCATTTTAACTCAAACTAATTAATGCATTGTCGGAACAGTTAAGTTAGAATAAAAATGGTCTATTCTCTGAATCCAGTAGCTTAACCGTGAAATGCCCTTGTTTAAAGTTCAGCACTCTGAATACTGAACACAATTGGTATTACGCATTAAAACCCCTCACTTAACCTACATGTATATTTATTTGATTTAATATAATAATCGCTACACAGGATACCAATTCAATCTAATCAAATTCGTTGATAGGCAGAGCAAACTGGTGGATCAACCTTCATCAAAATATACAACTCACAATTCAATTAACAGCTGGTTTATTCAGTTACAATAGACAAAACATTCAACGTCCAATCTACAGACATAGGTTCAACTACCTTACCTAACTAACAAATACTAAATCGGAACATCCAATATGTAGGGTTTAGTTCTGGAACATTTATCACTACCGTTTCACAAGCTTGCTCATACCACGTCAAGCTCCGCTCTTATCTGGCCGCGTCCTAAAAGACGTAAATTCCAAAGTGGATATTCCGGTTTAGCAAATACTAAATTCTAGGCATAAAATTGACATGTAACAATCACAAGAGATGAAATGAAAGAAAATGATACCAAACCAAGCTTGTCTCTCATGTACAAACACATGCAGGCAAGGTGTTAGTTGGCACCAGATCTTCCAAGAGAACAAAAAAACAGGACAGAGCAAGAGTATAATTCCCCCAATCCAAGACATCATGTCACCAGCAGGTCAGACCTTAAGTGTTGAGGGGGGGGTTTGGCTCACTTCCTTCTTAGCCCATAATTTACGATTTGGGGGAGAGTTCCAGCGCAAACCAGGTTCAGATCTTTTTATAATTTTGTTTTGGGTCGCTTACTACCACAATATATCTTTTCAAGGTTGCGATTGATATGCTCCTCTCATGTTGAGAATCGTGGCGATATCAAACATCACTAGGGCATGGTGAAGCCAGCGTCATTTATACCAAGATGTTGGTTGAGCTAATATTTGGGGAGGCATAATATGCTCAAGAGCATTGCTACCAAGTGAAGAGGCCAATCATACCCAACTGCCCTGGCTTCACTCACAGAGCCATAAACCCGCCAAAGATGGCCCCACTGTCTGCCTGCGCAGGATGGTTAAAATGCACCTCCCCGACAGCATTTAGAAAGTTTTATAGTCAATGTTAATAAATTAATCTCAGATTTAGTTTCAATCCAACAAGACTAAGAAACCAGTAACTATTCAGACAAATGGGCAGAAAATCTGCCAACCTTTATTCTGCATGCTAGCAGATCAAAGAAAATCAATGTCGAAACCATGTTTGTAGAATTGAATGAACTTGTGTTTTGTAAAGGAATCAGATGAAATCACCTTATTTCAAGAATATTTTATGAACATTGAAAGCTTGAGGAAAAATTCCAATGCAGCCAGCATCTGATGGTCAAACTCTTTTCAATGACAAATGAAGGACTCCACTCACTTCTGAAACCCATACAGCCTCTCTGTAATCGGATAAAGAACTCTCTTGGTACAAGTGTATTTATACAGCGATGACCAGCCATTCTATGGCTTTGTGAAGGCAGGCCACGGCCAATGAGGAAAGGCAGTCACATGTCCCCATAATTACGGGCATGTGTTTTTCACCACCTTTGTGAGGAACCTGCAGTTCCATCCTCCAACACCAAGAGGTCAACAGAGGACTTTCTTGTTACTTGTTAATCAATCAATGCATTATGTTCTTAAGTAATCATTAAATTACCACAAATTAGGTGCATATTGCAGTGTAGTAGACTAGTCAGCAGTTGGAGCTGCACACACCCACAAGTAATCATACTGATTTACAAGTGGGCTACTGCTTTCAATTGTGGAAATATATCTGTTGACACTTGTAGGGCACATCAGGCCCATCCTGGAAAGAAAAAAAAAAACTGAAGTTTAAATATGGGTGGATATTTTTAAACTACAAACATAATTGTATAAATATAAATAACAAAATTGTTGATGGGATGCCTTGATTCTTAGGGTACCTTGAATTCAGTTAAGGGAGCACAATATTTAATATTTAGATTATATATTAGTTTCCTCTTTCATGACTTGTCGAGGTGTAAAACTTGTCCATAATTGGAAACTGCTCTGAAACACCAATTTGTAGACTCGCGCCCTTGCACCAACACTCAGTGGCACTTAATTGTATAATTGTTCATGTTCATTTGAGTAATTGCCCATAATTACTGAAAATGTAGTGCCTACAGCAGCACCTTGAGGATCAGATAGGAACTGCAGCTTCTTGAGGGGTGGTGAAAAACACATGGCCTTACCCATAAGTAACACACGCAAGACTGAGCTGAATAACTAGGCACAGCTGGTGTATTAATAGAACTAAAGACTCTTGGAACTTGTCCTTTTCTTTCAACCGTACGTGCATGCATTTCCATACCAGTATATTCAGTGCCACGAATGCCAGGGTGTCATTAACTACGTATGCGAGCATAAATATAAACAGGAATGTTAACAGAATGTTACTGATTGGCAAAAAACCAAACAATATGGGTTTACGTACAGGCAGCTTCTCACGCCAATACTGATCTTAATTTGACTGCAAATTGTGCAGCCAAATGGTTAGTCCTGCATTATAAAAGGACAAACTGGAATGGTTTGCATCAGGTAATAAATAAGAAATCTCACACGGATCATTAATAAAAACATTTATTTGTTTAAATTTTTTGTCGTCAAGTTTTCCTTTTTGTTCTATGCTTTGCCGCCCCCCCAGGCCAATCGCCTGTTCTTCTACAGTTCCACTTCCAGCGCTTCCTCCACGGTTTCCCTTTATACTACTGCTCTTAGAAATAACCTGTCAGCGTGGCATCGTGATGGGATCAAAATCACATGGATATAAACTGGACAGTTTACACACACACACGCGCACACACACACACACACACACACACACACAGAATTGGGGGGGAGAAAAACACCACACTGGGAAAACTAGCAGACAGAATCTGTTCATGCAGAGAAATTAGAAGCACTACTCAGGCAAAATCAATGGAACATGCTCAGGTGAGGATTAGAGGGGAATAGAACGGAGTGTTTTAGGACCCGCCCACAGACAGGTGAAGGTGCACTGGGGCCTTCACTTCACCCTTCACCCCCAGTTTCAGACTTGAGAGCAACCTCTGAGCAGAGCCTGTACCACCCTAACTATTCAGGAGGACACTACACCTCTACTGGACAGTACAGTTATTTACAATAAAGCAGCTTAAAGACCATCCATCCTTTTACAACTAGCACTGATAATCAGACTGCAGAAGAGCATAACAGCCTCCTGAGAATTGTTTTTGTGTGAGTCTGTGATAGCCTTCACTTTAGCCTCAAGATGACTGTTGGATTTAGTGACAGTCTTAAGCACAAGCAAAAAAATAACAATTTTTGATTGTCTCAAAAATACAATATTTTTTTCTCCTTTACAAGACATGGACATTACACACCAAACCAAGTCATCGAAGGGGGAAATTAAGTCAAAAGAGGGTTGGCCATAGCCAAGGATTAAGGGGAACACCGCCAGGCAAGTGCTCATTTAGGAGTAGCATATTTCCGAAGTGCTCCGATATGGTAAAAAATTACAAACACCATTTAAACTGTAAAAATAAAACTGGTATCAAGCACACAAGGGGTCCTCCTGAATTGCTCAAATGTTTCATGGCTACTCTCAACTTGTGGGGGGGGAAGAGTAGGGGGAAAGGTTGGGGAGGAAACAAACAAAAACACAGAACTGCCCTCTGCACCATAAAACAAAACAGAAATCCAGTGGCAACTTCAGCCTTTTCCATACACCAAGCTATAATTTACATTAGTCACATTATTCCAGTCGCTCCCTTTCAAATACATCCAGGTTCCCAAAATAAAACATAATATACAATACAACCACCTGCAGGTTATTGTGATCATACTCCGGTGCCAGAGTGTTGTGCCAAACACGTGGAAGTAGTTCAGTGAAGTTGGAGCGGCGTGAGGATTGATTTAAAGGGGCAGTACCCATTTAATTGGCCTATGGGGAAAAACTGTGTGATTTGCGATCTAATGGGAGTCTGATAATGAACAGAAAGGACCTTCCCTTGGAGTGCTGTGGGGCATCTAGACTGAAGCTGGGGCAAAATGCACAGGAAAGCTTTCCTTTTAGGATAATTGGTTTACTTGATCTTACTGTTAATGCAAGGCATTCAGACACGAAGTTTCGGCAAAAACTGGTAGCACCATTCGAGACAAATCCAACCCTCAGGATAGTATGTTGCCAAGCACCGCTCTGTCCCGTGTGCGTTTACTGAATTAAGTGGGAGTAAATTTACATTCATGTAGCTTCCCTTGCTCAAAAAGGTTTCTTTAGCTGTGCATGTTGTGCAAAGAAAACAAAAAAGTGGAGTAGCATCTAGAGAAGTGGGCTTGTTTGTACCACAAGGCTGGAGGTTTAAATTAGTTTGGTACTTAACCTGAACCTATTCAGGAAATATCCAGCTTCACAAACAGATAATATGCTAAATGCATGGTAGTTGCCCCCTGGAAGAGAGCAGTGGCTAAGCACACATGCACACAGCCTGTCACTCCACTCCCAGTGCTCTCCCTCAGCATTTGCCCCAGTTTCAACAGTAAAGGCCACCTGATGCTTGGTTATTTCTTTGAATTAAACGGAGCTGGGGTTCTGGGAGCTTCTATACCACAGTATGGGGGTACAGGCCTCACCCTCGTGTCTCAATGTAGTTAGATAGGGTGCAGATTGGCAGGTTCAGCAAGATCTGTGTTTACAGTGGAACACCATTGGCCAGCAGAGCATCACTCGGCAACTTATTGCCCAAAATATGTTTTTTATTTCTCAATTAAAAAGCTAGACTTTAACCCAATGGTGCTTATTTTTTTGTGGAAAACACATTTCTAAAAAGTCAGTTCTATGCAGGTGATGTCATAAAAAAGGGGGCAGTCTTTGCAATTGAAAAAAATTCCCTCTCCCTTATAGAAATATGGTGCTTTTTTGTTGAAACTTTTGATGCATACCATTTTATTTGGTAACCTAATGCATTCTAATGTAAAGGCCCTTATTATTATTTAAACTAATTTAAAAGCGTACTGTCTCTTTGAATCCCCCTCCCCAGGGGTAGTCTTGCATATCTTCTTCTTACCTTCCTCCTCTCACCCTTCCCACCCATCTCACTCTTTAACCTGACTTTGCCCCAACCAGACCCATCAGCCCATCGGTGCTCATGGATTTGGGGCGCTCCAGGGGGAACCCCAGGGCTCTGCTCCACACCAGCTGGGCCAGCACTCCCAGGGCGCGGGACACTCCAAACAGCACGGTGTAGTAGTTCATCTCAGTCATACCATAGTACTACAAAGAGATGGGGAAAGCAACAGACCGGTTACGTCCACTGCTTGCATCCGGCTATTGATGGTAAAGCACTTCAAACTTGTATGTTTTGGTAGTGTCTGAAAAATTCTACACTGTGCAAAAGAAATTCCTGACATTTAGGAATTCATTGCAATTTGCTTACTGAAAAAATTGAGTGGTTTTTAAAGGTTTTCCATGCAGCAACTGTAGGAATGTATTATTTAACATACTGTATATGAAAATGACACTTGAAATTAGTTTTACAGTTGGTAATATTCCTACATTTTTAAATGAACCCCAGGGAAAGCACAGGCATGAAAGTCACCATGACCTGTACTGAATACATGTATATGAAGACATTTCAGCATGTTTTAGCTTGCAATACAAAATAGCATATCGTTATATCCTTATTCAATGCCTCCATTACTGGTCTGCTGCTTATATTTCCTTTACAGTAGTTTATCAGGTTTATTTAGACTGATTTTGTTTTGTCAGTTTTAAAATGGCAGATTTTTTGGTCCCATTTCTCTGAGCACCTGCTTCCCCTCCTCCCCACACCTCTGGTTAGTCCTCCCATACCCACCTGCAGCAGGACCCCACTGTGAGCATCCACATTGGGCCAGGGGTTCTTGGCCTTGCCCTGCTCCAGCAGCACATTGGGGACAATCTTGTACAGCTGGGCAACTAGCTTGAACATGGGGTCGTTGGGGAGGTGCTTCAGGGCAAACTCATGCTGACAGGTGTACCGCGGATCGGTCTTCCTCAGGACAGCATGCCCATAGCCGGGCACTACCTGGGGAGGGGGGCATCTTTTACTTTAATTTATCAACCATTTTTCATTTATACTTGTATACACTAATGATTTCCTCGCTCTATCTCCCAATACTGAACTGATCATTCCTTCCAACTGGAGTGGATTAAAACCAATTTTCAACATGGGTTTGAGATTATACCATTAGCATACTGCTTGCATAAAACAAATCTTAACTGACATTTGTGGCATTGAATACTACTTAATTTATAATATGTAATACTTTAGCGCTGTTGAAAAACTATTCCTTTCACAGCTCGTCTTCTCACCCTCCCAGATTTAAGTGTGTTCCAGATGTAGTCCCTCATCTTCTCATCAGAGACCTCCCCGCCCAGCTCCTTCTGCAGAGCGGTCAGCCACACCAGCACCTCCTGCAGGATACAAAGGAAAACGCAGCCATTAGCAATGGGTAAATTATCCAGTTGCATGCACATTTCTGCCAGATGCACAGCAGTTATTTACTCCATTCAGATAGTGTGATAGATAAATACATGAACCAACAGAGACCAAGAGATTGATAGATCTATAGATCAGTGTATGAACGACAGACATAAAAATGGATAAGTAAATAAATACATTAAGTATTTATTAAGAAATGAACAAGCACAGTGCAGACCTGGTTGGCGAGCCCGTGCAGGGGTCCGGCCAGCCCGTTCATGGCTGCACTGAAGGAGAGGTAGGGGTCTGAGAGGGCACTGCCCACAAGGTGGCTGGTGTGGGCACTGACGTTTCCACCCTCATGGTCACTACAGAGGGGAAGAAAAAACACGAGATTTTCGTGAGCACCAGCCACCAACAAGCATGGCCACATCCAGAGCATGGTACTACTTTACAATAAACAGAAATGTTAAGGACAAAATCCTTAACTGTTCAGGTCAAGAAGGTAAGGAACTGCAAGTGACAAGGGCAACAACTGAGAACATAATAGATAATAGAATGCATTATACGAGAAACAACGGAGCAATAAATTAAATTAAATTAAAAATTTGTTTCTGATTTTATCCCATTTTTCTCCCAATTTGGTAGCCAATTAGACCTGCTATTTTTACATCAATCCCCCCCTAGTAATGTGAGTTCGCTGCCGTAGTCCTGCGACCGGTAGTGACGAAGCGAAGTGACGCCTCTTGCGAGACGGCACCCGCAGGCCGTCGACCGTAACCTGGTACTACAGGGCCACTCTACGCAGCGAACGTCACGTCGGCTCCCCTCCCCCCTCCCTGGGGCGGACAGCCAATCGCCGCCCCCTGGTGGCACTCCCGGCCAGAGCCGACACTTGGCGAGACGGGGAATTGAACCCCGGTCTCCGTGGCCAGCGTCGGACGTTGTAACCACTGGACCACGCGGGAGGCCGGAGCAATAAATTAGACCAGAATATAAAAAGAGCCAGCAAAAGCATTACAAATGCTAGTTTGCTCAAGCTAGTTGGCTCAGGTCCAAATATTGTGTTTTCTGTATCATAATTATGTTTTAAATTAATCTGAAAGGGATACCTGCATCCTTGATCTCAAAAAGGGTGCCTGGTACACACAATGCATACATGTTGGCAGGCCTGCAATTGTAAAAATGATCTTCCATTGCGGTTCATACCGTCACCACTAGAGAGCACAACCTATCAATTCAAATCCAACAACCCGAGACGAGCGGTTCGGAAGCCAGTGCTAAAAGACAGCCTTGGTCCCTGTACACATGAACAAACTTTTCTGTGTGCACAACCCTGAGTGGAGAGAAACACATTTCAGCCTCAGACAGCTCTATAGCTCAGCACGATAATAGGAGACAATGGTGATAGGACACAGCAGTTTAAATACACCAATCACATAGTAATACCTTTATTTAAAAAATGATATAAAAGGCTATATAATTTTGGCCTTTTTCCCCAAAACAATATTTCAGTATTACTGCGAATATGCTTTCCAAATACATTTTACCGTAACAGGATACAAAACCCACTGCATCACTGCAACAGCTGCACAGTTTAAAATATTGAGTATTAGACTACCTGTACACCTGTCCTTAAACGTACACATTTTTATTAGTTACCCTACTCCTCTACACATGCCCTTACACAAATGGCATTGTAATGTTATGACTATATTCACTGCAAAAGCACTTTTTTGGGGGGGTAGCCAACCAGAAACGTGTTAGACCACCTTCCCTCGTCACACCGAAGTGAATGAGGAAATGTGTGCGTGACGCACGTTTGTGCACGATTCAGGTGAAGACTCTTGATTTCACCCATATTCTGATTAATGTAATCACATGAAGATCTGCAGTATCCATCTCCTACACGAGCACAAATAAAACTTCTCAAGCCACCCAGCGTAGTGACTTCAATGCGCCTTAAACTCAGAATGTTCATGAGACATACAGGGCAGAGTGCAGTGGCAAGGCCCCGGTAGGTTCTGCATTGCACTGAAACCTGAGCTTCTGGTGTAAAGTACAGAGCAGTCTAACTCCATCGTCCTCACCTTGCCTGGTCATGGCTACAGTGCGAACAGGATACCGTTTTTGTTGGCATGTTTTAAAGTCTAGATACAGCATCAGTTATGGCGGCTATTGAATCATACAGTGTGACACTCCTAGTTATTATTTAGTGAGTATCTCATTTTTAACCAGCTTATTATTTTATTTTTGAATAACATCATTATTTTCTTTTGATGACACTGGAGCATGTAAAATCTCTGCAATTTTAAATGTCCCACATACTTTGTGAGACTAAGCGGACTCTGACCTGTGGATGGTGAGGTAGAGGCGCATGAGCTCTGTAAATTGCGGTTCGCTGTAGCCCAGCATGTTAGTGAAGTTGTGGGACCAGTCCAGGTTGGAGTCGATGGCGCCAATGCTGCTGCCCTCGCGGTAGAGGTTGCGGTAGATTTTTGCCGCAACACATGGCAGCTTGGCAATCAAGTCCATGGAGTCCTCGTAGATGAACTGAGAGAGAGAGAAAATGATGTGTTTAATACCCAAAAGTGTTGACATTGCAATGATGAAAACCTTAGCCACAATGGTGAAAACTGCCTAGTTTTATGATAAACGGCATAGCGCGTGCATCGGTGGTGTTGTGGGGTTCAGTGCAAGCAATCGTACAACTGGGTACAGCTGTGTGTCTGTTTGACAGGTCTATAGAGGTTGTTGATGCAAAGGCTTGAACATGCTAATTGGAGAAAAGGTAGCTTTGACAAGGGGACCGATACAATGGGCCAGTTCTCAAACTACCCTGCCATTTCTGTCAAGTACAAATGTTCTGAAAGTTCAATGGTCGTTTCTGGTGAATCGTGGCTTCTGCCTCTTGACTTCTAATTGGATGCCTAATTAAAACGGTCATGTCAACTGTACCAGTGCTGACTGTGGCCAGCAGCCCCGAAGGGTGACGCATAACTGGCAGTCACGGCACCCAGGGAGGGAGGGATTCAGTAGGACAGTTTGTCCAGGATTGTTTTGTGTCACCAGAATCAACAGTGGAGGATGCAGGGTTCAAAGTACAATTGGGCATTCAAAATGATGGTTCTGCGTGGCTCAGTAGGTAAAGCACGGCGCTGACAATGCCTAGGTTGTGGGTTCACGTATATGTGGCCCCAATGGGAATTGGAAATATGTATGCATTGACTACTGTAAGTCGCTTTGGATAAAAGTGTCCGCTAAATGGCATGCAGTGCCCTCCAGAATTATTGGCACCCTTGGTAAAGATGAGCAGAAAAGGCTATGGAAAAAAATTCTTTGTTGTTCATCAGCTTGATCTTAGACTTAAAATATGAGAAAAATCGAACCTTTAATTAAAGTTAAATTTTTTAAAGAAAAAGAAAATCCTTAACAAAAAAGTTATTTTTCTCAAAAACACGTGTCACATTTATTGGCACCCTTACAGATTCCTATCACTATTAGGTAAATAATTAAGAAGTTGTTGAGCTGTGATGAACCTGCTCGAAGATGACGCAAAAATGTATTTAAGGATCACAGTTGGAGAATTGCAGAAGTTAGTTGCATCTTGGGGTCACCAAGTCCCCAAAACTACAATTAGATGTGTGTTCTCATGTGTTCTCCTGCCTCATCAAGTATTATAAGAGAATAATAATAAATAATAATACATTTTATTTGTTATGCGCCTTTCAAGAAACCCAAGGTCGCAGTACAGTGGGAGGAGTAGATAAAAGTGACATAAAACATACATTTAAGCAGATACAAGCACAACAGAACGGAGACAACACAGGAACCACAGAAACTAAACAAAGGTTTTAGAAAACAGATGAGTTTTGAAGGCGGCTTTGAAACTGTCCAGGGTTGGGGCTTGGCGAATCTCTATGGGGAGAGAGTTCCAGAGGGTGGGTGCTGCCACACTGTAGGCTCTGTCCCCAAAGGTTCGACGTCTGGTGCGGGGGATGGAGAGCAGACCCGTGTCCGAGGACCGCAATCTCCGAGATGGAGTTTGATGGTGGAGAAGGTCAGACAGGTACTGGGGGGCGAGGCCATGGAGGGATTTGTAGGTGAGGAGGAGGAGTTTGTATGAAATGCGAGACTTGACTGGAAGCCAGTGGAGTCGGATGAGAGTGGGGGTGATGTGCTGCCAGGGCTTGGTGCGGGTGAGAACCCGGGCAGCTGAGTTCTGCACGTACTGGAGCCTGTCCAGGGCTTTGCTGGGTACCCGAACAGGACTCCATTGCAATAGTCCAGACGGGAGGTAATGAAGGCATGGATGAGGGTCTCCGTGACAGAGTCTGAGAGTGACGGCCGGAGTCTGGAGATGTTCTTAAGGTGGAAGAAGGCAGATTTGGTCATGGATTTGATGTGTGACTGAAAAGAGAGGGTGGAGTCCAGAATGACACCCAGGTTGCAGACTTCGGGAGATGGTGAGATGGAGCAGCCGTCAACCTGGAGAAGGAAATCTCCAACCTTCCGGAGCAGTGCCTTGGGTGCCACAACCATGAGCTCCGTTTTTTTTGCTGTTGAGTTTGAGTAGGTTGGATGACATCCATATTTTTATTTCATGTAGGCAGTTGATAAGAGACTGTGGGGGGAGCTGAGTGGATGGTGAAGTGCTGAGATACAGTTGAGTGTCATCAGCGTAGCAGTGGAAGTTGAGACCATGGTGGCGGATGATCTGACCGAGGGGGAGCATGTAAATGGTGAAGAGGAGGGGTCCAAGCACCGAGCCTTGAGGAACACCATGGTTGACTTGGGCCGGGAGGAACTGGAGCCATTGATGGTGACAAACTGTTTCCTGTTGGAGAGATATGACTGGAACCAGGAGAGGGCTGTACTGGTGAGGCCTAGGTGGTCGGATAGGCGGTTGAGGAGGATAGAGTGGGAGACTGTGTCAAAGGCTGCTGAGAGGTCCAGGAGGATGAGTAAACTGATGTGGCCAGAGTCAGCAGCAATGAGGAGATCGTTGGTGATCTTAATGAGGGCGGTCTCCGTGCTGTGGTGTGTTCTGAAGCCAGATTGGAGGGTCTCATAGAGCTCATGGTTGGACATATGCTGATGGAGTTGGGCGGCAACTGCTCTTTCCAGGATTTTGCTGAGGAAAGGAAGGTTGGAGATTGGCCGGTAGTTGTTGAGGTCATCAGGGTCCAAACCAGGCTTTTTGAGGATAGGGGTAACTGAGGCCGTTTTGAAGCTGGTGGGGACTGTGCCAGATTGTAGTGAGGAGTTGATGATGTCCACCATGAGGGGGCAGAGGGTCGGTAGGCAGGCCTTGACGAGAGCTGTGGGCATGGGGTCCAGAGAACAGGTGGAGGCTTTAGCCTTGGTGGTCAACTCGGCGACTTGGAGAGCATCCACC
This sequence comes from Aldrovandia affinis, assembly GCA_029706075.1. Taxonomy (NCBI): domain Eukaryota; kingdom Metazoa; phylum Chordata; class Actinopteri; order Notacanthiformes; family Halosauridae; genus Aldrovandia; species Aldrovandia affinis. The sequence continues at coordinate 899,488 of JAINUG010000168.1, forward strand.
AGGGAGAAGGAGGAGAGGCAGCATTGAGGCCGGTGTGCCGCTGGGGGGGCGCTACCCTGCGGCTGAGCGGTGTGTGGGGGGGGAGGAGCAGGCGCCAGAAGCTGCTGATGGATGGAGTCCACTTTCGTCTGGAAGAAGTCCAGGAACTTGGAGCAGAGGTCAGTGGCACCCTGGGGTGAGGGGCGTTAGGGGGCGGAGTAAGCGGTTGATGGTGCTGAACAATGTTCTAGGATGATTTTGCTGGGAGTCAATGAGAGTGGAGTAATATTGGGTCTTGGTCTGAGAGAGAGCTTCCTTGTAGGACCTCACATGATCTTTGAAGGCCAGAAGGTGGACTGTGAGGCCAGTTCTTTTATAGAGCCTCTCCAGCTGGCGTCCAGAGGCCTTCATGGTGCGGAGTTCGGTGGTGAACCAGGGGGCAGGATGGGCGAAGGAGACAGACCGGGTTTTAAGAGGGGCGAGAAAGTCAAGGCTGAGGGATAGGGCAGTGTTGTAGTGGGCCACCAGGCCGTCCGCCAAGGAGTCGGTGGGAACCGAGGTCATGTGGGTCGCTATCAGGTCGGATAGAGCTGGTGCACTCACTGACTTGATGTTTCTGAACGTGATGGTACGTTGGGGGCGCTGCCTGGGCATGGAGACAGGAACGGAGAAGAGAATGGCATGGTGGTCGGACACAGCTAGATCCAGGCACTGTAGATGGGAGGGGGGTATGCCAGTGGAGCATACCAGATCCAGCGTATGACCTTTGTTGTGGGTGGGACCTTGGACATGTTGCGTGATGTTGAAGCAGTCCAGCAGCGACAGGAATTCAGCAGCAAACTTGCAGCTGCTGGAGTCCACATGGATATTGAAGTCGCCGAGCAGAATTGTTGATGGAGACATGAAGCAGACAGAGGTGAGTAGCTCAGATAGCTCCGACATGAAGGTAGCGGAGGCTTTAGGAGGGCGGTAGATGAGGACAACCTGGAGCGAAGCAGACCCAGCCAGTGTGAAAGCAACACACTCAAATGTGGTGGTATTGGGTACTGGGAGCTCTTTTACCAGGATGTCAGCTCGATGTATAACCGCCAGCCCACCACCATGACCCACGGAGCGAGGCTTCTGGATGTAGACATAGCCTGGGGGTGTGGCTTGATTGAGCGTCAGAAAGTCCTGCTGGTTCTGCCATGTCTCAGTTAGGCATAAGATGTCAATTTTTCTGTCGGTGATGATGTCATAGATGAAAAGTGCTTTATTGTTTAGAGAGCGAGTATTCTGCAGCATGAATACTGGAGTGTTGTTCAGAGATGCAGGAGGAACGACACTGTCAACACAGACCAAGGACCTCAGATTGCAAGTGCGCACGTGGGTTTTGTTGTGATGACGTCGTAGCTGTGCATCAGGGCGCCTGTCCATCAGGGCGCCTGTCCGACAGTATGGAGGGAATAACTGTATCGGAGTAAACAAACTTGCGCCGAGAGGCACGGTGTATGTAGCGCGGTCGACGCAAGAGTCCAAGGGATGCTATAACAGCGAGGCAGTTAGAAGTGGTGCAGCTGAAGAGGTTAATGAGTTCCCGGGCGGAGTATTTCAGGAACACCATCGTTGAAGAGGCGAGCCAGCACCGCGAGCAGGGACAGAGACGCCTCGGACCACGACAACGGTGATGGAGTGAAACCAGGGCACGATGAAGGGTCCAGAAGGGAGGATAGTCCTGGATAATCCTGGTGTCGTGTTCCTAGTAGCGTGGTATTCAGTAGTAATCAAGGCAGAGCCGATTGAAACTGCCGGCGGGTCGTTGCTAACGCTAGCTAGGTTCGTAGGTTGCCGGTGGAGAATAGCTGGACAACGGCTAGCAGCTAGCAACTACACAGCGGAGATGGTAAGTACATAAACATGAGGTTTGTAAACATAAACATTCTTCCAGTCGACAAACGGTGTTAGTAGCTTTAGATCAGAAGAGTAGAGTCAGCGAACAGCGAAAAAACATGAAAAAGACACGAAAAAGACACAAAAAAGCACCGATTGAGAAGCGGCGAAAAGCACGCCAGCGTCCTCTCAAACCGGAACCATGGCAAGGCAGATAACACAAATTAAATACTGTATATATTATTAGCTATTATTATTATTATTATTATATTATATATTAGCTGGCAGAATGTAAAAAAATAAAAAATAAAAAAAATACTTTGTTTTATGACATTTGCATGCAGGTGTGTAGCAGAGCCTCAAAACTGCAGCGGATACCGTCAGAAGGTAGCCGTGGGCACCTCTGAATACCCCATACCTTAGTGAAGTCAATAGAGTTATAGTCAAGGTTTGACTCACTTGTGCTTATGCTTTGGAAATATATACCCATCGCATGTCATGCCAATAAAGCAATTTAAATAGATAGGAAGAGAAAGACAGGGGGTTGGGTGATGTGGGGGGGCTTCAGAGTCCAATTGGATAATATGGGACAGACTCAAAGGTAAGTTGTCAACAGTGCCTTAAAGCACACTTAAACCATGATAAAGCAAGACATTTCTCTTAACTGGTTTTCCACATTAGACCTAAGTTGGGAAATTCATACCAATTACTTTAGTGTCAACTCATGTCTCAGACTGCAAAAGCACCCCCTGAAATGTTTAAATCTATTATACATGCAATGCAAAAACAGACATGCAGCACATTAGTTACTGGGTTTATCGTTTGCATATAGGAAGCAGGAAATTTAAATTGTGAATCATGCAGTCAAGTATTCATCTTCGATGCCACCAGATACTGCTCTTGCAGTTTCAGTGAAGCAACCAAAGAAAGAGTAAAAACAAAAGATCCTCACACATCAACTTTCGGAAAATAAAACGGTTATCCCTTCCTTCCCTGCAAGGCAGTGGATGCCAAACCTCTGCTACGGGAACCCGTCGGTCCATGCGTTTGTTAAATTCCACCAACATCACACCTGATTCAACGAATCAATGCTCATTAAGTAGTTTACAAGTTGGGGGTACTCCAGGAGAGGTTTGGGATCCACTGCTCTAAGGAGATCAAATCTCATCTATATTTCAGTTACTCTGAAGAGAAGGGAGGATTTTATATTTTTGGTCTTCATCAGTTACAGACATATTTGATCTCTTTAGAGGTATGTGTCAAACCAACCTTGAAACTCCTAAAAGACTGGCTTTTGCATCATAAGAATTAAACTATTCAACAGCCACTGGCCTTTTCATCACCAAGGGCAAAAATTAAGGTTATGGAATTACAGTAAGGGACACGCATTTGTAGGGCTGCTTTCAGCCACAATAAATATATTTTTGGATTCATGCACGCACGCATGCAGCTCACCTCCCAGTACTTGTTTTTGTTGACACCTTCAGAGTAGGCACGGGCAAAGCTGCTCTCGCTGTTGAGAGCAGTGATGGCAGCACTGAATTGAGACATGGGGTGCAGGTTGGTGGGGAAGTTGTCCAGCATGGTGACCACGTGGGACGGGAGGGCAGCCCGCTTGGCCCACTCCTTTGACAGCCAGTTCACCTGTTGGGGGGAGGGGTGCACACAGAAATTCAGGGTTGACAGAGGTTCTGTAAGCACAATAAGAGATTACTTCTTCTGACCTTCATCGGGCAGCTATAAACTAAGTATAGTACCACACCCAAATCAAGCACTTACACTTGATACCATTGTTCATTTCATTATGCGATTACAGTAAATGTAAACAGTAATGTAAACGTGCATTCTGCTCAACACACACCTTCCACATATGAATGAATGCTGGAACCCCCTCCAGATGAGTGAGTAAGGACTAGAAATAATCCAGTAACATGACATGGTGTAAACCAAGTCCCTCTCACCTGCTCCTCTGTGGGGACCTGCCCAGTGACCAGGAGCCAAAAGAGGCCCTCGGGGAGTGGCTCCTGACCTCCAGGGGCCTTGGGCAGCAGCTGCTGGCATTCTGGAATACTGTACCCACGGAAACGGATTCCCTGGAGATAAGGGGGTGGGGAGACTTAAATACTCACTGTTAACCCTGTTCCCTTTTCATAATAGGCAACAGGTGAAACCAAATATGTAAGAAATAAGAGTATTTCTCATTTTTGTGACCTTTTTTCTCCCTCACCCTACCCGAAGGTCAGTTCACTCAAAATTGTGACAAACAGGAGACCTGAAAACCCACTGCAGCGGGGCAAATGACCTCCAACAGGTGTCATGATTTGTCATCGGTTTCGGTCGCAGGTTTAGGAGAAACCCGGTCAGTTAGGCATGAGGGAGCAAAAACAAGGAAATATTCTAGAGTGCATCTCCAGACCCCCAGTTTCAATACTGACCCCCCCTTCCCCTCCCTGCTCAGCTTTACTCAATTTAAGGACATACAACAGAAAGATATTCTGCAACTTTGATTCTGTTACAGTGGACTTCAATTATGGGAGGACAGTGTCAGGTCTGAGATATCTACAAGCATGCAAACCTACAGTACCAGTCAAAAGAAAGTCTCATAAGATTTAGAATGCCGAATCCCAATTCTGTGCCCATCACAACATGCTCGGTCAGTGTGCGCATTCCAATATGTATGCCGCCAGCCAACACCCATGCCCACTCTGCATCACCCAACTCATGATTTGTGCCTTGAGGAAGGATATATTCAGGGGCCACGAATATTCTTTTGGCTGAAAAGCTATGCTTACATTACAGGTATTAAAGCAGACCAGAGTTCACGTCGGGAAAAAATGTGCACTGCAAAGAACTAGAACTCGTTTTAACACTGGGAGCCTCAACTAAACTCTACAGACAGAGCTAGTACTTAAGTCCTGGGGTTGTCAGAGAAGAGCAGAGACTCACCTCATCAGGATCCAGCACAGAGGTCTCATACACCAGGCCCTTCATGCCTCTCATGCCACCGTATACCTGCAAAAACACACACACCTGTCAGTCCACAGTACAGCATAGCGTGGACTCCCATTTATTCCTTCGACACAAAATTGGACTCTCTGAAATTCATTCTGGTTTCACAGATTTCCGATCAGACCATAAATCCCAGGATTAAAACAGGGTAACCATGGCAACCGAGACAACATTTTGACTTGCAGGAAAATGCAGGCAGCGCATGCCATTTTATTCCTGCAGTTAAGTCACTAGACTGTAGCCATGAAAGAAATGGAAGAATTGAACATTTATCTGCCACAGGGGCCAGCTTATGTGTGGTGTTGCAAATGTACTATTAATAGATGAATGACTTACTGCTAGTAGCAGAAGAACTCAAAGCAAAAAAACAGCTGTGCACTGAATTATTATTCTTATTTTTTTTAAAGAGGGGGAAAAAAAATACCAAGATATTGGTTTTGATATCATTGTTCATTAAAGAGTTTAAAGAGCCGTTAACTTCCTTTACTTGACAGAAAGCCAATTTGCCCAATGCTTCTCACCTTAAAATCCTACAACAAACCAACCTTTCCTTCACCCCTTCAAATCATCATGACGTTAAGCTTGTGTCCCATCAACTTCTATAGATTGTGCAGCCAGAAAAGATGTGTATGCGTGTGCGCGAGTGCAGGCCTGAGAGTACATCGGTCATCCTCTAAGGATCATCACAGCCTCTCCAGTACTCAGAGACTGGGATGCAGCATAGCAGACAGCACTTGATCCGTACAATCAGCATGACGAGTTTCATAAATCCATTATGGTTTAGCTTCATACTGGTTCCTTCAACATGGCTAACATTTGTTCCGGTTCCAATTCAACAGCCACATGCAGTTACTGTGTAATGCCAATTGTTACCATCCTTGAGCTACAATAGGAGTTAAAATGATCTCGTAGTCCTCCACACAATAGGTGGCACTGGTACCCAGGGCTCAAATAAGTGTAGTGATTTTGAAGGGTCACTAACCATGTCCACAGTGATCTGGCCAATGTTGGTTTTGCCATACTGCTGTTTGAAGTTCTTTATCCTGCTCTGTTCTTTGGGGATGAGGTCTGAGAGAACGTCCTTCAGATTCTGTAAAGGTCCAGCCACCATTACAACTCAAGCCAAAACAAAAACTCTCAACCTCATTACTCATTCACAAAAGAAATGCATTTATTTACATCAGTGAAGAGTGTAAAATTTGAGATGTTTTTGTGCTCAGCAAATCAAACGAATTAAAATATTTTGAAAATACACATTTACCCCATCAAGGAGGACCTTAAAAGGCAGTTATGAAAAACTAAACTGACATTTACGTGGGGGGGAAAATAGCATAATAATTCATTCACATTACACACAATAGAACGTGCACATTACACATGCGACCATGTGCATTTAAAGATACTCACCGTTGATGCACTGGCTTGTCTAGCAGCCACAAGGATGCAGGCTGCATTCTGAAAAAAAAAAAAAACGAGCAAAGTCACAGGACCAGCACAACAGCAGTTGAGGGAGGCGGAGCAGGTCTATGGGTTACGGCTATGGTCATCCTCTTCTCAGCATATCAGACCATCAAGGATAGACCCTGTACCAGCTGGTCAGGGAATGGAACACCACAACCTGCCTTTTAATAATGAAGGAGAGGCCTCCCACGTGGCCCAGTGGTTACAACGTCCGACGCTGGCCACGGAGACCGGGTTTCAATTCCCCGTCTCACCAGTCGGCTCTGGCCGGGAGCGCCACCAGGGGCAGCGATTGGCTGTCCTCCCCAGGGAGGGGGGAGGAAAGCCGACATGACGTTTGCTGCGCATAAGAGTGGCCCTGTAGTACCGGGTTACGGTCGACGGCTTGGCGAGTGCCGTCTCGGAAGCCAATAGCCATTTGAGCCAATAGGAGATAGGAGAGGATACGAGGGGAAAAAATAATCGCAAACAATCTTTCTTGTGTCTGTATAACGAGTAAGCTAGCTAAGAAATAACAAAAATGCTTATATTGCTAATATAGCAAAACAGACAGCAAGTACATGTTTATAAAACATTTGATTTTAAACGGCGTACTGTTTATATTAATAAATCCTATCCCACTGTAATTCAAACCTGGGATGGAACTTCAAATATCGAAATAATTGCATATCTATATTTATCCATTATAACTATAGCACTGATGTTATAATTAGGGATATGAATTATTAATCGATGATCGATTAATCGCCGTTAAGAATTTGATCGATCAAGCATATCAAATGAATGATTATGTATCACAGCACTGCGGAGTTACCCAGTAGCACAAACTCTAGTGAGTGTAATAATATTGCTTTGAAACGGTTAAATCCTTATTGATTTTATAAAATATATCTAGAAACATTTCACGAAAGAAACAATTTACAAAGACAAAACTTTTTTGTTATATTTTCTATACGTTACCTAAGCCGACAATAGCATGGTTTCTTGAATTCGCTAAGCACAACGTTACTTTTGCATTTCTCTGAGTTTTTGGTGGATTTCTTTTTTTTTGGCACGACAGTATTTATGCATCCCCGGGACATCGATTCCGTCAGAACGGGTGTTCTCAGCAGCTGGTCTTACTGTAAACAGGCTGCGCACACGGCTCACCCCTGAACACGTGGATATGCTTATATTCTTAAATAAAAACCAGTAAGGGGACGAGTTAGGAGGTAGGCTCTTTCTTTTTTTTCAAGTTGCCAAGACTCTGCTGCTGGACAGCCCTTTTCATTTCAAAAGGAATATTGTTTTCATTGTTAGGCCTACTGAAAGGTGTTTCATTTCAGTTTGAGTAAAGCTTTGATTGAGGGGGGGGAATTTTTTTTTGTCATACGCTACATTTTACTGGGGGGTTTTTTTTTCTTTTTTTCCAAAAGATTAATCGATTAATTGTTTATTAACGTGGGCGACGATTGATCAAGGACATTTCTTAAAATTAGCATCCCTAGTTATAATTGTCATTATTATCTTGCATTTTTCATCTTTTTTCATTATTTGTCCCCCATTTTTCTCCCAACTTAGTGGCCAATTATACCCTCTATTTATTTCAATTTGCACTCCCCACACGAGTTCGCCGCTAATCTCTACGAGGCAAGCCAATTCTCCAAGGGCAGCAAACTCTGCTTCCTTCAAGATGGAATTCACCCACCCATTTCCTGGACACACCCTTAAGTGCTTCACAGCGAACTCAAGCCAGATCACCCTCCCCCCTCCCCCTGGAGTGGACAGCCAAATGCCGCCCCGATCGGGGCTAACAGTGAGGCCGGTCTGGCAGAGACGGGTTTTGAACCGCATCCCGATAGGCAGCGCACACTCATATCGGACCAGCCAAGATATGGGTGCTTTGGACCGCTATGCTATTCGCCGCCATACCATGTTTACACTTACATCACCATGCCTAAAACATTAACCTTTACCTTACTTTATCCTATCCACCCGTCTTAGTCTACCAACTCTAACCCTTACCATATATGCCTGTTCCATTAACCTTTACCAGACATATTTACCCATGTCATAGCATGCCAAATCCTTACCATACCTGCTTACCCTGCAAACCTTTACCAGACTTATCCTATTTACCCATGTCAAAACTTACAGTTCACCATTACCATGCAATACATATACATCATAGCCTACTACATATTACAGGCCTCCTTCCCTCCTCCCAGCATTTGGTGGACATTAAGAGACACCAAACTCTTCATTACAATTGACATTCTGCAGTCTTCAGACAAATGGATGGACTTGGCTGGGTCAGAGGTCATGCTGGTGCTCTCTGGACACACAGCAATGGAGGTCACCCGACCACCAGAAATACAGTCCATGCGGTTTAGGTGTATAGGGCGGTGGAAAGATATTTAGCATAAGACATTGTACAAGACTGATAATCAAGCTGACAGCTGAGGCAACTGTGCCAACCTTGACAGGAGAGCCTCGCCTGCTGACCTTTCACCTGCACTTTCCTAATAAGCCTGACAGACCTAACTATAAAAATAAAATAAAAAAATAAGATGAGCAGAAGCACAGTTCAGGCTCTCCTGCAAGTCTTTTAAGATTCATTTTGCTGAAAAGTTTCTCTGCTTGTTCACAAGTCAGACACCTTTTGGTTCAGTTGGCTGCCTCAGAAACAACCCGAGGAGCACCATATTTTGTTTCTACGATATAATATTGCAGAACAAAATGGCATGGAACTTCACAGCTAAAAACCATCCCATTGTACATTTCCATCATCTTGCATTTGATAGAGTGCATTAATGACAACTAGCTTCAAATTGCAGAACCCTCCACTACCCCTTGAACAATAACTAGATCCAGACATATACTAATTGTGCGACCGTTTCACCAGGCAGGCTGATAAAATAATTAATTCCCAACTTATTTCCAAATGAAAAACTGCAGGAGGTATACAACAGGTTCACTGTGTATAAAGATCAGAAATAGCGGTAAAGAAAGTGTAGTGTATCATTGGGAATGCTGCCAGTGGTTGAGGGAACCTGGTCGAAGTTCTGCTAAATTTCTTAAAAGTCATATACAACAGATCAATTATCTGTCATGGGATCAATGTGCAACATCACAGTAGGTCATCTGTATACAGCTGTAGGTCCACCTCCTTGTAGGTTGCCACCTTTATCATTGTGGAAAACTTTAGCTTTGCATGTCCCTGAAAAATGAATATATCTGAGCTTGGGGAGCAGTAGAGACAACAAATGACTGGAGCTGGAAAACCATCTGCTACTCTGATACAGCTTTAAGGTGGTTACATTTTGAATACCTATCAAGGGGTAATAAAATGTGAGGCCACTGGGTTATTATAAAGCAGTATCATACATAATCAATATGCCGCACTTTGGGGTCCAAATACACACATTGCAAGAACAGATCATAGGCCTTTTGTGTAATGCAAGTGACAAATGAGTATTTGCTAACAAATAAGGTCAATTGTGGCTTTAAAGACCTAGATTCCTGGCACTCAACTATGCTTTTCTGGAACTTATACTAGAACACCTCTGCAGTATATTACATTTCATACCAATTTGTACAACACCACATTAAAGTTGTATATGTAATTGAAGAATGAATATCCATCCAATTGCACGTTTGTCAATGACTGTAATGGCCTTCCACGCAACCTTCTAAAATCCCCTCTCAAGGTTTAGCGGCAGGGACCGCGTCCCTGTTTACAACACTAATGTACACAGCACTACAGCAAGGGCCCAGATTAGGGTAAAAGTCATACTTGTCAATGGGAAACTATCTTAGAAAAGATACTTGTCCTTGGTCTGATCACCTTACAATTTTCCTGGAAAGTGCAATCTCTGCTCTCTGAATCATATTTTCGCTGAGTTTTTAGCTGATCATCTTCGGTTTTAGCCTTTTTAGTGGGGGGTGGACTTGCACCCTCACTAAATCTCCACATCTTTGAAAATGCGATCACTACGTCGTATGCAGGAGAAGTAAAAATAAAATGTAGCCCAAAGATAGACACGACGGTTAACGTTATTTATTTTCTACACGGGTATTTATGTTTGACTTGTGCAGCGCGTGCTCGTGGGACTGTTTAGCAGTGAAGCTCTAACGGGTGCCCGCAGGTGGCTGCGAACTAGTGTTCTGACTGTACAGTATATCATAACGTACACTCTAGTCAGGACTCGAACGAGAGTTTTTTCCATTCCCAACTAGTGTAGTATGGCAGCTAACATAATAGCTCGCTAATAATTCCTAGATTTAACCGAGCAGGGATGTAGGATTGATTGTGCTTGGACTGTAGGACGGAGATGAGGAATCACTACAGGAAAATCAGATTCTTCAGCCTGGCGGGAGGGCTCACTGAACTGAATACAGACAGTAACTAGCAAGCTAGTGTTCACGGATATTGCTTGCTAATTCCAGGCTTGGTAGGTGATACATGCATGGTCACTTACGAAGCATTGTGTTAGCAAGCAACTAGCAACAACAGATATCGATATCCAATGTCCGTGAACGCTAACGTTAGCTAGCTAACTAACAACCTGGTTCTCGCTGTTGTGTCTATGTGCCGAAATCCGCGAACTTGATTGACTGCTGCAGAGTCTGGCATAGCAACAACAACAAACGCGGTGAGCACAGACTGCATGCGAGTGACAATGTGCCGCTTGTCCCATTTGGAAATATTTGGAATTTCGGAAATATTTTTGAATATCCGTGCATGACGTGTTTGTTCCGATGTGAGTGTAAAACAGAAATAGTTCCAGTTAGCTAATTAAAGATGAACAAAATCCTAAATTCAGTGGTTAGCAGGACGATCACTTGTAAATCGAAGGTCGTCCTTCTTAATTTTTAGTTGTCTGAGACGATAGGACGACTGCTAATCTGGGCCCCTGCTACAGTGTCCTCTAGAAACAACCAGGTTTTGTACCAAATATAAATGACAGTTAACTTCTTCTTCTTCTTTCGTATATCATCAGATGGCCAACTCAGTGTCGTGCAGCCACGCCCTCGTCTCCGGTCCTAAGTCGAAAAGGCCAGCTTCTGAGGGTGGGCTGTTAAGGGGCCAGCCGGTGATTATGTGCTCGGCAGCTCGCGCTGCACTGAAGTGGTCATGCACCCAGCAAGCTGGTTCGTTACCTTGACAACTGGCAACCAAGCCTAGTATGTTGAAATTGTATATGGCCTACCGTAAGCTACTTTAACGCAAACTAGCGAAATTGATTAGGTTAGACATGAAGTGGGTTACATTCATTGAAACAAATGTCTAGTCCACAAACGAGTTTAGTATCTAGCTAACCGACCGCTTATTTAATCTAGCTCACTAGCTAGTTTGGTAGCTATGGATATCGAAGTTTAGCTTTCTAACGTTATGTGCTCAGCTAAAATAGCCAACGTTAGTAAATACTTCCTTTAGGCATGGCCCATGGGTGTATTGCTGGGATGTGGATGATACGGCCAACCTGCTAACCAACAAATAATTCCTCATATGTAGCACTAGCCAATAACTGAACGGCTGGAGGTCAAATTGGCTAAGTGACCATAAATTGACGAGCCTGTCCCTTGACGTCCATTCATTTAGAGGTAATAGCGGTTAGCTAGCGAGAAGACCAGCTAAACCCCGTTAGCTAGCCAAGTTAGCTAGATAGTAGCAACACACATTCAGATTAAGCATCTAAAGTTAGTGTCGGTAGTGTTTGAGAACTAGCAAGTGAAAATAAACCGCATGCCAGGGGAGAAAGGACCATCGTCAACTATACTATAGCTTTTCGGCTTAGACTGACGAGCGAACTACACGTCTATAAACTAGGCCTCGAATTTTAACTTCAGCAACGAAACTTGGTTTGCTAGCTAGCTAGCGATGGTTAGCTGATATCAGAACGATTCCATTCCTTTGAACTAGCAAGACTACTAGTTAATGTTAGACACGTGGGTCAACTGAATGGAAGATACCTTTTGTAATGGTCTAACCAGATCTCACGTTAGCCATCTACCTAGCTACGTCTGACACCACACATTGTATTCATTGCTCAATTGGCTAGCTAAAATGCTAACCAATTAGTACCTTTAAAAATCAACCAATTAGCTAATAATTTACTTCGATAAACTAGACAGTTGCGCTGGTTGGTGCCCAACTAGGTCTGGTCATTTGAGCTTCTGGAAAACAGCTAAATAGTCGACGAGAACTTACATTTACAGGGAACGCTAGCGCCAGGCACCGTGAGATAAATGAATATATATCAACTCTGCTGACAAACAACACAGAGTTAGCATTCTTTCCCTTCTCTTACCTTTGAATTGAGGAGCCTGGACGCTAACCTGCTGACAGTCAGAAGGGACATTATGTTTCTGAGGAATATTGTATTTTCCTTTAATTATGAAGCCGCTGCCAATGCACCGCGGAGCTTGCTGAAGGTGCCCCTCCTGGTCCTGTAGAGTGAAGGTTGAAAGAGAGACTAGGGGCCGCAAGTAGATGCAGTTTGGATTGGACGGGGCCTATAAGGTGGTAATAGTGACACTGTTTGTGATTTGCTGGTGCAGCCTTCCGAAAAAAATGATTGGATGCGGTGGCCTACATCTTGTATAATGGTTGGCTAATGCAGGGGCCGACACTTTCAAACGACCAGATTAAACAGTGGTTTCTGAAACTGCCTGAATAAACGAAAAGGAGTCCCATATTATTTATCTTGTAAAAATAAAATCATGTACGTTGTTTCATTTAAAAACCTAAATTTAAATATGCAATTAATTTATACATTTATCGCAATATCGATGTTCTAATAACACGTCCTTGCTATTTATACAGGCGCTATCCTTCAAATCACAATTTCTAAACGTGCCTCTCACGTGTTTCTTTATATTTTTGAATAAATTATTCGTGTATAAATATCATTAAATGTGATTGAGAGCGTCTCAATCACATGCGAGCGTCTGTGATTCCGTCCATTTGAAGGTCACATTTGAAGAGAAATGTACAAATCGGACAACGTTCACCCATGCGGTTACAAGAATACTGTTATGCGAGCACAATGCAGTTCAATTAATTTTTTATTCATTCACGCATGTAATTTTCTTTCTAAAAAATTAACAAAGAGGGCTGAAGATTTGAGCTATGGTGATAATCTGCCAGGATAAAACCCAAGGTTTTTTGTGCGAATTGTCCGAATTCTTCTGTTAATTGTAGCTAAACGGAAGCGTATTTGTGTCCAACAAAGTTAGCTAGCTACTGACTTGAAATTGTTGCAACAACGACGTAATCTTACAGTTTAAGAAGCAACCTACACATTCACCCTGCATACGTTTAGGAAAGATAATGATCAGAAAACAATGTGTGTAAAGTACCAACAAGAGTGGAAGACACGTCACTTACAGGGGTGGGAGAGGTGTTTCTCTAGATAAGACCGTGCTTAAATGGGGTAACTTTCCCCCTTCTCCATGTGCATGATGAATTTTTTGTGTATTTTGAATTTGGTCTCTGACAGCAAGTGCAAAAATGGGCAAAGTCTGGCAAAGTTAAAGAACCTATGAGGTGATGCAACGTGTTCGTTCCGAGATCCACAGTGTTATAATAATGCATTTTATTTTAGATGGCGCCTTTCTGGACACCCAAGGTCACCTCACATAAAAGTCAATAAAAGCAAAGGTACAAAAAACAATAATAATTTAGAAACAAATAGCAAAACAATTTAATAATAATACTACATGTATAGTACATGCAAACAGATCAACACAAGGATGCAGTGCTTACTTTGTAAAATAAGATGCTGGGGCTCAACTCGCCTCCCTAACCACACGCCCTCCGGAGAGGAAAAAGGGTCTATCAAATATGAATGTATGCATGTTGCATTTGACGGAGAAAAACAAATAGATCTGTGTGTGTGTCCGTGCCTGTGCGTGTATCTATTTACATATTAGGCTCTGATTGGCTCGCGGCCTCGCACCTACTCTTGTAATATTCACTGGACATAACGTTGTTTAATACCAGTTTAAAATACGCGTTGTTGTCGCAGTTTAGATATTTATGAGCCCAGGGCTCTGATTCTGAGTAAGACTAAGCAAATTATTGGCAATTATTGTGCTTAATTTGTAGCCCCGGCACAAATTAAGCACTGCAAGGATGACATCAACACATGAACAACATAAAACATTGTACAATCAGTGACAGTTTACAGTGGGGAAACAGGGGAGAAGTGTCAGTGGTAGGCCATGGTGAATAGGTGGGTTTTGAGCAGTGTTTTGAAGGAGGATAGTGTATCTGTGTGTCTGGTGTGTGTGGGGAGTGAATTCCAGAGTCTGGGGGCGGCAGGGCTGAATGAGCTAGAGAGCGCTGGTTGGGGAGCGTAGGACCAGTGTTGCGGCCGGCTAGAGAGCGCTGGTTGGGGAGCGTAGGACACGGCTTTCGTGTTCACAACCCGGCACCCGGAGGAGCAGGCAGGGGCAGCGGGCAATCAAGACTCGGCAGGCAGGTGAAGCACACCGGATCTGGGGAGCCAGCCACGGGAACACAGAGGGAGGTAGGCAGATTCAAAACCGGGTCGAGGGCGCAGTCAGCTGGAGAAACTCAAGTCCAGAGCTAATTGATATCTTAGCCAAATGTTACTGACAGTAGCCAAACTTAGCAGGACTCGACAAGACGTCGACACTAAACTTAATCGTTTACTTATTAGTGACAGGAATTACTAAAAGCAGCTAATAAAACAATACAGTGAAATTTTAAACAAAAGCAAACGTACAAACGGGTAGCCTAATCTGTCGAGGTGCGGTGCAGCAGTTGCTTTGCCAGCGGTCCTGCCCCCAGAAACAACATCAAGGACGTGACGACAAGACGTCTTTCTCTCCTGATAGGACAACCCTCTCTGCCACACCTGCTGTGATAGTCCTATAGTTGACAAAACCACTTGGGTCAAACCAATAGGTCACTGGTCAGATCTTTGCTGTGCCAAGACCTACTTTATGCTGTAAAGGCAATGGGGATAATGGTGGCTATATTTCAGTGGTTCTCAAACTCGGTCCTGGGGACCCGCTATGTCTGATGATTTTTGTTACAGCCAATCTGTTGATCAATTAATTCTGTTGAAAACGTGTGTAAGTTCTACCATAGTTTTTTCCTTAAACATATGTTAACACAATTCAGGTTTGGGTCATTGTCAATTGCTCTGTCATTGAACTCTTAATTTTCCACAAATGGTTTAGTTTCAGTGACCAGGTGTCCAGATTTTCAACAATTAGGCCCCACTGATTTCACCTGTCATTCTATAATTGAATCAATTTAAAAAGGTAACACCTTTCTAAAGAGATCATGTGTCATATTGCACAATACAGAAAACGAGAGCATTAGTTGATCTGACTGATTTAAAGTCCTAGGATGTGAATATGGGATATGCATTGTTCATGGTATGCACTGGCCTAAGTTTTTGCACATATTAGAGAACATGGAATATCTTGCATCATAGCTAGGGTGACCAGACGTCCTAGTTTAACCGGGACAGTCCCGGCAATGGTGTCCCCTGCCCTGACAAAATGCAGAAAAATGCCCAAATGTCTCGGTTTCGGGCGGCACGGTGGTGCAGTGGATAGCACTGTCGCCTCACAGCAAGAAGGTCTCAGGTTCGAATCCAGGCCGGGGGCCTTTCTGTGCGGAGTTTGCATGTTCTCCCCGTGTCCGCGTGGGTTTCCTCCGGGTACTCCGGTTTCCTCCCACAGTCCAAAGACATGCACGTTAGGCTAATTGGAGAGTCTAAATTGCCCGTAGGTATGAGTGTGTGAGTGAATGGTGTGTGTGCCCTGCAATGGATTGGCGACCTGTCCAGGGTGTATTCCTGCCTCTCGCCCGGAACGCATGCTGGGATAGGCTCCAGCCCCCCCCCGCGACCCTGACCAGGAATAAGCGGCTTAGATAATGGATGGATGGATGGATGGATGTCTCGGTTTCCAGCTTGCCCCAAGATGTAGTAATACTGTAAGTGCATTCTGCATGGCTGTGATTACATTCTGCCCTCAACAACTGGTTAAAGAACAGGCCTATTGCCCTGCTTATGATTTTTAACCAATGAAGAAAACACAACAAAACAGACCCTGGGCCAGTTAATTGGAGCACAATGTATTGTGGCATCCCAAGGGGCAGGACGAGGAAATGGATGCCTGCCTCTTTACTACTTGGGAGCCACTGGAGAGGGAAAAACTACATTTCCCAGCAGGCCACAGTCCCACACCTGAATTAAGTCAAGCAATTTGGACTACAAACAGCTGAAGGCCATTTGGATGCCTATTTAAAGGACCAACTCCTGTCACACTGGGAAGGAGTAGATTGGTGGCTGTGGAGAGTGTGAAGGAATTGGATTGTTTGAGGAACCCGCATTGTGTACTGACTTTTGGACGGGATTAAGGAACTGGATTGGATTTTGACTACGGATTACGGATAACGACGACGAGTAGGATTGTGGACTTCGTGTTTTGGATTCCCCGAATACCCCGCCCTTTGTTTTGTGTTTTGTCAAGATCCATGTAATAAAGTGTTGTTTTGTTTGTAATGCTGCCTCCTCCAGGTTATTTACCTTGCTTACAAGGTAAGGTCCATGAGTGTCGCCCAACCCCAAGGGACACCACAGTGTGTAAACCTTTCTCACCTATATCTCACTGTCAGACAACGTCTCTTCTTGTTAAAATGCCAAAGTGAAAACGCACATTTAACATAGTGTATAGTGGTTGTCAAAAAAGGTAACTGTTGAGGAACAGAAGAGTGCTGCAGAATATCCACCCAAGGTTAATACACACGTCAAGACCATATTGACCAAGACCAAGACCAATTCACCATATTGATTTATTTTTTTCTGTCCCGGTTTTAGGTTTAGCAAATCTGGTCACCTTAATTGCAGGTGAACTGCCTGCTACTTTAGGTCATATACTGAGTTTCTCCTAACCCTGCACTCTTAAGGCTTAAATATACTTCACTTCAAATATGCATATGCAAGATGGCTGCCACACATATCCTGCAGTCGTTGGGAGCGTCCTTTGTGTACGTCATCAAAAAATTAACTGTACGCATATGCGAGGTGCAATACTGACATAAATCGTGGGGGCAGTATACCACGTGTGATGTCCAGTCTGCGACTGACTGAAGGACCGGAAACAGGAAGGAAGTGAAGAAGAAGAAAACAAAAAATGGCGGAAATGGCTCTGACCTCCCCCCTAGTGGATATAGCTTTTAAACATCCAGACAGACAAAAAGTACACAGTGGAGTATGTGAACAATACTACTCTCGTGGTGTATGCATGATTAAGTGAAGTATATTTAAGCCTTTAGTTCTGCCCAAACTCCCTCAGTGCTGCTTGGAGACCAGCTGCTATACACTGCGGGGAGTTGTTTTATCCCCTCAAACATGGGCAATGTTGATGTGTCACGCACCGACATGCAAGTCTACTAGAGGAGGGGGTACCCCACAAATTCCTGTTGTGCCTCTCTAGTCACCACTGCTCCACCCACACCCACCCAAAGACCACTCAGTGCACTCACCCACAAGCCAATGACAATTTAACATAACATAATATATTCCATTTAGCAGACACTTTTATCCAAATAAACTTACAGTAGAGAATGCATACATTTTTCAGTATATGTGGTCCCAAAGTGGGCAAACCCACAAGCTAAGCATTGTCAGTGCTATGCTCTACCTACTGAGCCACACAGAACCACACTATAGGCCACACAGTAGGAAAATATGCACAGACCGGAGGAGAGACAATTACAAAAACTGTTTTATTTTTATTTTTTGCTACATTTTTGTTTTTGTTTTGTTCATTCTCTAGTTTATTGGGGACAGGTGTTTGAAATTAGCCTTTGGCTATAAACACAATGCAATGCATCTGAGGCTTGTTTTTTTTAACATTATAATAATGCTTTTGTCCCTGACGAATAAACAAATAAATAAATATATTTCCTCATCTGATGCATTTTATTCATTTTTTAATTAGTTTACTAAGTTTTTAGGGTGAAAAGACTATTGGACAAAGAAAACCCACACATTGTAAGTAAACCAAAGAAGACAATACTTTATTAAAAAACACATACATTAATCATACCTTTTCTTGAAATAAAAATAAAATAAAATAAAGGCTGACAGGCATTCGATTATAGACAACATGCATATCACCACATTTCCATGGCTTGGGACTTTGCAGGCTGGGAGGGGAGTATGCGGAACTACTATCTAGTGCATTCTGGAAATTATGTCTTGAACAGGTGCAACATTATGATATTTTTGCGCTATAAAGCATTATCTTGCAATAAAAAGGAAAACATAAGGCATACTCACTAAAATAGCAAAGGACAAGAAAAAAAGAGTAAAAGGGTACCTCTAGGCATACATTCTAGGTAGTACTCAAATGCCTAGTGTTATTGCTGGGTATCTTTGTATTTCAGCTTCTTAGGAATGTAACATTTTTAATTAAATCATTATATCCCTATACAGCAGAGTATTCTTTTTTCAGGGGGATATTACATTGTGTGTGGTTATACAAATTATTTTAAAACAGCCTGATCAGAAATATTGGCAACCAATCATGCAATAAACCTGTATAAACATATGCATTCACAATCCACTGGAGTGAAAACTTTGGGGAAAAAGCAGAATTTCCTCAGTTGGGAGAAGACACAAATACAACTCCTCATAAGCATCAGGAACATTCAAATTGGCTATAAGAAAATGTACTGGGGTTGCTTGCTAATACAGAACAATTTGAGGTACGGTGTATTCAGCAATACAAATAATACTAAAATTAAAATAAAACATTTCAAACAATTTGTTTTGCACGTTAGACTGATTCCAGGTTGGCCAGCCAAAAACTGATCTCCCTGCATTCGTAAGGGTGACCCTTGTTCTTCAAACTGGTACAAGCCAGGCATCCAGGCAACAGTCTTTTTAAAGTAATCATATATCCCAAGCATCCACTTTCTGTTCCAGCTTTGTTTGTAAGTCACATACTATGCGATGAGTCTCACATACCAGGGACGAGAGCTGAACTAAGGGAAATAGAGCAGAAGGGAATGTATACCATCTTGTAGGGTGCCCTAAAAAAATATTCTAGAGGCCAATGGGAAATTCTACAGGCCAAATCCTATAGAACCCTACTGTAAACTGGCCATAGCCTCTGCCATTGTAAGAGTGTGCAACGTGATTCCACACAGAACCAAATGGGCAAATACAGAAATAAATAAAGTGAGAGAGGGTGAAGATCACCTTTTCTAGAGTCGATGAGAGGCAGGGGTTTACATTTTTTAGTATTTTGCCCGGCACCCCTCTTCCCCCATTCTACACAACGTCAGGTAACGGTCTGATCTGGGGCAGTGTCTGCGAGTGGCTAGTCCCGTCCTTTCTCCATTCGCCATGGGGGGTGTGTGTGTGTGTGGGGGGGGGGGGCGACTCAGTAGTCATCCCTCTGGCCCTCAGGTGATTTTTGGGAGGGGACGTGGTCCAGGTAGGTCTTGTAGAAGTGGCAGAGGGTGCGCTGGAAGTGCTGCCTGCTCCGCTCCTCTCTCAGGCTGTGGTCCTCATCGGGGTACAGCTGGAGGGAGTAGTTGGCTTCCAGCTTGACCAGGCGGCTGAGCAGCTCGGCGCTGTGCTGGAAGTGCACCCGTGCTGTTGAGAGATGAGAGCAGGAAAGAGAGAGAGAAAGGTGAGGGAAAGGTATATGACAAAACAAAGGTACTCAGTACTTCAATGCACTGCAAAAATTATGTTCTTATTTACAAAAGGATCTCAAGAGTTCAGAATTATAGGGTTCGATCTGCAGATATTACTTTTGAGATATCAAGCTTTAAAACCTTCAAGTCCCAAATCACAGCCTTTCTCTGTATTACATCTACAGTTTGTACATTTTAACAAAGTAATTTCTGGTTTTTAATCTGTTGTATACCTAAAAGACAGGACAAAGAGCATCCCCATGTTAATGACTAACCTTTGACAGAAATTTCTAATGGAACCCTATAATACTAACATTTTTATTATCTGGAAAAAATGTAAATTGTGGACCCTTCATAATTTTTGTTATTTCAGGATATGTTCTTATGAAGACTTTTCTGAAAGTGAGAAAAATATGTACTGCATTTGGGAAAGTGTTGTCTAAGAAAAGTCCCAACAAGAAATAAAAACATAATTTGCACATTTTGTATTATTGTACACAAAACAATAATACTCTTCTGCAGTGTGAGCACATGAGAGATTTACAAGAGATTTTACAAATCTTCAAATAAAGAGGACAGGAGTACAGATGAGAGAATATAAAATGACTTGGCAAAAAATTTTCATATTAAGTTAAACACAAAAATGTAACACAGTCTCACTGTCAGCAGTGCCGTGTAGCAGCAGGAAGTTCTCATCCTTCAGCTTGTGGACTTCCTCTAACACTGACGCTGCCTGAAAGAACAAGAACAGACACCCCTGCTACAACATAGCACCACAGACTCTTTACAGTAATCATATGTTCAGCTCCTGCATTCCACTCTCTTCTGAGGCATAACAACACAAACATTGACTGAAAACCTTAGATGGAGGATGGGAAAAGGAGTTGACAACTATAGAATAAGAATAATAATTCATTGCATTAATATCGTGCCTTTGACATAATCTCAGAATCTCAAAACAATTTACTGTGCTGGGGTGCAGGGAGGGGAGTAGAGAAACTCATCTCAACCACCACCGAATACATAGCACCCACCTGGATGATTAAAAACAGCCAGTTGTGCACCAGAACACTCACCACACCGCAGCTGAGGAGCAGAGGGAAGGATTTATTAAGCCAATTAAACTAGGGGGTGATTAGATGCTGACGGCCAGACTGAGAGAGCCAGATTGGAAATTTGTTCAGGATACCGCAGAACCCCCTACTGTTTGCAATAAGTGCCATGGGATCTTAAGTGACCACAATGAGCTAGCACTCTGGTTTAACATCTCATCTGAAGGACAGTGCCTCCTACAGTACAGTGTCCCCATCACTGCATAAGGGTATTGGTTTTCTCTTTGGTCCACAGGTAATATTGCCCCCTACTGCAGCCCTTCTGGAATGTTTCTATGAAGCCCAGCATTAAGAATACACCACTGAATTGTTCAACCAGGTTACATACCCTAGCAGATGAGGGATGGGGTGGGGTGGGGGGGAAGAGGACGTTAAAAGTTTGCCTGAGTTGGCTGAGGATTAGTGCATGAGGAACCTCACCATATAAAAGCTCTCCTCTTTGGCAGGAAGACCCAGTAATCTCTCTGAAAAGGCAGCACCTGTACAAAGCAGAGAGATCACACCATGTTTAGACATCACTAGCACATATACAACCTTTAACTTGCACTAGAAAGCTAATGCAGCGATTGTGAGACTCGAGAGGAAAGGCCAGCCAAGGACTCACTGTACAACCGGAAGTCTGTTATGGGAGCCATCACGGCTGCACACTTGAAAAGTCTGTCTGTGGTGGATAGCATCTTTAGGGTTAAATAGCCGCCAAACGCCTGTGGGAGATACAGGAACATCAGTCCTCATAACAAAACAGAACAGTCACCTCAGCAAAACATAGGGTATGGTGTAGTGACAGCCAGGGTTGCAGTCAATTCCATTTCAATTCAGTCAATTCAGGAAATTCATTGAAATTCAATGAATGAATTGGAAAATGCCTATAAGGTTCTATATTAATTAATTAATTAAATTGAATTAATTTCCTGAATCTTATGACTCCAGGAAACATGTTTCCATCTTTTCCTTTTTGTGCAATCCATACGTGCCACCTTATAAAGAGTAGTAGAGGCTGTAACCAAATCCTGAGCATAACAAATATAAGGAATTACATGATCTATCCCTGTCCACAACATGCACAACTTCACATTTGGCTATGTTCCCACAACAATAGCACCTCGACCCAGCATTTAATCAGTGAACAGATTATAATTATTATTTTTTTAAAGAAAAGCTAGATATTCCAACATAATTAATATGCTCAACAGACGATTGAAAAACAAATAATTTGTATACTCTTCTCTAAAACACACTTCACAATCTTTTTTTACACTTTTTATAGATTTTTCCCGTTTTTTTTCCCCCGGCACAGACGGGTTTCCAACCACGTCCATGATAGGCAGCTCACACTCGTACCAGATCAACCAAAGTATGGGTGCATTAGACCGCTACGCTATCCGCCAGCCCCACACACATCATGATAAGCACAATTCTGTAACGCTGACAGGTATGCAATTGAGCAAACTGTGTGTGCATGGCCGTCTACCAATCTACTATTGAGGACACTGAGGTCATGAGTCTGAGCTGTATTTTTTTAACAAACTGATTCAGTGTAATACTGAATAAAAGTGGTGAACTACTGTACATAAAATGACTTCACTTCAGTATAGCAAAGATTTTGCACAAAGCCAAGATTACTGCTAAGTTGCTAGCCAAACTTAGCTGTCTCTGTCTAGTTGACTGTTACACAAATCACTTTTTAGTCAGACTTTACAGTGGTATACATTGACAGTGGTGATAACCACAAAGTTAGTACATTTTCAGTGGCCATTCATAAAATCGTGACAGTTTACTACTCTTGTAGTGAATCAGCTTGTAGTTTACATAAAATATTTCTTAGTGACATTTCTCATGACGAACCCCACTAGAAGGGCCCTGTGTGTGTGTGTGTGTGTGTGTGTGTGTGTGTGTGTGTGTGTGTGTGTGTGTGTGTGTGTGTGTGTGTGTGTGTGTGTGTGTGTGTGTGTGTGTGTGTGTGTGTGTGTGTGTATGTATGCATGGTCTGAGCACAGCATGGACCATCTGTATATGACAGACAGCAGGATCTGGTCCTCGTTTTGAATTTTATAAAATCAGAGTTACCTGTGTTGTGGAATGAGAGGTTAGGTTTCAAGGACTGTTTCATTTTGAACACATGTTGGGGAACAGGGTAGGTCAAACAATGCTTCAGGAGAAGGGGAGAAAACAGGAAAAGAATTGTGGGGCCAGCCTTATCTGCATGCAGACAAGGAGCCAGCTGTGTCCAGCAGACACGGGCCATGCAACGTAATGTTTCATAGAATGTCTCACATAAAAGTCTCATATAATAACAGTACCTTCCCATAAAGAGCAATCCGTCTGTGGTCTATATAAGGCAACTGCATCAGCCACCTGCAGTGGAAAGGATAACAAGTCTGTTAGTTCACTAAAGAGGCCTTCTGTGCTTGTCTGCGCTCTCCCGAATTCATTGAGGACATTGCAGTCATGGGATGGGCCTGTAAATATGACTGGGGTTTCATGAGATGACAGGTGGTGTCATGAGATGAGGTAGGAGCTAGGAAGCTGAGCTCCTAAGACTTCTTTATTTTTTCTTATTTTCACAATAGAAATATTTAGTTTTTGGTCAACACACCAAGTTTAAGAGAGCTACTAGAGCAGCCAGATAATAAGGCATTACAATAGTCTAGCCTCGATGCGACAAAAGCAGGCATTAAGGTTTTTGCATCCTCTAATGACAGAATGTGCCAAATTTTAGCTATGTTTCTTAGGTGAAAGAAGGCCACTCTGGAAGTGTTTTTAATATGAGCGTCAAATGTAAGATCCTGAACAATAATAAAACCAAGGTTCTTAACCGTCAGGGAGGAGTAGAGAGGGCTACATCTCCCTTTTAGCTGCTGTCAAGTGCTCCTGTTCCCTCCCACAGCCTGGAGTGTACTACAGGACCTTGAACAGCAGCGGCCTCACCTACAGGCAGACTCACCTGAGGCTAATGAGCAATCAACTCAGCTGTGAGCCATTGCCTTTGTTGGGCCATTATAAAAGCACAGCCTGCCATGCCTGAAGTGAGTTTTGCCGGGCATGGAGGCAGAAGTGCTGTTGTTTGGTTGCTGTTTCCCTCTATGGCATAGTTTTGAGTTAACTACTGTATTTTTCGTGTTTTGTTTTATTTTCTTTGTCAAAGAATATAATAAATTGTCCGTTGGCGTTTTGGAACTGGTTTGATCTTTCATCCACTCAGCACCTGGCATGGTGGCCACCCCTGCCACCCTGCTACATATGGTGGAAGATGCGGGCAAGTTTTGTCCCAGGTGGTTTGAGTTGATAGGGCTTTTCCTCAATTAAAAAAACAAAACAAAACTTTTTTTTTTTACACATTTCCAGTTTTTTCCCCTCCTAAAAATGCCAAGGAAAAAACACGGCAAGGCAAAGAGGCAGGCAGTCCCTATGCCTAGGGGACTCCAGGAACCCTGGATTATCTGCTGGGAGGACCTGGAAGCCTGCTCCCCCAAGATGCAAGGAGATATGCTGTGTATAGCGGCTGGGGTATTTACTTTTTATTTCTAACGCCATTTCCAAAATGAGGGACAGACACAGTCTCAATACCTAAGCTAGTCACAGGCTTTTGGAAGCTAGCAGACAGTAGTTTAGGACCAAAAGTCTGCTGCCTGACTAGCGCTCTGAAAGGTCACAAGTTTTGTGAGTGTAGACTACGGGAAAAGTTTCTAGATAGTAGAAGAGGACCTCTCCAGGTCGAGTGGAGTCCGTCTCTCTTCAGTAAGCCAGGTTTTCCCCAAAAAGTAGGCCAATTGTCTGTGAAGCCCAAAAAAGACTAGGGATTGGTCACGGCAGGCAAACCAAAGTGCTCAACCAAGAGGGAGACGGAGACAGTGCATTCTCACTGTCAACGTACTGTATATCACAATGGTAAACCAGGGTGCAAGTTTATTCTGACTGCGTTTTTTCCACTTGAGGGGTCCAACAGCATCAAGTGTATTCCGTAAAATATGATTTACCACATCTGTTTGATGATCAATTGAGAAAAAGCTGTTTGGATCCTGACTTGATAATAACAACTCGAGAAGTAGGTTTGTACATTATTAAGCTGTCAATTAATTTATAGAGCAGTTGTATCTAGTATCTAGGTTCCGATTTAATAGGAATATTGACCTGAATTTCAAAAGTAATAAAAAAAAGCCACTGCAGCTAGTCCAGAATGCTGCCACACATCTGGTTCAATCAGCCGAAGTTCACCCACGTCATGGAACGACCTTCCGCAATCGGTCAGGACCGCGGAATCACTTGCAATCTTCTGCAAGAGACTCAAAACCCACCTTTTCAGACTTCACTAACACTGAATTCTGTACATCTAGCTAATTGTCATTACCACTACCTACTTGCTCTATGTATCCCTGCTTACTCCTCACTTAAAAAAATAAAAAAATAAAATTACTAACTGTAGCAAGGTGGCAGGGGTGGCCACCAGTGAGGGACCTGGAGGAGGAGAGCATGCAGACAGAGCACAGGGACACTGACAACTCTCATACACCCACTCAAACACCCAGTACCCCTAACACACACACACCTAATACCGAGGCACTCAATACTCCCTACAGCCCAAACACCCCTACCACACCGCTAAACACCACTAAACACACGGCCTCTACAGGCACCAGTTTAACCCCCATCACATCAGTCACGCCTCCCACAACCTCTGATACACACACAGGGCAAAAATAAGTGGATGCAGAAGCATTCATACTGTGTGATTCTAATGGGAAGTGAAAAGAAAACCTTAAAACCCGACAGCAACCAAAAGGGAGGCGCAGCCCTCTCTACTCCTCCCTCCATCTCTCCCAGTGTCACATACCCTCCCCCTCAGCTCCGACCAAGGGGAGGAGGTGGAAATCTCCAGACACCGGGAGCGGAAAGCCAGGGCTCTAGGAGGCTCTGCCCCCAAGGTCAAAGACAAGCCATGCCTGGTGTACCAGCAAACCAATACTGGAGGCATAACAGGCCAGCTTTGTGCCCCCAGGGAGGCTGGCAGCAGGCGGTGAGGGGCCCACAGTGAGGCTGGGGACAGCAGGCGACGAGGGGCCCCCAGGTAGGCTGGCCACAGCAGGCAAGGAGGGGCCCTCAGGGAGGCCGGCGACGGCAGGGCACGATGGGCCCTCAGGGAGGCTGTTGATGGCAAGGCGCATTGGGCCCTCAGGGATGCCGGCGATGGCAGGGTGCGTTGGGCCCTCAGGGAGCCCGGCGATGGCAGGGCGTGTTGGACCCTCAGGGAGGACGTCGACGGCAGGGCGCATTGGGCCCTCAGGGAGGCCAGTGACGGCAGGGCACGTTGGGCCCTCAGCAAGGCCGGCAGGAGACAGCGGCAAGGGCCTCACAGGGAGGTCAGCAACGCCAGGCAAGGAGGGGCACTCAGGGAGGCCTGCGACTGCAGATGGCGATGAGCCCTCGGCGAGGCTGGCAGGAGGCAGTGGCGAGGGGCCCCCGGGGAAGCTGGCAGGAGGCAGCAGTGAGGGTCCCCCCAGGAGTCCGGCAGTAGCCAGCAGTGAGGGTCCACCAGGGAGGCCGGCGTCAGCAGGCAAGGAGGGGCCCTCAGGGAGGCCTGCGTCGGCAGGCAAGGAGGGGCCCTCAGGGAGGCTGGCGATGGCAGGCGAGGTGCCACCAGGGAGGCCGGCAGGAGCCAGTGGCGAGGGGTCCCCCAGGAGTCCGGCAGGAGCCAGCAGCGAGGGTCCACCAGGGAAGCTGGCATCAGCAGGCAAGGAGGGGCCCTCAGGGAGGCCTGCGTTAGCAGGCAAGGAGGGGCCCTCAGGGAGGCCTGCGATGTCAGGCAGGAAGGGGCCCTCAGGGAGGCCTGCGATGTCAGGCAGGGAGGGTCCCTCAGGAAGGCCTGTGACGGCAGGCAGGAAGTCTGCCATCCACTCTTCCGGGCAGGCCTCCAGGTCCTCCCAGGAAACGGCCTGGCCCTCCCGGGGCCACTCCCAGGTTCTGGGCTTGGTCTGCTTCTTCACCTTGCAGCACTTTCGTTTCGGCATAAAAAAATATATATATATTCTTTTTTTTTAAGTGGGGGGCTGAGGAAAAAGAAGCGAGGAAAAAACTGTCCCAATTTTTTTTTAAGTAATTAAATAACTGAAAATCTTCATCCACTCAACCACCAGGGACAATTAAACTGCTCGCATTCTCCACCATATGTAGCAAGGTGGCAGGGGTGGCCACCATGCCAGATGGTGAGTGGATGAAAGACCAAACTAAAATAATGATGGTTTGATAGGCCAACGTCCAATTTATTCTCCTTGTAAAAAAGTAATTCAAACAAAACACGAAAATAAAGCAGTTAAATCCAAAATTAGGTAATCGAGGGTAACAGTAACAAAAACCTGCACTTCTGCCTCCATGCCCCCAAAACTCTCCCTCACAATTATATTCTCAACATCGATACCATAGGATAGCACTAAATCTAAGGTATGGTTGTGGCAGTGGGTTGGTTCAGACACATTATTGGTTCATAATACAAAAAGCCAATCCTAGAGAGTCACTGTCATTATCAACATGTATGTTGAAATCTCCAACGATCATAACTTTATCTGCCATAGTTGCCAAGCTTGAGAAAAACTTGAGAAAGACAGTATACGGTCCAGGTGCTCTACAAATAGTTACTAAGAGGAAGGATTGCACTGGGGTAACGCCCAGAAAGCACAACAAGTGCTTCAAAAGAAGATAACTTATACCCACATTTAGGTGTGAAACTACATTTTGTTGCATAAATCACAGCAACACCGCCCCCTCTACTGGACAGACGCGGTGCTTGACAACTAGCATAACCATCAGGAGATGCCTCATTAAGTGCACTGTATTCGTCAGGCCTAAGCTAGGTTTCAGTGAAACTAACGAGGTCAAAACTATGGTTAGTGATTAGTTCGTTCACAAGAACCGACTCGGGGGAAAGTGATCTAGCATTGAACAATCCACACTTTTTATTTCTAACGCCATTTCCAAAATGAGGGACAGACACAGTCTCAATACCTAAGCTAGTCACAGGCTTTTGGAAGCTAGCAGACAGTAGTTTAGGACCAAAAGTCTGCTGCCTGACTAGCGCTCTGAAAGGTCACAAGTTTTGTGAGTGTAGACTACGGGAAAAGTTTCTAGATAGTAGAAGAGGACCTCTCCAGGTCGAGTGGAGTCCGTCTCTCTTCAGTAAGCCAGGTTTTCCCCAAAAAGTAGGCCAATTGTCTGTGAAGCCCAAAAAAGACTAGGGATTGGTCACGGCAGGCAAACCAAAGTGCTCAACCAAGAGGGAGACGGAGACAGTGCATTCTCACTGTCAACGTACTGTATATCACAATGGATCTGTTGTAGTACTGGGCCCTGACACCAACCTGAATGAATTCCTTTCATATTTCCAAACCCTCAAAGGCAGAATCATAATAACGGAGAACCAGATCCTGGCACCTTTGTCATGAGCAGTGAATCCGAGGCCCTAACCACCACCACCTCCCACAGACTGTGTCTGCAAAAATGAAAACCCCCAAATTAAAAAGGACTGCATAATAATGTCAGCACTGGAGCTGTAGGTAACTGAGCTACCCTTGCCAGCCTCTGAGGGGAGATGCAGCACATGCAGACAGAGCACAGGGCTGAGGTACAGGAGCTGAAAGCAGCAGTGAGGGACTCCCGCGGGGAGGAGGAGAGCATGCAGACAGAGCACAGGGACACTGACAACTCTCATACACCCACTCAAATACGCAGTACCCCTAACACACACACACCTAATACCAAGGCACTCAATACTCCCTACAGCCCAAACACCCCTACCACACCGCTAAACACCACTAAACACACCGCCTCTACAGGCACCAGTTTAACCCCCATCACATCAGTCATGCCTCCCACAACCTCTGATACACACACAGGGCAAAAATAAGTGGATGCAGAAGCATTCATACTGTGTGATTCTAAAGTGAAAAGAAAACCTTAAAAATGTCTTCATTTAAGATAACCAGTTGGAATATCCAAGGCCTCACCTCCTCCACATTTGGAAATAAAGGAAGAGACCTGGATTTTATAAATAGTTTAAATGACATGGACATCATTATTCTCCATGAGACATGGTGTCGCACCCACCTCCATCCTCTACCCACTGTCCTGCAGGCTATAGGGAGATCATTGTGTCCTCCCTCAAAAATCCATCAATTAAGTGTGGCAGAGATTCAAGGGGTATAATCGTGTGGTACTCAAAAGCTCCATCTGCCCTGTTAAAAGAGGAGAAATAGGGCTCTCTTGGGAGATTCACATATAGCTCAAGATTAGGCAGTAGTGTTGTAGACTACGCCATCACTGACATGAATCCAAGGTACATCAATTAATTTGTTGTCAGGCCGCAAAGCCCCATGTCACACGCCACATGACAATCCCTGGATGGGAACAGAGCAGACTGGAGATGGAGTGGATTCTTTGGTCCACGGACCACATTTTTACAATACGTGCAGAGAACAAGACCGGGAGCTTTACTAATTCACCAGAGTTCTCTTTCCCCATACATGGGGCAGAGAACGAGAACCGGGAGGGTAAAAAAAACAAAAAAAAACACAAACACAAATCTTTACCCTACTTGCCACGAAGCTTTCGGGTAAACACAATAAACTGAAAATAACAAACCCAATTAAACAATATAGAACCAGAACTTTTCGGTCTCTGTTCGATATTTAACTTCACTTCACTTTCTTTCTCGCTCCTCTATCTCCTACGCCTTCTCCTTCCTGGTTCCAGCCACCTACTGAAGAGAGCAGAGCAGTTTTAAAGCACACAGATGTGTGCGCTGGCTGCTCTGCCAGTAGGCGTGGCCGCTAATCGCCCTGATTAGCTGCCGAGACCGACGCCTTCCACACCCCACTATCTGAGTCTGTTAGGAACCGGACAAGGACCCAGACGCAGATCAGGATAAGGCAAAAGAGTAGTTTAATGGGAAGCAGGGGTCAAAACCAGGAATCAGAATCTCGAAGGTACAAAAACGCGAGGCAGAGAGAAGTTAAAAAACAGGCAGTCCAAAAGGTCAATAACAGGTAGACAGATAGGCAAACAAAACAGAATCGCTAGGCAGGCTCGGGGTAGTCAACAGAAGGGGTGTCTCGGAAGGAATGCAATAAACTC
The DNA here is from genome assembly GCA_029706075.1 of Aldrovandia affinis. Classification (NCBI taxonomy): domain Eukaryota; kingdom Metazoa; phylum Chordata; class Actinopteri; order Notacanthiformes; family Halosauridae; genus Aldrovandia; species Aldrovandia affinis. The sequence goes on from JAINUG010000168.1 coordinate 929,719, forward strand.
TGGCTGTAAGAAGGGTAGGCTCAGGGAATAAAGAATCAACGTACTGACAAAGAGAAAACGTAAACACTGAACATATATACAGGCAGAGACAGGAAACACGATGGGAATCAGGTGTGACTGGGAGGAGAGAGGTAGGAACACAGGTGTAAACAATGGGAATCGATAATCTAATAACGAGGGGATTCGCTACTAGAATAACGAGGGGAAACGAAAGACACAGACTGGGAAACATACAAACATATATACAATAAACGACCTGGGAGATCAGGCAGACACGTGCATAGCTAAAAGGGGAGGAACGCAAAGAAAGAAGCTGCGTGCGTATGAAAAGAAAAGTGAAAAGCTAACAGGGATAGGATAATGAGAGAGAATGAGCGAAAGTTAGAAGCGTGAGATAATTAGTGATTAGTAGTGTTAGTAACTTAATCTAAATCCCTAACGTTAGTAGATTAGTAGGTTAGTAATATATACATCTAACTAATATATACAAAGTGCAATCTAGAAAGTAAGAAGGAAGAAAACGAGATAATAAGCGAAGACGGAAAAAACCCGAAATGTATTGTGGTGTCCCCAGGGGTTGGGCGACACTCACGGACCTTGCAGAGGGCGTAGGCAAGTGCAAGAATACGGAGGAGGCAGTAATATAAGCAAAAATTATAATTTATTAAACGACAACACAAAACAAAGGATGGGGTCTTCGGGGAACACAAACACATAAAGTCCACAAATCCTTATCTCGTTGTCAAAGTCCAATCCAAGTCCAAAATCCAGTTCCAAGTCCGCAATCCAGTCCGTAGTCAAATCCAAAGGGGGTCCTCAAAACAATCCAAGTTGATACACAAACAAACACACTTTCCAATTCCTGGCTGGTCTACGACTTCACAGGTTTCTCCCTCTCTAAACAAACACAGTAACTCCTTCCAACTCACGTTCCTACTCCTCTCCCAGTACAATGGGAATCAGCCCTTTAAATAGGCCTTTGAAATGGCTTTCAGCTGTTCGTTATCTCCATTGCCTGACTTGGTTCAGGTGTTACTGTGGCCTGCTGGGAAATGTAGTGTTTCCTGGCACCCATGTGTTGTAGGCCAGGCAGCCATTTCCTAGTGCAGCCCATCGGGCTGCCACAGTATAAACTCCCGAAGTGCATGACAAGACAAGGAGTGGATCTCGAAATAAACGGAACAAGGACAGACAGGGAGCACAACGTGACAGAACAATGAAAAAGCAATACTGAATAAAGAATAATTAAATATGACAGATGAAAAATAAACAAAGTACAAAAACAACAGAACAGGAACTCAGAATATAACCCCCCCCCTAAGGAACGCCTCATGGCGTTATAACAGGAGGCACACAAAAACAGATAACCAACCAGGAAGCAGGGGAAGCCAGGCAGACAAGGGGCAACGCAAGTGGCGGGATCTCAGACAGGCAGGATCAAAACACGGGACAAAATCTCAGACAGGCAGGATCAAAGCACGGGACAGAATCTCAGACAGGCAGGGTCAAAACACAGGACAGAATCTCAGACAGGCAGGGTCAAAACACAGGACAGAATCTCAGACAGGTCTAGACACTTGGAAGTCTCTTATCAAAGTCTTGTCCAAGATGAAACGGGATGGGACCCAACTTCTTTCCTCGGGACCGTAGCCCTCCCAATCCACAAGGTATTGGAGACCACGGCCCCGACGACGAACGTCCAACAATTTGTGGACAGTATACGCTTCTCCCCCTTCAATGAGACGGGGGGGTGGGGGTGGCTCAGGGGCGGGACACAAAGGGTGGGTTACAAGAGGTTTGAGTCTGGAAACATGAAAAGTGGGGTGAATGCGTCTCATAGTGTGAGGTAACTTTAAAATGACAGCAGTGGGACTGATAATCTTAGTTATGGGGAACGGACTAATAAACCGGGGGGCGAGTTTGCGATGGTCAACCTTGAGGGGAATGTCTCTGGTGGTCAACCAGACCCGCTGCCCAATATGGTACCATGGAGCCTTGGATCGTCCCTTGTCCGCAGTCTCCTTCATACGGGCACTGGCTCGGAGAAGGTTGCGACGTGTGAGTTTCCATGTGCGGAGACATCGACGGATGAAGACCTGAGCGGAGGGGACTCCCACCTCCACCTCCTGGCTGGGAAACAAAGGTGGTTGGTAACCCAGGGAACATTCAAAAGGAGACAAGCGGGAAGAGGAAGAGGTTTGGGAGTTAATAGCATACTCCGCCCAGGGGAGTTGTTGGCTCCATGAGGAGGGATTCCGAGAGCAGAGACAGCGTAGGACCGTCTCAATGACTTGATTCGCCCGCTCTGTCTGGCCATTAGACTGGGGATGAAAACCTGAGGAGAGACTAACTGATGAACCAATAAGTAAACAAAAAGCCTTCCAAAACCTGGAGATAAACTGGGGACCTCTGTCAGAAACAATATTGTTGGGGATACCATGTAATCGGAAAACGTTCTGAATAATAAGGGTGGCTGTCTCCTTAGCAGAGGGAAGTTTGGGTAAAGGGATAAAATGTACAGCTTTAGAAAATCGATCGATAACCGACATGATAGTGGTGTAGTTGTTGGAGGGGGGCAAACTAGTGATGAAGTCAAGAGCTATGTGGGACCAAGGGCGGTGAGGGATGGGTAGGGGCTGTAATAGACCAGGGGGATGCTGGTGGGAATTCTTGTTCTGGGCACAGACAGAGCAGGCAAAAATAAAATCTTTAATATCCTAGACCATGGCAGGCCACCAAAAACGTCTCTGAATAAAAGTAACGGTTCTGTTAATGCCCGGATGACAGGACAAGCGAGAAGAGTGACCCCACTGAAGCACTTGGGATCGAACCGAGCTGGGAACAAAGAGACGGTTGGTAGGGCAGCGGCTGGGACCAACCTCCCCCTCCAGAGCAGAGCGAACAGTCGCCTCAATGTCCAGGAGAACAGAATTGATAGCACATTGAGGTAGGATGGTTTCAGGATCGGATGAACCGGAAGGAAGATCAAATCGGCGGGATAGGGCATCAGGCTTAGTGTTTTTAGAACCAGGACGATAAGACAGGACAAAATTGAATCTCGCAAAAAACAGGGACCAACGGGCCTGACGAGAATTAAGCCTCTTGGCGGTATGCAAGTACTCTAAGTCTTGTGGTCGGTCCAAACCAAGAACGGAACTTGGGCACCCTCCAGCCAATGCCTCCACTCCTCCAAGGCAAGCTTAACTGCCAGTAACTCCCGATTGCCAATGTCATAGTTCTGTTCCGTGGGGCTGAGCCGGTGAGAGTAAAAAGCGCATGGGTGTACCTTCTTATCCTTGGAGGAGCGTTGCGATAGGATGGCCCCTACTCCGATGTTGGAGGCGTCAACCTCCACGATAAACTGGGCCGTAGTGTCAGGATGGATGAGGATGGGATCCGATGTGAAGCGCTGCTTGAGGGCGTGGAAAGCTTCTTCTGCTCGGGGATTCCAGTCAAACCGGACCTTGATAGATGTGAGCGCTGTGAGGGGTGCTGCCAGGGTACTGTAATTGCGGATGAATCTGCGATATAAGTTAGCGAATCCTGCAGCACGGTGGGGGAGAGGGTAACGATTCTTGACAGTAATGTCATTGAGTGCCTGGTAGTCGATGCACGGGCGAAGAGACCCGTCCTTCTTGCTCACGAAGAAGAACCCCACTCCGGCAGGTGAGGAAGAAGGACGAATGATGCCAGCAGCCAGTGACTCCTGGAGGTACACATTCATGGTCTCAGTCTCGGGACGGGACAAGGAAAACAGGCACCCCCTAGGAGGGGTAGCGCCAGACAGGAGTTCGATGGCGCAATCATAGGGACGGTGGGGGGGCAGGCAGGTGGCTCGGGACTTGGAGAAGACCTCCTTGAGGTCCAGGTACTCGGAAGGGATAGTAGATAGGTCAGAAGGTTTCTCGGAAGGAAGAGGACTCGGGACAGAAGAGTGGGCCTGATGAAGACAGTTAGATGAACAGGATGGGCTCCAACCCATAATCCTGTGAGTGTTCCACTCCACGGAGGGGTTATGGCGTACAAGCCATGGATGACCAAGAACGATAGGCGCATGAGGAGAGTCAATGACGTGCAAACATATCTTCTCCTGATGGTTGCCGGAGATGCGCAAAGTAAGAGGGGAACTGATCTGGGTGATCTGGGCCAGTCTTTGCCCATTGAGAGAATTGGCAATGAGAGGCCGTGACAAGCTGGAAACTGGAATCCCCCACTTAGCAACCACCCCAGCATCGACAAAACTCTCCTCAGCTCCTGAGTCGATGAGAGCAGTGGTCTCTCGCTTCTCACCCTCCCACTCAATGGTAACCGGCAGGCAGGTCCGTTGTTTGGAGGAGCGTTCAATCGGAATGACACCCACTAGTGCTCCTCTCTTAACTAGTGGGCGTTCGCTTTTAAAGGACAGTTGGGGATGAAGTGCCCTGACTCCCCGCAGTAAAGGCAGGACCTAGTCGCCATCCTGCGGTCACGCTCCTGACGGGAAAGACGGGCTCGATCCAGCTGCATAGGTTCAGGATCCGGGCTAGATGAGGGAACTGCTCTGGGATGGCTGTTGACTCTGGCAGATGACCTGAATCCGACCGTCTCTGGTCCTGGAACAACCCCGGAGCTACGAAAATGGCGACGCTCCTGAAACCTGGAGTCCACGCGGATGGCCAGGCTGACAAGGTCGTCGAAAGACTCAGGAAGATCACGGGTCAGGACCTCGTCTTTGAGATGTTCGGACAATCCAAAAATGAACGCGTCATACAAAGCCTTGCTACCCCAGCCACAGGAGTTGGCCAAAGTCTGGAACTGGATGGCATAGTCCGAGACCGACCTTCCCTCCTGGCGTAGATAGAGCATCTCCCGGGCAGCTTCGTGACCATGCTTGGACCGATCGAAGACCCTCTTCATCTCCTCAGAAAACGGACCGAACCCCTGGCAGTAGGGGAAGGATCCCTCCCACGCAGTGGTGGCCCAGGTCTTGGCGCGACCGGTCAGTTGCGTGATGACGTAGGCAACCCTGGAGATGTCGCTGGGAAACGTTGATGGCTGCAGACAGAAAATGAGCTGGCACTGAGTCAGGAATGCACGACAACCGCCTGGTTCACCTGCGTACCTCTCCGGAGGGGGCAGACGGGGCTCGTGCCCCGGCGCAGAGGGAAACCCGGGTTGAGGTGTGGCAGCGGCATACTGAGGTGCGGGGTTAGGAGTCGGAGCTCGCAGCGTCAGAGTGAGTTCCGCCAAACTGGAGGTGAGGGTCTGCAGATGTTCGGTGACCGTCTCCAGATGGTGTTGATGCCGAACGAGCATGGCACCTTGCTGCTCGAGAGCAAAACGCATCTGGTCTGAATCTGCTGGGTCCATCTCGGGTCAGTACGTTCTGTTAGGAACCGGACAAGGACCCAGACGCAGATCAGGATAAGGCAAAAGAGTAGTTTAATGGGAAGCAGGGGTCAAAACCAGGAATCAGAATCTCGAAGGTACAAAAACGCGAGGCAGAGAGAAGTTAAAAAACAGGCAGTCCAAAAGGTCAATAACAGGTAGACAGATAGGCAAACAAAACAGAATCGCTAGGCAGGCTTGGGGTAGTCAACAGAAGGGGTGTCTCGGAAGGAATGCAATAAACTCTGGCTGTAAGAAGGGTAGGCTCAGGGAATAAAGAATCAACGTACTGACAAAGAGAAAACGTAAACACTGAACATATATACAGGCAGAGACAGGAAACACAATGGGAATCAGGTGTGACTGGGTTGGAGAGAGGTAGGAACACAGGTGTAAACAATGGAAATCGATAATCTAATAACGAGGGGATTCGCTACTAGAATAACGAGGGGAAACGAAAGACACGGACTGGGAAACATACAAACATATATACAATAAACGACCTGGGAGATCAGGCAGACACGTGCATAGCTAAAAGGGGAGGAACGCAAAGAGAGAAGCTGCTTGCGTATGAAAAGAAAAGTGAAAAGCTAACAGGGATAGGATAATGAGAGAGAATGAGCGAATTAGTGATTAGTAGTGTTAGTAACTTAATCTAAATCCCTAACGTTAGTAGATTAGTAGGTTAGTAATATATACATCTAACTAATATATACAAAGTGCAATCTAGAAAGTAAGAAGGAAGAAAACGAGATAATAAGCGAAGACGGAAAAAACCCGAAATGTATAAACTCCCGAAGTGCATGACAAGACATGGAGTGGATCTCGAAATAAACGGAACAAGGACAGACAGGGAGCAGAACGTGACAGAACAATGAAAAAGCAATACTGAATAAAGAATAATGAAATATGACAGATGAAAAATAAACAACAAAAACAAAAAGTACAAAAACAACAGAACAGGAACTCAGAATATAACAGAGTCACTGTCAAACCGTGCTTTACTTGAAAGGGACCAACAAAGCACTGACCAAAACCCCACTGAAAAACAGATTCCCTTAAGATCAAGGTATATATGGAGAAAAAAAACTAGCAAATAAAATTACAAAACAAGTATGACTAGCACAACTAGAAAACTTTCAAATAACGAATTAGCCAATTGACTCCAATGGAATAAATTATGCCAGTGACCAACTAAATTATATATTTGAAACATTGACTTTTATATCAGACTCAAAAAAACAAAACAATCCAAAGAAGACAAAAATGAGAACTGGTTTGACCAAGAATGTGTTTCCACTAGAAAAAACCTGCGAGAGCTCTCCAACAAAAAACATAGAGAACCTACCAGACAAACGTTATGCCTCAAATACTCACTGGCCCTGAAAGAATATAAACTCCTGCGCAAAAAAAGGATCAATACATGACAGACAAATTAAACCAAATAGAGGAGGTAATTGACCAAAACTCTTTCTGGTATTTATATAAAATAATTGATTACCAAAAACAAAAGAATTGCCAATTCAGAATGGTACCATATGGAAAAAATATTTTGACTGCCTTTACAATACAATAATAACCACTGATCTAAACTCAAATCAGAAGAATTTAAAAATCTATTTGGATACAGTGGAGTGCAGACATATGGGCACCCCTGGTCAAAATGCCATTTACAATGAATATACAATGAATATATTAAAGTGAACAGAAGCTAACCTGACCTCTAAATGGTACAAAGTTAAACATGACACATTTCTTCACATTTTAAAGCAAGATTACTTTTTATTAAATTTTTTTACAAAATAATAAAAAAAGTTAAAAGGCCCTGTGCAAAAGTTTGGGAACCCTTCTTTGTTACTTTTTAAAAATATGATTATTAAGGCCCAGACCCAGGTGATTTACTCTTTAGGGCTTCAATGAGTCAGGTGAATATAATTCCAGGGCTGAAATATTTATTCTGAAGTAACTCCATGCCTTCGAAAGTATCCGACTGCGGTGGCTGTTCTGTCTGGTGTTAACAACCATGACTTCCTCTAAACAGTTGTCCAAGGATGTCAGAATGAAGATAGTTCACTTCCACCAACAAGGAAAAGGCTCCAAAAAATTATCTCAATGTTTCAAACTACCTATTTCATTGTCAATTATCAGAAAATGGAAGATAAATGGAACAGAACAGTTGAAGTCAAGGCAAGGTCTGGAAGCAGGGGCGTAGCACACAATTCTGGGCCCTATACATATGCAGTCTTGTGGGCCCCCTTCCCCTCTTGATCCATGACTCTCACGCATCTTTAGAATTTTTTTTTATTGAATCAACAACTATACACATTAATCAGTAGTGGTTATTAGGGTAATCGCTAATGAACTGCTTATACCACATTTAAACAAATAATAACAAAATAAAGTCCTCTGGCAAATACCGTTCTGCATTCCCCTCACTTTGCACTTCCTCCTCTGTCTTCTCCTCATCCTTCTCACTACCCTCAGAGCAACCTTCATTTTCCTTGCTCTCTTCACCTCCATCATCCGCTTCACTAGTCCTACTGCTACTCTCTGCCTCTTCTGCCTGCTCACTCTCTGCCTCGATCACATCTTGTTCCTACTCACTCTCTGCTACAAGGACAGGCCCCTCTACAAGCATGAAGCATACAGGATTGATATTAGCCTCTTAACCTGCTTATAATATACAATGAAACAGGCTACAGGCTAGATTCTGCTTAATTTACCAGCTAGCTAGCTAACTATCATAATGTAGCTAGCTACATTAGCATGTCTTGTTATAGAACTGGATCAAATGAGTCTTCAAAAACAAAGTTTCAATGCATTTCACCATCACCAGTAGTATGTTTGCCCGCATTTGTGGTTGCTTTCAGCCAGTAGCGAGAGTGAAACTGAAATGAGATTAATCGCGATTTTAAAAAAATGAACGCGTTATCCATTTGAAATTAATCGCATGCGTTAACGTGTTAACGTTGACAGCCCTAGTACAATCGAAACAATGTACCGATATTAGCTTAAACCACTCTTAAACAGTGTTAGCAAGTTGCTTACCTTTCTTTTGAAAGAAATTAGTGAGCAGTTGTTTTCCCTCAGTTGGCCTTTTTTCTCTTTCTTTTCTTTTTGATACCCGACTTCACTTTCTTCTGGAAAGACATGACTGACTGAAACTTGCAGGCTCCAGCATCAGCACCAGTCAGCGTGATTAGCCGTGTTTGGCGACGAATGTTAGTGTAGGTATGTTACAAATTTGAAAATACCTTTAATTTGATACCTTATTCACTCTCATATCTTAAGTTTTAAGGAAGTTATGGTAATTTGTACACTCGGATATTTGCATATTGACCCCTATTGTTTTTCAATTATCTTAGGAGCTGTGATTCAATAACATAAATGCCCATAACCTTCTTAAAAATAAAGATAATTGCATGGAATTTTCAGTAATTACAGATTGAAGCATTCTAAAAAAGGATATGATATATCTTAATTTGAATGATCTGAAATTACATTACATAATCAATTAATCACATAATTACATGTTGCGCACACGCCGCGACACGGCAGGCAGTGAGCATTTGGGCAAAGATATCTCACATTCCGGGTCAAAAATATCACATTTCGCATCGACAGATTTCAATGAAATTTCACCAGAAACAGGATAAAATGTTAAATTAACGTCCTGGATACCTTTTACTTAGTCCTGAACTTGCGATATGTCATTTTGAAAGCACTGAACACGAGTCTATCTCTGAAGTGTAGCGTATGACCAAACCGAGCAATGTTTAATGAAATTTCGGAAACGAGATGGAGGATCGAGTTTTCAACTACGTTATATCGCAGACATATGGTGGAAAAAAACGCAGACAGCCCTTGAAAAGCCTGCATTTTTGGGGTACGGCCATAGTCTCTCGTAATCGCTCGCACAGGGACACAGGCACATCTAGACTGTCGCTGCGCACAGGAATTGTAACATACCTACTTAGTGCAGGGGGACGGACTAAACCATTTGCGCTTTTCAAGACGGGAGGGGGCCCAGAGAGCCTCCAATATTTTTATGGATACAAAGTTCAGTCTCTCAAGCTATTTATTCAGCCAATATAATTTAGTAATGACACTAATTACTTCGAAATTTAAAAAAAAATTCATTCCAGGCTTTTCAAGGGCCCTCCCCCGCTTGGGGCCCTGGGTAGTCAGTCCCCCTTTTCCCCCTGCTACGACGCCCCTGTCTGGAAGACCAAGAAAAATTTCAGATAAAATGGCCCGAGACCTGGTGAGAAATGCTCAAGAAATTCTAGAGGCTAATGTTCGAAGGTTAGTCCAGACATTGAAGTTGAAGAGAGGTTGGGTATTCTAGCAAGACAATGATCCGAAGCACACCTCGAAATCAACCACGAAGGTTTTGGAATAGCCACCACAGTCCCCAGACTTAAATATTATTGAAAATCTGTGGAGAGATCTCAAACATTCCATGCATGCAAGGAGGCCAAAGAGTATTTCTGAGCTAGAGGTGTTCTGCCAGGAAGAATGAGGAAAAATTTGAAAAGCAAGAACTGAAAGACTCTTAGCTGGCTACAGGAAGCGTTTGCAAGCTGTTATAGTTACCCGAGGAGGAGTTACAAAGTATTAACTGACAGGGTTCTCAAACTTTTGCACAGGGCCATTTTTTATTTATTATTTTAAAACTGTAAAAAATTAAAGTAAAAAGTAATCTTGATAAAACATTTTAAGAAATGTGTCATGATGGAGCAAAAACCAGAAACATCTCTGGCACTGCAGGAGCAGAGTTGCCTATCCTCGAGTTAGACAAATACTTGTAATTATGCTCATAAATACATTGATGGAACGTTAAGTGAAGATGAAGAATATATATAACCATATAGAAGCTATAACAGAAAACTTCAAGAGCATCTGTGAACGCCTCATTTTGAATTTCTGTAATAAATGACATTTCCCCCCTCATGGGCAACTCACTCCACTACACCCAGCTGATCTTTGACCGTCAGGGAACCCATTTTTCGAGGGTCAAGGGCAGGTGACTTCTGGCCTCGTGCAACCCCACTTCTGCCGTCAACCCAGGCCAATGCCACACCTTGGGTGCTGGACAGAACCTCTGGCCATCCTAACGCAAACTTCTCTGTCACTGCCTGACTGCCCGGTACACCATCCCTATGAGGGAAAGGAGAAGTGAAACAGAAAAAAGAGAGAAGAAGAAGAAGTGAGAGCGGCAGACAGAAGTGTGTGTGGGAGGGAATTTAGGTCAATTTACTCCATAATTTGCTCTGGGGATGGTTTCCAATGGACAAAAGCAAGTGTAGGAATATTATAGTAGATATTAAACATCTTGCTTTTATATTGTGAACAACTTATCATTCAGACATAGTAACCATAATAAGCAGAGTTTTATTATGTTAGTGTTTATGTATTGTAGTTTTATGAAAGTCAATAGTGGAAAAATTAGCCAAGTAAAAAAAAAAAGAGCCAATATGTCACATACAAAAGACACCAAATGTTGGCAATACATTTGACAGAAGTACATTTTATAACTGCAGTCATGCTTTTTATAACGACTATAACCCTGGAGAGAAAGTTCCCAGCTAATATAATTAACTTTAAAATTTTGCTCCCAAAAATTGGACAATTTTCAGATCCCATTCTGCCATGGACACCACATCTCTGTAGATGGACCTGGGCAGCATATCCATAAAGTGTTCATTTTGTATTATTTATTCTTTATTTATTGGCCTCAAGGTGGATCTCTAACAAAGTGGAGCTTGAATTGCCATTTTGCCCATCATTTTTAGAGTACTTCATTTTTCTTACATGTATATGACTCATTTATGTTTTTAACTAGCTACCTGCATAGGCCTAAAATCATGGGTGTGGCAGTTGGTGGTGTTGTCTTACACTATGAGGAGTAGTGGGTGAAGGTTTCCTTCATACCCCTGGGGCAGCGCCAGCTTCAGGTGGAGATCTGAAACCCAGAACCAGACTTCATGAGCCACTCACACAGTAACCCTGTTCCAATATACAGAACGCAAGGGGGCTGGCAGTTCATCTGTATTGTAAGTTCCAGTGGGACACCATGCTGTGGGTAAACAGTGCACCCTCAGCGCTGCATCTCAAATGGTGTCTCTGTCCTCATTCTGGACACGCACACACACAACATATGCCATTTTGCAGATGTTTTTATCCAAAGTGACTTAATACATAGATTTCTCATTATATGTGGTCCCAGTGGGAATCCAGTATGGTTGCAGACGCTTTTATCCAAAACGACTTACAGTAGTGAATGCATACATTTTTCAGTATATGTGGTCCAAGTGGGAAGGAACAAATGAATGCATGCACGCACCCCCCCAAGATTTTGGCTATCATGTTGGATCAAATCTTGAAAATGGGTTGTTCAAAACAAAAAAAGGATTCTGAAATCAGATCAGATCACCTAATCAAATCTTGGTTTTGATCTGGATCAAAACTTGAATATGTGTTGTTCAAAACTTTTACGTTACGTTTAGGATTGGGATAGTTTTAATCCAAAAAATCTGGATTATTTTGATCCCAGGTGGATTCAGGGTGGATTTCAGGAACAAAATGTAATACTTTAACATTGGCCAATTAATACAACATTTGTAGCATATAGTGGTTGGTAAATATATATATATATTTTTTTACCATTTACAGTGATAAAGTAGACATGACCCTATTAAGCCTCTCAGGACAGCGCTGTCCACCAAATAATGAATTTGTCCTCATAAAATAATCCCAAAATAAACAATTAATTTTTTGGGGCCCAAAACCATCATCTCTGTTTTATCTGAATTTAAAAGCAGGAAATTTACTGTCATCCAATTCTTTATATCAGAGATACAAGCCTCTAATTGAGTGAGTTGAAGTATTTCACCTGGTTTCATTGATATGTACAGCTGTGTATCATCTGCATAGCAATGGAAATTCACACCATGTTTACGAATAACATTACCCATACATTGGAGTGCTTTTGGAGTCATTTTCATAATTTGTTCTCTGATTGTCTCAATCTTATCAGTAAACGAGTTCATGAAGTCATTGGAATTATAGTTAGAAGGATAACTGATGCAATCTGAAGACTGATTTTTTTGTCAGTTTAGCTACCGTGTTAAATAGAAATCTTGGATTGTTTTTATTCTGGTCAATACATTTTTAGAAGTACGATGGCCTAGCTGTAGTAAGGGCATGCTTGTATTCTATGAGGCTGTCCTTCCAAGCAGAGCGAAAAACCTCTAAATTGGTAGAGTGCCATCTGCGTTCTAATTTCCTGGAAACTTGTTTAAGGGCACGGGTATGGTCAGTAAACCAGGGTGCAAGTTTCTTCTGACTGCATTTTTTCCTCTTCAGGGGTGCGACAGCATCAAGTGTATTCCGTAAAATATGATTTAGCGCATCTGTTTGATGATCAATTGACAAAAAGCTATGACAAAAAGGGACTTGATACTAACAATTCGGGAAGTATGTTTATACATTTTGAAGCCGTCAATGAATTTATAGAGCGGCTGGAATAGTATCTAGGTTCCGATTTAATAGGAATATTTACCTGAATTTCAAAAGTAATCAAAACGTGATCCGATAGTACAGGATTATGGGGAGACACAATGATATTCTCGACATCGATACCATAGGATAAGACTAAATCTAAGGTATGGTTGTGGCGGTGGGTTGGTTCAGATATATTTTGAATAAAACCAACAGAGTCAATAATAGCTGCAAAAGCCAGTCCTAAAGGGTCACTGTCATTATCAACATGTATGTTGAAATCTCCAACAATCACAACTTTATCTGCCATAGTTGCCAAGCTTGATAAAAACTCTGCAAACTCAGAAAGAAAGACAGTATACGGTCCAGGTGGTCCATAAATAGTTACTAAGAGGAAGGATTGCACTGAGGTAACTTTATCTTTTGACCGTCCAGAAAGCATAACAAGCGATTCAAAAGAGGAGAACTTATCCCCACATTTAGGTGTGAAACTAAATTTTGTCGAAAAAATCACAGCAACACCACCCCCTCTACCGGAAAGGGGGGAAAGGGGGTCATCAACCATGGTAGGAGTGGGTAGGCACTGTCTCCTAATATTATGCCATCCGGTCTGTTGGTTTGGAGTTGAAGATATAGTGCGCTCTCCCTTAGGATGCGTGCATCATGGACAGACCCAGGCCATTTCACAACACGGTTGGTGATGATGACGTCAGCATCTCCCACAAGTTTAATGTTGATGCCGTGCCTCCCCTTTCTGTTGACAAACTCCCACTCCCTCTTATGAGGTGCCTGTATATGCACATGAGTGCAGTCTATCACCCCAATAGTATTGGGCATGTTCCTCAAAAGAAAAAACTTGCGCGTGGTCTGGGCAATCTGGCCATAATTTGGGAATGAAACAAATTGATCGACCAGGCTGGCTAATGGGATAGACACAGCTTTTATACCTCACTCACACATATTGTCACCAACAACTTGATAGAAAGTTCCAGATGCATAGAAGCGCAGAGCAATGAGGATCTGTTCTTCCACAGTCAGGGCATGACTCCTTAGGGTTCTGCGTTGCAGTTGTGGCCTGACAAGATTTGCAATGTATCTAATATCAGAAAGTCCTAAGCAAAACTGTGCATACAGTTCTTCAGAGGTGTATTGATCAAGTGGTTTTGTACACTCAACTTACACCCTTTAGCAGTATCCTCTCCTTCCAAAATGGTGGTGGTGATGCACAATACCTGCCATGTCAGTGTTTCTCTGTAAGTGTCCTGAGAGAGACTGAATAAGGAGTCTGTGCAATTAGTCATTTCAAATACACACCTATTAAGGTATTATTGCAGTGCAGAAACATCTATTTGTTGATGTGCTCGGGCTTGTGGTCAATTAAATCATTCATGCCCAAGGCCTATAAAGACTCTATGCTGACTACACCAAAGAGGTGGAATCATGGACTCAAAAGAACCTAATTTTACTGTTGCAGAAACCCATGCACAGCTGGAGAGTGTTAGGTGCCATTATGCCTCAATAGTTTGTAGTTGTAATACTACATCAACTCAGGATGGAGCAGTGACCAACAATATGAAAAATGAAATTTGGATTGAAATGACCCAGAATGTGAATGCCATGGGGTCTGGCCAGATGAGGACCATGGAACAAGTGAAGTTGAGATGGAAGAATCTGAAGGCCAAGGCAACAAATGACCATGCCGAAGACCACAAGTTGCTGAAATGGGGAGTTAATGAACCTGGATCAGTGGCTCGAGGCAATTTCCGGGATTAGGAATAATAATAATATATGCCATTTAGCAGACGCTTTTATCCAAAGCAACTTACAGTAATGAATGCATACATTTTTCAGTATATATGGTCCCAGATAGGACCGATTCGGACCCTGGACTGCACTTGAGTGGACCTAAACCATACAAGGAAAGTGCACCCCACACCATAGCAAAGCCACCAGAACCCTTCACTGTGGAAAACAAGCACTTGGACCTGTTTTGTTTATTTTTCCTTTCGTGTGTTTATTCGCCGGAGAGTGGGCCCCAATTTTGAAAAGCCTTGGAGAAACTGTGCATTTTGTTTTGTCAAACCTTTGGAGAGAAGAGGACCAGCATCAGGCCCTTTATGGATTTCCAACGAACTGTAAAAAAAAACGGAACCTGGTTGTCAGCTGACGGTGTTCCTGCTGGTTGGGTGTGACTGACAACGGTTCTGGTACTGCCCATTAGCGACCCGCCTGCTCACTCCGTCGCAGCGGTGCCAATTTCCTGGGTGATACGGTCAACCCACGCCAGCCGTGCACGCTAGCCAACTAGCTAACTGAGCCAACTACGTCCATAGACCGCCATAGTACTGCTATACGCTAGCATAATAGTAGCTCCTCATTTTATCTGAAACTAACATTAGATGGAAACACGCACTAAATATCCGTGGACTTTCAAACTGTGTTATGTATTTGGGACTCTGAAACAACAAAGATACACTCAAAGAAGAGCTGGACTTGGACTTTTTACAGATCACGTCCTGAACTCTGTGTCGGGAATTAGTACCATCCAGTCCCAACGCCGGCACTTAATTCAAACCCTGCGTGGAATTGATTTGAACACTGTTAAACACGCGTCACTGTTAAAACACCATTTCTGTACCAACACGCAGTATTGGATATTAACACCATCCAGTCCAGACAAAACCCGGTCTATAATCCACGCAAAATGGACTTCAACAACCTCATATGTGTACAAACACAAAAACAGCCCCCCTCACTTTTGGCAGGAACTGCAAAGTTTGCATTGTTAAACACTCAGTCTTTAACAAACAAATCTCTATTTTTAAATGATTTTATCTCTGAGCAGGACATTGACTTCCTATGCCTAACAGAAACATGGCATCGAAATGGGGACTATTTTGTCTTAAACGAAATTACCCCACCAGGCTACAAATACACTGAGAAAGCTTGTGGCTCTGGTCGAGGGGGTGGTCTTGCAGTCATCTATAGGGATGTTTTTAAACTGATTGTACTGCCTGTCCCTGATGACCTTCCATTTGAATGCATTGCATTACAATCCCAAACCCCCCAGCCCCTTGCCATTTTATTAGTCTATCGCCCTCCCAAGTCTACCACATCATTCGTGTCCGTATTTTCTAATCTTTTAACAACTCTTTGCCCCACCCTCAGCAATATTGTGATACTTAGTGACTTTAATATTCACTTTGACTCTCCCAAATGCTCTCTGGCCATTGACTTTTTAAATCTCATTAACTGCCTCTCACTGACACAACATGTTCACCCATAGACATGGTCACACCCTTGATCTTGCCATCACTGGAGATGTCCCCGCTGCCAACACCCACATTCTAGATCTCAGCATTTCAGATCATAAGGCTGTACTACTGGACATACCCATTGTACCCCCTGCTGGCAGTAAACGCACCATCACCTTTCGTAATATTATGGCTGTCGATGTTACCACCTTTTCAAATGCTCTCCAGTCCAGTCTTTCCAGCACCCACGCAGACATCTCACTCGAGGAGTCAGTCATACAGTACAATCACTCTCTTCATGACAATTTAGACAAATGTGCCCCTGAAAAGACCAGAGAGGTGTCCTCCTCCCGTTCCCCCCCATGGTACTCTGACCAACTCCGAGAACTAAAGACCCAGAGACGCAAGCTGGAGCGCAGATGGAGAAAGACAGGTCTTATTGTTCATCTACAGTCTTTTAGGGAACACCAGAAAGCGTACTCTGTTGTGCTAAAAAAGGCCAAATCAGACTACTACTCAACCCTCATTGCTACAAATGAAAGAAAGCCTAAACACTTGTTCTCTACAATCAACCGCCTTCTGAAACCCACATTTTCCTCCTCCCTTACCCCCTCCACAGAGTGTAACCGACTCCTTAACTTTTTTCAATCTAGAATTGACCCTTCGCTAAACCACGCCCAAAAACGGAAACTGGCCAATCACACCGCCGTGTTTTACATACTCCGACAGAGGCTCCGACAGTTTTTGGCTGCCTTCCATTGACTTCACGCAAAAATTAGAAATTTTCTTCATTTTCGAGCTGGTTTTGCGGATTTTTAGCAAATTATGGTTAAACGTTGTGCCTGGGGCACGTGTAACAGTGACACTCGTTACCCAGAGAGGTTTGAAGGAGATATACGTTTTTTTCCCTTATAAAACCTAAATCAAATCCTGAAAAGTGTTAGCCAGCTAAGCTAACGTGGCTACGGTCTGGATATACAGCTCCGGGTTGCAACATTGGCAAAGTTAGACTAAATGTTAGCTTTGTTATTCGTGATCCAGACAGCTTGCTAACGTTAAGATGTTACAGTCAAGCTCTAGAAAACCAAGTGGGTAACGTTACCTTGATGTCAAAATGTAATACTATTTTTTCATTACTATTTCAGCACTTTGTCAATGGGAAGCCCAGTCCCGAGTACCCAAATCTTGTGGAAGACTGGGCTGACACACTGCTGATATTTTTTGCTTTACAGAGGTCCAGGGTATGGAGCTACCTGTGGAGCTAACCAGAGTAATGTCGTTACAGCACACTATAGGCGACTAATGTTACGTTAGTTAGCTAATGCTAGCTAACTTACTACTGAATGTAACGTTATATAGGCCTACTGCTTTTGCTTTTTAATGATTGTAATAGTGAATGGAGACCTACCCAGCTTTACAGGAACAGTGTTGCTCCTTAATGTCGTTGTCCTCTGTCTCAATCGCCCGGTGATGCGGTGGTTCACTTTTAATCTGATCTGTAGGCTTTCGCTTCTATCTTAATTTTTTTACGTCATTTTGTTGCTGAGTCAGTGTGATATCTTGAATATAACCTTCAAATGCATATTGTAGACCCTTCTGTCTGCTTCTATCTGAAATCGCTTTTTCTATTTTCCAAAAATTGGACAATATTTCTCCAGGGAGTGCAGTTAGCGACAGTGGGAGCGCCATGCTGGCTCCGAAAGCTTGACGTACATAGCAACAATAACTAAGGGGGGCGTGGTTTAGCGAAGGGTCAATTGACCAAATTCGACAACAGATCAAGCTCACCATATCACACCATATCACCCCTCACTCTCAGAACCTATCACCTACACTGGCCCATCTCTGAGCAGCCTTGAGGAGGTTACTGCTGCTGAGCTATCCTCCATTTTCTCAAGGATGAATTCATCTAGCATCATCCTGGATCCCGTCCCTACACCCTTACTAAAGTCATGTTTTCCAGCCATCTCCGCCATTGCTGTTAACATCATCAACAAATTCCTCACTACTGGAGAAGTCCCTACAACCCTCAAAACAGCAGCCATATTAAGCCTCTCCTTAAAAAGCACAATCTCGACCCTGAGGTACTGACACACTACTGCCCAATCTCAAACCTACCTTTTCTATCCAAAGTGCTATAAAAAGTGGTTGCATCACAGCTTCAACATGATGTAAATTCCAACAGGCTTTATGAGGTTTTCCAGTCTGGTTTCAGGCCATCACACAGCACCGAAACAGCCCTTCTGAAGGTTGTAAATGACCTCCAGATGACTGCAGATGCTGGCTCCCCCACTCTACTCATATTCCTTGACCTGAGCGCAGCCTTTGATATGGTCAACCATTCCATCTTGCTCCAGCGTCTCCAGGACATTGGCATCACTGGCACTGCACATAAATGGGTTGCCTCCTACCTCACTGGCATGCAAGTTTGTCTCCCTGGGAACATTTTCATCCAACACCTGCCCTGTTTCCTCCGGGGTCCCACAAGTATCAGTACTGGGGCCCATCCTCTTCCTCATATACATGCTTCCCCTTGGTTCCATACTTAGACACCACAACATCTCCTTTCACTGTTACGCTGATGACACACAAATCTACCTACAAACCTCCCCTGACCCCCACCTGGCCATTTCATGACTCAGTGAAATCCAGACATGGATGCACAATAACTGCCTACAACTCAATGGCAGCAAATCTGAAGCCATTCTTATTGGCACCCCACCCCACACCAAACCAAAAACGCTGGCAACCTACTTATCTCAGTTAACGGATATTCCATTCCCCTCTCTGCCATAGTCACTAATCTTGGAGTTTAGTTTGATTCTGCACTTTCCTTTGAAGCCCACATCAACAGCATTTGCAAAACCTAATTCTTTCATCTCAAAAACATTGCTAGATTACGATCATCCCTTAGCAAACCCAATGCAGAAAAACTGGTCCATGCATTCATCTCATCTAGAATTGATTACTGCAACTCCCTGTTTGCCGGTTTACCATCCAAAACCATTCAACGCCTACAGTACGTACAAAACAGTGCCGCCCGTATTCTCACCAGGAAAAGAAAATCAAACCACATCACCCCAATTCTGGCCGCTCTTCACTGGCTACCTGTTGAATTTCGGATCAAATTCTTCTCCACACCTTCAAAACCATCACTGGAAACAGCCCCATGTCATGGTTTGAGTGCCTGTTTAGCCCTGTGTGGGCGTATCCTTGTGAGTACGTTCCTGCTGATCTCCATAGCTAATCAGCGGATTGTTTTCAGGTGTTCTCTGCCTACTTAAGCTCGCTGCTTTCACTACTCCGTGCTTCAGTGTCTTATTCATTTGGCGTTGAAGCCGGTACGGTATCAGTCTTCGATACCTATTTAGAAAAACCTATTTAGAAAAACCTATTTAGAATTTCGTATGTAGAATACTTATTTAGAAAAACTTATTGAGAAATACTTATTTAGAAAATCGTATTTCTCTCTAGCTTTCTCGCCACTTCTACGGAAGTCTAGTTTTCCTTATTTTGTTTGGTCTGTGTTTCGGGGTTACTTACCGACAGACCCAGGGCACTTATTTTCGTTGTTTCCTTTTCCTAAGCTGCGTCTTAGGCGTCTGGTTCTATTCCAGCTTTGTTTTCTTTTCGCTTGTGTTGCGACAAGTTATTTCATTTCCTTTTTCCTCCGCGTGTGGTGTTTTGCTACACGTCAGAGATTTCTGTTTTTACTATCGTTCGGATCCGTTCGTGGACCGCTTTTATTTCTCCCTTTTTTGGGGTAGTTATTATTTCGTTTTACGCTGGGAGTTTTGCTTTATTTTCTGTAGCTATTCTCGTGGGTTAACGCCCCTCGCTCCCTATTGTGTTTTAGTGTCATCCTGATTATTCTCCATTGGTCGCGCTTGGGCCTCACCCCTACCAGCCCTCACACCCCATCTATCTTCAAAATCTTCTCACTCCCCAGATAACTACCCGAGCCCTCAGATCCAGCTCTTTCACCGCCACCCTCCTCACTGTCCCCAGAACCCACCTCCACACCATGGGGGACCGGGCTTTCTGTTCCCTGGCACCACGCTTTTGGAATCAGCTCCCATATCACATCAGGACTTCTAGCTCTCTCACCACTTTCAAGACACAACTTAAGACTCACCTTTTCATCTCTGCTTTTCTAAACCACTAAACTTTAAATTGCACAAAACCACGCAATTCCAGCTTTTCAGCCCCTCTTTTTAGGAAAAGTAAATTATGTGTATCGTTTATTTTATTATGTGTATAGGACAATTAGATTGTATGTATTTGTATTGCACTTTTTGTTGTTTTTAAATGTTAGCTGTTGTAAAGCACCTTGAGATTTCTTTGTATTTTAAAGTGTGCTATATAAATACAATTTATTATTATTATTATTATTTAAAAAAACCCAGACAGGCAATAATACCTTTAAGAGGACATCATTGGAGGCAAAAACTACCTAGCTCTGCACAGGATTCCAAGTGTTGTAGGGGGAGGTGAGTTCAAGGTTGCAGGGGGAAGTGAGCCAGTTCCTCCTAATGCAGATGAATAATTTATTATGGATCTCACCCCTGTCACTGAGAAAGAGGCTGGATCCTTACTGGGAGAGCCAGTGGTGATTGCCACTGGAGCTCAGAAAAGAGGCCTGAAGCGTTCTTCACCCAAAAGAGATGATGACCCCTATGGATCACTTCTTAAACGTGAAACAGAAAGAGCAGAAGTACAAATTCATCTGGCAGAGGAACAAATAAGACTTACCCAACTGCAGAAAACCAAAGCCAGACTTGAGATACAGCTCCTAAAAGCACAGCTTCAAAATGCTGGTCTCTCAACAAACGAAGAGGAAATTTGAACATTGTTTATTTTTTGCTTATTGGACATTTATGATCTCAAATGCTGTACTTAAAAAGATTCATTATTCAGTTATGCATAAATGAAAAGACCTACAGTGATCCCATGCTGCCTTGTGTTGTTCTTTACATAGCCAGTAAATGGTGATATGTATTTCCATTTAAAGCACTGTTAATCCCGATTTGGTAATCTTGAAAAGTTTGTATCTGGATCAGGGTGATCCAATTCAATGTCGTTTTGAAAAACCAGTACAAAAGCAAGCCGAATTATCTGATCTTGGATAGCAAAACATGGGATCATTCATTCTGATCCAGATTAAACATTTTCAACAACTGGGCCCTGGACATGAACATGCACATGCCTCCAAACACACACACACATACATACACGCAAACACCTTGATGATTATAAATGGGTTTGTAGCTTCCTTTTGCTACACTATGGTAAAAAAACAAAAAATGTGTCATCTGTTTAAAATAATACAATTAAATAGCATTTCTTATGTGATGCTTCAGTGGAAAGTTACTTCACTTTCTGTATCAAAATATAACCAAGTTCAAGTCATCCTTGATCGGGACGTTTACCAAATAAGTAAACAGACAAATAAAGTAAGAGCCGAGTAAACCTGTCAACAGGGAATACATTACTTGCAAAGAGAGCCAAATGGAACAGAAAGAGCGACTACACACTCTTACCATAGTCCATGTCTGAAAGGATCTGGAAGTGGGTCTCCGGGAGCCTCTTTCCCTCCAGAGCCTGGGACAGGGGCCAGTTATCCTCCAGGACAGTGTACCCTAGCAAGTAAAAGCACAGTGATTGGGCTGTGAGGCTTTAAGAAACCCCAAAATGGGAGGAGCCATCATATACTCATTGATGTGACCCAATCATTGGGTTTTGTTATGGGCAACAAGTTGTTTATGATTGATTAATGTCAGTCTCCCATCACTAGTGTTTACCTCTTGATGACCATGACACCAAAAGTAGGTGGATCTACAATTACACTACCGTTTTAGAACACCCCCATTTTCCAGTTTTTACAGAAATGTAAGCAGTTCAAGTCCAGTGAATAACCTGAAATGGTACAAAGGTAAGCGGTAAACTGCCAGAGGTTAAAAAAAAAAGTTTAGGTTACCAAAAACTGAAAAATAATGTACATTTAAGAGTTATTAAAAAAGGCCCTTTTCAGAGAACAAGTAATGGGTTAATGTGGGTTAACAGTCACCCTGTGCAAGTCGCCGACTCTGGATCCAGCAAAAGAGCCCCAGACCATCACGCTTCCTCCTCCATGTTTGACAGTTGGTGTCACACACTGAGGAACCATCCTTTCGCCTACTCGACAGCCTACAAAAACCTTTGAAAATGTCAAGATTTCAAATTTCAAGACCTTCTTCCAGTCTTCAGTAGTCCACTGGCGATGCTTCATGGCCCAGGCAAGCCTCTTTTTCTTATTTTGCCATCTTAGTAATGGCTTTCTTACTGCCACTCGACCTGTCAAACCTGCAGCTCGAAGTCTTCTCTTCACAGGTGAAACTAAGACTTCCTTACTTCGACCAATGTTAAGCTGTGCTGTGCTAGTCCTGTGAACCGCCTATCACGCAAGCTGTTGACTCTCAGAAACTTGTCTTCTGATTTCGTTGTGGCTTTGGGTCTGCCAGACCTCTTCCTGTCAGTTTCCTCCAGTTTCCAAGTGCCTTTTGATGGTGTAGGAAACTACTCACTGCCAAAAAAATGTACATTATTAACCTAAACTTTTTTTTTTAACCTCTGGCAGTTTACCGCTTACCTTTGTACCATTTCAGGTTATTCACTGGACTTGAACTGCTTAAATTTCAGTAAAAACTGGAAAATGGGGGTGTTCTAAAAGTTTTGACATGTAGTGTAGCTGTCAATCACAGACTTGTTTGAACCAAGTAAAAGGTTTTTCTGTTCACAACCAAACACAATGAATGGTTCAAATCAGCAAGTTAAAAATAATTTAATGTGAAATGCTTAAAAGTGGAGCAACAACATTCAATTCAAAATAAATCAACTGTCAATGGATGACCCATATATAAATCGGAACACTTGTCATTTCTGGAAAACTATCAAAACAAAAAAATATGAATTTTCTAAATAAAGGTAAGTATCCTCACTGGCAATTGCTGTTCCTTAATTAATGCAGGTGAGGAATTTATTTTTCATTCTTCCCTTCGGAATTGTCAAAGCCCAATTAGGTTGGACATCTGTTGCCCCAGTGGTAATGTATGACTTTGTCCAGCACAATGCAATATGTTATGCCACAAGAAAGAAATGTAGTCTGAGAAGTGTACACCCAGGCGCGTGGTATTTGATGGTTCTGGAAACAGTACTCCCTAGTGGCCATTATAAGAACTGCATCATGTTTATGGGTTCATTGCGGTTTGTCAGAACCGTACACAGTGTAATAATGCTACTCACTATAAGGCTCATTTGTGCTGTGAATGGTAACCTTGGGGATACCAGGGCCTGAGGGAACAAAAACAAACGACACTGCATTGAGACCACATGAATAATATATGAAAAGTACAGAATCTATGAACTGATGTAACTTAATGGTGTTTCAGGTAAAAAGGCACAGAGAAACGGAGAAACGGAGACACCGAGACCTCACCCAGGCAATGGAGAATGAACTGAGTGTGGTTGGGGCTGAACTGGGCCTTGAAAAAGCTGCATCCCTCAATGAGACTGCAGGTAAGACACTGCCTCTGGAATACTCCCCCGACATCCACACTGGGTACGAGAGAGAAAATAAGGGTGGAGTGGAGTGGAGCATGGTAAACAAAAGGAAAAAAGCACAGTTGCTGCAGTTCCTCTGTCCGATTGGTGGATTTCCATGAAAACTGATATGCTGAAATGTGTGACTTGGCTGAAATGGAAAAACTGGTTTAGAAATAAACCAGAAACAGAAAATAAAAAAATTGGCAAAGCTAAAACGAATTTTTTTAATTTAATTTGAACAAAACTCTGCTTATAAAGTTTAGAGAGCACACCATGTTCAGAATATATTATGCTGAGCAAAAGAACATCTAGACTGAATTTGATTACATAAGAATCCATCAGAAAGCGATATTAGCTTGTCAAATAAAGAATTAGAAAGTAACTTTGATTGCACATATTATTGGCCTTGTATACTGGAAACTGGAGGAAACTCTTGACAGGAAGAGGTCTGGCAGACCCAAAGCCAAAATCAGAAGACAAGTTTCTGAGTCAACAGCTCAGAAAGGCAGCTTTGCTGGCTCCAGAGTCGGCGACTTGCACAGAGTGACTGTTAACCCTGAAAAGGGCCTTTTTTTTATAACTCTGAAATGTACATTATTTTTCAGTTTTTGGTAACCTAAACTTTTTTTTTGTAACCTCTGGCAGTTTACCGCTTACCTTTGTACTATTTCAGGTTATTCACTGGACTTGAACTGCTTAAATCTCATAAAAAACTGGAACATGGGGGTGTTCTAAAACTTTTGACCGGTAGTGTATATATTTTTAAAAGAAAGCAGGCATTATTTTCTCTGCCCGCAAATACAGTACAGCCGCAGTACTGGCAGTGTAATATAAAGCAGTAAAAACATAAAAGCGCAATAAGGAGGGTCTGGACGCTTTAATCGCTGGCTGAGGATTGTTTGGGTTTTTACATTTTGGTGAGTCCTGCTGTAGTAGCTGCTGCTATCTGAAATATGTGAATGAAGTGGCCATTTGTCTGAGGAGAAGAGCAGTACATCTGTAGAGCAGTAGTCATTCTGCTCATACTGCTCATATTGTCACTTTTGATGTGTAAGGAGGGCCTACAGCGATTGGCCTTGAGGATCGTCTTGAGGATCAGAAAGGAACTACAGCTTCTTCAAAGAAGTGGTGAAAAACACATGCCCTTACCCATATAGTATACATCCCTGTGTTGTCAACAATGGCACTTTTTATGGCAGGGGCATAGACGATTGGTGTGATGAGTGTGTATGTATGTCTGTGTGTAAACATTTTCATTTTAATGCTAAGTACATAAACAATAGTATTTTCTTCGTCATGAAAATACGTCAAGTAAGTGGGAGACATCAAATGTTGCACCCACTAATCACCCACAACATTAATATTCATGAGGATCACAATCATGAGGATGAATTCATGCATCTCAAAACTGTGCTTCTCAGTCCATTCAATAGAGTGTTGATTCCCTGTATGCATCAATTATTGAATGTGTCTGAATGAAACCCAGTTCTTTGACACCAAAAACACTCCTGCTTGAAATTTTATGACAAGAATAATATTCAGATTCAGAACATTATTCCTCTAAGGAAAATTCTACAATTATGTAAAAAAAATTGAAATACGGTGGAAGTATGGAAATATATCATATAGTACTGACAACATATTCAATTATGCACTAATAATGAATTATTAGAGGATTATTAGCACTCTATAATAATACTCTGCATTATCTGTACTATGTAATAATAAGAATAATAAATAATACTCTGCATTATTAGCACTATGTAATAAATGCCTCAGGTTTTCTGCAGCATCAGTCTTACCTGTATAAGTGCCTGCTCTGTCTGGACTCCTCACTGCTCAGGAAATATCTACAACCAGCAAACAGAGAGGAGGAACATCAATGCATTCCTATAGACATTGAACAGACTATGTAGATTAGTTAGTTGCTGGGCATGAAAGAGGACCTGCTCATATCTCAAAGCTACTGTACTCCTCCATTCCAGGCTGTGACTAACAAGAGCATATACAATAGCAGCAGCATTTTGTAATGTTTTGCTCTTGAGCAGGGAATTCACCTGAAACCATTAGAGGTAGGCCTCTTCTGCTTCGTGGGGCATGTCAATGTGATATGGGTATTTGGTGCCAGTCATTTCATTGGTGGCTGCCACTAACAGATAACTAATTAAGCACCAGCATTGGATGAACAAAACTTGGCAAAATAAACTTTGGATGCTTTCACAATGCTTTAGAAATGCAGCCACTGCTCTACATATTTGGCAGCATTGTCCTGGGTATATTACCGATCCTCCATTTATAGATGTGATATATTTTTAATTAAATTGCAGTAGTATTGTAGTTTGGTTGCTCCTTTATTATTAGTGGTTATGCAGCTCCACATAACAAAGACAAGCACACTTGATATTTAATTATTCACTGCTTCACATAACTGTGTGCTAATCTGTGCTGTGGTGTACTGTTGTGTGTTGCTATAGAGCTCCAGTCTACCTAGCTGTGTCTGTGCTAATCTGTGCTGCAGTGCTCTGTTGTGTACTGTATCCACTCTTACATTTTCCCATTTTCCTCGTCCAAGGTGCAGAGCGATGTGACATCCCAGTTTCCTGATGTCAGGAAGCGAGGAGGGACAGAGGGAACAGCAGGCTTCACCGGAGAGAGGGGAGAAAGAAAGATGAAGAGAATTATTAAGAAGTAGGGGTGAAGGCGGCGGATAGCGTAGCGGTCTAATGCACCACACTTTGGCTGGTCCGGTGTGGTGTACGCTGCCTGTCAGGGATGCGGTTCGGAACCCGCGTCTCTACCAGACCGGCCCTGGTCGTCAGCCCGAGCATTTGGCTGTCCGTCCCAGGGGAAGGGGGGAGGGAGAGCCGCCTCAGGTCTGCCGAGAAGCACGGAAAGGGAGTCTCCAGAACGTGGGTGGGTGGGCGAGTTCCGTTTCGGAAGAAAAGTGGAGTTTGCTGCCCACGGAGAATTGGCTTGCCTCGAGTAGTCGAGCGACAGACCCGTGTGGGGAGGGCTAATCAAAATAAATAGAGGGTGCAATTGGTTACCAAATTGGGAGAAAAACAGAAAAAAATCTGAAAAAAAAAAAAAAAAAAAAAAAAGAAGAAGTAGGGATGAGAAAGATGGAAAAATAAACCAGAGCAGCAGAGAAGGGCATCTTTATGTTGCATCACCTGAGTAGTTAGCATACTTTAATATCCCTTACTGGTCACCCTCCCAGGCCACAAAGTACCATCAAAGTCTATCAACCAGACCTTTTGAGGGAGGGCATAATAGAATTTAGGAGGAATAAAAGAAAGAAATCACATCATCTATACTTACTATGTGACTGAAAAGAAAACTGACCGAGAGATTGCTATGGCTGCCCTGATGTTAGCAGAGCTGGAATTTGTGATGTCATTCCTGCAGGAATATGTGTGTGTGTGTGTGTGTGTCTGTGTGTGTGACTTTATTGTCCCTTGGCTGACCTGGACGGGAAGAGCAGCGATGTGTCTGAATTCCCCACGGGCACCTTGCTTAGCAGGGAGAGTTAGGTAGAAAACTGAACCATCTCCAGAAAACAATGGTGCCTCCTGTTGGGGGACAGTGCAATTAAGGTCAACACCAACAATCTCCAGTGAGTGCCAATCAATACTTTCACTTTGTTCAGATGAAACTCAATGCAAATCACTTGAACACAGGACAAGACAGATAATAGATTAAAGGTTTGATCCCACTGACCACAAACTGATCATAAAACGAAATACCAATTCATAGTCTAATTTGCACAATGCAGCAAATTATTCAGGTAAGAGGATCAAACTTGAAACAAATGTCAAAAATGTTTTCTATTTTTCTGTAGTTCAATGATTGGACTTTTGTCACAAAATTCTATTACTTTTCTAGTATTTTTGTACAAATTCTACTGCCACTTAGTGAATTTGTTCAATTCAATAGTGAATTTGTTCAAAGCCAATAGATTCAGTAAGAGGTACTAAAATATTTCTAGTCTTCTGTGAGCACCTATGATAAAATGCTTTTCTGTGGGGGGAGGGGCAGGAAGGGGGAGAATAACAATTACCTGTCGTTGATTCTGCCAGATGTCCATTGCCATTTTGTGTTTCTGGGGACAAAGAAACAAAAAAGGCAGTGCAATCTTACAGATCCCTCAGAAAATGAAACAGACCCCAGATAATTTAGCTGGACAAAAGAGAGGCAGGAGTTGACCTTCCTCACACACACACACATACCCACACACATATCATGCCATATTGAGTACTGAGATCTATAATCCCAGTAGACACTAAAGGTCAAATCAGGCATGGGGGCAGATATTAAAAGGGCCACTCTAGCTCGAGCTTTGACCTTTACCTCTCACCTCTGAGCAAGCTCCAGTCGTGGCCTCGCAAAAGGAGAGCACAGATTGGTTCTGGGGGCGGTTTAGCCAGCGCACTGCAAGCCGAGTGCTGCTGACCCACTTCACCATAGAGATGTAATAGTTCCTGTGAAGAGTGATAGAGGGTCAGGGGTGTAGACTGGTGGCTTCTTACACTATTTATATATAACATAGAGAAATAGCTCCTGTGTGAGTCATATCCATGTTTTTACTCCATTGTGTAATGATGTATAATACTTACACTACACCTCAAATATGGAGATTTATAGAACAGAAAAATACCTTCACATTGTCTCTTCACATGCCAGCAAGCTCTGAGAGTGAAACATTTTTCTTGTGAGATACAGGGGTTTATCCATCTCCATGGAAATAACTTATGGGATATTGAAGCAGCATTTGAGTGAAGATGTGGTTTACAGTGGGTATGAAAAGTATTCACCCCCTTTGGCATTTTTCACATTTTATTTTCTTATTTAATGGAATTAACATGGATTTAATTGGGATTTAATTGGGATTTCTTGACCCTTAAGGTCCTGGATCAAAAGCCTAACAGCACACACTACTGTACCATTTTAGATAAACGTAAATACCTTAGCTGGGAAGACACCATCAAATACAAAAACATCTGTCTTTTCCATAAAATCCTTCACAACAAAGCCCCTCCCCCACTTAACTCTTTCATAAACCAGCGTGATCACAGCACACGGCCCACCAGAAGCACCTCTCGTGGCGACTTCATAGTTCCATTCAGGAAAAGCACCTTCAGTAAACAATCCTTCTCAGTGATAGCAATAGAAAACTGGAACTCACTACCCAACCAACTCAAAGACACACACACCTACTCCACCTTCACAACACACCTTAAAGCCTGGCTGACCGAGAACTATACCTGTCCTCATTAATCCCTCTCTGTGCTGCCTCTCCATCTTACCTGTTTTGTTTAATGTATTACTGTTTGTAAGTGCTTAATGTGGTGTGGCCTGTAAACGTCCTGTGGTTTATTTGTCAAGTGTGATGTTGTTGTGCCTTGTCTTGGCCACGTGCCCTTAGGGTATTGAAATGTATTATTTTAATCAATGATTTTACTTTTTACTTGTTACTTTACTTTTTAGGATGCTTTTTAACAACTGGCCGGGGACTACAGCTGAAAATTAACCGACTAGGTTAATGCTGCCTTTTTTTACTGTATTTTATATGGTTCATGTATCTGGAATGTCCTCGAAATAATAAACTAATAAACTAAAACTAAACTAAAAATAATCAATGGAATATTCACTGAGCATTCAATATTGATTTACTACTTGGTAGAAGCACATTTAACTGCAATTACAGCTATGAGTCTATTTGGGCAAGTCTCTACTAGCTTTGCACATCTGAACACTGCAATTTTCACCCATTCTTCTTTACTAAATTGCTCAAGCTCCATCAGGTTGGGTGGGGACCATTGGTGAACAGTGCGATTGACAATTTCAAAAGTGTGGTGAACAATTTGTGTTGATCAGTGGCAAGGAATCCCATTTAAATCCATTTCGATTCCGTGAAGTAAGAAAATAAAATGCCAAAGGGGTGAATATTGTTTATACCCACTGTAGCTGTAAGTAAGACTGTAAAATCTGAAGTAAGATTTTGGGAAGTGCTACCTGAAGGTAATAGAGAATATTTGGATTTGTGGGAAGGTGGAGGGGGGTTGGTTACCTTGTCCTGAATGAGTCTGGGGGAATCATCTCCAAGGTGTGGGCAGGGCCATAGAGATTGACGACAAAGAGACCCACTGAGGGGATATTGGCTCCAGCCTACCGGTGAAATTGTGCAGAAACATGCAGTGCGAGACAGAGAAGCAAAAGCATGCCTGAACTCTTGACACATTCTGCAAGCATGTTCTTAGAAGAAGCCTATTTATGGACTACAGTTGACAACACTCATTGGCAGGGGTGCACAATAAGGCCTGCTCTATTTGGGGATTTCATACCAACTTCTGCTATTAATTATAGAACCACTGGTGTATACAGCTGTTTAGAAAATTAAGCCAGAATAATTGGATGGAACAAAATCCAGCATGCACTCCAGGACTGGAATGCATCCCTGCTCTGATTGAACTTAATTCTAAACAACTACAACTTACCTGGCTCACTTTAATATTGGCCCTGGCCTGGGTGACTCATAATTGAAGCAAACAGTCATGCAATTAACAGAAAATCTTCTGCTTTAAGGTGCTACCTCCCTCCTATCAGATCAGAACTCACCTTGGGGTAAGGGTAGAACATATTGGAAGGGTAGGCCCCGCCCAGGAAGTGTGTTATCTCCATAAAGGGTGTGGCTGAGTTGTTGATGGTAAGGTAAGCCAATCGCGCACCATCTCCAGACCACCAGTGGGCTGGATATGTCAGCAGGACCTCTTCTGTCATTTTAGCAAGTTTGGATTCAAAAAGGAACAGACGGTACAGCAATTAAGTTCCCCCAACGTTCAATAAATGCACAAAATCTTTTAATTTTGCATATCAGCTATTCCCAAAGAAAATAGAAACCATAAATACATATATATACACAGTGGCTTCAGAAAGTATTCAGGCCCCTTCACTTTTCCCACACTTTGTTGTGTTAAACTTAATTTAAAATGGATTAAATATTTTTTGCCATAAGTCTACACACAATACCCCAACACATTTTTTGAAATTCTTGCAAATTTATTAAAAATAAAACAGAAGGGAGGCGGATGGCGTAGCGGTCTAACGCACCACACGTTGGTGTGGTGTGCGCTGCCTGTCAGGGATGCGGTTTGAAACCCGCATCTCTACCAGACCAGCCCTGATCGTCAGCCCCGATCGGAGGTGACATTTGGCTGTCCGCCTCCGGGGGAGGGGGGAGGGTGAGCTGGCACGAGTCCGTCGAGGAGAAGGTGAAGGGCGTTCGTGGAAGAATTTCCTTCTCGGAAGAGGCAGGAACAATCGGCCCGGAATGTGTGCCTTGCTCCCAGGTCGTTTATTGTCTATGTGTCTGTGTTATTCCCAGTCCGTGTCTTTCGTTTCCCCTCGTTATGGTATTAACGAATCCCATTATTTTCACCTGTGTTCCTACCCCTCTCTCCTCCCAGTCACACCTGATTCCTATTGTGTTTCCATTCCCTGCTTGTATTTAAGTTCCGTGTTTATGTTCATTCCCCGTCAGAACGTTGATCTTCATTCCCTGTGCCGATTACCAGTAAGCCAGAGTCTGTAGCATTTTCCCGAGACACCCCTTCTGTTTTTCACTTCGCGTTTGCCTGCCGATTCTGTTTGTTTGCCTTCTCTGATTTACCGGTTTTTGACTTTTGGATTGTTTGTGACTTCTCTTTCGATTTTGATTTTGTACTTTCGCTACCCTGACTTCTGGTGTTGACCTCTGCCTTCATTAAACGATTCTTTGCCTAATCCTGATCTGCGTCTGGGTCCTTATCCCGAACGTCACAGACACTCCAAATTCAGCTCAGATGCATCCTGTTACCTTTGATCATCTAGATCAAGTTCTAGAAACATCTCAAGGATGATCAAAGGGAACAGGATGCATCTGAGCTCAACTTGGAGTGTCATAGCAAAGGGCCTGAATACTTACTTTTGCTCACATCCATGTGACAAATCGCCAGATGTGAGCAGAGCAGCTAATGGTAAGGAGTGGCAGAGGAGTGGAGTTTGCCAGTCTCCGGACCATATCTTTAATTCCATCTCTCTCCCAGACCCGGGAGAGAGAAACAGCAGGAGAGCAGGTTAAATAAAACAAACACAAAACACAAAGTCTTCACCCTACTCGCTGTGAAGCTTTCAGGCAAAAACAATGAACTAAAATAACAAACTAAAATAAACTAAACTAAATTAAAGCCCGCCTCCTCTGAGGGGGGAATCCTCTTCCGGGGAAACACACAACAAACACAGACAATCAGCGGCTTTCCACACCGCTTCCATACATTCACATTTAACAAGTATCAACACTTCACGGGACAGGGTAGAAGTCTATGCACTGTCCTTACGCACATTCATCACACATATCAACAGGACACCGCACCTCTTCAGTCTGGAGTTCCACTAGAACCTCACCAGGCACACACATATTCAGTGACTTTTCAAGTACTTCCCAAACCCATGCACACAGAGACACTCAAACTTTTCAGTCGAGTTCTCTTTTAACACAAACACATAGAGACCCTCGCCACTCATCACAGTGAGAGTTCTCTGGCAACCAGCCCTGAGACACTCCACTCTTTCATTGAGAGTTCTCGGGCCATTGTCCAGAAACACTCCGCTGCCCTAGTGCGAGTTCCCTTCCAATCACACCGAGGGAGAGAGGAGGACACTTCCAGTGCGCCCTCTCTCCCTCTTTCACAATCACACCGAGGGAGAGAGGCGGACACTCTTTCAGTGTGCCCTCTCTCTCTCTCTTTCCCACACACCCAGGAAGCACTCTATTCAGTCACTTTCAACAAATGCACACAGGACTTAACAAACTCCACCTCCTCCGACAGGGAAACCCCCTTGCAGGGAACACGAACACAACACTACGTCATACCTTACATCAAACCAACATCACATGATGCGCACGCACAGACAGTCACAGATGTGAATGACCAGACCAACAACAACTCTCTATGATACGCACACACAAACAACAAGACTAACACTCTTGATACGCACACATGAATGACAAGACAATCTTCTCTTAAAAAGGCTTACTTTCTGGGACTTTCACTTTACTTTCAGGTGGGACTCGTGAGGCAATCACCTGTCTATCATTCACACACCTAATCACAAAACACCAAACAATTGACAAACCACACCCACTCACATTCTCACACACAAAAACAAACCCAAACACATCCACCCCAATTAACTGATTGAATAATGATTAATCATGGCCTTTGGAACAACCTTCCGGGCAACAGTTCACACTCTCGCAGTCTCACACCCTGTGAGAGTGCCAAACCTGGCCCCGAAAAGTTCCACTGTTCCAAAGGCCTCCACAGCCATACTATGGCAAAATAAAAGCAACCCTGCCACTCCCCTGCTGCCAAGACCGATGCCCTCCACAATACCTATATATTAAAAATATAGTTTTTTAACCTTCTCATTAAGACAGTTAAGTCAAATATTTTCTAAATTCCACTGTATTGGAATACACTTGATCCAAACAAACAGCTGCCCTTAATTATCCACTCTGAGAGAAACTAGGACGGGACATGAATCAATTGAAAATTGATGGCCAGATACCCAAAACCTTTCTCACCCCCATAGATCCAGTCAGTCACGCCGTTGACAACCAGACCCTCCCTGCCAGTGGACGTGAGACGCAGAGCGCTGATGGACACCTCAGACTGGTAGTAGATGTTGTTTTCAAATATGTAAGCCTGGAATTCATAGATGACAATCCAGTGATGCAGGAGACTCAGATACATGCAAATAAGACACATAATGGCTAACTGAAGAACACATTATGCTCACTGCATGGATTCACCACCAGAGCTCAGTGCTGGTACATTGATCTGACCCATTTTTATGTCATCAATTATATTTTATGTTTAAAAAATTTAGGCATGGTGAGATGTATTAATTAGCAGCAATAGACTCATAAAATTGAACTGGAAGAAACATGTATAAGTAAAATAATCTAGAATAAACTTTTTAATCATATCTCATTTCCTTGGGTTTACATAGACAGGTAGCTGGAAAACGCAGACACATTAAAATGCAAAGAAAGAGACAGGGTACAGATTGGTGACAGTACAGACTGAGAACCATGGAAATGTGCTGTAGATTAATTTTAAGGACATAGATGGACAGATAAAAAGGAACCATCAGTTAAAGAGCTGAGTGCGATATTACCAGCTGGTTCCCCTGGGGTCCCCACGCAGCGTACTGCAAAACAGCAGCCTCCACCTCTGGGGGGTTGAGAGTTGATAAATCCCTAGAAAATACAGGAATGAGCAATGTTTTTAAGGAGACATAAAAGAGGCATACAAGATACATAAAGGAGACATAAAGGAGACATAAAGAAGGCATAAAGGAGACGTGAAGGAGACATAAAAGAGACATAAATGAAGCGTAAAGGAGACAAGAAGATATAAATGAGATATAAAGGAGATATGAAGTACAGAGAAGTTGAGGCTTCACAGGGCTTCACAGTCCATCCATACCTGTAAAATACCTTGAGGAGAAAGTGTCACCCAAAAAAACAGGATGCAAATGCAAAATTAACATGTAGACAGAGCATGCACAGAGAAAAATCTTTGGCACACAATCAAACCCCTTGCACAAAAATAGAAAAAACAAGCAAACAGGGGCTCTACATATCTGGCCCCACAAGACATTCTCAAGAGATTTGGTTACCGTTCACAAACACTGAAGGGACCTAGCGTACCACAGAACAGGCAGTGGGGGTTGTGGGAAGTCACAGGCCATAGCAGTCATCCACTTACACACAGCAGAACAAGGCCTTCCATCCACAAACAGATGATGCATATTCTAATGGATGAAAGCAAGGAACAGGAACTTCTGACTGTCGACTGTTTTCTGAGTAAAACCAACAAAAACCAACATTTGGGGCCGGATGCAAAATTACAAACCTGAGACTATAGTTGACTGGGCAGCTGGCATACAGACCACTCCTTTGGAACACGAAAACCTACAGTACCATTGAGCCATGGGAATTGGATGGAGGGAATACTGATAAGAATGAATGGTGCATAACAAAGTCCTCAAGCCCTTTCTCTGTGGTAGTGCACATGCTTAGTAAAGGGCTGGAGAACACTCTGGCTCTACATACCGGGTGCCCAAACTGTAGATGGCATAGGAGGCTGTGTAGGACAGAGAGAACACCTGCAGGGGCAGAACACAGTGTGGACATAGTCGACCTTCAGTTACATGCTGACTCACGCACCTACACCATCAGACGCACCCCACCTCTCATCATGATGCCCCCCCTGCACACATAGACTAATAAGCCTTACCCTTTCCTGTTTCTTACACAATATTGTGATTTTGGTGGTTGCTTGAATTTAAAGTTCTCCCATGGATTTAAATTCAGCTCATCTGTCTAGTAAATCATGTTTTTGTATTAATAAAACTACTGTCTTTTTTGCAATCAAATGCATCGATAAACATTAAAAAACAGTTATTTTACGCCTATGGGAAATACAGCATCGCACTAAATGGGTGTGTTGATTATATTCTTTAATAAATTTAGACATGTATAAGGAAAGAGTCATTATTCTTCTGTTTTCCATGTATTTGTATTGAACATAATAACTGACAATTTTCATGAGCCACCCCCTTTAATGTTTTGATGTTTTTTCTCCCAACTTGCAATGCCCAATCGTATTCTTAATATTGCTGCAACCTCCACTGTCATTTGCAGCTTTGTGCAGGCAGATTGTAGGCACCTGATTGACCAGCGGGGGTCGCTGGTGTGCGATGAGAGAATAAGGCCAACCTCCCTGGCCCAATTATAGGTCGCCCCGTGGAGCTACTGGCTGCACTGGAATGGCCTGAATTCCATAGAATATTGCCTTAACAGCATGAGCCACCCAGCAGCCCTAACAATTCTTTTTTTACCTCATCATATGCATCAAAGCATGCACATCTATCTGTTTTGATCCATTCATCCCTTTACTTTTTATTACAATTTTGAGTTATTAAATCCACATAACCTTGCTGTATCCCTTCAGTGTGTCAGCATGCAGCTAGCAATTTGCTAAAATTGAGATACATTTAAATGTATCACAGTAAGACACAAACCAACCAGTTTACAAAAAGCCCACTATATCCACAGTTTAGCATTAAAGAATCTGATTGAAAAAGCTGCATTTGCATTTGAGAGAAAGAGAGGTACGGAAATTAGTTCTGGGCTTCGTATGAGGGTTTGATAGCATGAAGCTGGTTAAGAAACAAATTTCAATAAAAGGATTTCAATAAAATAAATAAATAAACTATAGTTGCTAAAGGAAAGGAACAACAAAATCACATCTCAGATTTTTGGTGGTTATCCTTAGACAATATTTTTTGTGAAACTACCAAATATAATATAATGTTTGGTTACATTTGTAACACAACCATTCTTTCCAGCCACCATTTGTCAATGCTAATAAATCACCACACTCTTGGGCATATAGGAGAACATTACTTAACCTAAACATAGACAAATAGTCTAACACAACTGCGCCGTTCATGAAACAAGTGACCAACATTCAACTCTTAGCAGCAGTGTGCTATATAGAGTGCTATAATCTATTTTTACATACCTCAATTTTGATCTATCAATCATATGATTCAAGATGAAGCCATCAAAGTATCTCAGAATAATTAATAACCAACAGTTCCAAGGGGGACAGGAAGCGAGCCGACGTTGTGCCAGAGGAAGTAGGGCTCTAATAGGAAGGGTGGAGCCATGGATCATTGAGCTCAATGGCGTAATTGCAGGTAATCTTCGTCTGAACGAGTGAGACGTGGAGTGGTGCACATTGAACCAAACCAGACTATTGAGTAAGCGCATCTGCAAAGGGAGGGATCGATGGCGATCTCGTGAACAATCCAGTGAGCTACTCTGGCCAGACTGCTCTGGCCAGACTGCTCTAGGGGGTGGCAATTGGCTGTCCGCCCCAGGGAGGGGGGAGGGAAGCCGATACGAGCTCCCTCCATATATGTGTGTTACGGTGACCGTGGCGGGTGCCGGCTCGGAGGAGGCTGGACTACGGCAGTGACCTCTCATACGAGGGTGGGAATAATTGACATGAAAAAGAGAGGGTAAAAATAGGGAGAAAAATAGGGAATAAAAAGCATAAACAGAAAATTTAAAATTAAAAAACAGGTCTCTCCTCTATGTCACATCAAATAATCAACAAATTATTT
Organism: Aldrovandia affinis; assembly: GCA_029706075.1. Classification (NCBI taxonomy): domain Eukaryota; kingdom Metazoa; phylum Chordata; class Actinopteri; order Notacanthiformes; family Halosauridae; genus Aldrovandia; species Aldrovandia affinis. The sequence goes on from JAINUG010000168.1 coordinate 966,666, forward strand.
TTACAAAATAACAGTTATTGATTCTGAGTGCTGTCTCTGTTTAACTTGAATCATGCGCTCAAAAACAAACCAAGGCCTGTTCAGATGTGTACACGGGCCTGTTGAAGGCTCAATCCCTGCTTGGAGAGTACGTCCCTAAAGGGATTGAGGCTGCAGCCTCCATAGCATACTAAACAGCATTGGATTGAGTTTTTTCTTTTCCCCACTGTGGTATGTGTGCAAAATAGAGACCAAGGGGGACAACTGCTGGGTTGAGGAAAGTGAGGGCCGCTGTGTCTTCTTTGCTGAAATTGTTGATCCACATAGATCTCCAGTCTCTTAGATTAATGGGGTGGTTATATTTTATAGGACTGTGCGTTTCCTCACGGTCCTGTCCTGAGAGTGACTAGGGAAGACGTCCTCTGATGACCACCCAAACAAAGTCCATTACAGGACTGGATATCTACTGCATCCGTCAGAAAAACAGGAGGCCTTTGCAGTTTAATATTGTGCTACACTGCAGATCAACTTCTGAGGGAGATGTTTGACAGAAAACATCCAAGAGATAAACTTCTAATTCTGGTCTGTAGTGCGGTCAGTGGATTAGCCTGCTTTACTTCAAATCCAAGAACATGCTCGCCAGTCAACAGTAAGCCTGGTAAGGATTCTTACTGTATGACAATATAAAATGGGGGGTCGGTCTCTGTTGGCAAACTAACTCCGTACCAGCAAATATCAGATCTATCAAAGGCACTGTGACACATAGGATATAATGATAAAACTACTTTATGATATAAAAACTGTGTTCCTGGAGGAGTAAATGACACTCAGGAGAGGCTAAATGAGAGTAAGCGAACTGTTTACTTTTTAATAGCCAGGCCGGGGGTGCAGGATATGAGACTTCCCAGGGCAGGGGTGGGGGATTGGGGGCAGGAGTGACATCAGCATTCTGTTTAATTAGCTCTTTAAGATTCTTTCACGACTATCAACAGTCGTGGCTTCGGCTCATAAGTTACTATTAGGGGAGCGTGTCTAAACCCCCGGTGAAGTGGGATGAATTTTGATGCGGCCTTGCGGCTTGTGGAAAATGTTGTCTTGCCAGAACAGTACATTTACATTTACATTTTAAGCATTTAGCAGACGCTCTTATCCAGAGCGACTTACAAGATGTGCATCAATACATGGTAGGAACAATCGCAGTTAGCGCACGAGATCAGTGCAGGAATACAGCAATAGACATCATTGCAGGCATCTGCGTACCATACCTGTAACACCGGGAAGGAAAAGGTATTTAATTTTATTTTATTTTTTTTATAAAGAGTATAGTGTTGAACAAGTAAACAGTGGTGAAGACAATTTAGCTAGATGGACAGAGATCAGGGGTAGTGGAGTCTGAAGAGGTGGGTTTTGAGTCTCTTGCGGAAGATTGGAAGTGATTCCGCAGTCCTGACCGGGACATGGAGGTCGTTCCACCAACGAGGGACCAGGACAGAGAAGAGGCGAGACCGCGAGGAGCGGCTGCCAGGCGCCCGGAGGGATGGGGCAGTCAGTCTGCCAGCGGAGGCGGAGCGGAGGGGTCTGGACGGGGTGTAGGGCGTGATGAGTGACTGGAGGTATGGGGGAGCAGTACCTCTGGTCAGCTCTATATTCCCTTGCTTAAAAAAAAAGGCGTGGGAAGGGGTGGGGGATCAGACTGAATGTGCAGAATGTGAAAAGGTATTCCAGGTGAATGACAACAATGTGACACTAAAGAGATGTTTACACAAGTTGCTTAAAGTGTGCGTTTAATGGTCCGATTAGCGATGGTGTCGACTCCATGGGAGAGTGACAGAGCTGTTGCGGATATAGACAATTCCTGGCATGAGCTGCTGTGATGCCAAATCACGTCCACCGGCCAAAATGTGTCCACGGTGAGTAATCGAATTTTTTTTTTTGATGTCATCGGAATTTTGGACTGCAGTTGCTATGCCAACATGACGTGCTCGCATTCCCGAGTGAGAAAATGGCGTCCACTGCCAAAATGTGTCCACATGGTGATGTAATCGGAATGTTGGACTGTGTGATGACCAAAATGGGTCCGGGGTGATGTAATCGGATTTTTTTTTCCACGGCCAAAATGGGTCCAGGGTGATGTAATCCGAATTTTGGCCGAAAAACGCCGAAAACGCGAAAGAATGTGTCCAGGGTCAGCTGCACAGTTGAGTTAGCTGCCTTGCTACGAACATAATATATGAATTATAATATAGAATTATAGGCTATTATAATGATATAGGCAGCTAGCTACGGACATAATAGTATCCTTTGTCTGTTTAGCTGCACAGTTAAGTTCGCTGCCTTGCTATGAATATAATATATGAATTATAATATAGAATTATAGGCTATTTTAATGATATAGGCAGCTAGCTACGGACATAATTGTATCCTTTGTCTGTTTAGCTGCACAGTTAAGTTCGCTGCCTTGCTACGAATATAATATATGAATTATAATATAGAATTATAGGCTATTTTAATGATATAGGCAGCTAGCTACGGACATAATTGTATCCTCTGTTCAGCTGCACAGTTAAATTCGCTGCCTTGCAACGAACATAATATATGAATTATAATATAGAATTATAGGCTATTTTAATGATATAGGCAGCTAGCTACGGACATAATAGTATCCTTTGTCTGTTTAGCTGCACAGTTAAGTTCGCTGCCTTGCTACGAATATAATATATGAATTATAATATAGAATTATAGGCTATTTTAATGATATAGGCAGCTAGCTCCATAATTGTATCCTCTGTTCAGCTGCACAGTTAAATTAGCTGCCTTGCAACGAACATAATATATGAATTATAATATAGAATTATAGGCTATGATATAGCTAGCTAGCTACGGACATAATTGTATCCTTTGTCTGTTCAGCTGCAGTTAAATCGCTGCCTTGCAACGAACATATGGATCGTCTGCTTAGATGGCTAGTGAAATATTTGCTAGTAAAATAAAAATCGTGATAACACCATTATCATTTCCTTTTTGTATAGGAGCTGTGCTTATATTGTTAATTGTTTTAGATTTTACATTGTGTTAGTGATGCTAGTGGAGGGGGGAAAGTTCGCTGTTTCAAACATAATAATAATAGATATATCATATATACAGCGAACTTTCCCCCTCCTAGCATCACTAACACAATGTAAAATCTAAAACAATTAACAATATAAGCACAGCTCCTATACAAAAAGGAAATGATAATGGTGTTATCACGATTTTTATTTTACTAGCAAATATTTCACTAGCCATCTAAGCAGACGATCCATATGTTCGTTGCAAGGCAGCGAATTTAACTGCAGCTGAACAGACAAAGGATACAATTATGTCCGTAGCTAGCTAGCTATATCATAGCCTATAATTCTATATTATAATTAATATATTATGTTCGTTGTAAGGCAGCGAATTTAACTGTGCAGCTGAACAGAGGATACAATTATGTCCGTAGCTAGCTGCCTATATCATTAAAATAGCCTATAATTCTATATTATAATTCATATATTATATTCGTAGCAAGGCAGCGAACTTAACTGTGCAGCTAAACAGACAAAGGATACAATTATGTCCGTAGCTAGCTGCCTATATCATTAAAATAGCCTATAATTCTATATTATAATTCATATATTATATTCGTAGCAAGGCAGCGGACTTAACTGTGCAGCTAAACAGACAAAGGATACTATTATGTCCGTAGCTAGCTGCCTATATCATTATAATAGCCTATAATTCTATATTATAATTCATATATTATGTTCGTAGCAAGGCAGCTAACTCAACTGTGCAGCTGACCCTGACACATTCTTTCGCGTTTTGCTGGCCCAAAATTCGGATTACATCACCCTGGACCCATTTTGGCCGTGGAAAAAAATCCGATTACATCACCCGGACCCATTTTGGTCATCACACAGTCCAACATTCCGATTACATCACCATGTGGACACATTTTGGCAGTGGACGCCATTTTCTCACTCTGGGAATGCGAGCACGTCATGTTGGCATAGCAACTGCAGTCCAAAATTCCGATGACATCATAAAATTCCGATTACATCACCGTGGACACATTTTGGCCGGTGGACGTGATTTGGCATCACACTGGCATTGCAATGCATTTGCATTCCCTGCATTCCTTTGATTTGTTCTTTGACAGCATGGTTCTGCCACCTCTTCCATTGGTTCTCGCGGTGCCCCTTCTTGATCTCCCTAATAATTAATTCTCCACTTTCCATTCATCTCCACTTGGCTCTCTTTCTCTCTCTTTCTCTCTTTCCCTCCCTCTTGCTGTGGGTCTCTCTCTCTCTCTGTCTCCAAAACACCTGTACAATTCCAGCGCTTTCACCTCATATAACCTCTTCACTCGACTGCAAGGTGTATCCCATCTCACACAAACCCCTTTCCCCTTTCCCCTCTTCAATTCTCTCCTCGTTAATTTAATTGATCTTTCTCACCCACAAATCATTGGCCCCCAGCAAGCCTCAGTCATTGCCTGATTCTAGAAGAAAAAGGTTTTCAATTTACATCCAGCCCACACATCTCTCCCTCTCTGGTTTTCTCGCTCCTGCCCCCCTTCCCAGCACCCCTTCTTCTTGGTCCTGTGTTTGATTGATTCAGGTTGGACAACTGGCATGCATCACATCATTTTTCATCCCCTGGGCATGGCTTCACTGCCATCTTCAGCAGTGCAACACTCCTCCTCTACAAATGAGCCAACCAGCGTTCAGCACAAACTGCATCAGTCAGCAAAAAATCCCCACAGAGACAGAAAAACAGAGAGAAAGGAGGAGGAGAAGAGAATGTAGGGAGAGAAAAGGGAAAACCCAACACTCTCAAACTCACACACACTCTTACACATGCACACACTCTCTCACAGACCCACACACACTCTCACACACGCAGGTGTGCATACAGATCTGTATTCATATACAGAGCTGATCCTGCTGAACTTGGAGTGAATGCAAATACCTGGTAAAAGAGAATGCGCATCAAAAGATGCAAGCAAACATCTTTTGCCAGTGTTCGATCGGCTACATTCATGCCTCACTGGCAAACGCCATTGAAAGTGATCAGAAGCAATCAAAATGAAGCAGAAACAATGCAATCTGGGACAAAACACTGTGGTTGACAAATGCTTTTTTGGTTTAAAGTGCAACAGTGACAGGGAATAATGTTAATAATTTGATGTAGCATGTAAAGTGGACACACACACACAAATGGGAAACTGCAATACACAGGGGGTAGACAACATAATAGAAAAAATATATGAATATTGTCATGGTTTGAGTGCCTGTTTAGCCCTGTGTGGGCATAATCCTGTTCTATCCTCGTGAGTACGTTCCAGCTCATCTCCATATCTAATCAGCGGATTGTTTTCAGGTGTTCACTGCCTACTTCAGTTCGCTGATTTCACTACTCCGTGCTTCACTGTGTATTCATGTGGTTTGAAGCCGGTTGACTAAAATCAAAAATAAAATGAGTAAGTCAACTAACAATACCTCATCTAAGGATGGAGGGACGCCGGGCTTTAGAGTCCGGTATAAAAATACAGTGCGTTTCGACGCGGGAGCAGACCAGGTGATACGAAAAACATTTTCTTTGGAATTTTTTGTTGTAAAAGTTTTGAAAGAGTTCTTCGGCATCAAGCCGGAGACGATTTTATGTTTTAACCTTGTGTTTTAACGGGTTTTATGATTTAACCTTTCACACAGAAGCCTCAGCATACACAGTTTTTCAACAGTACACAGCCAACACACCTGCGCTGGAGGGAGTGAAGGTGGAGCTCCTCCAGGCGCAGGTGTGGAGGCCTCTCACCCTGCATTGTTATAACCCTTTTGTCAATCAAGACGACATCCTTATTTTTCTCAGCCGGTACTGTGCTGAGGTCAAGGACGCGATGAAGCTCCAGAACAAGTATGGGTTCTGGAACGGGAAGCGGAGGTTCTCTGTTCGCTTCCGGAAGGACCCGTCGGGGGTGAGCGGCCTTGCTCACCCCCCAGGGAGCTTCTCCATTGGGTCTGACAGGGGCTACCTGCACTACCCGGGTCAGCCGGAGTATTGTAGGAAGTGCGGCCGCCTTGGGCACACCAAACAGGTGTGCCAGGCGGCAATGACCAGCAAGTACTGCGCTTCGGCTGACCACGCTACCAAGGACTGCGTGGCCCCTAAAGCCTGCAGTCTGTGCGGGGCGGAGGGCCACTTGCATCGGGCCTGCCCTTTGAGGAAGCGAACATTCGCAGAATTGTTTACTGAAGGGCAGGCCTGTGACGACCATGCGGTCGGCCACCTGGGGCCTCCTGGGGGTATAGCGCCTCCCGGGGGTGCAGCGCCCTCCGGTGGGCCGGAGGGGGATCGACCGGTTCCAGCTCCCAGAAGAAACTCTGGAACGGAGGGCGCTCCCAGGATCGCCCCCGGGAAAGCTCCAGGTCCCGGGCAGAAAACGTCTTCTGCTCGGGTCTCCGCTCCCAGCACGACTGCATCAGACCCAATGCCCGCCCTGGCCTCAGCTTCCCACCCCATCACCACCACCATATCCGCCACCACCACCACTCCCAGCACAGCACCTGGTCCTGCTCCCGCACCCATTCCTGCGCCTGATCCGGCCCTGGTCCCATTGCTGGTTCCGGCTCTGGCACCGGAGGAGGACAGCGCTGCTGGGCCGCTTTCTGGCCCAGGAGCAGCGCCGATTCCTGCGTCTGCCCCTGTCCCTCCCCCTGCCCCAGCTCCCGTTCTAGACCCTACCCCTGTTCCAAGCCCCTCTTTTTTTGGTTCCGGATGCGGATGGGGAAGGGGCCGAGCCCCCCGCAACCCCCAACCCCCCGCCCCCGCCCCCTCCCCCTCCCCCCTTCCCCATCTACGGTCCCTGCTCTGGGCCCCCCCCGGACCCAGCACTGGCTAAGGATCTCCTGGAGGTCTACAGGACCCTTCTGAAGAGGGGGGCCCTGTCGGCTTCCATGCAGAAGGGCGTCCTTGTACTCCTGCATAAGGGAGGTGACCGGGCAGAGCAGGGGAACTGGCGGCCGCTAACCATGCTGACTACCGATTACAAGGTGTTGGCTAAGGTGGCGACCGCTCGTTTGCGGCGGGTTATGGGTGGGCTGGTGAGTCAAGACGGAGGACATAGGCGACTCTGGAGGGTTTGCGGGCCCTCACAGGGCCCTGTACGCAAGGCTGGCCTGTCGCCAGGTGGTGGTTCCCTCTGCGGTGCCCGCTGGAGTCAGGTGGGACAGGGTGAGTGGAGGCGGCGCGCCAGGTATGGTGCGTGACCTCCACTGGCAATGTGCGCTGGGGCGTTTGCCAGTGCGAGAGGTCCTGCACCGACATGGTTGCTCTGCGAGCGCTCTGTGTCCCCGGGGGTGTGGGGCACCGGAAACGGTGTCTCACGCCTTCTGGGGATGCCCCTTCGCAGGGGAGTTTTGGGGGTTAGTGCTCGGCCTTCTCAGGAGGGTCGGGCCGGGGTTTGTGTTGTCACGGGATGGTGTAGTTTATAGATGTGGGTTGGGGGTGGTTCCCGCGGTATCCGCTGGCGTGCTCTGGGATATACTGGGGTACGCCAAGTGGGTACTATGGGAGGACAGGATGTCGGCAGTGGGCAGGAGGGTGAGAGTCTTAACTCCTGCCCAACTGTTCCACAAATTTAGAGGGAGGGTTGCACAGTGGGTCGATATGTGTGGTCTCACACAGGGAAAGGGGTGGGTGAGGGATCATTGGGGCATGTTGATGTGGGTGTTTTGATAATGTGAAATTGTGAAATTAGAAAAGTGAAATAAAAGGGAAAGTAAAGAAAATATGCTACGTGTTTTTTTTTTGTTTTTTTTGTTTTTTGGTACTGTTACTTTGTTTATAGCTTGCTTTCCGGAAATATTGTTTTGGAAATAATTCCTGAAGTTGTTATATGTTATGATTTATTTTGTATGTTGTGGCAGTATTTGTATTTTGTTTATGACGGTGTTGAAAGGTTTTGTTTATAGTGTCGTATGGCTGGGATTCGTTAATACGTCCTTTTTTGTTTCTATACTGATTATGTCCAGTTTGGTAAAATGTTTTTAGACAAAATGTTTCTATTTTTGATTATGTATGTAACAGTCTTGTGGAAATGTATGTGTCCTGCTTTGAGTTTAAAGTATAGTTTGTGTATTGAGATGTGGCTTTCCTTTATTGGAAACACAGGGCCCTGTACGCAAGGCTGGCCTGTCGCCAGGTGGTGGTTCCCTCTGGGGTGCCCGCTGGAGTCAGGTGGGACAGGGTGAGTGGAGGCGGCGCGCCAGGTATGGTGCGTGACCTCCACTGGCGATGTGCGCTGGGGCGTTTGCCAGTGCGAGAGGTCCTGCACCGACATGGTTGCTCTGCGAGCGCTCTGTGTACCCGGGGGTGTGGGGCACCGGAAACGGTGTCTCACGCCTTCTGGGGATGCCCCTTCGCAGGGGAGTTTTGGGGGTTAGTGCTCGGCCTTCTCAGGAGGGTCGGGCTGGGGTTTGTGTTGTCACGGGATGGTGTAGTTTATAGACGTGGGTTGGGGGTGGTTCCCGCGGTATCCGCTGGCGTGCTCTGGGATATACTGGGGTACGCCAAGTGGGTACTATGGGAGGACAGGATGTCGGCAGTGGGCAGGAGGGTGAGAGTCTTAACTCCTGCCCAACTGTTCCACAAATTGCTGCGTTTTAGGCGTCTGGGTTCTATTCCAGCTTTGTTTTTTTTGTTTCTGGTGCGACTCAAATTATTTTATTTCTTTTTTCCTCTGCGTATGATGTTGGGCTACACGCTAGAATTTTCTGTTTTGTTTTACTATCGTTCGGTACCGTTCGCGGACCGCTTTTATTCGCCCTTTTTAGGGGTAGTCATTATTTCGTCTTACGCTGGGAGTTTTGTTTTATTTTCTGTAGCGATTCTCGCGGGTTAACGCCCCTTGCTCCCTATTGTGTTTTAGTGACATCCTGATTGTTCAGGAGTGTTTCTGATCCTTATTCCCCATTCCTCACCCCTACAAGCCCTCACAATAAAGGTTGAATTATGTTTGGATCTGGTGATTGGGGAGTCCATGGAAGGTGTTTGACTTCATCCTGATGGTCATGAAACCACTCTTGAATCCATTTATCAGTGTATATGGGGGCATTGGAGGAAACAATGTTTGCACTTTAAGGTGGACTGGTCACGTTAAATGGATTTGTCTTCCTCTTCTGTAATTCTACCATGCAGAGTAATAATCAGACCCACTGACTCCCACAAGATGGCTGGCCATACCATGACAGATCCACCACCATGTTTAACAGTTGGGAACAGGCTTCCTTTGGCTTTCTTAAAACATAAACCTGTCCAGACGTAGAAAAAAGAGTAAAGGACGGCTCATCACGTCATATGACAAACACATGGGCACCAACTGTTTGACCTCTTTCAAAATCTGTTAGATTGCTCATGTTGCTTTAGAACTCACATATTAAAGTGTTGGTTTTAAAGTGTCTTTTATAGCAGAAGCATATTGGTAATTAATACTGACATTAATCTGAAACGTGTGTAGACTCATTTTAAACTGTGATTTAGTGACTTCAAAATACAAGTCATTTTTCATTTGGTGTTTCCCTTATTTTGTCTACCTCCTGTATATCAGTGCTGGGTTTTTAATAATCAGAAAGTATTGTGCTGAGTTTTTTAAATTTTTATTTAGATTACTCTTATACAGAACAGAAGGCGGGGCACATGGGGCAAAGTCTGTATGGATGTAAATCAACACATACTGTATATTGTAACAGTGACTGCTGAAGGAAGACTCAGGAAAGTTTGCTTTTCCATGATCGCACTACCAGCTTTAATACAACAAAGCTTATACAGTGGGGAAAATAAGTATTTCACCCCCTGCTGATTTTGTGAGTTTGCCCCCTTACAAAGAAAGGAATGGTCTATAATTTTCATGGTAGGTTCATCTTAACAGTGAGAGACAGAATATTTAAAAACATCCCAGAAAATCACATTATATGAATTTTAAACATTTATTTGTGTTATTGGTCTTGTAGTTGGTCACCAAGTTTGAGCAGATCCCAGGAGGGATTTTGGCCCACCCCTCTTTGCAGATCCTCTCCAAATCCTTAGGGTTTGTAGGTTGTCGCTTGGCAACTCGAAGCTTCAGCTCCCTCCACAGATTCTCTATAGGATTAAGGTCCGGAGACTGACTAGGCCACTCCATGACCTTAATGTGCTTCTTCTTGAGCCACTCCTTTGTTGCCTTAGCCGTATGCTTTGGGTCATTGTCATGCTGGAACACCCATCCACGACCCATTTTCAGTGTCCTGGCTGAGGGAAGGAGGTTCTCACCCAAGATTTCCCGGTACATGGCCCCATTCATCCTCCCCTCGATCCGGTGAAGTCGTCCTGTCCCCTTAGCAGAGAAACAGCCCCAAAGCATAATGTTTCCACTGCCATGCTTGACGGTGGGGATGGTGTTCTTGGGGTCCAAGGCAGCTTTTTTCTTCCTCCAAACACGGCGAGTCGAGTTGATGCCAAAGAGCTCGATTTTAGTCTCATCTGACCACAGCACTTTCTCCCAAGCCTCCTCTGAATCATCCAGGTGCTCATTGGCAAACTTCAGACGGGCCTGTACATGTGCCTTCTTGAGCAGGGGGACCTTGCGATCACTACAGGATTTCAACCCATTACGGCGTAGTGTGTTACCAATGGTCATCTTGGTGACTGTGGTCCCAGCTGCCTTGAGATCATCAACAAGCTCCAGCCGTGTAGTTCTGGGTTGTTCCCTCACCTTTCTCATGATCAGGTTCACTCCACGAGGTGAGATCTTGCGTGGAGCCCCAGACCGAGGGAGATTGATGGTCAATTGGTGTTTCTTCCATTTTCTAATTATCGCACCAACAGTTGACTCCTTCTCACCAAGCTGCTTGCCAATGGTCTTGTAGCCCATTCCAGTCTTGTGCAGGTCTACAATTTTGTCCCTGATGTCCTTAGACAATTCTTTGGTCTTGCCCATTGTGGAGAGGTTGGAATCTGATTCATTGATTGATTCTGTGGACAGGTGTCTTTTATACAGGTAACGAGTACTTAATTAGGACTACTAATTAAGTAAGAGGACTAATCTGTGTGCCTCCTGGTCACATAACCGGTCTGTGGGAGCCAGAATTCTTGCTGGTTGGTAGGGGGTGAAATACTTATTTTCCTCAATAAAACACAAATAAATGTTTAAAATATATATTTTTTAATATTCTGTCTCTCACTGTTAAGATGAACCTACCATGAAAATTATAGACCGTTCCTTTCTTTGTAAGGGGGCAAACTCACAAAATCAGCAGGGGTGAAATACTTATTTTCCCCACTGTAGATGCAGGGCAGAATCAAGAACACGAGAAACTCACAGGGGTCGCTTCTTAGATGTACAAACACAGTCATGGTTACAACACTAATCCACTCAATGACACAAGGGGTGATGGGGAACTGGCACACAAGGAATCATGGGAGACTGAACACATAGCAATAACAATGGCAGCCCCCAAGCTGCAAGAAACGTCCCGTACGGGACAAGCAAAATATTTCAGAGCTCTCGTTGTAGTCAAATTGGTCTGTCTCCCTGCTTGCAACCACCTCCACTCTCTCCCCCCTCCGACTTTGAATATTCAATTCCCCACACATCTCCTCCATGATTCGGGCAGGATTCGCAGGCAGAGCCACAGAGTGCAGCAGTGGCCCCAGCAGATACCTTTTCTTTGTCTGGAAGCGGGGTCGTTTCTCACTCCCTCCCCGCACCTGGCTTCGTGGTTTTCCATTTGCTTGTGCTACTCTATGACTGCCAGGACTGCAAACAAGCCTGTAGCTAGCAGTAAAAGAGTGTTGAGGAAAGCAAATATTCAATAAAACTGTTTTCCGAACGGGGCAATGGTATCCTGAGGGGGGAAATCTCTCTGAACACCTATGGCAGAGTCTCTCCCTACTAAGTGCAACTTCTCTACAGCAGTGAATGTGAGAAGGCGATGATTAAAACATATTAATTAACAAGGGAAAGCACTGCTCTGGTCATGAAGCTGTGACCAGAAGGAACATGTTTTCACTGATTCATACATTACTCACTGGGTGTATGTTGTAGGCCAGCAAGACAAACTTCTGGTCGGCGGATACCTTGAATTTGGCAGCTTTCAGGTCCTTGGAAAATAGAGAGAGAGAGAGACACTGGTCAAGCTCTTTGCCCCAGAGGACCTGGGTCAGCTGCCATCCTCTGACACTCCTTTTCCGCAGTGCAGCTCAGCAATAGAGCATGACTCTGTCCATGTGTTCAAACTGTGTGTATGTGTGAGAATATGTGTATATACTGTATGTGTTTATATGTATGTGTGTATACATGTGGGTGTGTGTGCATGCTCAATCATATGTGTGTGTGTGGGTGTGCGTATGTTTCGGTACATGTAGCTATAAAGTGGGACTCTACGTGGGACTAATAAGGGTGATATCAGTAATGTGTGATGTGTCACACGGGGGAGTTGTTGTGAAGACAGACCTCTTTCATTTGACAGGTGAGGCTTGGCTAATTGTGAGGGGATGAGTGGAGGGGTGTGGGGGTGACCCACATCAGTCTCTCAGCACTGAACAAAGGCTGTTTCAAAGCTTCACTATCTCTCCACAATCTCTTTGAAGCCATATGTTAAGGCTTGGTTTGTGACCCAACACCATGATTTAGAAAGGAGAGGAGATTAGATTAGATTAGATACAAGTTGGGTATGCCTCTCTCTCTCTTTAACTTAAATGTGTCTTGCTGTTTTACTGCCACTCTACATCCTGTCCATCTACAGGTACAGCACCCCTACACTGACTGGATGTCTGTTCCACACTCCATCCCCACCCCTCATTGGCTGTTACTTACAAAGGTGCTGTTGTCCAGCAGGGTGGTGGTGAGATTGAGGTGGAGGCTGTATTTGAGGATGTGTCCTGCCCGGCTGCGCAGCGTCACCTCGTTCTCTGTGACAGGAGACACAGGTCTGGGAATCAGATGGAAACATGAAACATTTTGGGGCGATTATCTCAAGGAGAACCAAACTGGGGCCCGATGATACGTGTAGGGGAGGGAGGGTCCTATAAACTATTGTAATTCTGTATTTCAATGATGTACTTTAGACTTTAAGATCAAAATAAACCTTGTCAGATTTACATGCCCTCGTTACTATTATGATCATATTATGATCACTGTAATTTATATATTGTATTAAATACATGCCTGATGTAGATTTTAGATATGAATCCATATGGTAGTGTAAATAGCCACTGCATTGCAGTCTGTCATGGGTGTTGGATAAAGGTGTCGAACATTAAACATTTTATATTTACTCATCTTGAAGGAGTTCAGTTTTAGGGGTGGAGAAGAAACAAATTGGGAACTTCTGACTTCATCATACAAAGATATCACAGTTTGTTATTACATTCAAGATAAGGGATGAAAAAACACTCAAATAGAGAGGGAGAACATCAACCTTCCTGGTTTTGATTGAACTTTCCCCCTGACATACGAGTCTATGAGGTGGATCTGTGTCAGTTCAGCTTGCTGGCTCTCACCATTTAGCCAGGTCACGCAGGGGTCATGAAGTTTGAACTCCTCAGTCTCCAAATCCTCCACAGTCAGGGGGGATAGCTGAGAGAGATGGGACTCGTCTGAAAAAGAAAAAGATGAGTGGTGAGGAATGAAGCAAAAACATTCCCTGTTTTACTTTATTTCCAGAGCTCTAAACTGTCAGCCAAAGCTAATGGAATTCAAATAAAGTCAGGAGTTTTATGTCAGCTATCAGTCAGCTCTTACTCTGGCACCAAAAACTTTTTCTATTTTTACCGTATTAGCGCATATGCGTGTATACATGTGTGTGATCTAGGGATATGAAAAAAGGTCAAACATGTCTAAGCGTTTACTGATTTTGCACAGATTTCATTAGTTTAAAGAACACTGAGTATTTCTTGTAGAAGCCGGTAATGTCACTTTCATGCTCACCACATCATCTTCCCCACTGCCCCCAACATCACACTGTCACCTCCCCCTTCCCTAACACCCGTCTTACATAACAAGAACATAAGAATACATAATGACGAGAGCCTAGATGGGCTCGTCATGTCCTAATCTAAAGAGTATCTAGTACTGCATCTAGCCTGGACTTGAATAGCCCAAGTGTTTCTGCCTCTACTACCCAACCTGGCAAGCTGTTCCAGGCATTGACAACTCTCTGTGTAAAGAAAAACGTACTAATATCTTCCTTACCAGGGGTCAGTAGGATGACAGAGAGGATAACCAGAGACAGGACCCCCAGAATCACCACCATTGCAATCCCAATACCCTTCCAGTTCCGAGGGGGACCCCCCGAACTCCCCAGGTCCTGCTCCAAAAAAAAACCACACACACATAAACATGCAGACACAAACAAATATGCTTCTGTCAGCACACCACATGAAGCACATATCTGTACACACTCACAAGCACACTCACCATTATTCTCTCACTCTCATTCTCTCTCTCACACACACATTCATTCTGAGGCACAACGATCGGTGCAGAGAGCCTCCTAAGGGAGAAGTGTTCTGTAACTGGAATCTGTGTAATTTAGAGCTCTCCTGTTTTAAAGGAGGGGAGGGGGGAAGGTTTTCTTTTGTTAAATGAGAAATGAATTGCTGTCTGTATTTTTCTGTGAAAGACTAATTTCCTCCACAATGTCACCTCATTTCACCTGTAAGAGCCTTAATGGGGCGTGTGTCTGTGTGCGCACATGTGTGTGTGTGTGTGTGTGTGTGTGTGTGTGTGTGTGGGGGAGGTAGGCAGATAGGCAGGTATAGTATTGCTGAATAAAATGTATAAACCTGTGAAATATTCTCTTCTCAATATATATAGGCGTATATAGATTTCTTTCTACAATTATTTCAGATTTTTCCCCTCGCGTTTTTCTTCCAATTTGGTCGCAAATTGCACCATCTTTTGATTCAACTAAATCCCCCCCCACCCCCACAAGGCCGCCACCTGCAACTACGGGACCAGCCACTACTCCTGGACCGGCAATGACAAAGACGTCGATCCGCCACTCGCCAAGCTATTGGCTGTGATTCCGATGCACACAGAGAAGCTTTCTGTGCATGTGGCAAGCTCACCGAACGGCATTCCCAATCAGAGACATAGCCAGGGATTGAACCCAGGCTGCAGTGGACAACCTGCACTGCACTAGTTGTGCCATGTGAGGGGCCTCTTATAAACCATTTATGGATATCTTAAGCAAAACCATTTCCTTGGTGCAACTTAATTGAACAAATTGACTGATCCTGTCTGTAAAAAAGCCAAATGGAAAGGAGTATGGAAAAGAGTACCAGGGTTTTGTGTGTGCTCCTGCTTTGTCTGAAATAAATAGACAAATAAAACTACTGGTTACAAGAACTCAAAAGTCGCTGGGAAACAGCATCAGTGACAGCCTGTCCACTGACTGAATAGGGAAGCCATGTCATTAGTCATGATCAAAAACAATCATGGGTCGTTTCAAAGGCAATCTAAAATCCTTGGTAATGATAGCCGGGTAATGTGGAGCTGGCGCTAAGGCAGCCATGGCCACGGTATGGGAGCTCAATCACGGGGGCGCTGTCATAAAACACAGCCTTCATTATCACTGGCTCCATGGCTGCCTTCTCAGCCAAGGCTGAGCTACAGCTTCCCTCTCACCTCCCCCCAGGGGTGAACATCTATCTGGCACGTTCCACAACTGCTTGCCTGCAGTATGTCACCAGCTGTCAGGGAGCTGAGGCCAAATGAAGTGAGTCCACACTAACACACACACTCATATGTGCATGTATGTATATATATACATACACTCAGTGGCCACTTTATTAGGTACACCTTTCTAGTACTGTGTAGGACCCCCCTTTGCCCCCAGAACAGCCTGAATTCTTCGTGGCATGGATTCAACAAGGTGGTGGAAACATTCCTCAGAGATTCTGGTCCATGTTGACATAATGGCATCATGCAGTTGCTGCAGATTTGTCGGCTGCAAATTCATGTTGCAAATCTCCCGTTCAACCACATCCCAAAGGCGCTCTATTGGACTGAGATCTGGTGACTGTGGAGGCCATTTGAGTACACTGAACTCATTGTCATGTCCGTGGAACCAGCTTGAGATGATGTGTGCTTTGTGACATGGCACATTATCCCGCTGGAAGTAACCACTAGAAGATGGGTAGACTGTGGCCAAAAAGGGATGCACATGGCCAGCAACAAGACTCAGGTAGGCTGTGGCATTTAAACAATGCTCAATTGGTATTAAGGGGCCTAATGTGTGCCAAGAAAACATTCCCCACACCACGACACCACCACCACCAACCTGAACCATTGATACATGGTTGTTTACGCCAAATTCTGACCCTACCATCTGCTTGTCGCAGCAGAAATCGAGAAGTCAGACCAGGTGACGTTTTTCTAATCTTCAACTGTCCAGTTTTGGTGAGCCTGTGCCTGTAGCCTCACTTTCCTGTTCTTAGTTGACAGGAGTGGAACCCAGTGTGGTCTTCTGCTGCTGTAGCCCATCCACTTCAAGGTTCGACGTATTGTGCATTCAGAGATGCTCTTCTGCATACCGCTGTTGTAATGTGTGGTTATTTGAGTTACTGACGCCTTCCTTTCAGCTTGAACCAGTCTGGCCATTCTCCTCTGAGCTCTCTCATTAACAACGCGTTTTTGGCCACAGAACTGCCGCTCACTCGATGCTTTTTGTTTGTCACACCATTCTCTATAAACTCTAGAGACTGTTGTGCATGAAAATCCCATGAGATTAGCAGTTTCTGAGATACTCACACCACCCTGTTTGGCACCAACAATCATTCCACAGTCAAAGTCACTTAGATCACATTTCTTCCCCATTCAGATTTTTGGTCTGAACAACAATTGAACCTCTTGACCATGTCTGCATGCTTTTATGCATTGAGTTGCTGCCGCATGATTGGCTGATTAGATAATTGCATTCAGGAGCAGGTGTACAGGTGTACCTAATAAAGTGGCCACTGAGTGTATATATATATACGCACACACACACAAACAAATTCATGCACACAAGTATATATATATACCATCAGCTATCTGCCCTGAGGTCAGTTGTGCATACCATCTTGCAACATCCAATGTCCATTTGACAGGTGAACGAGCCTGATATCTTTCAATATAAGCGTAGTTTCATAATAATAATAATAATAATAAACTTTATTTATATAGCACCTTTCATACAAAATTGCAGCCCAAAGTGCTTTACAGCAGAGAAATTCCATAAAATACAGTAAAATAGACATAAAATAAGCATAAAATAGAGATAAAATAAAACAAAATAGAAATAAAATAACTAAAATAAAATAAAATAGCATAAAATAAAATAAAATGAATATAAAAACAATGAAGATAAAACCCACATGATAATAACAATAAAAGTAGATAAATTAAGATAGAAATAGGGTACATTAAATGCATAATTAGCAAAAGGCTAAAGTGAAGAGATACGTTTTTAGCTTACTTTTGAAAATATTTAGCAAGCTAGCTCCCCTAATATCTAAAGGTAAGGTGTTCCATAGCTTTGGGCTGTAATTGACAAAGGCTGCATCCCCGATCTTCTTTTAGCTGTTGCTGGGAACTTTCAATAAACCAGCTGCAGATGATCGTAGTGCTCTTGAGGGCACGTAGTTGACAAGAGAGTTTGCAATGTAGCTTGGTCCTGTTCCATTTAGGGCTTTGTATATAAGGAGCAGGACCTTAAACTCAATTCTAGATGTTACCGGAAGCCAGTGCAGGGTAGCTAACACTGGACTAATGTGCTCTCATCTCTTGGTTCTAGTTAGTAGCCGAGCTGCAGAGTTTTGAATGAGCTGAAGTCTCTCCGTGTTTTTGTTTCGGGAGGCCAGTAAAAAGTGCATTACAGTAATCGAGTCGGCTAGAAATAAAGGCATGGATACGTTTTTCGGCGTCCTTTTGATTTATAAATGGTCATACTTTAGCTATGTTTCTAAGGTGAAAAAATGATGTTTTTGTCACCTTGTTAATGTGGGACTTGAAGCTTAGATCTGAATCTATGATAACACCGAGACTTGTAACCTCAGGTTTAATCCAAGGAGTACATTTCCCCAGATTATTCAACAGCATTTCTCTTTTTGTTTTAGGGCCGACTAGTAGGATTTCAGTTTTGCTCTCGTTTAATTTTAAGAAATTGTTGCTCATCCATTGCTCATTTATTGCTATAAGACAGGTAGTAATAGAGTTTATAGCTGCAGCATCATTTGGTTCAGCAGAGATATACAGTTGTGTGTCATCCGCATAGCTATGGAAGCATACGTTGTGCTCTCATGAGGAGCTGCACCAAATTAAAATTTGTTCCCATAGCACAGGCTAAGGAATCGGCATGATTTATGTAGCAGCATTGATGTTTTCAAAAATACATTACAGACTATTTTAATGATAGGATAGTACATCCAAGACATGGGCTAAACAAGGATAGGGGTGACTCTATCTAACTGTTTTTCCATTATTTTTCTTCTTATCTAAAAGTATCCTCAAAGTATTTGTTTTATTCATTTTTCAATGTGAGAGAGTAGCACATATTTCTCCTGATGTTCCTGTGATTTTTGTCTACACCAGGACTCACCTTGCTTCATTCATGTGCTTCTTCTGATGGGTTTAGCACTTTTCTGTAGTAGGTCTACACCAGTGGTGGGCCGTCAGGGCCTGCAAGGCCTTTTCTGCTGGCCTAAAAAATATCTGAATCACAGACTGATGTTAATTATATTTTGTCCATGAATACTTATTAAATAATTCCAAATGGTCTGTTCGCTTCCTTTCATAGCTGTTCCCCTGGTTGCGCTGCATCCAGATGTGTATTTTCATATTAAAGCATTTAACCAATCACATTTCAGCCATCATTTGTTGCCAGGGTCAAAGAAATCTGCCTGGAGGCCTTCACAATCGGTTCTGCAGGCCCTGTAGCATGAAATAAGTGTTGATCAAACTGTTGCTTCAACCAATCAGATTTTGAGTTGGGGACACGAAGGCCTTCTAGAAGGCCTAGGTAACGTCAGCGTATTCACACCCTTTGATTGGATAGTCAGAGAGTCTCTGACTATGATGTAATGTGATTGGTTAAATGCTTTAATATGAAAATACACGTCTGGATGCAGCGCAACCAGGGGAACAGCTATGAAAGGAAGCGAACAGACCATTTGGAATTATTTAATAAGTATTCATGGACAAAATATAATTAACATCAGTCTGTGATTCAGACATTTGAGCGGACATTTTCAGCCTAAAGCGAATTAAAACTTATGCCAGAAATACGACAGGGCAGGCTCGACTTTCAGCATTAGCCGATGGCGATAGAAAAGGACTTCTTGATGGAACTGAAACACACGGATAATCTGTACGACAGAGTAATTGAACTATTTTGAGGAAAGAAAGGAGGATGGATTTTGTGTACAAATAATAAGGATTTTTGGTGAGTAAAATGTTGCTATTTTCCTAAATAATATTGCAATTTTATGGGGTTACTATTATTGATGCTTTTTTATGTGTGTCGCAGCTGTAGCACCCCGGGTTTGTTTCTTCAGTAAAGGCATTTATTCTGGATACACGAGTTATCTATGTGCGATGCAACGGCAACGGGTGCCTGTTCGGTTTGTTTTTGCACTTTGTTTATTTATCTTTCTTCAGTCATGTTTCATGAGAGAGAATGACAGCGATAGAGACGAGAGAGAATGACAGCGATAGTTAGAAGCGTGAGATAATTTTTGATTAGTAGTGTTAGTAACTTAATCTAAATCCCTAATGTTAGTAGATTAGTTGGTTAGTACTATATACATCTAACTAATATATACAAAGTGTAATTAGAAAGTAAGAAGGAAGTAAAACGAGATTAGAAACGAAGACGGAAAAACCGAAACATAGAATTTCCCGAAGTGCATGACAGAACGAGAATGAAACATGACTGAAGAAAGATAAATAAACAAAGTGCAAAAACAAACCGAACAGACACTCAAAACATAACAATAAGATGGCTTTTATAGCCATAAAATAGTTATTGAGGGGTGGATTGATTCAGACGGAGCACTACTGAAGGCCTAGGTGTGAAATGCACGGCCCGCCACTGGTCTACACACATATCGACAAATTCAATGAACAAAATAGTTTTCCCTTGAGCGTAAAATTAAATATGCTATCAAAATAAACGGTAGGTAGGCCTCCTGCGTGGTCCAGTGGTTACAACGTCCGACGCTGGCCACGGAGACCGGGGTTCAATTCCCCGTCTCGCCAAGTGTCGGCTTTGGCCGGGAGTGCCACCAGGGGCGGCGATTGGCTGTCCGCCCCAGGGAGGGGGAGGGAAGCCGGACGTGACGTTCGCTGCGTATAGTGGCCCTGTAAGTACCGGGGTTCGGTCGACGGCTTGGCGAGTGACGTCTCGGAAGAGGTGTCACTTCGCCTTCGTCACTACCGGTCGCAGGACTACGGCAGCGAACTCACATTACTAGGGGGGGATTGACGTAAAAAATAGCGGGTCTAATTGGCTACCAAATTGGGAGAAAATGGGATAAAATCAGAAACAAATTTCGGCCTCCCGCGTGGTCCAGTGGTTACAACGTCCGACGCTGGCCACGGAGACCGGGGTTCAATTCCCCGTCTCGCCAAGTGTCGGCTCTGGCCGGGAGTGCCACCAGGGGGCGGCGATTGGCTGTCCGCCCCAGGGAGGGGAGGGAGGGAGCTGACGTTCGCTGCGTATAGTGGCCCTGTAGTACCGGGTTACGGTCGGCGGCCTGCGGGTGCCGTCTCGTAAGAGGCTACCAAATTGGGAGAAAATGGGAGAAAATCTTAAACAAATTTATAAAAAAAAAAAAAATCAGAAACAAATTTTTTATAAAATAAACGGTAGGTATCATATAAATGGTGTTAATGTCACATATAAAACCTACGCTATATGATGTTGTCAGTAGGATAGCCTAAATAATTAACAAAAGCCCAATAAATAACACATCTTACATCTTATAACACATAATATGATAAATACCACATTTGAAAATGAATCATCAAAACAAATATCAAAACTCATTTGTTACTATGAATGTTAATTGGAAATTCCATTTTGAGAACAATTGCCATCTGGCATGAATCACAATAACGTACAACATTGGAACAAATAACATTATATCCATAAACCTGGCTTTGGCTGCACTGCTACATATTATTGCCTATTTATTGCAACTTATACCAAAAAGTTCCATATTAATTCACCCAAAGACACATGCTGCATAAAAAAGAATTAGTTTGGCAGCAAAATCTATTCTCATTTGTATGATCAGGATTTCAAATTAAATGGACACCGCAGTATGGAACGATATTAGTGCCGCCAAATTGAATTTGAATGACATCGTATTGAATTTGTAAGGCTTGAATTTAATAATTGCATGAAAAAATTGAATCTGTATTTCGCAATATAAATTGAAACCAATGGTTTGTAATTGAATTGAATGATTATTACATTCAATTTATATTAAATATTTAATAAATATTCACTTGCACTTGAAAAAATTCTGATTTAAGAAATATTCTAATTAATTTCACTTAAAAAAACATTTCAAGATGACAAATCTTCATGAATCAATGCATGATTGCTTAGAAGGGAGTTTGATTAAATCCATGATCTTCTACTTTTTCCTGGCTCAGTGCCTGGATGCGAAAAAAACTCAATTCAGAAAACTGAATTTGAAAACAGAATTTGAATGTTTTTGGAAGTAGAAATTTGACGACATGTCATCTAGAAATAGTTTTTAGAATATTTCTGGAATCAAGAGAATTGAAATTAAATATTTGAGTTGAATCTAATAATGACTCAATTCAATTACAAACCATTCGTTTCAATTTAATATTGTGAAATACAGATTCATTTTGTGCATACAATTATTCAATTCATGCTTTACAAATTCAATAAGATTTAATTCAACTTCAATTTGTGGTGGCACTAATATCACTCCATACGGCAGCTCATCTGCAGATCTGTCAAGTTATGGAAATTAATGTCAAGACAATACACAATCGGTCAGGACCGTGGAATCACTTGCGATCGATCCTCCGCAGGAGACTCAAAACCCACCTTTTCAGACTCCACTACCACTGAATTCTGTACATCTAGCTAATTGTCATCGCCACTGCCTACTTGCTCAACACTATATACCCCTGCTTTCTCCATTTAATTAAAAAAAAATATATAATTTACTAACCTTTTCCTTCCCAGTGTTACAGGTATGGTACGCAGCTGCCTGCAATGATGTCTATCGCTATATTACTGCACTATGATTGTTCCTACCATGTATTTATGCACATCTTGTAAGTCGCTCTGGATAAGAGCGTCTGCTAAATGCTTAAAATGTAAAAATGTAAATGTAAGACAATTGCACAGAAAGCCTGTGTGGGAGTTTGCTAAAGCAATAGACTTTATTTGGTTGTATCAAAAGATTGCAAGAACTATAGTGAACTATATATAGATATACACTTTATATATATACATATATATATAGAACTATTGCTTTCTAACGTATACAGAAATGTATATTGCTAGTTAGCCAGCCAGCTTAGTTTTTCAGCAAACTTGGCTACAGCGACTCCCACAAAAACGTTGTGTGTGTGATAAATTATTTGTAATTTTAAACCATACCGTAGAGGTAAACATTTGGTGGATTGACCTTTAGATGTAACTGTTGGTTGTTTTTATTTTTTTGTTTAATCCAGCAACCACCAATAATAAGCCTGATGTCTGGCTATTTGCTGAGATTTATGCTAGAAAGCTAATACTAGGTCATAGGACCACTGCATTGGCTATGCTACTAGCTAGCATAGAGGTCATAGAGGGCCACTGCACTGGCTAATGCTGCTAGCTAGCCATCCATATAATTAGCTAGTTTCCTAGCTAACATGTAGCTAGGCTAATCTAATATAATATAATATATATATATATATATATGCCATTTAGCAGACGCTTTTATCCAAAGCAACTTACAGTAATGAATGCATACATTTTTCAGTATATGTGGTCCCAGTGGGAATCGAACCCACAACCTAAACATTGCCAGCGCCATGTTCAACCTACTGAGCCACTATCTATGATACTGATGAGAAAAAAACATGCCAACATCTCTTGTTAGGTTATCGTTACTAGCTAGCTAACATTATATAATTAACAGTGCTAATTTAGCTAGCAACTTTGAATAATTGGATTGGTGACCTGTCCAGGGTGTATTCCGGCCTCTTGCCCGGAACGCATAGGCTCCAGCCCCCGCGACCCTGACCAGGAATAAGCGGCTTAGATAATGGATGGATGGATGGACTTTGAATAATAAGCCTGTCTGATTCTCCAATGTTTAACATTAGCTATGCTAACAATCAAATTGATTGCTGATGTTCATATGAAAGCAGGTGAAGCTGGGGCAGAAGAGACTGTCAGGGAGAGGAGCCTAGGCAGACATGACCATTGACTATGGACTTTTTGGAGTTCATTCTACATATCTTGCATCTGTCTCGCAACTGCTTCCATTTATATCTGCATTGCAGTTTGTCTGTGTCGAGATTTTTTATGGTGTCTTTATAATCGCTCCTTGAGGAGTTATAAATATGAGGATACCTCCTCAGCTGCTCCGCTAATAATTCCTCAAAGCCATCCATTGCAACAGTGGTGCTGGCAAGGGGCGCACACACACAGCTCTCCATATACTATAGAGACAGACACGCGCTCACTTTAGTCTCGCTCATCTGTGCTCAGGGCTGCGCTACAGCGCTGCACTAGCATCGGGCAGGCATGTGACTTTGTGACATCCCACTGCTTCTGCTGTCTGTCAGCCTATGAAGTCTCCTAGTCCTCACCTGCTAGAAGCCCGAAGTGGGGGAGGGGTGGAGGTCAATAAGGCCTCTCAAACTCACACTGTACGGTACAAGTCAATCAATGAAATCACAAAATAACATTGCAACCAAATGCGCCCCTGCTCTTGTAACACACACAAGCAAATGGAAATAATATCTCAATAGCTACTGATATACAACTGCAATTTTGCCTGGTTTAAAATATAATGATAAATGAAAACGAGTCTGTACACCACCAAGGTGAAATGGTTTAGTCTCTTGACCCTGCATTGATGGGCAATCTTTTAGTCACACAATCGTGTCACACACATTGCCAAAATGTACGTTGCCAAAATGAAAAGATCAAAACCTTCGGGATTTCAGTTGAGAAAAAAGATAAAAGAATAGGAGAAACGGGCCAAAGATTAAAGGTATGTGTTATGCCATCTCATCATGAACATTATGTTACGTTTTTAAGTAGTCTGGTAAATAATTGTGCTAGCTAGGTATTGCATCAATTGCTATATTAAAGTGAATGCTAGCTAGTAGCTCAAGCATTTAGCTAACATTACACTGGCTATAATGACAGTGAACTTTCTCTAAAAAACGCCTTTCTTGACTATCATCATGAACATTTTCTGTGAATTTTTTGGGGTAATAGCGCTATACTGCATCACTGAGCTTCCTACTAGCTAGTTAACTTGCATATAGTCCAGCTAAACTAGCAGCAAAACAGCAGAAGCTGTCTTAAGTCTGGTATGTGCATAATGAACTTCCAGCCACATTGAACCACTCAGCCAGTATTGAAAAGGTGCAACTCCGCTGTGTACAATTTAGTTTTATTTGTGTGCACCTTCAATTTTTAAATTAGTGTGCAATAGTTTCAGTTTCAATTAGTATATTTTCTTCAAATAAAAGGATTGCCTATTGCGCCATAGGTACTTGTTTTGCATGGCCTCCTTGGGGCTTGGGGGATGACTGATCTTGCCTAGGGCACCAAATGAGCCAGGGCCTTCACTGCATTGCAATAACATCAAAACATAAACAGTCAGATTGAAGTAGTATTCTGTATCTCCATGGCAATGGAGTTTACATTGTCATTCCAACCAATCAGATTACACTGCATTTTATGATGGCGTCTGTGACCTTTCATTTTTCTGGAGGTGCACAACACCCTCTGTGACGCTTCTCTGTGACACATTTATGTCGTTTTGACATACCTTTTGTCCCGACGCGACGCTATTGCTGAGTCTCGTAAGTATAGAATGTCGCTCAAGCATTACTACAGTAACTTAGAAAGTGCTGAACCCATAAAGGACATGGAGGAAGCCTTTATGGGTTGGGTGGCTTCCGTCTAGCTTAGTTACTGAGTTTGGCCGGATGGCCAGTTATAAGAAGAGTTGTGGTGGTTCCAAACTTCTTCCATTTCACAATGATGGAGCCCACTGTGCTCCTCGGAACTTTCAATGCTTTAGCAATGTTTTTATACCCTTCCCCAGATCTATGCCTCGACACAATTCTATCTGCGCGGTCTATGGAGAGTTCCTTGGACTTCATGGCTTGGTTTTTACTCTGACATGCATTGTGAACTGTGGGACCTTATATAAGAACATAAGAACATAAGAATACATAATGCATAAAACAGACCGTTCAGCCCATCTAGGCTTGTCATATCCTAATCTAAAGAGTATCCAGTACTGCATCTAGCTTGAATAGCCCAAGTGTTTCTGCCTCTACTACCTGACCTGGCAAGCTGTTCCAGGCATTGACAACTTTCTGTGTAAAGAAAAGCTTCCTAATATCTGTGCGGAATTAGCCTTTAACTAATTTCCACCTGTGGCCTCTTGTTCTGCTGACCCAATTTATTTAAAAAAATCTTTGGTATTTCACTTTGTTAATCCATTTAGGAATTTTAAAACCTCAATCAAATCCCCCAAGTCTCCGTTTGCTAAGCTTAAATAGATTGAGTGCCTTAAGTCTATCTTCATACCAGGTATCAGTTTAGCTACACCGAGCGGACAGATCAGCTGATTCGGGCAAATCACGGGGAGGAGGTTTGTGCATTTATATAAACAAAGCTTGGTGCACAGACAATTCCACTGTTGAGAGTCACTGCTCTGTTAATCTGGAATATCTTGTAGTTAAATGCAGACCTTTTTATCAGCCTAGGGAATTCACAGCTAGTGTTTGCAGCCTACATACCGCCAGATGCTAATGCTAAAGTAGCAATGAAAGAGCTCCATGCTGCCATTAGCAAGTATCAGACAATGCATCCGGAGGCAGCCTTTATCGTTGCAGGAGATTTCAATCACTCCAGCCTGAAGACTGAAGTTTTATCAGCATGTCTCTTGTCCCACAAGAGGCAACAAAACTTTAGACCATGTTTACACGAACATAAAGGAGGCATACAGAGCTGTTCCCCTCCCCCACCTGGGACAGTCTGATCACCTCTCTTTGTTCCTACTACCCAAGTACACCCCACTCATCAAACGGATTAAGCCCCTGACCAGATCTGTGAAGATATGGCCTGAGGTGGCAGACTCTGAGCTACAGCGCCGGCTACAACCCACGGACTGGAGCCTGTTTGCCACCCAGGCCACCACAGACTCCCACATAGACATTCACTCCTACACCTCCTCTGTTTTGGACCATATCAGCTCCAACATCGACAGTGTCACCACCATTAAACGGATTACCACTTTCCCCAATCAGAAGCCGTGGATGAACAGAGAGGTCCGCTTACAGCTGAAAGCACATGACACCGCTTTTAGATCTGGTGACAAGCGGGCCTACTGCTCAGCCAGGGCTGACCTGAACAGGGCAATCAAGCAGGCCAAGCACAGCCACAAGCTCAAGGTTGAGGGTCACTTCAACACCAATGATCCCCGACGCATGTGGCAGGGCATCCAGGCCATGACGGACTACAAACCCTCCAACAACTACCCCCGCAACTGACCCCTCCCTCCCTGATGAACTCAATAACTTCTATGCCCGCTTTGATAGAGACAACCGGGAGACGCCCACCAGGGCTGCTCTCCCTGCTGATCTCAACCCCTCACTCTCTCCTCCACGGATGTGTCCGCCCGCACTGAGCAGGACTAATGCACGTAAGGCAGCTGGGCCTGATGGCATCCCCGGCCGGGTGCTCAGGAACTGTGCTGAGCAGCTGTCGGAGGTGTTCACTGACATTTTCAACCTGTCTCTAGCCCAGGCAACTGTCCCAGCGTGCTTCAAGACCACCTCCATCGTGCCTGTGCCGAAACACTCCTCCGCGACGAGCCACAACGACTTCCGCCCTGTTGCACTCACCTCCACCATCATGAAGTGCTTCGAGAGGCTGGTCCTGGCTCACCTCAAATCTGGCCTCTCACCATCTCTCGACAAACATCAATTTGCCTACCGTGAGAACAGGAGCACGGATGACGCCATCTCCTCCGCGCTACACTCGGCCCTCACCCACCTGGACGAGAGCAACACTCATGTGCGAATGCTGTTCATCGACTTCAGCTCAGCATTCAACACCATCATCCCCTCCAAACTCATCTCCAAGCTTGGTGACCTTGTGGTAACCAAGGACCTGGACATCATCCCCTCCGTCTGCAACTGGATCCTCGACTTCCTGACCAACAGACCCCAGTCTGTTAGGATAGGCAACCTCACCTTCTCCACCCTAACCCTGAACACCGGCGTCCCACAAGGCTGCGTGCTGAGCCCCTTCTCTACTCCCTCTTCACCTACGACTGCACTCCTATGCATGATACCAACACCATCATCAAGTTTGCAGACAACACAACGGTGGTGGGCCTCATCAAAAACAACGATGAGACGGCCTACAGGGAGGAGATCCAGCACCTGGCGACGTGGTGTGCCGACAACAACCTGGCACTGAACATCAAAAAGACCAAGGAGCTCATCGTGGACTTCAGGAAGACTAGGGCTATCGCTCACGGCCCCGTCCACATCAATGGGGCGGAGGTCGAACGTGTCTCCAGCTTCAAATTCCTGGGTGTCCAAATCTCCGAGGACCTCTCCTGGACCTTCAACACCTCATCACTGGTCAAGAAGGCTCACCAGCATCTCTTCTTTCTGAGGAGACTGAGGAAAGCCCACCTATCTCCTCAGATCCTGGTGAACTTCTACCGGTGTGCCATTGAGAGCATCCTCACCAACTCCATCACGGCCTGGTATGGCAACTGCACTGCCTCTGACCGGAAGACACTGCAGAGGGTGGTGAAAACTGCCCAACGCATCACTGGCTCATCTCTCCCTGCCATCAAGTCCATCCACGACAGACGGTGCCTGAGGAAGGCTCATAGCATCATCAGAGACTCCTCTCACCCTAACCACGGACTGTTTGCCCTCCTCCCCTCCGGGAGGCGCTACAGGAATCTACGTTCCAAGTCCAGCAGACTCAGGAATAGCTTCTTCCCCTCCGCTGTCATCTCCCTGAACTCCCCATCCCCTCCTCATCCCCCTCCAGTGACTGCCCCTCTCCACCTCTCCGTAGTATCTTGA
This sequence comes from Aldrovandia affinis, assembly GCA_029706075.1. Lineage (NCBI taxonomy): Eukaryota > Metazoa > Chordata > Actinopteri > Notacanthiformes > Halosauridae > Aldrovandia > Aldrovandia affinis. The sequence goes on from JAINUG010000168.1 coordinate 995,029, forward strand.
CCTTAGACTATGGATCACTCCGGATACTCTGACTCTGGATACTATGGATTACTCTTCATGTAGTAACTCTGTTCATTGACTCTGGATACCCCCCTGACTACCCGCACTAGCTCTGTCATACCTACATTCTGCACATATCCATGTACAATACTGTAATATAGCCTTGTATTATTCTGTATAATTTTGCTGTATAATAGTGCTGCACTATACTGCTGTATAATACTGCTGTCCACATCCTATAGCCTATTTATATATCACATACTTATATTTATCCCATACTATACTTATATCCTGCTCTTCATATTTATATTTATACTCACCTGTACCCTTATTGCCATATGTACATACCTGCATATACTTACCTGTACATAACTGCACTAGCCTGTATATACATATAGCAAGTGTACTTTTTCACTAACTTATTTATAGTAATAATTCAATACTGTGCCTGTTAGCATTATACCTACTGCTTATAGTACTGTATTGTAGCACTTACTGTCATGTTTGCACTCTGGTTAGATACTAAACTTATTTTCACTGTACTGTACCTGTACTGTACAATGACAATAAATTTGAATCTAATCTAATCTAATCTAATATATATATATATAATGATATAGACAGGTGTGTGCATTAGGGGTCGACCGATTATTGGCCAGGCCGATAATCAGACCTGATATTCATAATTTTCCAATGATCAGAATCGTTATTTTGTCTGATATGATTACCGATTAAATAAATACATTTTAAAATGTGCTCCTTTGGCGCTGATGCCGCCACCTCTCTCTGAAAGGTTACTGCTTGTAGTCTGGCTCAATGTCCCGCCCGCAGAATTATCGGATTGGTTATTTGTCACGAGTAAATTACCAATCAACACTGTACTCCGTATTCATGGAGGAGAGGTGGGAAAGAGGAATGCAGTGAGAGACAGATGCATCGCTGAGACCAGAAGCTGTTTTCAAAGGTAAGAATGCAGATACTGAAGTTGCAATAAACATCACAATACTCTATGCTGAAGTTGCAATAAACATCACAATCATTATGATCTATTTCTAGTGTAGCGAGTGTAGCAAAGTAGCAGAAAAAAATAGACATTGCTAAGCGATTTTTATGAACTCCTGTTTTATAAAGGGCAAAAGTGATAAGGGGTTTACAGGGGTTTAAATATTAATTATTACCATATTGGGGCGGCGGATGGCGTAGCGGTCTAACGCACCACACTTTGCTGGTCCGGTGTGGTGTGCGCTGCCTGTCAGGGATGCGGTTCAAAACCCGCGTCTCTACCAGACCGGCCCTGGTCGTCAGCCCGAGCGGGGGTGGCATTTGGCTGTCCCCCCCAGGGGGAGGGGGAGGGAGAGCCAGCTCGGGTCTGCCGAGAAGCACGGAAAGGGAGTCTCCAGAACCTGGGTGGGTGGATGAGTTCCATTTGGCTTGCCTCCAGTAGTCGAGCGACGTACCTGTGTGGGGAGGGTTAATCAAAATAAATAGAGGGTGCAATTGACCCTTCGCTAAGCCACGCCCCGAAACGCAGACTGGCCAATCACAGCACAGCATAGGACAGGCTCCGTTGACTCCGACGGAAAAGTTTCAGATTTTCTTCATTTTCGAGCTGGTTTTGTGGACTTTTAGCTAGTTATGGTTAAACGTTGTGCCTGGGGCACTTGTAACAGTGACACTCGTTACCCGGAGAGATTGGAAGGAGATCCTCCACGTTTTTTTCCCTTTACAAAACCAAAATCAAACCCTGAAAAGTGTAGGCTGTGGATAAAGCTATGTGGACGTCCTCATGTACAGTTGAACACCTCAAAGATCAACAAGCACAGCTTTGTCTGCTCCAAGGTAAGTAATTACTCTTATCAACCGTAAAATAATGTTATGCTGTTGTTATCAGATGTTAGCTGGTTAACCTAAATTATCGTAAGGTACGCTACTAACGTCGGTTCGTCTTGGCCTTTGCCACCACAGCAGCTGTTACGGGCTGTGGTATTATTTTTACACCCCTTGGCTTATGCTACTGTTGTGGCAAGCTTGTGGAGGACTGGGCTGACACACTGCTGATATTTTTTGCCCGTATGAGTTGGTGTTTTTACATGTTATAGCTGATGATGGCAATAATAGTGGTAGCTAGCTAGCCAACGTTAGGAGGTTTAGCAAACGTAGCATCAATTTTGCTAGCGTTGTAGTTTCCACCTCCGTTGTGAATAAAATCCTGTTGCCCTTTTTGCACTTGACTAAACGGGCTATCTAGCAAGCTACATGAAGAGTGTCAACACCAATAACGTTGAGTCTCCTTGCTAACTAGGTAATGTTGCCTAGTGCATACTACACAACTTTAGCCCCGATTTTGCAGTCACAGACTCATTTTCAAGGTCTTAAGAAAATCCTAACAAAAATCCCAAGTCTTTGCTTGATCGGTGCGCGCACCCGTCATCAATGGTCGTTTAATGTGACAGTCAGAGACTCACCCAATCAAATGAGCATGTTTTCAGTGAAGTGGCCGTAATCTATGAGAGAAATAGGAGCAGTCTCACAGGAGAGCATGCGGAACAACTGTGCTTTCTGCACCACAACCTGGTGCTGTTGAATTGGGAGTACTGAGGGATTATTTGGGACACAGTCTTAGAGAGTAGGGTTCAGATTTGTACTGGGGGTTTTTTCCCCCTTTTTTTCCATTTTCACAAGAAAAAAATGTTCAAGGCATTTTAAGGGTGTTTTGTGTTGGAGTTTTGTTACTGTAAATTTTGACACAAAAATTTACTGCAAATGTATATCGGCCCCAAATTATCGGTCTCCTTGATTACTAATAATCGTTTTCGGTATCGGCCCTGAAAAAAACATATCGGTCAACCCCTAGTGTGCATTTCTAAATCATGTCCAATCAACTGAATTAGCCACAGGTGGACTACAATCAAGTTCTAGACACATCTCAAGGATGATCAAATAAAATGTATTTGTATAGCGCTTTTCACAAATGCATTGTCACAAAACACTTAACAAAAGGGAACCCAGGCCTAAACCCCCCCAAAAGCAAACCTAAGGCGACAGTGGCAAGGAAAAACTCCCTTGATAGGGAGAAACCTTGGGAGGAACCAGACTAAAAGGGGGGGAAGTCCATCCTCTTCTGGCCGGCACAGAGTGTGTCCAAAAAAACCCGTATCATGGTCAGTCTAAGGGTGACTCAGGGCTGGTCGACTTGGCACCTCCAAGTTAAGTAGTCGGTGGGTGGGTGGGTGGTGAGGGTTGATGGGGGCAGCTCACACTTCTCTAGGGTCTAGGGCTTGGGGGCGGGTGCGCCCGAGTCAGAGGCCAAAGCAGAGAAGAACATGTAGAAAAAAACTGTGCTGTAGTCAGTAGCATTATGTGAGAGGAGGGAAACACAAGCAGCATTCTCCATCTCCACACCTAGACTATGTTTGGCAGTAGGCTAGGCTGAAAAGATATGTTTTTAATCTAGACTTAAAAATTGAAACCGCGTCCGAATCCCTAACATCCTTTGGTAAACCGTTCCACAACAGAGGAGCTCTATAAGAAAAGGCTCTACCACCAGCTGTGCTTTTCCAAATTCTATGGAGTAATAGATGGCCGATGAAGAGGTTTTATCAAAAAGATGTTGCTTTTCTTTTACGTAATCAATCAATTATTGGATATGGAACATGTAATCAATTATTTAATATGAGATGCAGAGTTGTAAAGCTATTGTTCTGGCTTTCTCTCTCTCTCTCTCTCTCACACACACACACCCACACAGACATAGATACACACACATATATGGCCAAAAGTCAGTGGACACCTGACCATCACACCTATATGAGCTTGTTGGACATCCCAATCTAAAACCATGGGCATTAATATGGAGTTGGACCCCCCGTTGCGGCTATGATAGCTGCCACTCTTCTGGGAAGGCTTTCCACAAGATTTTGGAGTGTGTCTGTGGGAATTTGTGCCCATTCAGCCAAAAGAGCATCTGTGAGGTCAGGCACTGATGTTGGACGAGAAGGCCTGGCTCGCAATCTGCGTTCTAATTCCTCCCAAAGGTGTTCAATGGGGTTGAGGTCAGGGCTCTGTGCAGGCCAATCGAGTTCCTCCACACCAAACTCATCTAACCATGTCTTTATGGACCTCGCTTTGTGCACAGGGGCACAGTCATGCTGCAACAGCAAAGGGCCTTCCCCAAACCGTTGCCACAAAGTTGGAAGCGCCCAATTGGCTAAGATGTCTTCATATCCTGTAGCATTAAGAATACCCTTCACTGGAACTAAGGGGCCTATCCCAAACCCTGAGAAACAGCCCCAGACCATTATCTCTCCTCCACCAACCTTTACAGTAGGCACTATGCATTCCGGAAGGTAGCGTTCTCCTGGTGGCATCTGCCAAACCCAGATTCGTCCATCAGACTGCCAGATAGTGAAGCGTGATTAATCACTTCAAAGAACACGTTTCCACTGCTCCAGAGTCCAGTTGCGGCGTGCTTTACACCACTCCAGCCGACGCTTGGCATTGCACATAGTGATGTGAGGCTTGTGTGCAGCTGCTCGGCCATGGAAACCCATTCCATGAAGCTCCCAACGCACAGTTCTTGTGCTGATGGTGCTTCCAGAGGCATTTTGGTACTCTGTAGTGAGTGATGCAGCAGATGATAGGTGATTTTTACGCAGTATGCGCTTCAGCACTCGTCGGCCCCGCTCTGTGAGTTTGCGTGGTCTACAACTTCGTGGCCGAGCTGTTGTTGCTCCTAGGCGCTTCCACTTCACAATAATAGCACTTACAGTTGACCGGGGCACATCTAGTAGGGCAGAAATTTCACAAACTGACTTGTGGCAAAGGTGGCATCCTATGACAGTGCCGCGTTTAAAGTCACTGAGCTCTTTACTAACCATTCTTAATTCTAAATGTTTGTGGAGATTGCATGGTTATGTGCTGGATTTTATGCACCTGTTGGCAATGGGTGTGGCTGAAACACCTGAACTCAATAATTAGTAGGGGTGTCCACTGACTTTTGGCCATATAGTGTATATACATTATCTCTCTCTCTCTTTTCTCCCTGAGCAATCCAAAAAAGTTAATCACAACCACATGTGGCTGAGGGACACACACACACTCATATATACATGCACACACACAGGGGCCCCATCCTCAAATTCTTCTCTCTTTCTCTCTCTCTCTCTCTCTCTTTACCATAAACGGACCTAAAGTCAAATTTTTTTAATAATGTATGGATATTTTAAGTCACATGGTTAGTAACATGATGTAATTTTCTATGAGCGAATATTGCAAGCTAAGAGTTCGGATCATTTCCATAAAAGGTAAAAAGTTGAATTTACGCTACTGGATTGGCTAGAATATCTATACATTACTGAATGATTGAACGTCAGTGACGAATCATCTATTACCAATTTTTTTGAGCATCTCAATGAAACTATCGCCTCCATTCCCCAGCATGCCCTCCGTCTTATTGGTGGTGACTTCAATGTAGCAAGGAAGTTTTCCTACCACCCTGCTACTAACAGAAGTGGTCAGTTTATCACTGAATTTGTTAACCAAAAGAACCTTCTTATCACCAATACAATGTTTCAGAAATCGTCAAAGAAACTCTGGACTCATTGCTCACCTAATAAGTTCCTATCACAGATCGACTTATTCTCTGTTGTGAACAATGGAGAAATAGCATCCAAGATTCCCAAGCATATTCCACCTCTGATCCGATCGGTTGCGACCACCGCATTGTCTGTGCTAAGGTTAGGCTCAGTCTTCGTTCTGCAAAACCATCTGCTCGCTTGAAGCTAAATTGGGCCGCCATAACTACGGATCAAAATCTTGCATCTGCAATTGAGGACCATATTTCAGATGAGTGGTTCTCTATGGACACTGACGTCCAGTCCTATGGCAACTTCGTTGATACATGTGTGAAAATTGGGAAGTCAATCCTTCCGTCTCAAACTAAATTGCCTCCCAACCTTGTTTGCACTAGCCCAGTTAACGTAGCTAGGACCAATGTGCTAGCTTCCACAATCGATGATCTCCCTGCTACTCAGTCCAACCTCAGAGCAAGAAGACATTAGAGTCAACAACATACTTAGTACTTTTGACAAACTTGAATTCACCAGTGACTTGCATTGTGCCTGGAAATTAGTTAAACAGCTCTCCGGTAAGCGGTCCAACACTGTATTCATCCAAGGTGAAGATCGAATGGCCTCATGGAAGTCTCATTTTGAAAACCTTCTGAATTCCGATAATAATACCAATGCTCAAGGTACAATTGACCCAATCTTTAAAACCAACTCTAACATTCCAACCGGCAAATTTTCTCAAGCCGAGGTCAATACGGCTATCGCTCAGCAAATGAAACTTGGCAAGGCCCCTGGTATGGACAGCATCCCTATCGAAGTCTGGAGGCTTCCCAAACTGAAGAAGTGTCTTACACACTTCTGTAATACAACCTTGGAAGGAAATCGCTGCCTGAATGGGGCATCTCCGGCATTGTGCCAGTTCCGAAAAAAGGTGACCTGACCATCCCAGACAACTATCGGGGAATCAGTCTAACTCAAACAGCTGCAAAAATCTATAACCGTCTTTTGCTGAATCGTATTCGTTCTGAGTTGGAAAAGGTCCTTCGCCCAACCAAAATGGTTTTCGGCCTCTGAGATCTACCTCTTCACAAATCCTTGCTCTCAGACGAATAATTGAGGAAATTCCCCTCATCTCAAGTGTCATCAGACAGCGTCGTCTTCGGCTAGCCGGACATATCATTCGGCACAATGAGCCAGCCAGTCATGTCCTCCTTTGGATGCCAGACTCTCCCCGTCGTAGAGGTCAACCTAATATCACCCTTAAATCGTCCATCGAAATAAATGGAGACAGGACTGTGCGGATCGTCTCTTCGCAATGCAATGCTTAACAGGGAATGCTGAATGAAGCTCATCAAGTCATCACAGATGTGAATGAATTAATGAATTAATGAATGAACTGAATGATAGATTGGATACAGGCTATAAGAAGGCAGGACAAACGAAAACGTATTGGAGATTCTCTTTAGAATCTCCCCAGATGCATCTGTTTTTGGTTTGCTGAGAGAGCTCAGATTTTTGTAACTTTGAAGAAAGTGGTTTTGTTATCTGTATGACCTTAAGAGATTTTCAGTAAACTACTATTATTGAAAGAAACTGGTTTGTAATTTCTCATATCTTTAGGGAGACAACACAAAGAACCCATTTCGAAGAAGACTAATTTTACCAAACGAAAATCATCACCGGCTTCTTGTGAACGAAGCAGTCTTATAAGGAATAATCATTCGGTCACATATATATTGAAGCAAGTCCATGCACTGCTTTAAAAGTTAGCAGCAGTAATTTATAATCAGCCTGATATTTAACAGGAAGCTAATGCAGTGATGCTAACACAGGAGTAATGTGCTCATACTTCTTACATCTTGTCAAAATACATGCCGCTGTATTCTGTACTAGTTGAAGACTCTTAAGAGAGCTGCTAGAGCAGCCAGATAGTAAGACATTACAATAGTCTAGCCTTGATGCGACAAAAGCATGCATCCAAACAGCTTTTTTTCAATTCATCATCTAACAGATGGGGTAAATCATATTTTATGGAATACACTTGATGCTGTTGCACCCCTCAAGAGGAAAAAACTCATTCAGGACAAACTTGCACCCTGGTTTACTGACCATACCCGTGCTCGCAGATGGCGCTCTACCAATTTAAAGGTTTTTCGCTCTGCTTGGAAGGACAGCCTCATAGAATGACACTCTCTGTTGTACCTTGGCCATGACCACATGGCACAAGCCCCACTGATTTGAATGGCAGAGGCTCCTATGGAAAGAGGCACAGTCGAACTAGAGTGGCTGGGATTACATCATAAATCTAAAGACCCAAGGCCTGATCACCAAGTATAATGTTGTGGAGTTTCAATGTAAGTGCTCCCCTCTCATCAGCCAATTGGCCTTCCACAATTGGCTGGTGAGTCAAAGCTACCAATTGATGAGTCCAATGCTATTTAAAAAAATTATGTAGACAGGAAACTATCTGAAAACGTGGGTCAAACACAGGCAGAGCAGGTAGTCAATCATTCTTTTTTTTGTCAAATTGTATCTTTTTGCACATTTACTAAGCAAAACACATTCTAAATGGCAGTGTTTAATGTAAGTGTACAGCAGGGGTGGCCAAACCTTTTTCAATGAGGGCCACATACAGAAAAATATACGAAAGGCTGAGCCATATCCAGTCCGGGGCGGGGGGGTACACGAAAAAAGCTGAGACCAGTTCAATTATTTCGCGGATCGGGGGGGTTATCAACTTTAATTGACTGAATTTATTAAGTAATTGGGCTTGTGAACACATGAATACTGTGTAATATATTTTTAACTCACCTATAATGGGAACAGCGTTTTAAGGACACTTGATGTTTTAAGTTAGCTGACAAGTCTTCGATTCGCCGCACAACTGTGTTTCTGGACATGCTCACGTTGTTGAATTCCTGCATCTTTTCCGGGCACATTATTCCTGTGACTTTAGTGAGGCACTGTTTTATGAAGTCACCATCTGAGAAAGGTTTCCGTGTGTCGCTATGAGTTGAGCTACCTCGTAGCTGGCTATTGTGGCATTTTCTTGTGTTTTGTTAGCACGGAAAAAATACTGTTGTTGAGCTAGCAGGCTAGCTGCCATTTGCTTAACTTTCTCTTCTCGCTCAGCACCACTGTAGGACGTGTAGGTCTGATGTTTGGTTTCATAGTGTCGTCGTACATTGTACTCTTTCATCACTGCAACAGTATCATTGCAAATCAAACAGACACACTTCCCCTTGACTTCTATAAAGAAATATTCATTTTCCCACAGTGTCTGATATTTTCTGCACTCACTTTCTATCTTGCGTTTCTTTGATTCCGCCATTTTTGGTCATCTCTTGCAAAATTTGTATTGATTAATTTGGAGGGAGAGGCTGCTGTATTAATGAGTCTTCAATGAATACGGGTGGCTCCACTAGTGGTGAAACTAAGAATTACAACTCAGTCAAGTGCAAGTTTCATGCGGGCCATATTCCATTATATTTTTATAATTAGCTGCGGGCCAATTAAAAATGGACCGCGGGCCGCAGTTGGCCCGCGGGCCGTAGTTTGGCCACCCCTGGTGTACAGGATAAACAGGAGGTACAGTCGATTAACCAACCAGGGGCGCGGTGCACGTCATACATACACCTCCGTTTATGCCTCAAGAACAAAAGTTGAGTCAACAGCAGTAAAACAGAAACAGGAATCATGGTGGTAACGTTAGCTAACTGCTTTAGCCACCGATAGCTACCGTTATTATCGCTATGGGAGTTGGAGTTGTCGTTCACTACATAGGAACACTATATAGTGAACACTATATAGGGAATAGGGAATGAGTGAAAGAGTGAGCGGTTTTGAACACAGGCTATAGGAACACTATATAGGGAATAGGGAACGAGTGAACGAGTGAACAGTTTCGAACACAGCCCTTGTGTTATGCTGAACTGTAATGCTGTGCTTCGATAAAGTTATTAAACGTTAAAGTAAGTGAGATATAAACTTGACAATACATTCACTTCACTTTACACATCTTATCGTAATAGGACACGGAATCCAAAAAAAAAAAAAATAAAAGCGCAAATCTTCCATGCGCAAAATGCTGTTCGGTCAGACCCTCGGTTCCCCGGTGAGCTTTGAATGTTCACTCTCCTTGGTTTCTGCTTGCACACAGGGTTAGCTAAGTGCTCTGAAATGCGGTGCCTTCCTTTTGCCACCAAATACCTTTATTTGCGAATGAGTACAATAACTTTGTTCACAATGGAACATTTCGCACGATATGTAACGTTAGCAAACACTGCTAGACAGACATCCTTTGTTCTACAAATTCTAACGCTAAACTGGCTAGCTGTACTGAGACCATTCCAACTGCTGTTTGCACAACCTGTTATTTGCTCTCATAGCACATTTAAGCAATTTCAAGACTATCGGTATGCTGCAAAAATAAAATTATGAACACGCCATGAAGGTGGCTATAAATAACTTAGCTGCCTACCTAGTTAGCTCTGCCTCTGCGTCAGGGCTGGACTGGGACAAAAAATAGGCCCTGCCATTTGGCTCAGACTGGCCCATCCAGTGGCGCCCCATTTTCTGTCGACGGGGGGTGCTACGCGAAAAATTATTGCGCCCTCGGAATACCCGGTCCGTGGTATAATATATATATAGGCTATATAAAATAATTATACCGGCCCTACCGGCCCTACCGGCACAAAACTAGACCGGCCCACCGGGCATCTGCCCGGTAGACTACATAGCCAGTCCAGCCCTGCTCTGCGTGCATGTAATTTAGCAATATTTAATTCCAGCATGCAAAAGTGGATGAATTTGTAAAACGCTTTGCTGGACAGCATGGCAACCGCAGTATTCAGCTCTTCTGAAGTGGAACACATTTTTTATTTGCAAAAGGATAAAGGATTTTTAGTTCAGTGCATTTTTTATGATCAAATGGATAATATATTTTCATTAAAGTTTGTAACTTGGATCAATTCTATATGGGCCATGCAGATTTTTTAAATCTCAACTGAGAGGCTTGTAAAACACCCATGCTATTTCACACAGGCTAACTGAATCAAGGCATGTTTATTCGTCATTATTCCAGAGTGATTTGTGTTTATATGGTACTGTAACCAAATCTCTCAAGTATTACAGACTGTAGAACTAGTAGGTGGCCGGGACAATAACATTATCTGGCAATTTTGCACAGAGTTGTAAATCACATATCCTGTGTGTATCCAATCACATTTCCAATGTTATTTCATCCTATACATAACCGACTGGTGCTGCCCCTTTATTCTGCTCTTGCCCCCCACTTTGCCGCCTCTTGCAGAAAATCATGGACAGGCCACTGGAACCAACACGTGTTAAAACATACTGTAGCGATCCTGGGAGGGTCGCTCCCCTAAAATGTGTGCGCGGGGCACTGTGGGGGGAACGCGATTGTTCCTTTGTGCGTCTCCCCCGGGTTAATTATACAAGTGTTCTGGTAATAATTTATGTGTGTGTTAAATGACCCTGTTGTTGTGTTAGCTAGCTGGACCAGTATGCCCAGTGTGAATAGTGCAGTCCCTCGTGTTCCAGGGCAACTGTATTCATTCGACCAAGTGTGAAGTGGACTGTTACGTCATCTAGGGAAGGCGTTTACATGGTCAAACGTATCTTTCTAAGGACGAGTTTGTTCCAGCAAGGGTTTTTGTGCATCATCCGTGGTTGTGCGGTGTATGGAACATGGATGTTTGCCACCGATATTATCCATAGCTGTGCATGTATGGAGCATGGATAATTATCGTTTCTTTTAATAAAGTGGCTACTCGCGTGGTCATTTTTGCATTACTACTGGACTCTGTCTCTTTCTTGATACATCACCTCATGCACCTGATTTTTATTGCATGGGCCATTCTGCTGTCCCGTTATTTTGAAAAGTAGCCATCACTGTTACCACCTTCTCACCTCAAGTTGTTATTTCATGGGCTGATATGTTTTTTTATGTTACATAAATGTATAGCTCTGTATTTCATTTCATTGAGTAATACGTTCTGGGGGTGGGGGGGTTGGGGGTATTGATCGTGCTGCCATGTGGACTCTAGCAAAAACCGTACCTGTAATAGCTGTCCCCGGAAACAACGGTATAACATCCTCAAATTAAAACCACTAAGCCCCTAACCTTCGAACAGCTGTGCCTGTTTCTGCCTCCGGGCGGCCAGCTTGTCATAAACAGATCGATTGGGTGGAGTTGGCTTTCACCAGTGGGTGCCCTTTGTGGAAAAAAACACCCGCAAAAGGAAAACAACCAACGACGCAGTTATCTCTTTGTGTTTAATCTCGTTATTTCCATTCAGACGTACACCGTCTGCCTAGACACCTTTTTAAAAGATACACGCGATCTGTGCATATGAGAGTGCAATGCAGTGAGCACTCCGGCTCAATTAATATAGCGCCATTAATATAACGTGCATAGCGGCCAAGGTAAAGGGAACACCTGTGGAGATGACGTACAGGATCCGCAGCACAGCAGATTCTGTGCCCGTGTATAAACCCACCCCAGTTTTTAGAATATGCTGGTACTGATCAAACTGAACGACAACGACACCAGGCATATCCCTCTAGAAACATTGCATTGACGCGCGAATACACCGCAGTGCCGGCATTACAACACACGCCCTCGATGAATCGATGAACGTCAGAAACGCGTAAGTCAACTGCAGTGTGAAGCGGAGCGGGCGTGGGCGCCCGTGTCGCATATAGAAACCCATTTCAGATGAAGAACGGTGCCTACCGCTCAGTCTTTTTCTGGCAGTGGCAGGGCGTCTTGCGCAGTGTTGGGTTTCGCACAAGGGAATGTTGCCATAGCCAGCAGCGCTGGGCAAGTTTAATACATCTAAATAATAGGATCAATATAGAGACGCCCTATGCCTCCAGGTGGAAACAATTAACTGAAAGAACAATCTACAGAACGGAAGCAGAGACATTGCTTCAGCAGACATGCCTCCTGGGTACTTCTGTCCTCTGCAAAGTTTAACAGTAACCTTTAAACAAAACCCCTGGAATTTGTTTCTCACACGATGAACATCCTGTAGCGATCCTGCGAGGTCGCTCCTCATTGAAATGTGTGCGCGGTGCATTGTGGGGGAAGCGCTGTTGTAACTTTAAGCATCTCTCCCGGGTTAACCGTAAAAATGTTTAGTTAGTCCTTTATTGTGTTAACTAGCGGTGTATAATGTGGGAACCACCGCAACCTGAACGCGCAGTGTAACTAGTGCCGTCCCTTGAGTTTCAAGGAGAGAGTGTTCATCAAGCCATGTGTGAAGTGGACTGTTACGAGGTGAGGTGAGGTGAGGTGAGGTGAGGTGAGGTGAGGTGAGGTAAGATAATGTGTTCAAAACATTTCATTATTACAGGGGTGGTCTAAAATCAGCTCTGGGTTTTTTAGGTAGGGATATAAATTCAGATTATTTCCACAACGTTGGGACTGTTCGTGTATCCAATGATTTTTGAAAAAGTTCACAGAACACAGGGCGCAAAAGAGTGGAGACCTCCAGTCTATCAGGTCCAGTGGCTTTGCATGTGTTTATCCGGGAGAAAACACGCTCCACGTCCTCGGGAGATATTGTGATTGGTGCTCCCTCACTTCTCTGACTCATGCCAATTGGATCGACTCGCCTGTCAGTCTCAAATCTGGCATAGAAACAATTCAATTCGGTAGCATGTTCTGTTGTCTGGACAGGGCTAGTTATTTGAGGGTTCTGGCCAATCATTGTTTTTATTACATGTCACGCCTCCCATGAGTTGTTATCATTTAACTGTCGCTCTACCAAGGATTTATAGTCTCTTTTAGCCTGCTTAATCTGCGCCTGTATTTCTCTCTGGATCAATTTTCCTCTGCGCCTGTCACTTGCTCTGAAAGCACGCTCCTTATCCACTAGAGGTTTCCTTATTTCAGTCATGATCCATGGTTTCAAATTAGCAAACGATTTGGTATGCTTCATGCGGATGACATTGTCTACACAGATATTTATATAGGAAGTAACTACATCTGCATTGTCGTTCTTGTCTGCACCTTCAAATACTCCCCGTGCAGTCAAAACACCCCTGCACAGTTTTTACACTATCCTCGTCCCAAACATGTACTGATCTTGGTTTGGGTTTTGCGGTTTTAAATTTCTGTTAGTAGGATGGTAACAGAAACAGTATTGTGATACTATTGGTGGTTAGCTGATGGCTTTGTAACTATTTGTAACATTACCATAACACAATAGTTCAATAGGATCAATCGTTTTTGAACCACGGGTAAAACATAATATATTGCTGGTAATGCAGTAGGGCGGACACAAGAGAACACCCATTAAAGTCACCTAAAATAAACTTGGGCACGTCGGGGGGACTGCCTCAGGATCTTGAATGTGATGGTAAATAATATCTGCAGCCGCAGATCTGACCGCAGATCTGACCAAACTCCCATGGCAGATATGCGGGTCTCAATGAAACTGTGAGGAGTACAAAGTTGGGTGAGTTGACTGTGTGCATTACTATATGGTTCTTACACCACTTGTTGTTAATTTACATATACACTCCCCCACCAATTGAGTTCCCCGTGGCCTGTTGCTGTCTATCCAGTTGTATTAGTGTGTCAAACCCCAGTAGGGAAAGACTGTCATTGTCAATTGTGGGATTCAACCATGTCTCTGTGAAACATAAGAGGCAACTGTCTCTGTACTCATCACCCGAATGCGTCGCTGAATTCCTCCTCTGGAACCTCTTTTCCTGCTGCTGTTGCTATGTCACCGCTACACTGTCCGTAGGCATTCCCATAGGAAGTCAGCTGGTGGTTCCCAAGGCTGCCCCGGTGTTTGCCCCAGCTTGAGTAGCTTCTCTCTCCCATTGGTGAGACGGAATGAGTTGGCATTTGATACAAGTAGAAAAACAGCGCAAATGCCAAAAATAGTCCCCCAATAAAAACAGCTCCAGCCATTGTATGTCATGAGAAGAGGATTACTTCCATAGGAGACAAATGAAGCACGTATAGCAATAACATTATTCACAAACAAACAAGCAAATGGAGCCAACGTGTACGTGTCTGCCACAGAGCAGCGCCACCTCAACTTATTTTGGTCAATTCCATTGAATCATTAATAGAGTCAAATATTTTACACATGTTGGAAAATTACAATATATCTCAGTAATTGTATTTGTTTTCAACACCCATTTTTGCTTTGCTTTGCTTGATTTTCATCAAAGGGTCCAATAATTCTGGACTTGACTCTACATATATATTGTGGTGTCCCTTGGGGTTGGGCGACATTCACGGACCTTTGCAGAGGGCTTAGGCAGTTAAATAACCCAGAGGCAGTATTCAAAACAAAACGATGATTTTATTAACCAAATATTGACAAAACAGAAAGGGGTGGGGTAATTGTAAAAAAAACACACAAAGTCTGCAATCCTTATCTCATCATTGTTATCTGTAATCCAGTCCACAAATCCAGTTCAGTTCCTCAGGCAGTCCACAAGTCGGTACACAAAGCAGGGTCCTCAAACAATCCAAGTCAAACACAACACTCTCCACAACAATCTCACCAATTTACTCCTTCCCAGTGTGACACGAATCAGTCCTTTAAATAAGCCTCCAAATGGGCTTCAGCTGTCCGTACTCCGTAGTCCCAATCGCTTGACTTCGTTCATGTGTGGGACTGCAGGCTGCTGGGAAATGTAGTCTTTATGGCTCCGGTGGCTCCAATGTGTTGAAGCCACTTTCACGTGTAATCAGTAATCAGGCACTAATTACATTTACAAAGTAACCCTCCCAACCCTGTTTATAACCTCTTCTCTAGTAAAGCTCTCAACAAAGTAACTGTTTAGTGTGTTAGCAATACCCTTATTATTATAAACCAAAGTTCCTTCCTTATTCTTAATGCACTTAACCTCATCATTAACTTTCCTTTTTCTACTACAATATTGACAAAACTTCTTAGGATTACTTTTTGCATCTTGGGAAATGTTAATTTCAAACCACCTTTTAGCTGATCTTATTTCCTTTTTAGCCTTAGCCCTCATATTACAATAATCTAACTTGTTGTTATTTATAACTTTTTATATACTCTGTACAGTCGCTTCTTTTGCCTCAAAATCTCCCGTAAAGATTTAGTCAATCACTGCGGTTTTTTCATCCTATTTTTCCTTACTTTTGGGATGAATTTACATTGTACATCTACAATAACCCTATTAAATATAGTCAATTTTTCATTCACAGTTCTGCAATCTAGAAGTTTTACCCAATCTATATTATTTAAATTCTCTCTCATTTTATTCAAGTCAGCTCGTCTGAAATTAAAAATTCTAGAGTTAGAGGAGGCTGTCTTAACTTGCCAAAAAATATAAAAAATAACTGCACTGTGGTCACTTGCCCCTAGTGGTTCTCCTACCTCTGTAGGATTGTTACACAAAACCAGATCCAGTATTGATTTCCCTCTCATAGGCTAAGTAACAGACTGTACCAAAAAGCAGTCAATGACCATATCTAAAAACCTAAAAACTCCTCTTCAATTTTACCCTGACCTATCACTACCTCCCAATTAATAGAGGGGTAATTGAAGTCGCCCATTATTATTGTCTCTCCTTCAGCACAGGTTTGTTTTATGTTATCAAAGAGCATACTATTTATGTTACTGTCTGAAGCTGGAGGTCTATAGCATACGCCTATATTAAGGCCCTTCTCATGATCTCCCAGTAATCTAATCCAGATGTCCTCACAAGAAACGAATGAGTTAATACCTGGAGTCAATACCTGGGCCACTCCCCCTCCTCTTTTATTAGTTATATCCTTCCTAAACAATTTGTACATATCTGTTAAGTATGAGAGGCCTCACATGCATGGTTTAAGTAATAGACTCTGGAAAATTGGGAGTGCTATTCTGCATAATGATCTGAAGTAGTCATCGTTAGATGTTGCAGAGACAGGAATGGTCTCATCATTTATCAACATATTACCACAGTTGTCACCAGAGTGTTTAGTTTGTAAAGTCTTTTACAATTTAATGTTTTCTATCATTTAGGCCAGTTAAAACATTAAATGTGTCTTCTTGATACAATACTGACAAGCCATTTACAAACATTATTGGAAGCAATCACATTTTAAACCATTTCTGTAGTTGTAGGGTACTTTCTAGAGAGAATTTCTTCATTGGGAGAATTGATTCTCTGACGTAAGCTGCGATGGTGTTTCAAATAAAACGATGGTGTTTTGTGTTTTGCTTGTGGCGAAAATCATTCCGTATTGAAAGCTCCCTAAGGAATAAGTTAAATCTAGCACTACATGTCCTTGTCTTTGACTGCCTATTTATCTTTCCAAAACCTAGCAGCGAAGAGTTTGACAGTTGTTTAAATGAATGATAAAATGTGGAGGCTATAGCTAAGTAATTAAAGATTACTTTGATTATTGGGTTATTTTCTGTTTAGGGAAGATTCATGCATGCTTAGCACAGCTAGCTTAGCCACAGGAATGCTAGATGCCCTCCATTTAGTTAGTGTGTAGCATGCTAGATGGCTACATATTCATAGGCCACGGGCTACGAGGTCATCATATGCCATCATATGAAAAAGGGGGCTTTCAGTCAAACAACACCTTGGTTTTCATACTTGAACATTTATGAACATAACTAGCCAAACACTCTAGGTTTAGCTTTTAAATGGTAAAATACATTGTGTCTTTACAAACTAAACACTCTGGTGACAACTGTGGTAATATGTTGACAACATCTAACGATGACTACTTTAGATCATTATGCAGAATAGCGCTCCCAATTTCCCAGAGTCTATTACTTAACCCATGCACGTGAGGCCTCTCATACATTACAGGCATTTGGCAGACGCTCTTATCCAGAGCGACATACAACAAAGTGTTAACCGTAGTCAAGAACAGTTTAGCTGAAAGCCACCCTAGCGGGAAGTACAGTTCCTAGGTACTAGGAGCAACCACATAGTTAAACTAGGGCTGTGTTCGAAACCGCTCCCTATTCACTATATAGTACACTATATAGTGTGTACCCCATTTTGTAGTGTGCGACGAATTCTAAACTGTTAATTTCGTTCACTATATAGTGAACGAGAAAATACCCACAATTCACCGTGATTTGTAGTGAACAGCGAATGTACCCTACAATTTATCCCGTGTACCACAATGTAATGCGGTCGTGTCATACCGTCATACATACACCTCCGTTTATGCCTCAAGAACAAAAGTTGAGCCAACAGCAGTAAAACAGCAACAGGAATCATGGTGGTGGTAACATTAGCTAACTGCTTTAACCACGGATAGCTACCGTTATTATCGCTATGGGAGTTGGTGCTAGTCGTGAGCTTGTGAGTTATCCTAACGTTATTTTCTCCACACGAGCTAGTTAAGCTCACGACTTCCATAACGGTAGCTATTGGTGGCTAAAGCAGTGGCTAGCAGACAGCACCACAGTTGACAAAACCACACTTGCACATCATTAGAATTTCAACAATTTATTTGGGATTTAACATTCAAAACTGAACATGCAAACCCGATACCACCTGAGTACATTTCAACCTGCTGCCATGAGTGCTCGGTTTGTTTACGATACTGGGCGCGTCCGCTTGCGTCACCTGAATATCCGGCACTTTTTTTGACGCAAATTACGTTCAGTTGTAGTATCCGAAAACAGTTTGTCGTTCGCTACATAGTACACTATATAGTAAACACTATATAGGGAATAGAGAACGAGTGAACGAGTGAGCGGTTTCGAACACAGCCAGTGTCTCCGAATTCGACAGATACCTTAATTAGCACATTTACCATTCATAAAACTTGAAAAATGGTTTACTTGCAGACGTTTTTCAAAAACGAACAACCCGATGCGCTTGTTTACCCCTACCGAAGTAACTCTGAGTAGTTGCTATAATGAAAAAGCATTCAATAAAGCGTTCTTGCCCCCCCTTCAAGGTAATCTTTTGTAGCTAGCATTAGACAAAACAATTTCCCCATTCATAATATATTAACGCAAACAACGCACCCCTACAACTGCACAGATGCCAAATTCTGATGTAACGTCAGTGGGCGATTTGCATATTACCCACAGTTCCTACTGTCGCATTTAGAGTTCCTTTCAATAAGGGAAGTAGAGAGAAATCCTAGGTAGTGTTAACAAGAACACAAATCATAAGATCTTTAAGTAATGCTGGAGCTTGAGGGCTTGATGTGGGGATACTGAGGACACACTCCTGTTGTCTAATGGCTGCGAAGGCTGTGCTAGACACCCCAGCGATAGGGTGGGTATACCAAAGTAATAGTGGCCTGACTGCAGCTTTGGTTGAGTCCCCTTGCCTTCTGTGGCAATATCTGAGCTACAAGCTCAACTGGGCCACCACTGAATCCCACCACAAACCCACAAAACAAAACAAACCTTTCAAAGATTAACTTTCACAACAATACTGCTGACAGTTTTTGCATTTGTTTGACAAACTGAAGACAAATGAAGAGCTTGTAACATGCTTCTGGTAAATAAATAAAGTTGGAAGTGGCTACTGACAGGAAATGCTTTCCAAAGGAAGGCACGTTCCCTTAAAGCTACACCCCATTTTACATTACATTTTAGGCATTTAGCAAACACTCTTATCCAGAGCGACTTACATAGTTTACATTTCTTTACATACAATCCATTTTTACAGCTGGATATTTTTACTGAAGCAATTCAGGTTAAGTACCTTGCTCAAGGGTACAACAGCAGTGCCCCCACATGGGAACTGAACCTGCAACCTCTGAGTTACAAGCCCAGCTTCCTAACCATTACACTACACTGCCAGCCTACACTGCCACCCCACCCTTCTCATAACTACACAATCAAGATTTGATTGTTGTCAAGATTTAATTTTTAATTATTGTAAATAAATAAAAATACTTAATCAAAACAACAAACTCCCAGATAATTGTTTGTATTGTTTGAAAATACTTGTTTGCGTCTTCTAGTGCTTACATTTTAACATAAATTACATACATTTAATATTGAGTTACATAGCTATGACAGAGAAAATGTATTCAGGCAAAGCTGGCTTCATGTTTTCAGATGGGGTGCACTATAAGGTAATGCAGCGTAACGTGGAGATTTATAAATGTACCCTCCGGGAGCTTTATTACAGGCAAACAATGCGGCTGTGGTGGCCAGATCCGCTCTCGCCCGCAGCGCTCCCCGCTCTCCTCTCCCTTTCATGCTTCCCCCGGCCGCACAGCATTGCAAAAGCTTCCCTCGTTGGCAGCCACCCCCCACCCCCCATACAGTCACATAACCACTATCCAATCTAATCCCTCCCCCTCCAGCAAAAGTGGGAAGCAGCCTTCAGAGCGTTTCATCTTGTGCTGGTTTCCACCACAGGCTGCCCTGATTCACCAGCTCCTGACAGGCAGGGACTCCCTTTAATCACTACTGCCCACATTCCAGCTGCCACAGAAATGAACCAAAGAGAGACACTGTGCCAGACTTTGTTCTTTTGTTTTTGGGTCCAGAAACCATTCTTTGCATACAGTAGTGAGCATGGCCATATATACTATTGAGGACACCGAGGTCATGACCTCTGTATTTTGAGTCTGAGTTGTATTTTTTTTACTGTACATAAAATGACTTCACTTCGGAATAACGAAGATTTTGTACAAAGCCAAGATTTCTGCTTGCTTGCCTGATCACCGCCATCGTCATTATTTCTGTGTGTGTGTGGTGGTGAAGTGGACCCGCCCCGAGCAGGCGGATCTCATCGTTACTACAAAATCTTTGTTCAGCAAAGATGATGCAGTCACACTTGGGACCATAGATATAAAAACGTAGATACCGCATTGGCTGCTGTTCTACAGTATGTTGCAGCGATATGTCTGCACGGCTGCCATATTGGAGCGGGCAAGATCCGCGTCTAAACAAACGCATGTGTATTGAGATATGCAGACTTCCCCTGATAAAATCTAATGTAAAATATAAACGTGAAAAAATGTCTGCATAACGTGATTTCATAGACCAGCTATTTGGAAAAATGCCCTTTTAACTGTTATACATGAGTTAATCAGAGCTGATTATGTTTTTATTGTTTGAAGCTGCCAAGAAAGCAGTAGAGGCTTGTTGTTTTAAACTTATTAGGTTGCCAGGTTTCGCGGAAAATCATTGAGGAAACTCAACAATTGTGAAATTTGGAAATCCTGCATGTTATGCGTTAACAAGACAAATTTCACAAAAATTGGTTGAAAATTAAACAAGTTACAGTGAATTTTATCAGGCGAAGTCTGCATCTTTCAATGCACATGCGTTTGTTTAGACGCATATTTCTGCCTGTCTATCATGAGGGTTGAAACCATCTGCTTGGCAAGTGAGGCTAAAGAATGAGGTCTTGTGAGGTTACTGTTACTCTTCTCTCTGCAAGGGACACATTTGACAGCAGTAGCATGCATGCAGAACTTCTGTGGTGCATTTCACTTTGTGTCCTCCACAAGGACAAGTTTTAACACTTCTGTGTGCCTTACTGGAAGAGATGAAACACCTTCAGACATAACGCAATGACTAGGGCTGGAATCTTCTAATGTGCACTAAGCCAGTGGTTCTCAACCTCGGTCCTGCAGATCCAATGTGTATGCTGGTTTTTGTTACAGCCAACCTCTTGATTAATTATGGTTGTTGAAAAAGTGTGTAAGTTGTACCACCATTTTATCCTTAAACTTATTTTAATATTTTAATACAATGCAGGTTTGGCTCGTGCCAATTGATCTGTCTCTTCATTTTCACAAATGGTTCAGTTTCAGTGACCAGGTGTTCACACTTTCAACAATTAGGCCACCAGTTATTTCACCTGCCAGTCTATAATTGAATCAATTAAAAAAGGTTACCTTTTTCTACAGGAATCATGTGTCATATAGCACATTACAGAAAATGAGAGCATTAGTTGGTCTGACTGATTTAAAGTCCTGTGATGTGAAGATTAAACAATTATTGTTTATGGAATGCAGCTATTTCTAACATAATATAGCCTTAAGAGAGGAAATCATGTTTTAATAGAAATTAAAGGCATCTAATTAAGAACAATTGAACCTTCGCTAAGGCCCGCCCCCCTTAGTTACTGTTGCTAAGCCCGTCAAGCTTTCGGAGCCAGCATGGCGCTCCCACTGTCGCTAACTGCACTCCCTGGAGAAATATTGTCAAATTTTTGGAAAAACTAAAAAGCGATTTCAGACAGAATCAGACAGAAGGGTCTACAATATGCAATATGCATTTGAAGGATATATTCAGGATGTCAAACTGACTCAGCAATGAAATCACGTAAAAAAATAAAAATATAGAAGCTAAAGCCTACAGATCACAGAGTAAAAGTGAACCACTGCATCACCTGGCGATTGAGACAGAGGACAACGACATTAAGGAGCAACACTGTTCCTGTAAAGCTGGGTAGGTCTCTATTCACTATTACAATAATTAAAAAGCAAAAGCAGTAGGCCTATATAACGTTACATTCAGTAGTAAGTTAGCTAGCATTAGCTAACTAACATAACATTAGTAGCCTATAGTGTGCTGTAACGACATTACTCTGGTTAGCTCCACAGGTTTCTGCGCAGTATCAGCAGTGTGTCAGCCCAGTCCTCCACAAGCTTGCCACAACAGTGGCATAAGCCAAGGGATGTAAAAATAATACCATAGCCCGTAACAGCTGTTGTGGTGGCAAAGGCCAAGACGAACCGACATTAGTAGCGTACCTTACAATAATTTAGGTTAACCAGCTAACATCTGATAACAACAGCATAACATTGTTTTATGGTTGATAATGGCAAAGCTGTGCTTGTTGATCTTTGAGGTGTTAAACTGGGTATGAGGACGTCCACATAGCTTTATCCACAGCCTACACTTTTCAGGGTTTGATTTTGGTTTTGGAAAGGGAAAAAAACGTATATCTGCTTCCAACCTCTCCGGGTAACGAGTGTCACTGTTACAAGTGCCCCAGGCACAACATTTAGCCATAACTAGCTAAAAGTCCACAAAACCAGCTCGAAAATGAAGAAAATCTGAAACTTTTCCGTCGAAGTCAACGGAGCACCACCATGAACTGTCGGACCTCTGTCGGAGCCTGTCCTATGCTGCGCTGTGATTTGCCAGTCTGCGTTTTGGGGGCGTGGCTTAGCGAAGGGTCAATTAACAGCATACACAAGGAGTCTCCAGGACCGAGGTTGAGAACCACTGCACTAAACAGAACAGGAGCCACTATACATGAAACACAAATTCCTATGCTCACATTGGGGGATTCCTCAAACTTTACACTTACCCTGTTACTATGGGAAATTAAATTAAATCAACACCGCCATTATCATATTAAATGTTATGAATTACATGTGTTCACACATATCCATGCACACGCACACGCACACACACACGTAAAAGGAGAGAACAGCGCCAGTTTCTACCAGTTTCAAAAGAAGCCGTTCAACAGGTTTTTGCTTAAGCCAGCAGAGGTTATACCATTCTGTCCTACACTTTGATTTTAACAGAGTTACCTTGATGCTTGTTGTGAATCGAAAATAACAACTTGACCCCTAGTTTGGGAACTGCATCTGAGGTACTCTTTTTTGTCTTTTATGTCATCCCTCAATGCCTACAGCTGCTAAGGAATGCTATTAATGATTTATCACCAAGCAAAGCAAGGCAATATAGTGACCTTTTCAAATTGACAGGACTATAATGATCTGGAGGCAACCCACAAAAATATGGTGTCACACACCACGTGCCAATCCCCAGCTGTGAATGGAGCAGCAGACACACAGAGTTTGTGGTCTCTGGACCGGATCTTCATTGAACCTCAGAATCGGGGCGGGCCAGCAGAATAAATAAAACAACCAAAATCTTTGCTATACTTGCCGCAAAGCTTTCTGGCAAAAACAATAAACGAAAATAATAAAGTAAATACAAATCTGCCTCCTCTTGAGATGGAAACCCCACAAACAAACACGAACACAGACCAATGCTCAGATACCAAACACAGATGGTTAATTACTTTTCAGCAGCTTTCCCCACACACACATTCCTTGGCTTTTCAGCTTGGGTTCCACATTTAACAGACAGACACGCACGCTCCCCAACTTTCAGTCCGGGTTTCACACATTAACATTTAAGGGGACACGGTAGCACTCCACACACAGTCCCTATGCACACTCATCACACATGCATTGACACACAGAGACATATCACAGCTTTTCAGTCGCTTACCCAGACACACAGAGACACTTGACATGTTTCAGTGCGGGTTTTCTCTATGTAAACACACACAGCGAGACACCCGCCACTTTTCGTAAACTGCGAGATTGCTAAACCTGGCCACGGAAAGTCCAACTGTTCTAGAGTCATCACAGGAGTCCTGTGGTAAACAACAGGCAACCCTGCTCCCCCACCGTTGCTGAGACCGTTGCCTTCCGCATATGGATTATAGATTTTCCTGAGCCACAATCATCTCAAGGAAATATGCTTGTAATTAACATAAACAAGTAATTAATACAGATGATAAAATAAACATAAAATATATTTTTAATTGCTTTGATTAAGGTTTGTTCTAATTGCAAAAGAAAAATAGTGGTGATTTCGGCAATTATTTTATAAGAGTGAACAAGATTTTGTTCTGCTTTGTATGTCTTGGCCTAGAAGTAGCAGCATACACCTCTACTCAGCTATCAACTGCTCCTTGTTCTTTTATGGATATTTTGCCATATTTAAACTGTGCTGTGTTTAATGTGCTGGTAAAGCATTTTTTAGGTCAGCTGGCAGCACTTCACCCATATTTTGGCACTCAAATAATAGTTAGTCAGCATCATCAAATTCTACAACTGCCCCAATCTGGGAAGGAAATTCAACACGGTGCAGAACATTTTACATTTATATTTACACCACACCACAGAAGCTGAAGAACATCCCAAAGAACATTTGAATTGAATTGTATAGTGTAGTTTAATTGTAATTTAGGTACTTCAAAATATGAGTCATTTTTCATTATTTTGTCTACTCCCTGTATATACCAGAGCTCTGGCTGTCCTCATTCATGTTCTTTTGGTAATGGAATGACCTGTCCTGCATGCCCATTCTGAAAAGGTGACTGATTATGTTCTTATTATTTCTTATATATACAGTAAATCAGCCAAGAAATAAACATACACACACAAATTAGACTACTTGGAAAATTTAAATTGGGAAGCACGTGATGGTGTCAGAGACAGAAGCAATGTACATAGTAAATGTAGTTGGCTGAATACATTGTTCAAGTAGCCGAATGCAATCAATGCCAGAATTGAAAATGGTGCATGTTGGAATGTGAAGAAAGTGAATAATCCAAGAGAGATAAACAGTTTCATCACATCTAGTACATTTAAAATTCAAAATATCTATGATCGAGAACACACATCTAACAGATAATGAAACACTTGAAACAGTGGATTGCAAGGACCCTAGTGGTTTGAGGGGGTTTAACTGAGTTCTCCAACTTAGAAAAATCATTATAACCAACCCCCTCCCAAAAATATATAGAATGTCCTATTGGGTTTGTGTTAATGAGCAGGGAAATCTGATGTATGCAGCTGAATTCACCCATGGGACAGAGATTATGCATTATATTCCCATAGCTGCTGCTAAAGGACTGACTCTTTCTGGGTCATGCAAAATACTCTTATATAATCTTTGGGAAGCCAACATCCAACTTTGATGGATTCAATAAACTTTCCAATTACATCCTTTCCTAAATTCACATGGCCACATAAAAAATTATCACTGGTGGCTTAACTATTCAGTTTTTCCCATATGTCCTGTGGCAGGATCAGGGGTGTTGGGTTACAACATAGCCAAAGAACAATAACAAAATCACCATACAACAGAAAAATAGGAAACAATTTATTGGATTTATTAGGAAAATTAACACAAACGGGGAATATAGGGGAGCAATCAAGTCCAGTCCGTGATCCCTTCTCTTAGTCTTTATCCGCAATTCGAATTTGTTATTCCAATCGTGGACCTCAAACAAGCAATGGTCAACACATAAACAGGGTTTTCAAAACAATCAGTCAAGCCAGTAATAAATCCAAAAAACATTTTTTCCCTGGGCAGCTGCCACAGTCCACAGTGATTTAAAAAAATATTCTTGTTTATGCTTTGCCAAAATAATAAAACATGTAAGAAAAATCCTAGGATATGCAGAGACGAGGTGCCATTCCACTGCCTTTTTGTTGGTTTGGGTTTACGTGATGATTACGACAAACCCTTTACCCAAAGGAATCACCTTTTTAAAGCTTTATATTAAAAGGGTTTGTTCTCCCAGACATTAAAAAACCTGCACTGCATACAGTGTAAGAAACCCTCTCAAACTGCTGCATATCCATAGTCCTGGACACATGCTGGGGAATGCTCTACAACAAGAAGTAACGAAAACAGAAAATAGGTGTAATTTATCCCTACTGTGGGCCTTTAGCCCTAAACACAGAGAATGTCATGAAAAACCAATTATAAAATGTTCAGCTGAGATTTCCTTTTGCCTGTACAGCGCCACATTTTGAAGCAGCAATTCCCCTGGTGGCCCATTTTGATTCCATGCAGGTACTATATGGAATAGCAGGCCTTTGAAATAAATATTGGAAATCCAGAGCTGCAGTTAAATTAAATATGTTTGAATGTAGTACTATCATGTCATCTTAAAGATGTTTTCATGTGCAAACACATGCACACACACACACACAGACACAAAATGTAATAAAACTTGCTTAACACCTTGCCACTCAATACAGAAGGTATCAAAAAGAGAGCCATCACTGAACTGTTCATCTATGAAATTCTCCCTCTGTGGAAAATACATGACTTGACTGGAAGTATATCTGTAGCAGTTTAGATTACACACAGAATCTAAATGTAATTAACAATGGCAATTATGTAACAGGCATGTGCTGGCACAGAACAAGGACAAATACAAAAGTATTAGCTAATATTATGTGGAGTTGTCCAAAACTGGTAGGATGTTATTCTATGGTAGTAAATGACTGTCAAGGAGTGAGATGTCAAACCCATAGGTATGCTTTTTGAATCTCTGAGACCATGGGTTCTTTAACAGGCAGCCAGAAATCCTGACAAATGTTGAGAATGACTTTGAACAACATGGCATGTGGCATTATGGACAGCCATGCTTACCTGCACATATGTCCTCAAATTGCAGGCATTATTTGTACATTCATTAAAGCAAGATGTAGCAACACCCATAGAACAGCTATATAACCACACAATACAGCACACACAATGCCCTTAGTAGTGAAGTTACATGTGTGTATGTGATATGCCCCCTTTTCAGAAATTAATTCTGTACTAATTTCCTGTCAGGGAAAAATCATACTAATTAGCTTGTGCTGACATGTGTGGAGCGCTTGTGTAACATTGCCATCCTTTCAGTGACGTGTACAGCATATATAAAGTGTTTAATAATCACAGAAAAGGATAATGCGGATCACTGGGTGGCTCATCCTGTTAAGGCACTCTTCTAGTGTGTGGATGAGCCCCACGGTCTGGTATCTAATTCAAACCGTGCCAGTGCCGACCGCGGCCAGCAGCCACATAGGGTGAGGCACAATTGGCAGTAGCATCGACCAGGGGGGATGAAGTGAGGGAGGGATTCAGTCAGCTGGATGTGTCGCTGCACACCCCCGCTGGTCAATCGGGCACCCACAGCCTACTGGTATAAAGCTGTGCACGAAGTGTCTTCCTCTGACTCATGTCTATGCAAGCCTAACTTGCAGAGTGTGGTGTAAAAAGAAGAAGCAGCTAACATCACTTGTATTGGAGGAGAGCGCGTGCTTGTCTACGCTCTCCCAAATTCACAGAGGCTGCAGGGAATGTGGCTTAGAATACCATTGGGCATTCTAAACTGGGAGAAAAGGGGAATAATAAAATAATAATGGGGTTGCTTGAATTGTGAACATTTGAGATGGCCTCCAATAGGTGACATGGGTGATGGGTGTCAGACCTCAGAAGAATGTGGCTATGGGAGCTGCAGAAGTGTGAAATGATTTGCAGTCTTGACAAATGTAGAACACAGAACGCTGCTCCATTCATGTTAATCTTTCACAAAATACTGTGTACCTTGCCCTGAACAGTAAATGTAATGCACAGTATAACTTGGGAACAAGGTAAAAAAATATTATTGAGCCATTTTTTAATAAGTGACTTTGGGAAGAATAGCTGAAAACATTGTGGCAGCCCAAGGGGCTACATTTCCCAGCAGGCCACAGTTACACCTGAGCTGAGTCAAGCAATGAGGACTAACGACCAGCTGAAAGCCATTTCGAGGCCTATTTAAAGGGCTGATCCCATTACACTGGGAGAGGAGTAGGAACGTGTTTGGGAAGGAGTTGCTGTGTTTGTTTGAAGAGAGAGAATACCTGTGAAGTCGTTTGACCAGCCAGGATTTGGAAAGAGTGTTGGAGTGTTGGAGTGTTGGAGTGTTGGAGTGTTGGAGTGTTGGAGTGTTGGAGTGTTGGAGTGTTGGAGTGTTGGAGTGTGTTTTTGTGTGTGTTTTTGTGTGTGTTTGGAATTGGATTGCTTTGGGATATCGACTACGGACTGGATTGTGGACTTCGACCTGGATTTTGGATTTGGATTACGGACATTGACGACGAGCTAAGGATTGTGGACTTTATGTGTTTGTATTCCCCCGAAGACCCCACCCTTTGTTTTGTGTGTCAGTATTCGTTTCATAAATTATCATTTTGTTTATATTACTGCCTCCTCTGGGTTCTTGAACTTGCCTACGCCCCCTCTGCAAGGTCCGTGTGTGTCGCCCAACCCCTGGGGACACCACAACATAGAGACTCAACCATCTCAGTCTTTCCTCCCTTTTTGTCTATATTTTTGTTCAAAACAGCACATTAATTTCAGGAAACTAAATGAATGGGACAAAGCAGGTGGGAATCACATGTGTGCATACATTCCTCTCTGCTACCATAAATAGCTGATCATTCTTTGGCTCTGCTCTAGTCACCATGCTTGACTGCTTTACAAATGTAATATAATTTTGTTTCACAAGAGTACCATAACCGCTTTCATGTGATGCATATGCCCTTGAGAAGAGGATGTGCACCCACACTGTCACTCTTATTATTCCACAAGCACACTGATGCACCGGCAATAGTAATAACTTTTCACTACTTTTTCATGTGGCGTGTGGATGAATGGTGCAGTGGACTGTAGCATGCAAACCTGTTAAGTATGAAAAGTGCAGTTACTTTCTGTCATCAGAAACAGATGTGTGAGTCATTAATTAGAGCCAGAATATGCCAGATGAGGAGAGCACATCCCTGCCAATGAACCAATGAAAATCCCTGAATCCCTGCTCATGATGCTGTTCTGCAAGGACAAATAACTGGATACTTTGATACCTTATTCAACTTCAGCCAGTCACAGTGTATTGTGCTGACATTTAAATGTTAAAATTAAACTTATATTCCATGTCTACTGAAAGTATTTTCTAGTTATACAGAAATGCAGAACAAAAGTAGGAGCATACAAAAATAGAACTTGCAAGCTATTTCAGCAAGATGACAATTCTGAACATTTAATTCATGCAAAAAACTTTTTTTTTTTTTTTTTTTTTAACCTCTGGCAGTTTACCGCTTACCTGCATTTAACTGGCATGATACAAACATGATGAAAAAGCATATTTTAGCATCAATGTTACATTTTAAAATGTATAGCCCACAGCCAATAGTACTCTAGGTAAGAACATGAAGGGAGCAGCTTTGGGTTATTGCAGAGACAAATCATGTAGGTATCTTCACTACTTGACAATCACAGTTCCGCCTGAGTCTACTGTGGTCACGCATAATGTCTACGCTAGGCGCATGCAATCAGGCTGGACATAAAATTCCAAAACGATAGGCTAGTTGAATGTAGTCGAAACGAATGGGACCTATAGTGGAACCTAACGAGTTCCGCAAAACTTTAACGCAGCAATGACCGTATCAATAGCTGATGAGATATACATTCATCTGGTCCTGTGCATATGTTACCCCCGTGGGCCTACAGTGAAATTTATTAAGGGCATTACGATTAGCAGCAAAGGAAAATAACATCAAGCAATTCTATGGCGAACACTGCAGTGCAGAAAGTGCAACAGACTACGAAAATAGGGTACCGATTGATTTTAGGAAGAGTGGATGGGATCGTGAGCAGATGCATGAACGGCAGCATTATAACGACCAATATGTTTTCGCGTGGATTTAAATTGGAAGTACAAAGAGAGAAATAACACAGAAAATAATTAAATGACACCGCATTCTGCATCTGAGAGGAACCCCCCAACACACACACACACACACACACACACACACACACACACACACACGCACACGCACACGCACGCCGTGCTGCGACCAGAGCGTGATGCGGACGCGGAGCTTATGAAGTCCCAATGAAGCGCTCAATGAGTCTACGGGTTCAACCAGCTTCAGTTGACAAGTGCGCTGTAAATGTGAGCTCTCTGGTTATTTTGAATCGTCCATGCAATTAATCAAACCCGATATGTCAAAAGAAAATCCCAGAACACATGCATTTTGGGTAAGTTTACCAGGTCCGTGGTCATATTCTGTTGCGTGGTAGCGATCATCCTTGCAGTTTTCAATTAGAGCTGATTTCTCTTCAAGGTTCAAGCCCCCAGTCCGTCCAAGCGGACCGTTTGGTTTCTCGGGTGATCCTTTGAGCACCTCTGGTCTCTTTTTTTTTGCTATAACTTGCTCAGCTGGAGAATGTGAATAACTGAACTGGATATACTTGTGTACCCGCTTTTCTCTCTCTCTCTCTCTCTCTCTCTCTCTCTCTCTCTCTCTCTCTCTCTCTCTCTCTCTCTCTCCCCCTCCCCCTCTTTCTCCCTACTCACAGAAACCACAGACCACAGAAATGAATCAAGACAACGCGCCACTTCGGCTTTTTTAGCGGTAGCCCTGTTCCGCTTGCGATCTTTCTTTTGTTAACTACCGTTGCTCTTTCAACGAAATAACGGCAAAAATACGTTTTATTATGGATATAATTGGTGGTGATGATGATGATTACGCTTACTACTAATAATAATAATACAAAGAACAAGAGTATTATTACTATGTACATAATAACAGTAATAATAATAATAGTTATTATTACGACTATTGTTATTGATAGCGTTGGTGTACATGTACCGGTATTTATGGTAATTCTTGAAATTATAGGGATATTCCGGCCAAAAATCTAAATTTCATGATTTACTACTTACGTTGGGTGTTGTCAATCTGTCCAGACAGTTTGTTGTTAATATTCTGCTTCTTTACCTTTCAGTGTGAGCCGTCGAGCTACCAAATGCCAAATATAATGGAAGTCAATGGTCAAATGGCTCACACAAATAAATCGATGGTAAAATCACCGCAGACTGCATTTGATTCACCTCATGTGGTCTCATAATACTATTGGAAGTCTAAACAAATTCCCACTGGCCACCTATTGCATATTTGTTTTCTGTATTAGAATGTTTAAGACCCTCTCAGGAGGTTTGTAAAAGTCAATTTAGCTTTCTTTCCCCTCATAAAACCACTGTTGTTCACGTGGTCACCAATAGTCTACCCTGAAATCTAACCTCCCAAACAGCAACCTCCCAAGACACTTGGTCCCTCAGTGAAATCTCCTGAATGTATGTACACACTGCCAGCTAGTGGCCAAACAACACATTGCCTGGGACTATCTCACTGTTTGGAGTATCCAAGTTCAGAGATTTTAAAAGTCAAGTTCAACACAGATCCCCAAACTGTGTTTTCTAAACATAAGTCACCCTGTATGCATGCCCTTGCCTGCACCTTGCTTCAAATTAAGAAGCATGTCATTGCAGATTGTCCAAGTTTTGAGATCATCAAGTCTGATGATTGTTTCTGTTGTTTAGCCTCCAGCAAGTTCATATCATCCAGGTACTTCCATACAGGGCTGGTGGTGTCCTGGGCTGCATCATCAATGAGAGCCAAAAAAGGACAGGTCCCAGCATTGTGCGTTGGATGACCCTGCATTTAAGGAGTTCCCACTTTGATAAGGTGCCATGGTAGCAGACCCTCTGTTTTCATAGGAAGATAATACAAGAAGTAAAGCTTTTATTTTTCATTGGGAAAATGCTTTACTGAAGTCAGTTGCCATCGGAGAGCAGACAGAGCCAGCTTTTTCAGTGTTCTTATACAGACTATCAATAAGGGTGATCAGGGCATTAATGTTAGACAGGGCCTCAAGGCTACCAAATTGGGGGGCGGTTATACAGGTCAGACAGGTTAGTTAGGATCATGTAAAGAGTAGACATTTTACATTTTAAGAATTTAGCAGACGCTCTTATCCAGAGCAACTCACAAGATGTGCATTAATACATGATAGGAACAATCATAGTTAAGCGCACGAGATCAGTGCAGGAATACAGCAATAGACATCATTGCAGGCATCTGCGTACAATACCTGTAACACCGGGAAGGAAAAGGTTAGTGAATTATTATTATTATTATTTTTTATTTTTTTGGGGGAGTATAGTGTTGAACAAGTAAACAGTGGTGAAGACAATTTAGCTAGATGGACAGAGTTCAGGGGTAGTGGAGTCTGAAGAGGTGGGTTTTGAGTCTCTTGCGGAAGATTGGAAGTGATTCTGCAGTCCTGACCGATTGCGGGAGGTCGTTCCACCAACGAGGGACCAGGACAGAGAAGAGGCGAGACCGCAAGGAGCGGCTGCCAGGCGCCCGGAGGGATGGGGCAGTCAGTTTGCCAGCGGAGGTGGTGCGGAGGGGTCTGGGCGGGGTGTAGGGAGTGATGAGTGACTGGAGGTATGGGGGAGCAGTACCTCTGGCCGCTTGAAAAGCAAGCACCAGTGACTTGAATCTGATGCGTGCTGCGATGGGGAGCCAGTGCAGAGAGTGAACAGTGCAGTGAACTTCGGCTGGTTGAACACCAGGCGAGCAGCAGCGTTCTGGACTAGTTGCAGTGGCTTGATGGCACAGGCCGGAAGGCCTGCCAGCAAGGAATTGCAGTAGTCCAGACGTGAGATCACCAGGGCCTGGACCAGGAGTTGAGTGGCCTCTTGGGTGAGGAACGGTCGGATCCTCCGGATGTTGTGGAGAGAGAAACGGCAGGTCCGAGTGATCGCTGCAATATGGCTCGAGAAGCACAGCTGGTTGTCCAGGGTTACCCCAAGACTCCTGGCAGACTGGGACGGAGACACTATGGAGCCTTCCACGGTGATTGACGCATCAATCATCGGGGAGCCCTTCGCTGCGAGGAAGAGCAGCTCTGTCTTCCCCAGGTTCAGCTTCAGGTGGTGGGTGGACATCCATGCGGAGATGTCAGCCAGGCATGCAGAGATCCGTGCTGGGACCTGGGTATCAGATGGAGGGAAGGAGAGAAAGAGTTGAGTGTCATCAGCATAACAGTGATAGGAAAAACCATGAGCAGAAATAACAGAGCCAAGTGACTTGGTGTACAGAGAAAATAGGACGGGGCCTAGCACCGAGCCCTGCGGGACTCCGGTAGAGAGGGTGTGGGGAGAGGAGAGGGATCCTCTCCAGGCCACTTGGTAGGACCGGTCAGCCAGGTAGGACTCAAACCATGTCAATGCAGAGTCTCTGCAGTAGAGTCTCTGGAATTGTCCTTAACTACCTGGGCCAGGTTGTTACCACTACACAGCCCAGAAATCCATTCAAATCACCTTGTAAGACAATGCCAATATCAAAGTGTTTCATGCAGAGGTCATCAACAGTGGACTGGAGGTATCCAATTAAAAGCTGTTCGTGGGGAGAATTAGGCGGTGAGTATATTCCACATAAGGCAATAGCAGTAAGGGGTCTGGATAGGCGGTGTGGTATTATCTGTATCCATAGACACTCAAGTTCATCTGGCACTGTGAGTTGTCTACTTTGGATAGAATCTTTCACATAGATAGCAACACCATCACCTCTTCTTTCAGATCTATGCTTAGAGATGATGTTAAAGCCATTAACCTTAAGGGCTGATGGGGGATAAGCATCAGAAAACCATGTTTCAGTGACTACTGCCACATCGATGTCCTTAAAAGATACAGATGCATGAAATTCATTAAGCTTATTGATTAGTGATCTGGGATTGCTCAAATAGTTTGGGAACCTTGGGGCCAGTATAGCTTAGGTTAGGGGATATTTCATCAAACTGAATGATTGTAAAAACCCGGTTGCTCACAGGTGTGAGTTGGTTTTGACCTTTGTAGGTCTATGTTCATATGTGATTTTGATTTTCCTTTACAAAGTTGACCCTCCTTTTATCCCTGTTGCCCGAGATCTAAGCTCTAGTTTTCCATGGTCCTTAGCTGTTGTTTAATGGAGGATGTTATTGTTTGTCCAAAGGCTTGGAAGCTATGGAGAAACTTCAAAGTAGTAGGCCAGATGGACAATCCATGGCATCCACATGTCTTGATGTTTGGGTCCCGTAGAGTAAACAACAAAGATTCAAAAGTTATCAAAATGTAAAATCAGAAGTACTAAAATATACACAATTTGCTAAAGGATTGTAAATCTGACACAATATCCATGTCGGATTTACTAAATGGTTTTCAATGAGTCAAATAGCGAGGGTTAAGTCACTTTGACTTTCCTTTAGATTAATAGTTAAATCATGCATATATATACCTGGGGTGAACCTGCTAAAACAGGGGGGAGATTTTGTCAATTTGATTAATTAAGTATTAATGTTGAATTACTAAAGCATGCCTTAATTGCGACTCTCCTCTTTGCATGAGAATTTTAAGAACACTTGAAACCAGGAAATATTTTATTAGCGCCTAGGCATTTTACAATTCCAATTTTATATTGCGCTTTCCAAGGTGCTAATCGCTGACCCAGCACTGCAAAACAAATAATCACAAGTCATGACAGCTTTATTTTCAGTTCTGTACAGACAGCTAAGCCAAAATTTTAAATATATATTCTATATAGCTTACATATTATGTACTAGAACTTGAAATACAAATTATATGAACGGACACAGGATTTCTTTTGAACAATTTGTCATCAGCTAGCAGTCAGTATAAAAACACAATTCTTAATTTGAACAATTATCTTATTGTGCATATGCGGTCAGGTGGGTATAGAATGAATCGTGAATGCAGTTTTACTTTCAGACTTTTCAGACGGCCTTCTTCCATCACAAGTTTAGCAGTTTCTATTCATTATTCTTATTGTAATATTGTTTGTTCAGTTCAAAAGTTTTTCTTTTGGACACCGCCTAATGTTATGTCATATTTTCTTTACGTCATTAGTTGTTTGTTTTGTTTACATCATCTACTGTTCATTTTGTTATGCCTAATGAATTAATTTCTTTCTCACTCAAAATGACCACAGTTGGGGCTGGTTCCAGATCATCATCAGTGTTTGGTCAGCACTTGTTTCGGGTCAAGTACATGTTTATGTACTGGGGGAGGAATATTCACTCTTGACCCCAGCAAAATGCATCCAACCTACACACTTATCCGTTGTTTTAAATGCACACTATTGCACCTTGAGATTGTAAAATGAATAAAATGTTTTATTATTATTATTATTATTATTATTGGCGGCACGGTGGTGCAGTGGATAGCACTGTCGCCTCACAGCAAGAAGGTCTCGGGTTCGAATCCAGGCGGGGGCCTTTATAGTTTGCATGTTCTACGTGGGTTTCCTCGGGTACTCCGGTTTCTTCCCACAGTCCAAAGACATGCACGTTAGGCTAATTGGAGAGTCTAAATTGCCCGTAGGTATGAGTGTGTGAGTGAATGGTGTGTGTGTGCGATGGATTGGCGACCTACCAGGGTGTATTCCTGCCTCTCGCCCGAACGCATGCTGGGATAGGCTCCAGCCCCCGCGACCCTGACCAGGAGCGGCTTAGACAATGGATGGATGGATGGATGGATTATTATTATTATTATTATATTTTTCTACTATTTCAGTTTGTCTTACCCCAGTGCAGCTCCACAAGAGGATCTGTTTCACTCAGGACAGAAATGATTGCATTCATTGTATGTCCACAATTATATCGGCTTTGAATATACAAGTGATATTGACTTGTGTTCCAAGAGAAAGGTCTGTCTGGAAGTAGTATGTTTTTTGGTTTATCTGGGAAGGGCAGGTGATGTTTTGAATCTGCTTTTGCCTTGTCCTTCTACTGATATGCAGATAATGTGAGAGCCCAGCACTGAGTTTTTGTTGAGGACATAGACAGAAAGTGTTTTGTTACACTGAAAGAACTCATCCATAGCTTGAGGTTTTAGCAGATGGTCAATGGGCAACTATACCAGTACTGACTAAAAATGTACAACATAAACAGAAGCGAGACAATTGAAAAATAGCTTCCATATCTTGCTGTAAGTAATGTTTCTCTGCTGCTGCAAGTGTGTGTGACACAAAACATTTACAGATTTGTCTTCCATTAGGTAAGACAATAACTTTCAGACACCATAGAGAAGCATGGCATTGTGGAAGATGTTATTTCTCTGGATGAAAGTGGACTAGCTGATGTGCAGACTAGGGATTATGATTGTCCCAAATATTTGCCTTTTAAATAAAATGTAAAAAAATTAAGAATTCGTTTCTGATTTTATCCCATTTTCTCCCAATTTAGTAGCCAATTACACCCTCTCTTTTTCATTTCAATCCCCCCCTCGTATTACGAGTTTGCTGCCGTAGCCCTGTGACCGGCAGTGACAAAGGTGAAGCATCGTCTCCTCCGAGACGGCATTCGCCAAGCTGTCGACCATAACTCTGGTACTCCAGAGCCACTCCTGTACACAGCAAACTCATGTCGGCTTCCCTCCCCCCTCCTGGGGGCGGACAGCCAATTGCCGCCCCCTAGTGGCACTCCCGGCCAGAGCCAACTCTGGCGCGGCCGGTGGAATTTAACCCTGGTCGCAGTGGCCAGCGTCGAACGTTGTTTCAAAAACTGAAAAATAATGTACATTTTTTGGCAGTGAGTAGTTTCCCATACACCATCAAAAGGCACTTGGAAACTGGAGGAAAACATGGAGGAGGAAGCGTGATGGTCTGGGGCTCTTTTGCTGGATCCAGAGTTGGCGACTTGCACAGTGTGACTGTTAACCCACGTTAACCCATTACTCGTTCCCTGAAAAGGGGCCTTTTTTAATAACTCACATTTCTTCCCAAGCCAAGAGCCAACAATTACAAGCCAGTTCTTTACCAATCAATATTGCCACCACTACTGTTTTCAAACTGCACAGAACCTACGGTCATAGATCTGTTAATGTAGAAATTTCTAATTCTAATTCCATGCAACAAAATCATATGGTCACAGCCTCCTTCTGAATTTCATAAACCTCATCATTGTCCTGAAACACAGGAACCTTAAATGCAGTGCTGTAATGTCTCCCCTTATTTTACAAAATGGACCTCAACAGAGACTGGAAATTACTTACTGTCTGAAATTATTGTCATTTAAATAGATATCATCTAAGACTGGAGGAACCTACACTTTGAGTCCACACATGCATCATTACTTTCGGGTTCTACTGCTTTACTTGGGTAGTTTCTTTGAACATTTTACTGTCAAAATTCTAAAATTAATTGAGAATCTTAGATGTGCCATCTTACCAATCAATTTTCTTCAATAAATTAAAATTTAATTTAATCAGTGTAACAAAATAATCACTACAAACTAACAAGGAACTTTGTGCGGTATCAAGATTTCATATATTGAACATAAGAGTACATAATGCAGAGAACGGGCCATTCGGCCCATCTAGGCTCGTCATGTCCAAATCTAAAGAGTATCTAGTACTGCATCTAGCCTAGACTTGAATAGCCCAAGTGTTTCTCCCTCTACTACCTGACCTGGCAAGCTGTTCCAGGCATAGGCATTGGAAGAATTCCAACTGATTGACTGTTTTGTGGGACACCTAAAAGCTCTGAAAGGAATGACCTGGCATCACCATTAGGCACATTTACACACCAGCTTTTTACCAGAATCATTTATATCTGTTACAGTTGACCCTGATCAAAAAGGTTTTCCACGCACAATGATCCTGACCCAATATTTCTCTTTTGGGAAGGTGGTACTGAACAGGATCAAATTCTACCTCTGCAAATTAACTAGCTATATAGATGCTTGACAGATGTTCAGGATCAAACTTCATTAGATCATGCATTTACAAGAGCAGAAATAAAAATTCACTAAACTAATGTTTACCATAAAGTGCACAACATGTGGCTATGTATTTGATAATAAGACAACCTTAGCAAGATAGCTAGATTATGTGCATTTATTTTCTTCATCACATTCAACTATACCATGGGAGTATCACAATGTGAAAGTTATGTAGGATATAATCCATATAATAATGCAAATAATAAATTATTATTATTATTATAATTATTATTATTAATCATTCAAATAATATAATGGTCACTCACCAGTTAGTAGCGCCACTCCATACACTTCTCGACGTATTTCTCAACACTCTCAGTTGTGACCATACTACCGATTACATTATTATCTGGATTATTAACTGATGGTATGGAGCCAAATGCAAGAAGAAGGCATTACAATTAAGAAGTATTAATTAAAGTAAGCCCTTTGGATTTCTTTCCCTAGGACTTTCAAACAACGGCACTTGGATAACAAAGCTTACTGCACAACTCCCCTAATTTGAAAACTATTAATTATGTTCAGGTCATTTCTGTTATGGTGTTGTAAATTAGATACGTGATGATTTAAATAATATAAAAATCAGTGGCGGGCCGTGCATTTCACACCTAGGCCTTCAGTAGTGCTCCGTCTGAATCAATCCACCCCTCAATAACTATTTTATGGCTATAAAAGCCATCTTATTGTTATGTTTTGAGTGTCTGTTCGGTTTGTTTTTGCACTTTGTTTATTTATCTTTCTTCAGTCATGTTTCATTCTCGTTCTGTCATGCACTTCGGGAAATTCTATGTTTCGGTTTTTCCGTCTTCGTTTCTAATCTCGTTTTACTTCCTTCTTACTTTCTAATTACACTTTGTATATATTAGTTAGATGTATATAGTACTACCCAACTAATCTACTAACATTAGGGATTTAGATTAAGTTACTAACACTACTAATCACTCATTATCTCACGCTTCTAACTATCGCTGTCATTCTCTCTCGTCCTCTCGTACGCTTCTCACGTTCCGCTTTATTCGCACGCAGATTTCTTTATGCGTTCCTCCTCCTCCCTAAAAAAAGGAAACATAGAATTTCCCGAAGTGCATGACAAGACAAGGAGAGGAACTCGAACAGGAACAATGACAGACGTGGAACAGAACGAGAATGAAACATGACTGAAGAAAGATAAATAAACAAAGTGCAAAAACAAACTGAACAGACACCCGTTGCCGTTGCATCGAAGATAGATAACTCGTGTATCCAGAATAAATGCCTTTACTGAAGAAACAAACCCGGGGTGCTACAGCTGCGACACACATAAAAAATCATCAATAATAACCTCATAAAATTGCAATATTATTGAGGAAAATAGCAACATTTTACTCACCAAAAATCCTTATTATTTGTACACAAAATCCATCCTCCTTTCTTTCCTCAAAAAGAGTTCAATTACTCTGTCGTACAGATTATCCGTGTGTTTCAGTTCCATCAAGAAGTCCTTTTCTATCGCCATCGAAGCTAATGCTGAAAGTCGAGCCTGCCCTGTCGTATTTCTGGCATAAGTTTTAATTCGCTTTAGGGCTGAAAATGTCCGCTCAAATGTCTGAATCACAGACTGATGTTAATTATATTTTGTCCATGAATACTTATTAAATAATTCCAAATGGTCTGTTCGCTTCCTTTCATAGCTGTTCCCCTGGTTGCGCTGCATCCAGACGTGTATTTTCATATTAAAGCATTTAACCAATCACATTACATCATAGTCAGACACTCTCTGACTATCCAATCAAAGGGTGTGAATACGCTGACGTTACCTAGGCCTTCTAGAAGGCCTTCGTGTCCCCAACTCAAAATCTGATTGGTTGAAGCAACAGTATGATCAACACTTATTTTATGCTACAGGGCCTGCAGAACTGATTGTGAAAGCCTCCAGGCAGATTTATTTGACCCCGGCAACAAATGATGGCTGAAATGTGATTGGTTAAATGCTTTAATATGAAAATACACGTCTGGATGCAGCGCAACCAGGGAAACAGCTATGAAAGGAAGCGAACAGACCATTTGGAATTATTTAATAAGTATTCATGGACAAAATATAATTAACATCAGTCTGTGATTCAGATATTTTTTAGGCCAGCAGAGAAGGCCTTGCAGGCCCTGACGGCCCACCACTGATAAAAATGTATAAATACAATTAAACGCATGTTATAGCTTTGTCACAGTAAGTGCAGGTAGTTGACACAGTAGCATAGTTAAGCAGCCAGGTCCAGCTCTCCCCCTGCTTTGTCAGCAACACCAGTCATCCACAACACCGCATCTTCTTCTTCAATGTTGTTCATTTTGAACTCAATCTCAAGAGCCAAACCCATTTCTAGAGGAGGCTAATTTCCATGGAGCAAAACATGAGCCCATCTTTACTCTGAAAGGAAAAAATAACTATTGATAATGGCCATAAACAAATGTACACACCTTCAACCAAAGATCAAATGTGAAAAAGTTCTGAAGTGGGGGTAGTGAATGTAGCAGAACATCTGGTTAGACCCCAGCGGCCTGACCCCTGCTAAGTCAGTTTCTAAGCACTTCAGTCGATATGTAGTTAGCTTCAGAAATTTTCAGTAATATTCTCAGTCTTAGTCTGTTTCTCAGGATTTATATGTATGTGGAGGAACTGGACAGAGCCAGGCACTCAGCTGGGTAACAGCCACATCTCCAGGAAGTCCCAGTGCTTCCATAGAGAGAAGAGTAGCAGTGCCAGCAGCATGGTTGCTCCTACGCGCTCACGTGTCTTCATCAGCGGGGTGATGAAGTTGGCCAGTGTGGAAACAAAGACCAGCAGCACGGCCATAAGAGCCAGGATGACGTTGATGAACTTCCCCAGCAGGGCCCGGGCATTGGCGTTCTCCACCCCCTCCAACTGCACCACCTGCTGCTGCTGCTGCTGCAGCTCCAGCTTAGTGATGCGTGTCAGGCACGATTCCACCGCCTCCTGCACATACAAACACACATGTCAGCTCCAGCTTCCTGAACATATAAACACACATATCAGCTCCAGCTTCCTGCACAAATAAACACACAGATCAGCTCCAGCTTCCTGCATATAATCAAACATATCAGCTAAATCAGGAAATGAAGGGTCCTGGCAGCTTGGTAATGGTGTGGGTGCATTTGCCTGGCATGGTTTAGGTCCACTCAAACCCTTAGAGGGCAAGGTAAACACCAATAAACACAAAGCCATTCTGAGTGATCACCTTCAATCTTCAGTGAAGCATTTCTATCCTGATAGGAGTGGTCTCCTCCAGGATGACATTGCCCCATCCACAGGGCATGAGTGGTCACTGAATGGTTTGATGAGCATGAAAACGATGTAAAACATATTCCATTCACCAGATCTCAACCCAATTCAACACTTACGGGAGATTCAGGAGCGGCGCCTGAGACGTTTTCCAACAAAACACCAAATGATGGAATTTCTCATAATTTGGCATTTACCTACTGTGGCATCCCAAGGGGCAGGACGAGAAAATGGCTGCCTGGCCCTTCAATTCTTGGGAGCCACTGGAGGAAACAGAAGAACTACGATTCTAGGTTGTAGGTCTGGATATTTTGTGGTCGGCCACCTGAAAATGTCTTGCCACCAGAGTTTTGATCATTTTGCCATCAGGTTTTCAAATTCAAATTCAAATTCTAAAAGCTTTATTGTCCATTTCAGTTAAAAATTGAAATTTGTCTTTGGCTTCATACAGTGGGGAAAATAAGTATTTCACCCCCTGCTGATTTTGTGAGTTTGCCCCCTTACAAAGAAAGGAACGGTCTATAATTTTCATGGTAGGTTCATCTTAACAGTGAGAGACAGTATATAAAAACAAATCCCAGAAAATTACATGATATGAATTTTAAACATTTATTTGTGTTTTATTGAGGAAAATAAGTATTTCACCCCCTAGCAAAACATGACTCAGTACTTGGTGGAGAAACCCTTGTTGGCAAGCACAGCGGTCAGACGTTTCTTGTAGTTGGTCAGCAAG
This sequence comes from Aldrovandia affinis, assembly GCA_029706075.1. Lineage (NCBI taxonomy): Eukaryota > Metazoa > Chordata > Actinopteri > Notacanthiformes > Halosauridae > Aldrovandia > Aldrovandia affinis. Next base: position 1,036,771 of record JAINUG010000168.1, read on the forward strand.
TTTGCGCAGATCCCAGGAGGGATTTTGGCCCACTCCTCTTTGCAGATCCTCTCCAAATCCTTAGAAATCCATTTTCAGTGTCCTGGCTGAGGGAAGGAGGTTCTCACCCAAGATTTCCCGGTACATGGCCCCATTCATCCTCCCTCGATCCGGTGAAGTCGTCCTGTGCCCTTAGCAGAGAAACAGCCCCAAAGCATAATGTTTCCACCGCCATGCTTGACGGTGGGGATGGTGTTCTTGGGGTCCAAGGCAGCTTTTTCTTCCTCCAAACACGGCGAGTCGAGTTGATGCCAAAGAGCTCGATTTTAGTCTCATCTGACCACAGCACTTTCTCCCAAGCCTCCTCTGAATCATCCAGGTGCTCATTGGCAAACTTCAGATGGGCCTGTACATGTGCCTTCTTGAGCAGGGGGACCTTGCGGGCACTACAGGATTTCAATCCATTACGGCGTAGTGTGTTACCAATGGTCATCTTGGTGACTGTGGTCCCAGCTGCCTTGAGATCATCAACAAGCTCCAGCCGTGCAGTTCTGGGTTGTTCCCTCAACTTTCTCATGATCAGGTTCACTCCACGAGGTGAGATCTTGCGTGGAGCCCCAGACCGAGGGAGATTGATGGTCAATTGGTGTTTCTTCCATTTTCTAATTATCGCACCAACAGTTGACTCCTTCTCACCAAGCTGCTTGCCAATGGTCTTGTAGCCCATTCCAGTCTTGTGCAGGTCTACAATTTTGTCCCTGATGTCCTTAGACAATTCTTTGGTCTTGCCCATTGTGGAGAGGTTGGAATCTGATTCATTGATTGATTCTGTGGACAGTTGTCTTTTATACAGGTAACGAGTACTTAATTAGGAGTACTAATTAAGTAAGAGGACTAATCTGTGTGCCTCCTGGTCACATAAACGGTCTGTGGGAGCCAGAATTCTTGCTGTTTTGCTAGGGGGTGAAATACTTATTTTCCTCAATAAAACACAAATAAATGTTTAAAATTCATATAATGTGATTTTCTGGGATTTTTTTGTAATATTCTGTCTCTCACTGTTAAAATGAACCTACCATGAAATTTATAGACCGACCGTTCCTTTCTTTGTAGGGGGCAAACTCACAAAATCAGCAGGGGGTAAAATACTTATTTTCCCCACTGTATATAGCTCAAATACATACACACAGTAAAAAGGGCATCACAATAAATAACAATAAGTCTGCAACATTAGCTGGCGGATGGCCCAGCGGTCTAGTGCACCGCGCTTTGGAGCGGTGTGCGCTGCCCGTCAGAGACGCGGATCGAAACCCGCGTTTCTACCAGACCGGCCCTGGTCGTCAGCCCGATCGGAGGCGGCATTTGGCTGTCCGCCTCCAGGGGGAGGGGGGAAGGAGAGCCGGCACGAGTCCGCCGAGGAGAAGGTTAATGGAGTCCGTGGAAGATCTCCGTCTCGAAAGAAGGCGGGGAAATAGGTCCAGGAATACGAATCTCGTTCCCGGAGGACGGGCGGCGGACTCGTGAGGGTGGGGAATTGAAAATAAATACAGGGTATAATTGGCTACTAAATTGGGAGAAAAACGGGGGAAAAATCTGAAATAAATGTAAAAAAAAAGAAAAAAAGTCTGCAACATTAAAACACTGAAAGACACATTACATTACACCATTAAAAGACACATTGCATTACACCATTAAAAGACACATTGCATTACACCATTAAAATACATTACATTACACCTTTAAAAGACACATTGCAATGCACCATTAAAAGACAGTTTAGCACACACTTCATTCCTTTTTGTTTAAAACTGAGACTGCAGTTGGAATAAAATACTTCTTGTAGGTGTTTTTCCTTGCTCGTGGGACCCTATATTGCCGACCTAGTTGCAGGAATTCAAATGAGCTGTGGAGTGGGTGGTTAGGGTTGTCGAGTATTTTGTTGGAGTTCCGTCTGACTGCTGGAGGTAGAGGTCTGTGGGTTAAGTCTGTCTGCTCCCAGTGATTTTGCTTGTCTGATTGACTATCCTGGATAATTTTGTTTAGCTTTTCACTTAAGTTAAACCAGGAAACAATGTTAAAAGTAGGCACACTCTCAATGAGTGCCTTGTAGACTTGGGAGAGTGTCTTACTTTGGATGTTAAAACTCTTGAGCTTTGGTAAAAGAAATATACTCTGTTGGGCCCTTTGGTAGACATAGTCTGCATGGTCAGAAAAGGTCAAGTTCTGGTTAATTTCATGCCCAGGTACTTAAAACCTGTTCCACTTCCTGTCCCATAATACTGAGGGGGGTTGAAAGTGGGTGGGGTGTGCTGCCTGCTCTGATGCTTATATCTTTCTTATTCATTTATTTTATCTTTCAGTTATTATATCTTTCTTATATCTTGTATCAGTTCTTATATCTTTCTTATTCACTCTAACCATAATTGTCCAATTGTTTTACCAACGTACTGGAATCCACATGGACATGAGATCAGGTAATCAACATGCCTAGAACAGGAAAAACTGATTACGTATCCCTTTTCATATGTTCTTGCATGCAGTATAGCTCTGACAAGGGAAGAAACCTTCCATTGCATGTAGTCTATCAGTGTGTACAGATGCCAACTTCAAGGGATGAAAAAGTGTGGTTTGCCATCAAAAAGTGTAGTTTTCACCATGCTGATGCTCAGACTAACCTCTATCCTTGTAACAGTAAATAAACCCTGTTGGTGCATAGGAACAACTTTGGCAACTTTAACTTAAAAAAAACATCAAGCTATTAAAAAACATAACGTGATTGTGGTCATGTTTTATTTTCAAGGTGAACATATTTTATGAATGAATGAAATGAAAAAATGATAATACCCTGCTCAGTGTTATCTTGACCAACGTCACAAGCTTTCATAAACTCTCAAACTTTACAACATTTTCAACCAAAGTTAAGCAGCTTGTTCTGCAACATTGTTTCAACATTTGAAATGTTCTCAGGTTACTTTGTACCTTAGACCTACGCATGTCAATTATGCTGGGACAAACAGAAAATATGCGACTATGCTGTACCTAAATATGGCCAGATAAGTGTTTCTCCCCTTGTTCCCCCGCTGATAACCATTAAGAATTGTAGCCTGTTACCTGGGTTTATAACCTTGTCTGTTGGAAAGTTGTGTTTTTGATAACAGCCCATGGCTGTTGAGAAGCAAGTGCCCAGTATTCCAGTTGTGCGTATGTCTAAACAGAATCACCAGACTTTGATCGTTTAGCGTCACTACATTAACAACGATTACCTCCCTCCCATCACCTTACCTGGAGGGAATACATAAAACATAACCTACTTGAAACAACCAGAAGATCGCGACTGGGCTGGCCCGGTGATTATGGGCCGCAAACTATCTGCTGGTGAACCATGCTACCAGTCACCTTCGGTTTTCTCATCTTGGGTAGGGGCTTACTAATGTGCAATTTTTTGTCTTCCCTTATGTTTGATGCAAACACCTGCACCCTTAACACCACAAAAGTAGGTCAGGTTTACATACCAGCAAACACTTAATTTAGTCACCCCTAGACAGGGTTTATAGCCATGACAGATTTGTCTGGGGTTTGTCCGGTCCTGATTCCGGATATATTTATGTAATTTGCATATAGTTTTGATGGCACTTGTTCGGTAGCCAAATTGTTGCATGTCCTTGTTCAGTGTAATGTAAGCCAAATATTGCCAAAATACAGTGCCTATCGTGGAGGAAAGCAAACTTGATATGAGGAAAAGCCAACTTGATAGATCTCTTGTGAACTAAATAGGGGGTAGGCTATAACAACTGAGCATGGGGAGGGCGAACATCTAGATAATCCCACTTTCTTAGAACTCGTAAATTGGAGGTGGATTGCAGGCAACTGCGTTCCATATCAGACCAGGGGGGCCCCCTGGTGCTGCAACCGGTAAAGGCACTTGCCTGGAATGCAGGTTGCCCACTGCGGCCAGGATTTGATCCCCGGCTGTGCCAGCCCGGCTCTGGCTGGGAGTCCCGCTCGGGGAAGGAGGGAGGGAAGCCGGAACAAGCTCACCGCATGCACAGAAAGCTTCCCTGTGGGAGTGTATCAGAATCACAGATGACGACTAGGCGAGTTCTGTCTCGAAGGAGGCGGTTCGTCGCCATCATCACTGCCAGTCCCAGGGTAGTAGCTGGTCCCATAGTTGTAGGCGGCTGGCTTGTGGGGGGAGGGAAATTGGATCAATAGAGGGTACAATTGGCTACCAAATTGGGAGAAAAACAGGGGAAAATCAGATTTAAAAAAGTTTTTCATATACAGTACTGTGCAAAAGTTTTAGGCAGGTGTGAAGAAATGCTGTAAAGTAAGAATGCTTTCAAAAATATAAACTTTAATTGTTTATTTTGATCAATTTACAAAATGCAAAGTGAGCAAACAGAAGAAAAATCTAAATCAAATCAATATTTGGTGTGACTACCCTTTGCCTTCAAACCAGCATCAATTCTTATAGGTACACTTGCACAAAGTCAGGGATTTTGTAGGATTATAGTCAGGTGTATGATTAACTAATTATACCAAACAGTTGCTAATGATCATCAATTTCATATGTAGGTTGAAACACATTAGTCATTAACTGAAACAGAAACAGCTGTGTAGAAGGCTTAAAACTGGATGAGGAACAGCCAAACTCTGCTACTAAGGTGAGGTTGTGGAAGACAGTTTCATGTCACAGGTCATACACCATGGCAAGACTGAGCACAGCAACAAGACACAAGGTAGTTATACTGCATCAGCAAGGTCTCTCCCAGGCAAAGATTTCAAAGCAGACTGGGGTTTCAAGATGTGCTGTTCAAGCTCTTTTGAAGAAGCACAAAGAGCAACGTAGACGCAGTGGTCGGCCAAGGAAACTTAATGCAGCAGATGAAAGACACATAATGCTTACTTCCCTTCGAAATCGGAAGATCGGCAGTGCCATCAGCTCAGAACTGGCAGAAACCAGTGGGACCCAGGTACACCCATCTACTGTCCAGAGAAGTCTGGCCAAAAGTGGTCTTCATGGAAGAATTGCGGCCAAAAAGGCCATAACTCCGACGTGGAAACAAGGCTAAGCGACTCAACTATGCACAAAAACATAGGGACTGGGGTGCAGAAAAATGGCAGCAGGTGCTCTGGACTGATGCAAAATGTTAAATATTTGGCTGTAGCAGAAGGCAGTTTGTTCACCAAAGGGCTGGAGAGTGGTACAATAATGAGTGTCTGTAGGCAACAGTGAAGCATGGTGGAGGTTCCTTGCAAGTTTGGGGCTGCATTTCTGCAAATGGAGTTGGGGATTTGGTCAGGATTAATGGTGTCCTCAATGCTGAGAAATACAGGCAGATACTTATCCATCATGCAATACCATCAGGGAGGCGTCTGATTGGCCCCAAATTTATTCTGAGGCAGGACAACGACCCTAAACATACAGCCAATGTCATTAAGAACTATCTTTAGCGTAAAGAAGAACAAGGAGTCCTGGAACTGATGGTTTGGCCCCCACAGAGCCCTGATCTCAATAATATTGAGTCTGTCTGGGATTACATGAAGAGACAGAAGGATTTGAGGCAGCCTACATCCACAGAAGATCTGTGGTTAGTTCTCCAAGATGTTTGGGTCAACCTACCTGCTGAGTTCCTTCACAAACTGTGTGCAAGTGTACCTAGAAGAATTGATGCTGTTTTGAAGGCCAAGGGTGGTCACACCAAATATTGATTTAATTTAGATTTCTCTTCTGTTCATTCACTTTGCATTTTGTTAATTGATAAAAATAAACTATTAACACTATTTTTGAAAGCATTCTTACTTTACAGCATTTTTTCACACCTGCCTAAAACTTTTGCACAGTACTATATATATATATATATATATATATATATATATATATATATATATATATATATATATATATATATACAGTCAAGCCAGAAAGTCTGCACACACCTTTCACCCTCTCCACATTTCAGGCCTGATTGATGGAGTGGTTCAGAGATAGTTGTCCTTCTGCCAGGTTCTCCCATCGCTGCAGAGGAACTCTGAAGCTCTCTTAGAGTGGCCATTGGGTTCTTGGTCACCTCCCTGACCATGGCCCTTCTTTCCCGGTTACTGAGTTTGGCCAGACAGCCAGCTCTAAGAAGAGTTGTGGTGGTTCCAAACTTCTTCCATTTCACAATGATGGAGCCCACTGTTCTCCTGGGTGCTTTCAATGCTTTAGCAATGTTTTTATACCCTTCCCCAGATCTATGCCTCAACACAATTTTATCTCGGAGGTCTATGGAGAGTTCCTAGGACTTCATGGCTTGGTTTTTACTCTGACATGCACTGTCAACTGTGGGACCTTATATAGACAGGTGTGTGCCTTTCCAAATCATGTCCAATCAATTGAATTTACCACAGGTGGACTAGAATCAAGTTGTAGAAACATCTCAAGCAGTATCAGTGGAAACAAAATGCACCTCAGCTCACTTTTGGGTGTCATATCAAAGGGTGTGCACACTTGTGTACATATGATATTTTACATTTAGATTTTTAATAAATTAGCACAAATGTCTAAAAACCTGTTTTCACTTTATCATTATGGGCTATTTTGTGTAGAATTTTGAGACAAAAAATGAACTTAATCTAGAATAAGTCTGTAACGCAATGAAACGTGGAGAGGGTGAAAGGGGTGTGCAGACTTTCCGGCTTGACTGTATGTATATAAAATATATATATCAAACCAGGATGTTAAGAGAGCTGGGGTAGAATTGGTTCACTGGAGTCAAATTAAATGTGTGGATCAGGCACATTGCAGGAAAAGACAATGTAATTTCAGACTTTGTTCTGGTCCTGAACAATTTTGGGGCTAGAATGGATCATATTTTCTTTAGACTGCAATAGCAAATGTTTTCTTTCTTTGTTTTTGGCACAAGCTACATGGGTAATTGTGGTAATTACATAGCAGGCAGCCTCACCCTGAGGGCCAGATATACTAATGGATTGTGACTGCTTTTCGAACTCAAAAGGTTGCAATATCTATGTCGGATGTCGCAATGGGCAAATTGCTATTAGGATATCATTTGCAGGGTTACATCACTCTGAGACTTTCTTTAGATACATAGTTAAATCTGTTCATGCATATGTATACCTGATGTAAATGTGCTAAAACTGGGTTGAGATTTTGAAAAGATTCACAAAAAATGTACTAACCTTTTCCTTCCCAGTGTTACAGGTATGGTATGAAGCTGCCTACAACGATGACTATCGCTGTATTACTGCACTGATCTGTTAGGCGAACTGATTGTTCCTACCATGCATTAATACACATCTTGTAAGTAGCTCTGGATAAGAGCATCTGCTAAATGCTTAAAATGTAAATGTAAAATGTGACTATTCCCTTAGTAAATTTGGCCCTGAGTCTTTACCAGCCTCCAACCTAATATCCAACCAAATGGTGCATTATCATTAAATCATTAATGGTAAGTGGCACAGGTCACTTCAAGATGATAGAGTATGCTGGGGTGCAGATGCCTATAGTGACCGCTATCTAATTGCTGCCACCATCAAGGTCAAGCGGAAGAAGGTGGCTCCACCAGAGGAAACTGGACATAGCAAAAGTTATATAAAAGAAAAAAATGTTTCAGCACCCTGGATGCTGCCTCTGAAATGGAAGAATAACCAGGCCTAAACACAAAATGGGATGCCATCAAGAGCACCTACCTTGAAATAGCACAAAAGAATCTGGGCTTCAAATAGAAAAGGGCACAAGGATGGATATCAGATGGCACTTGGCAGAAATAGGGGAGAGTAAACAACTAAAAGCAAAGGTACTGGACACCAAGTCACAAAGACTCCTTCAACAGGCTATGATATCCAATAAGACAGAGAAGTGAAGAGAAATACTAAGAGAGACTCTTTGTCGAAAACCTGGCAAGTGAAGCTGAAAAGCCTGCAACCTATGGAAACCTGGGTACAGTGTATAAAATAACAAAGCAACTGTGTGGAAAAAATAGAAACTAAACTGCCCCTGTCAGGGATACGAATGGCAACGAATCATTACATCAGAGCATGAGCAAGCAACCAGTTGGGTCCAAGAAGTGCTTAACTGTCCTGAACCAGAACAACCAGGTAACATCATAATAACAGACAATGTCCTTGACATAAACACCAGCCCTCCTGATTTTTGTGAGCTCAGAACCGCTGTCCAAACTCTAAAGGGTAGCAAGGTATGTGGCATTGACGCTATTCATGCTGAGATGCTGAAGGCCAATATCCCTACAGCAGCAAGAGTTCTGACCGACCTTTTCCAAAACATCTGGAATACTGATCCCTGAAGACTGGTCCAATGGTCTTATTGTAAAAATCCCTGAAAAATATGACATCAAAAACTGCAACAACTGGCAAGGTGTCATCCTTCTATATATTCCAAACAAAGTTCTTCTCAACAGGATAGATACAGTCATTGACACCAGGCTTAGGCAAGAGCAAGCAGGTTTTAGGAAGGGAAGAAGCTGTATAGATCAGGGCCCGTATTCACAAATAATTTTATCTTACCACTAGGAGTACTTCTAAATCGCACTAAAACCTTTTAGTTAGGAGTCCCACCTTAAAACCTATTCACAAAGCTGCAAAGACAAACTTATACTAAGGAATTCCTAGAATTTTCAAGCTAAGAGTGAGGGCGGGGTTGACGTCGTTGCTATGGATGACGTTGTTTCTCATGAACGAGCTTACTCAGAATGCCCACAGCGATTGGCTGATATAGGGGATGGGTCTCTGCCCGCGATTTCAACCTAGCAGATAAATGATATGCTACTGTAAATGGGTATGTAGGCCTACCTGTTCCTGTATTCTAGTGGTGTAACGGATCGCAGTTGATACGTGATCCGTACGGATCAACCCCCACGGTTCGGCACGTATATGATCCGCGGATTAATAGCTAAATTGAACCATCATAGAGAAATACAGTTTTTCTGCCGCTGTCACGTTTTAAAGTAACAATTCCCTAAATCTCGATGCAGAGTTACAGCGAAGAGATAGACAACCATGTATGTTTTGGTTTGCTTTGTTTTTCATACTAAATGCCTTTCTGGGAGGCAGGTTTTTAGAAACGCGACCGAATTAAATAAAATTTAAACATTAGCGATCTTTAAATTTTTTATTAAATTAATTCAGGCATAAGACCACCCTAGTTAACCCCCTGAGGTCGGCTGGATCGGCGCCGATCCAAGCAGCAATACAAGTATATTACTATTTCTAACTTCGCGATATTTTATCATACACACGCGGCAAAAACATTGACAGAAACCTTAGAATCGCGACTTTCCGATTTGAGCACTGGCAAATCAAATGGGATTTTTAAAATTAGCTTAATTAGACCAAAAGTAAACCTTGCTTTTTACTCTGTTTTTTACCTTTAGTAACGTCCCCCTTCTATTGACATGTTAACGAGGTGCTAATTTCGGGAGGTGCGTCGGGCCATGTGTGAAAACGCCGGCATAAACAACACAAACTGAAGAGGACAGTCTATGCTGATATTTATTTTATTTCGCTTGTTTTCAAATACTCGTGAAAATATATATAAATTCCGCGTCTTGTGACTACATATTCCGCATGTCGCAATGTAACAAATTGCAATAGGCACAGAAAATACTTTTCAAACAGCCTAAAATGTTATAAAATATATCGTATGTCTGTGTTTACGCTTGCAATCTGCCAGCAACAGTATATTCACGAGTATATTTTCAAATACTCGTGAAAATATATGAATTCGCGTCTTGTGACTACATATTCCGCATGTCGCAATGTAACAAATTGCAATAGGCACACAAAATACTTTTCAAACAGCGTAAAATGTTATAAAATATATCGTATGTCTGTGTTTACGCTTGCAATCTGCCAGCAACAGTCTATGCTATTGATTTTATTTCGCTTGTTTTTTTATTTTTTTACATCTTGTCTGTGTTTACGCTTGCAATCTGCCAGCAACAGTCTATGCTGATATTAATTTTATTTCGCTTGTTTTCAAATACTCGTGAAAATATAGCCTATGAATATCGCGTGTTGTGACGCCTAAACATTCCGCGTGTTGCAACGTAACAAAGAGCCAAAATGAATATTCAGGTATTTAGCATTTAGCCCTCCCACAGCCTGAAATAAATGTGACCAGTTCTGATAAAAACAGGTTTTTAGCTATTTAGATCTCAGATGTGCTAAACTATTTTCACACCCTTACATAACCAAGACCTTGGTGAACAAACGCACATTGGCAAAACAATTCGTCACTATAGTTTAGTGTGTGCTTTCACATCTTTTGTGACAGCAGAAAAATTTACTATTTTTAACTTGTGTGTTTGTAGATCTATTTACAAGCTGCATATGATACTGACCAAACTATTGATGGCATACAAATGTAGCTGTGATTGTCCTTCAAATAAAAATATCAAACACTTTGGAGTAAGTGTGTGTTAAATTGATGAAATTGAGATAAATATCAGACCATGCCAAAATCTAAAAACATCTAAAAGTTTAGCACGGACCTCAGGGGGTTAAAGCGCCTTGTACTGAATCCAAAAATGTATTTTGTGAAATTTTCGAATAAAGATTTAGTGAAATAACTTAAATTGAAAAACTGAAATTATCATTCATTCAATTCCTTGAGAATAGTTCCTGGTCATTTTTGGTGGAAACGTGCCTTTGGTCCCCGTTATTATTTTTTTAATAATATATTATTAATATTATATATATAATACCCTCGCGATTGAGGCGGTATTTTTTTATGAGCTCTGTATCATTCAATATCTCCAGTGTTGACGCGATTGCGACAACGATTGCCAGCAGCAGCAGATTTTCGGATCGCCGTGAGTAGGTCTTTAGCGACTTAGAAGTCCTCTTGACTGCTTCTAACTTCTCCTGGACTTAGGAGCTGTTTTTAGCTCTCAAACCCTTTGTGAAATACTCTTATCCCAAAAATGTAGGAGTCCTAAATTTATGAGTGACACGCCCATTATTTTTCGGAGTTGCTCCTAAATTGCGGAGTTAGGACCAACTTTTTCCCTTAAAATGCTTTGTGAATACGGGCCCAGATCTTTGTACTGCAAAACATCTTCGAGCAGTGCTTAGAATGAAACATGCCCCTGTTCATCAACTTCAGAAAGGCCTTCGACAGTGTACACGAGACACTCTCTGGAAGATACTGCACTCCTATGGAATTCCACCAAATATCATCACAATCATAAAAACATTCTATGAACACTGGGCTAGATTTAGTAAGATAGTCGCAGCGCAAAGATGGTCACTATTTTGTTGCAGCTATTTTGCGGTTGCAAATAGCAACACATTAACAACCAAGACTGGTTCTAATTACGCAATCAAATTAATGAAACGCCTTCATTTGCAATTTGCAGTAGGATACACCCATAAAAAGGGTCTGAAACAACATTGCATGCTCATACGTCTAGATTACACCAAGAAATGGATACTGTAATGTTATATGGGTTAGTTAGCCAGTCACATTCGCTTGTGCAAATTAAGCTAGGGGGCACGGGATGCTGGGAAGGTTTCAGGCGGTTCTAGGTGCGGTGCTGAGCATCAGGTGTATGTTAAGTTATGCCTTGGGGCATAGGGTTTTACTTTATAATGTTAAATTAATGAACAGTCATGTTTCAATTTACGCCGTGTCTCATTAATGCCAGTCAACAAAGACGTGTTTTTTCGTCTCAGTAGGCTTGTTACAAATTGGTGGCAGCGGATTGGGATTTGCACATCATGACTGGTTAATTTAGCTAACGTTAAATTAGCTAACCTTAGTTAGCTTTTGAACATGGAGCTGGACAACTAAGGGGATGTTGATAAGCGGAGAGACGCCACAATGGCGGATTCATCTCGACATGCAAGTAAACATCAGACTGACAGACTTGAACACCCTGTGGTCGCGCAGGAGTCATTTGGCGGGAATGACGGGCAATGGATGGCATGGATTGAGCAATTTGAGCTGGCTGCCTAAGTGAATGGGTGGAGGGAGATCGATTGCTTGAACTTTCTCATTCTCTTGCTGAGGGAATCTGCGGCAATTTATCCCAGGACACAAAGGGCGATTATAGCAGTCTCAAAGAAGCTCTGCAACAACATTTTGAGCCACCAGAGCATGCTGACTGGAATCGTGCATCGTTTCGTTGGACAGAAAACTGGATGAGAGCATTCATGATTTTGGATATGATCTGCGCAGGCTAGCTACTAAGGCTTATCTCAAAAGTCATGCATTTTTCAAATCACCGCTCCATGAAGGAATCTACTGATAAGATGTACACTTTAGATGGGTCTATAATTGAAAGAGTATCCTTTTATAAATACCTTTGGATTTTTATTGATGAGAAGCTGTCCTTCAAGACACATATACAGTGGGGAAAATAAGTATTTCACCCCCTGGTGATTTTGTGAGTTTGCCCCCTTACAAAGAAAGGAACGGTCTATAATTTTCATGGTAGGTTCATCTTAACAGTGAGAGACAGAATATTTAAAAAAATCCCAGAAAATTACATTATATGAATTTTAAACATTTATTTGTGTTTTATTGAGGAAAATAAGTATTTCACCCCCTAGCAAAACATGACTCAGTACTTGGTGGAGAAACCCTTGTTGGCAAGCACAGCAGTCAGACGTTTCTTGTAGTTGGTCACCAAGTTTGCGCAGATCCCAGGAGGGATTTTGGCCCACTCCTCTTTGCAGATCCTCTCCAAATCCTTAGAAATCCATTTTCAGTGTCCTGGCCGAGGGAAGGAGGTTCTCACCCAAGATTTCCCGGTACATGGCCCCATTCATCCTCCCCTCGATCCGGTGAAGTCGTCCTGTGCCCTTAGCAGAGAAACAGCCCCAAAGCATAATGTTTCCACCGCCATGCTTGACGGTGGGGATGGTGTTCTTGGGGTCCAAGGCAGCTTTTTTCTTCCTCCAAACACGGCGAGTCGAGTTGATGCCAAAGAGCTCGATTTTAGTCTCATCTGACCACAGCACTTTCTCCTAAGCCTCCTCTGAATCATCCAGGTGCTCATTGGCAAACTTCAGACGGGCCTGTACATGTGCCTTCTTGAGCAGGGGGACCTTGCAGGCACTACAGGATTTCAATCCATTACGGCGTAGTGTGTTACCAATGGTCATCTTGGTGACTGTGGTCCCAGCTGCCTTGAGATCATCAACAAGCTCCAGCTGTGTAGTTCTGGGTTGTTCCCTCACCTTTCTCATGATCAGGTTCACTCCACGAGGTGAGATCTTGCGTGGAGCCCCAGACCGAGGGAGATTGATGGTCAATTGGTGTTTCTTCCATTTTCTAATTATCGCACCAACAGTTGACTCCTTCTCACCAAGCTGCTTGCCAATGGTCTTGTAGCCCATTCCAGTCTTGTGCAGGTCTACAATTTTGTCCCTGATGTCCTTAGACAATTCTTTGGTCTTGCCCATTGTGGAGAGGTTGGAATCTGATTCATTGATTGATTCTGTGGACAGTTGTCTTTTATACAGGTAACGAGTACTTAATTAGGAGTACTAATTAAGTAAGAGGACTAATCTGTGTGCCTCCTGGTCACATAACCGGTCTGTGGGAGCCAGAATTCTTGCTGTTTTGCTAGGGGGTGAAATACTTATTTTCCTCAATAAAACACAAATAAATGTTTAAAATTCATATAATGTGATTTTCTGGGATTTTTTAAAATATTCTGTCTCTCACAGTTAAGATGAACCTACCATGAAATTTATAGACCGACCGTTCCGTTCCTTACTTTGTAAGGGGGCAAACTCACAAAATCAGCAGGGGGTGAAATACTTATTTTCCCCACTGTAGATGGTCTTTGTAAAAAACTATGGGTGAAACTTGGATTTCTCTACAGAAACAAAGCTTGTTTCTCTCGGAAAAATTGAATGTGCTTAATTCAGTCCACATTCTTGTCAGTAATAGATTATGGTGATATTATTTATATGCATGCTTCCTCTACTACCCTCAAACAACTCTATACTGTTTACCATTCTGCACTTCATTTCATCACAGGTGACCATTTTAGAACGCATCATTGTGCACTTTATCAGGCAGTTGGATGGTCTTCCCTGGCCACCAGAAGAAAACAGCACCTTCTCCTCTATGTTTTTAAGGGGATCTTACAAAAGCTTCCCTTTTGCATTAATTCTCTTTTAACATTGCACTCAAGTTTTTATCAGACAAGATCTCAGGATTGGATTACTCTTGAAGTCCCACGTGTCAGAACTGAGTTAGGTAAAACTGCTTTTTGCTATTGTGGGCCTAGAGCTTTTAATGAGCTTCAGGAGACCTTCAAACTGGACTCTGTGGTCTCCATAGGAACTTTTAAAAATATGTTTAAGGATATAGAGTTAGTGGTATGTGAGTGTTTCTAAATTTATCGTAACTATTGTAATTACTACTATTGTAACACTAGTTTCTTATTATTATTGTTATTTTGTATGATGCTTTCATCTATTTTTATTGTCCTTGTCTTATTGTTTGTTTATGTGTAGTTTATATAATTGTTTTGTAATCAGGGCACCATTGTAAATGAGACCTTGGTCTCAATGGGCTCCCCTGGCTAAATAAAGGTTAAATAAAAAAATATATTAAAAAAATACCCCGATTATAATGCATTCATGTGTGATTCGCTTGGAAAGGATCATTTTATCACACGTGGGGAATGGAGACATTCAGGTGCAACTGCGTAGCAGCAAACCAAAGACATTGGATGAGGCAGTTAGCATTGCAGCCAAGTTAGAGCAGATTCAGCAGCTGGAGAACAAGAACATTAATGGTGGCTGAATTTCCAAGGGGATGTTTGAGTCTTTGTGTGACAGCGTCGCACAGTTTCAGGCCGCACTGCAGTACTTAGCCAGGGAGCATTGGTTGACCAATGGATTAAACGGCAGCAACATCTACCTCTGGTGGGAGACATCGGCAGCAAAGCAGTGAGTGGGAGAGTGGGATGTTGCGGTTCTCTGGGGTCTCGTGGTCTACACCTACCACCAACAGGGCTTGCTGACATTGTGGATGCACGATGCACATGAAGAAGGATTGCCCATATGCAATAGAGAAGAGAGCTGCACGGGAGCATTGTTCTGTACAGCAGGTTTCGGAGCCTTCTGCTAAAATCACTTCCAGTGTTGTGAGGAGTGGGGTTTTCATGGAGTGTTCCATTCTCAGTACGAGATTATGGTGGACTGTGGAGCACAGGTCTCCATGATGCACGAAACAGTCTGGAGGGATGCTACTGGAGGTAAGAAAGACACTTTACAGCCTTACTACGGAACTGTTAACGAGCGAACAATTCCTCACAAATTTAGCCTGGGACTTTGTTGTTGCTAGCGACGCTGACCAGTGTGCTTTGATTGGAACTGATTTCCTTGTTAAATACAGGCCTGTGCATGATTTGAAAAACAAAACTTGCGGTGTGTTAGGGAAGCAGATTCAGCCATGCATTGGGGGGGCGCTAGCTGTCAGAGCGACTCCCGACGTGTGGTTCATTGTTTGTACATTTTTTAGTTTGTTTTTACCGTTTATGAAAGTGACTAAGATTGCAATCAAAAACAGATCAAGAATGATGACATGGGTGAAACAAATCATCATATAGATACTGATCTGCTGCATACAACCAGCATAGGCACTTTTAACAACACCGGTAGATTCCCACACTACTAACCCTGGAAGCCTCACCTATTTGCGGGGCAACCTGTTGGACTTGAGGCGTGCTTCCCCGGATCTACTGGCATCGTCGCTCAAGACCCCTCCATGTCTGACACGGAAACTGCACAAGCAGGGGTTGCAGGGGAGGAATCCAAAATGGACTGAGGAGACGAGGTAGTAAACTCCCATTACTTGCTATCACCTTGTTAAATGTGCGATCACTACGGAACAAAATGGATGAATTCTTTGCATTGAGTAAATTTGACTACCGGCTGTGGAGGGCGTCGGTCTCGGCAACATGGGAGTGGCAGGGTTGCCTTTGTTTTTCCATGTTGTGGAGGCCTTTGGAGCAGTGAGACTTTCCTGGGGAAGGTTTGGCACTCTCACACCTGTTGCCCGGAGGTTTCTCCAAGGGCCCTAATTGATTTCATTATTATTTAATTTATGTTGATTAAATAAGCACTTTGAACTGCAATTCTTGTATGAAAGGTGCTATATAAATAAAGACTTACTTGATTGGTAAGTGATCATTCACTTACCTGTTTGTGTGTGAGAATGTGAGTGGGTGTGGTTTGTCAATTGTTTGGTGTTTTGTGATTAGGTGGGTGAATGTTAGACCAGTGATTGCCTCACGAGTCCCAGCTGAGCCAGGCAGGAAGTAAGCCTATTTAAGAGCAGGTGGGCGAGTGGGGAATCAGTTTTGTCTTTGTCATTGACGTACAGTATGTGAATCAAGAAAGTTAGTCTTTGTCTGGTCATTTTGTGTGAGAGTGAGAGTGCGCGTGCACGTATTATTGTGGATTGGTTATTGGAGTGTTTGATGTTTGATGTTACTCTGTCGGGCATGGTGACACGTGTCTGTAATCCAAGCTCCTGGGAGGTGGAGTTGTTCTGTGTGCGTTTGTCGAAAGGGACTTAGTAGAGTGCTTCCTGGGTGTGTGGGAAAGGGGGAGAGAGGGCGCACTAAGAGTGTCCGCCTCTCTCCCTCGGTGTGATCGTGAAAGAGCGAGAGGGCGCCCTGAAAGAGGGCCCGCCTCTCGCCCTCGGTGTGATTGGGAGAGCGAGAGGGCGCTCTGAAATAGGGTCCGCTTCTCGCCCTCGGTGTGATTGGATAACTTGCACTCGTGCAGTGGAGAGTGTTTCTGGACAACGGGCCGAGAACTCTCACTGAAGAGTGGAGAGTGTCTTGGGGCTGGTTGCCAGAGAACTCTCCCTGTGAGGAGTGGCGACGGTCTCTGTGTGTTTGGGGTAAAAGAGAACTCGGACTGAAATGTTTGTGTGTCTGTGTGCATGGGTTTGGGAAGCACTTGAAAAGTCACTGGATATGTGTGTGCCTGGGGAGGTTCTATGAGAACTCTGAAAGAGGCGCGGTGTACTGTTCGAGATATGTGTTGTGTGTGTGTCGGGACACTGCATAGAGTTCTACCCTGTCCCAGTAAGTGTTGATGTGTGTTAAATGTGGATGTATGAAGGCAGTGAGGAAAGCCACTGATTGTCTGTGTTCGTTGTGTGTTCCCCAAAAGGGGATTCCCTCCCTCGGAGGAGGCGGATGTTCGTTAAGTTTAGATTATTTTAGTTTGTTATTTTAGTTCGTTGTATATGCCCAAAAGCTTCGCGACAAGTAGGGTGAAGACTTTGTTTGTGTTTGTTTTATTTTAACCTGCTCTCCCACTGTCTCTCTCCCGTGTCTGGAGGGAGAGACAGAAAAAAAGGAAGATCCGGTCTGTAGACCGGCAAAGCCTCACTCCTCTGCCAGTTATTACCATCAGCCGCTCTGCTCCAGTCCAGGGATTGTCACGTGGCGTGTGACACCGGCAAACAAGCTTGATTTGTTTTACTGAATCGTGACTGTCTAACGAGATCATAGATGTGGAGCTTGATAGTTTTACAATCATACATTTTGACGGGGACATTAGTCCCCACTACTTACCCCGCGAGTTCATTCAGATCACTGTGATTCTTGTGTATGTACCTGGACCTGACAACACACTTGTGGCAGAAGGCATTGCTGACAGCTATAACAGAGCGGTCAGCAGAACGGCTGATCAGCTTGTGTTTCTGTTGGGTGATTTCAACAGTTGTGACGTCAGCACACTCCTCCCCAATCTAGAGCAGTATGTTTCATCCCCGACCAGACTGGACAGAATGCTGGATCTATGTTTTGGGAATATACCTGGTGCATATGTCTCCAAACCCCGTCCACCTCTAATGTAATCCTCCTGTTGCCACGTTACAGACAGAAACTAAAAACCGACAAAATCCAAACAAAAAATATTAAAGTCTGGGATAATGAATGTTAAGAAACTCAGGGGGTGTATTGCAGATACAGACTGGGAAATGTTTTTTCAGAACAGTGGGGCAGACCTGAACCTCCTCACAGACTCCACCTGTTCCTGGTTAGGCTACTGTTTGGACACTGCAATTCCATCTAAACAGGTCAGACTGGACCCAAATAACAAACCTTGGGTAACTAAAGATTTAAAACACTGTTTGAACTTCAAGAAAATGACATTCATACAGGGAGACAAACATAGGGTCAAGGAGCTGGGGAAGGAGCTGAAGCATAAGACCAAACTGGCCAGACATCATCAGAAGAACAAGGTAGATGAAAAGTTCACCACTGGCAATGCAAGGGAGGTGACTCAACACCATGATGGGCAGAGCCCAGAATCCAGCTCAGATTAAGTGCTCTGACCCCACCTCCTTTGCAGAGCAATTTAACTTTTTTTATGCCAGGTTCAACAGGACTGACCGCCTGGATGACTGGGCCCCCACCCACCCTAGTCTCTCCTCACCACACATCATAGTGGAAAGGTAGAATGTGACATCCATCCTGTCAAGAGTCAACCCTCGGAAAGCCCCTGGGCCAGACGGGCTTAAAGGCAGGGTGCTCAAGGAGTGTGCCGAGCTGGGAGACATGCTAACACAGCTATTTCAGCTGTCCCCCAGGTGTGGAAGGAGTCCTCCATCATCCCTGTGCCCAAGAAATCACAAGCTAAGGTCATGAATGACTTCAGGCCTGTGGCACTAACATCTGTGCTGTGCAAGTGCATGGAGAGGGTGGTATGCCAGGAGCTCACCACCATGGTGAGAGAGGGACTCGACCCGCTCCAGTTTGCCTACAAGGCAACCCTCCTGGACACTGTGGCTAAGCATGTCGACTCCCCACACCCCCACACAAGGATTTTATTCATGGATTTTCCATCTGCTTTTAATACAGTACACACACACACCGTACTGAACCGCCTACAGGGACTACAGGTCAACCCAACACTAGTTTTATGGATTAAAGTGTTCCTGGAGGACAGGCCACAGCATGTGTTGGTGAACGGTTTTAAATCACATAACAAGGTTTTAAACACAGGGGTGCCCCAGGGTTGCATCCTATCTCCCATCCTCTTCTCTATATGCACCAATGAAATAACATGCAAAGGCAATGAACTGACACTACTCAAATATGCAGATGACATGGCCCTGGTGGCACACCTGAAGAATGAGCACTCCCTGTCTGCATACCTCCAGTACGTGGACACCCTGATCTCCTGGATTGAGGACAGCTCTCTGGAGCTCAACATCTCCAAAACAAAAGAGATGTGCTGTGGGGGAAAGCAGACATCTGACACCCCCCACCAATCTCTTTGAGCCCCTCAGGCTGAAGGGGCAGATGGTGGAACAGGTGTTTTAAATACCTGGGCACAGAGATTGACCGCCTCCTGTCTTTCACCCAGCACGCTGACTCTACAGCAAGGCCCAGCAGCATATGTTCCTGCTGAGGAGGCTGAGGAGCTTTGATGTTCGTAAGGATATTTTAACAGCTGTATACAAGTCCCTCATTGAATTTGTGCTCACCTTCAATATCATATCCTGGTACAACTCCCTCACTGTCAAAAGCAAAAATAACTCTCAAGGATCACAAACCAAGCAAGTAAAATAACCAGTACCACCAAGCAACAACTATCAGAACTGTATACTCTCATCACACAGGACACCTTACACCCCCTCCACAACTCTTTCCAATTACTCCCATCAGACCGTCGCTACAGAGTCCCATTGGCCAAGAAACTAATTCACAAAAAATAATTAATTCCCACGGCAATAACTGTTAAACAAGACATAAAATAATATATACACTTTGCTACTTTTGCACATCTGTTATTTTGTAGCTATGTCTGTGCTGTGTCTTAACTGTTTCTGTTTTTTAACTGTGTTTTATCTGTTTTATCACAGTCTGTGTTTTATGTTTTTATGAACACTTCAAAGACAATTTTCTGTCACAAATGTGTTGGACAATAAAGTTTTCTAATCTAATTCCCCTGATTTTCACAGGAGGGGCAGGGGGAATGAGCAGGGTGGTTGTAATGCATGACATTGTGATTCCCCCCAGAATGGAAATGTTTGTAACACGTAAAGTTGAAGGTACTGTTAACACTGTCAAAACTGTTAGAACCTTGCACTGAGATCACAGCCAAAACCAATGTGCTTGTGGCTTGCAGTGTTGGAAACTCAGTCCGGGGTAAAGTACCAGCACGTGTAATTAATCTGACTCCTGAACCACAGCTGTTAAGACAGGGAACTAAGCTAGCAGGCTTCTTCATATGGGAAAAGGGTGGTGAGGAGGCTTTCTGGTGGTTTTAGTGAGGAAACGGGACAATTCAATCCATTTCTGTGTCGATTAAAGAAAATTCAATGAGCACACTGTGAAGGATGCATATCCACTTCCCAAAATAGATGAGACCCTTGACTCTCTGGCTTGTGCACGGTTGTTTTTGACATTAGACTTAACGTCTGGCTACTGGCAAGTACGACCGGTGTTCGATTCCACTGGCCGCACCAGAGTCGGCTCTGGCCGGGAGTACCACTGGGGCCAGCAATTGGCTGTCCGCCCCAGGGAAGGAGGAGGGAAGCCGACAGGAAGTTTGCTCCGTACAGGAGTGGCTTTGTAGTACCAGAGTTACGGCCGACAGCCTGGCGAGTGCCATCTCGGAGGACACGGTACTTCGCCTTTGTCACTACCGGTCACCGGGCTACGGCAGCGAACTCACAATATGAGGGGGGGAATGACATGAAAAATAGAGGGTGTAATTAGCTACTAAATTGGGAGAAAAATCTGAAACAAATTCTTTAAAAAAAGACAAGAACCACATCATATAATCCACAGTCTGGTTTAGTGGAGAGGATGAACAAAACCTTAATTAATATGATGCCAGTATTTGTGGAGAAAAACCAAAGCAATTGGGATGAGAATCTTCTCTATGTAATGATGGTGTACAGGAGCAATGTACAGGCCTCTACTGGGTTTACCCTCTACAAAGTGCTGTTTGTAAATGAAATAACTTCAACGTTGATGTGGTTATGGGAACACAGAGCAATGATGAGTGTCAATATGTTTATGAATATGTTCAAAAAGTACATAGGTAATTAAGTACAGTAAGAGAAGCTGTAAAGAAGCATCATAACAAAATCACAGGTAAACAGAAACAGTACTTTGATTTGAAGGTGACGCCTCAGCGTTATGAGGAAAATTCATTTGTGTGGTTGCGAGACTTTTAGAGAAGGAAAGGATTGTCACCAAAACTGAGGAAAAAATTCAAGGGTCCTTTCAAAAGTTGTGCACTTCAACCGACTCAATCCTTACATGGGGACACCCACAATAGGTAGTTTCCAGATGTCGTTACGCCTCTTCGCCACAGTGGCGCGAACTCCATATGGTGGTCAAGTAAACACAACAGTAGTAGAGTCAAGGCATAGTAACATACAAAAATGCTGTATGCTTGTGTTGTTCGAATTGATCTAACCGAGAATCCGAACATGCCCGTGTATGCAGTGACCACTTTGTGAAAGGTATGTATTAAACTTTCCTTTATTGTGTAACGTTAACAACAATACAAAACACCGGTGATGAGTTGACGTGTTATGTTGTGTTGTTAGTCGTTGCTAACATTAGTTGCTAGTTGTTGCTATGCTAGCTATTTGTTCATATTTCAGGAGTTGTTTCAGAGTGGGTTCATAATTGGCTACAAGGGCGAATACAAGAGTAACAGTAGGTGGGGTCGTATTTGACCTAGGTGCTGCAGGCAGTGGAGTCCCGCAGGGATCGGTGCTGGGACCTCTGCTCTTCCTTAAATTATCTTGATATGGACGTTAGTAACAAAATAGTAAAATTTGCAGATGATATTAAACTTGGGGGTTTGGCACACAGTTTGTAATCGACTAAAGTAATCCAAGATGATTTAAACAAAATCCAAGAATGGGCAGAAACATGGCAGATGACATTCAATATGCTAAATGTAAAGGTATGCATGTGGGAAATAAAAACATAAGACAGGAGTATTTTATGGGAGCAGAAAAATTAGTAGGTGTTCAATTTGAAAAAGTCTATCTGCATCAACACAGTGTGCTACAGCAGTGAAAAAGGCCAACAGGATGCTGGGATACATAGCAAAAAGTATTGAGTATAAATCAAAGGAGGTTATATTAATGTTATATAATGCCTTTGTCAGACCTCACTTAGAGTACTGTGTGCAGTTCTGGGCACCACAGTACAAGAAAGATATAGAAGCTCTTGAAAAAGTTCAAAGAAGGGCAACTAAATTGGTACCTGGTTTGAAAGGTAAAAGTTAAAAGGCACACAATCTATTTAAGTTTAGGAAACGGAGACTTAGGGGGGATTTGATTGAGGTTTTTAAATTCCAAAAAGGGATTAACAAGATTAACTATCGAAGATCTTTTAAGATAAGTGGGGTCAGCAGAACAAGAGGCCACAGGGGGAAATTAATTTAAAGGCTAATTCTGCATGGATATTAGAACGTTTTCCTTTAGACAGAGAGAGTTGTCAATGCCTGGAATAGCTTGCCAGGTTGGGTAGTAGAGGCAGAAACACTTGGGCTATTCAAGTCTAGACTAGATGCAGTACTAGATATTCTTTAGATTAGGACATGAAGAGCCTAGATGGGCTGAACGGCCCATTCTCGTCATTATGTATTCTTATGTTCTTATATGCTCAAAGACGTTGATATTTTACTAATCTTACAAAGCATTTTGCGATCCCTATGGCTAAATGCGTTTTCATTACTCTCTTGATAGATTTGTTATTTTTCTTCCTATGTAAGCAATGTTGTGTTTTTTCATTTGCTTAAATTAATGTTACCTTAATTTCACAAATCCCAGTTTCATGACAGCTGCAAGTGACAACTCCGTCAGGTAAGGCTCCCATGTATGGCCACTTTGTGGTTCAGCCAGAGGCCACTCTCCACAGAAAAGCCCTCATGCTCCATACTTATCAGCTTTGTATATGTACATCTGTATATCTCTGATATAAAGAACTGGATGACAGTACATTTCCTGCTTTTAAATTCAGATAAAACAAGAGATGATGGTTTTGGGCCACAAAAAATTAAGGAACAAGTTGGATCTGCAGTTAAATGCAGGTGATTGCATAGTTACATCAAGTCTTATGGTTAAGAACCTTGGTTTTATTATTGATCAGGACCTTACATTTGACACTCATATTAAAAACACTTCCAGAGTAGCTTTCTTTCACCTAAGAAACATAGATAAAATTCGGCACATTCTGTCATTAGAGGATGCTAAAACCTTGATGCATGCTTTTGTCGCATCGAGGCTAGACTATTGTAATGTCTTATTATCCGGCTCCTCTAGTAGCTCTCTAAAGAGTCTTCAACTAGTACAGAATACAGCGGCACGTATTTTGACTAGATCCAAAAGTATGAGCACATTACTCCAGTGTTAGCATCACTACATTGGCTTCCTATTAAATATCGGGCTGATTATAAAGTACTGTTGCAAACTTTTAAAGCAGTAAACGGACTTGCACCTTTATATCTGACCGAAATGATTGCCCCCTATAAGACTGCTTAGTTCACAAGAAGCCGGCCATCTATTACTCCCTAGAATTTTGAAAAGCACAGCTGGTGGTAGAGCCTTCTCTTTTAGAGCTCCTCTGTTGTGGAACGGTTTACCAAGGCATGTTAGGGATTCGGACACAGTTTCAATTTTTAAGTGTAGATTAAAAACATATATTTTCAGCCTAGCCTACTGCCAAACATAGTCTAGGTGGAGAGATGGAGAAGGCCGTGCCCTAGTGTCTTATGGAGTGAGAAACTTTCCATACTGTCACCTCCTCAATGTGTTACCACCACTGTTATGCTGGTTATCCTTGATCAGGTGTGGATTGTTTGGAACTCTCTCATGGCTGCGTGTTTTCTCTGCCCCTCTCCTAATAGGTATGCTGCCATAGCTTACACCTGTTGGGGCTATCTGTATATTTCCTATGCTTGTGCTCCCCTGCTCTTACATAATGCTACTGGCTATAGCACTGCTTTTTTTTCTGACTGCATGTTCTCTTCTCTGCCTCGGCCTCTGCCTAGAACGAGGTAGTTAGCTATATCCACAGACTCGACAGCGGGCAAATCTTTAATTTCCTGTAAGAAATCATTCCTTTTCATACAATACAGGTCTCTTCAATCACATTTTTCGATCTTTATTTTATATCTCTCTTGAACATATAGCTTCTAAACTGTGTACATAAACCGAGTACTGCTCGTTGCCTCCTTCCATGATTTCACTTCCTGACCACCAACTGTGTCAGCACAGCCACGTGACTGTAAAGAGCCAGAGGCTCTTGTCACAGAGCAGGAAATGAAACTGATTATTGATGACTCTGTTGCACCAAGCCACACCCGGTACCAACCCACATGCAGGGGCTGCTTAAGAAAAGAGCAGCGGTTGTTGCCAGGTTTGACAATTTTCTGAAGGAAGGAAACACAGGAGAGGTACTTACCTCCAAGGACCTCCATCACTCACTTGAAAGAGAAATTAGATGCCCCATAACGGAGAGCTTGGTGAGGACTGATGACCAGGGAGTGCCTTTGCATAGTGACTTACCTGAAGAGCCTGCAATGGAAAGCATTCAATGGGGCCCAGGTCATCCAGCAGAGCCCTCTGCGGCAGAGCCTGATCAAGGTCTGGGACATACACCACAGAGAATTGTTTGGAGGCCAATTTGGCAAGATCATTTTGTTATTGATGTTGTAAAAGCTGAAAAGGTTATGATTTTATTTTAATTAAAAAAAAGTACAAATGTAATGGACAAGGTTATGTGAATGTAAGGCAAAAGGTATTAGATTTGTTTAAGGTTTCAGGTTCGTTTTATGGTTCGTTATGAAATGTTTATTAAAATAAATGTTCCATTAATATAGGTGAAACACAGAGTGTGTTCCACTCTAAGAAGGGGGTAATGTAAGGTGACATGGGTTGGTTAGTCAGTCATGTTAAGTTATGCAAATGAAACTAGGGGGCATGAGATGCGGGATGCTGGAAAGGCTTCAGGTGGTTCTAGGCGTGGTGCTAAGCGTCAGGTGTAGGCATAGGGTTTTACTTTATAATGTTAAACGAATAAACAGTCATGTTTCAATTTACACCGTGTCTCCAGTCATCAATGCCAGTCAACAAAAAACGTGTGTTTTCTGACATACAATACGCATACAATATGCAGCAACCAGGCACAAGTAGCGAGGGAGGGAACAATGAGAAAAAGAAAACATTTTAGAGATTAGGAAATAGAGGTATTGGCCAACTAGGTACAGCGTCACAACGCCATATTAAAGTATAGGAAAACGACACCAACAGAGAAGAAAAGATTTTGGAGTGACATGACTAAAGAAATTCACCCATTAGGTATAACAAAACAAACAGTAGATGATGTAAATAAAACAAACAACCAATGGTGTAAAGAAAATATGGCATGACGTTAGGCGGCGTCCAAAAGAAAAACTTTCCTACAACATGTGTGAAAAAGACACCGGTGGTAATCCAACACAGGAAATAATATTAGAATAAGACAGAATACAAACGACTAAACTTGTGATGCGAGAAGGTCACAGAGCGTCTGAAAGTAAAACTGTATTCACGATTCATTCTATAGCCTACCCTCCTGACAATAAGGTAATTGTTCAAATTCAGAACTGCGTTTTTATACTGACTGATGACAAATTGGTAAATAGAAATCCTGCGTCCTTTCATATAATTTTTATTTCAAGTTATCGTAAATAATAGGCCTATGTATGCTACATAGAATATATATAAAAAATTCGGACTTAGCTGTCTGTAGATACAGGTATTCCTGAAAATAAAGCTGTCCTGACATGAACCAGGGTACTTTGCAACAACATTTGTGATGATTTGTTTTGCATCGCTGGGACAGCGTCTAGCACTTAGGAATGCGCAATACAAAATGGGAATTGTTAAATACCTAGGCCCTCATAATATCAGCACTCATAAAATGCCACCTGGTTTCAAGAGTTCTCAAGCAAACAGTAGAGTCGCAATTAAGGCATGCTTTAGTAAATCAGACGGAATATTTAATAGACCTAATTTACAAATCTCCAACCTGTTTTAATGCATTCCCTGGTATACATATGCATGATTTAACTATTAATCTAAAGGAAAGTCACAAAGTGGCTTAACCCCCGCAAATTACATCCTAATAGTGATTTGACTCATTTATTCATTTATTTTTGACCATTTATTAAATCCTACGTAGATATAGCAACCTTGTAGCAACTGCTTTTGCGTTGGAAAAGCAGTCGCAATCCTTTAGTAAAGGCCTCAGTATACTTCAAATGAAAACGAATTTGGCATAGGCCTAACCGAATTTGGCATAACCACACTGGCATATATTATTTACAGATGGCACTGTGGGTCATGTATTGAATAGCAAACTTCTCTTCACCCACTCAAGGTGGGGTAACATCAGGGACAGGTTGGTCCATTCAGACACCATATCCATCCCACACCGGTAGACTACATGACATGGAAGGTTTCTTCCCTTGTCAGAGCTATACTGCATGCAAGAACATATGAAAAAAGGAGTCCTTCATCAGTAAAGCAACTCAACAGAAATACACAATTAAACAGTTTATCTCCTGCTTCCAGTATGTTGGTAAAATAATTATACAATTCGGAGGCAATTAGGGTTAGAATGAATGAACATAAGAACTCCATGCGATGAAATGATCAAAATTCTGTGGTGGCAAGGCATTTTCAAGTGGCCAACCACAAAATATCCAGGCGTACAATTTTGTGGAATAGAAAGTTTACTTACCCCAAATGTTCAGACTTTTCTATAGTCATAGTTGTGTCGTACCCACAACCAAACAACATTTAATGGAAAAATATTTCAGCTAATTTCTGGAAAACTTTTCAAAATACCTTTCTGTTGAGCTCTAGCCAAAAAAGAATCCTAACTCCCATGTTTGTCTGACTCAAGTATGGTCCATAGCATGTCTGAATGATTTGTCTGACTGTGATACCAAATCTGAATGACAGATGTCTATCTGACTCATCTTTGCCTAACTCTTGATACAACTTCTGCACATACATGGTGCTGTCCTAAACTATTCACCGTAAAAGTGTGTGCGTGTGTGCGAGTCAACAGTGATACAGAGCAAAGGGGGCAGAGCAGACTCCAATCACAGTTTTCACATGTATTGATTTGCAGTACTACCCAGTTCAAATGGAATTACAAATGCTGCATTAAGTAGTTTTCCATTATCATTGAAATTCTAAAAAGAGAAAATTCTATGGATTTCTCCAAAAATAGTTGTATTATAGTTGTAGTCGTAAAATTGGCCAAAATTGGATTGATAGTTATATTTTCCGACTAGTCAGCGCACCCCTAATGTGAAAGTGAATGTTTCTTAGAATTAATTCATCAGTGTAAAGGGGTATCATGTTTGGGGGGGAAATAAAGGAAGAATCATGTCCTGGTTAATAGCACTATTCTTTTGATATTTCCATAGGTGAGTCATTGCATGATCCTGATCAACAGGAGCAATTTCACAGAGAAATTAGGCAGATT
Source organism: Aldrovandia affinis (assembly GCA_029706075.1). Taxonomy (NCBI): domain Eukaryota; kingdom Metazoa; phylum Chordata; class Actinopteri; order Notacanthiformes; family Halosauridae; genus Aldrovandia; species Aldrovandia affinis. The sequence continues at coordinate 1,064,277 of JAINUG010000168.1, forward strand.
TTCTGCTCCTTTCCTCTTCACCCTGTGAGCCCACCAGGCTACAATATATATTATGTCATGCTGTTGGTAAACTATTTCTGTATTTGGAAACACAAGATGTTTAGGTTTTAAATGAATTATGTATGAATTAGTGAACTCAATTCTGGTATTAACAAATAAACAATAATATATAATTAACATTAGGAGTCGGTTAACCAAATGCTTCCATTCTTAGGACAGACATTAAATATGGATCACCTATCAGATTAAAGATCCATTAACAAATTGAAGTACAAATATAAGAAGCAGAGAAAATCCCATGTTCCTGATGCTCACCTGAATGTCTCTGGCTCTCTCGTACGACTGGTATGCTACTTTCTCCTCCATGCTTGCAAGCTCCTGCTTTAGATTGGTCATTTCATTCTGGTGCAACTCAGTAAGGTCATTGAGCTGCTCCTCAAGACGCTCGTACCTAGAAAGTAAGTAAGATAGACACATTTGATCATTTGATCCCAGTTTGGAACACCAGATCATAATCCTGTCCCATTTAAATATCCTCTGTAAATCCAGGAGAGCGCAGAAAAGCACATGTTCTCCTCCGAAGCACAGCTTCTTTTCAGTCCACCAGCTGAACTGTGCAATTATTGCATCGGATGAGTAACGTTAATACACTCAATGCAGAGCTGGCACAGGTAGACTGCAGGCATCGTATTCATCAGAGGAGTCGCTCTTGCATCATAAGGCAAGGAACATCCTGCTAATTAAATCCCTCCTATGCTCTGGCCAATTATGCACAGCTTTGTAGCTCTCTGGATACCAGGTTGTGGAGAAGGATAAGCCACTCGACAGCCCCTAAACAACAAATTCATATCCACAGATTTTTACTTTTGAGAAATATTTGTCACAGACAAATTCTTCATAACAACTTTGACTCTCCAGACAAAGCCTTTATAGTCATCTGTACCTGTATCTCTCTTCCTGCAGACACTGGGCCATGTAGGAGTAGTCTCTCTGCAGTTGTGTTTTCATGTCTTCGATGTCATCCTCCAGGTGCGTCTGCCCAGACTTGATCTCCTGCAGCTCCTCCAGCAGCACATCCCAGGAGCTGTGGAGGTGGTGATGGCTGTCCAGCATGTTTGATTTTGGGCTTCCCATGCCCGGCCCCAGGCCTCCTACTCCCCCTGCTCCAGAGTTGCTGCCAGCTGCCGAGCCGGAGGTGGCACTGGAGCACTCATCATCACTGCCATATTTGGGGCTGGAGACGAGTGTGGCACTGCCACTAAGTGTACGCGGAGCATCCTCAGTGTGCGGGTCCTCCAGAGTGTCCTTCAGATGGGTGATGTTGTCGGCACTGCCAAACTTGTTGCGAATCAGACTGGCAAACTCCCGCGGCTTGGAGACCACGGCCGTGTGCGAGAGGGCAGACACACCCCCTTTCACTCCCTCTACCACCCCGCCCCCAAAGCCGCTGATCCCCGCACGGACATTGGCTCCCACGTCCTTCAAGCCTTGCTGCATGTCCCGCAAGACATCTTTAGGCTGCCGGGTGGGCCCATTCTACAGAGAGGAGGATGGGGGGAGACACAGATGAGTAACAGAAGCTGTTTTCCACTATAAACCTCAATTACTCTAAATGTAAAAATATACTGAAACCAGAGTGTGGGAATGCCAGGGTCGATGGAGAGCAGTGAGATGGATTTTGAAATTGACGCGTCTTGGGGATTAGCCTGTTGAATGTTATGTGCCTGGAGGGAATGCTGCTGTGAAGGGAGTCATTCATGGGGTGCCGATTAGTATATCTATGGATGACATAAGGAAGAACATCGGTGGTGCTAGTGTGTCGGAGGCGCATCACTTCCGTAGTTTCCGAAATGGGGTGAAGAACGATAGTTTGGCGGTGCTGTTAACTTTCCATGGAGTTTCGCTTCCATCACAGGTTTTTCTGGGCTGTAGTTACCGGGTGTGTGGTTATGTTCTCCCTCCTTTAAGATATTGTAATTGTCTGGGTGTGCAGAGGTATGGGAAATGTGGTGGAGATCATGAGTTTTGGGCATGTAAAGCTGCTGTTGCCAAGTGTTGCAATTGTGGGGGGGGCTCATAATGGTGGTGTGAGAATCATGTTAAGGCACAGAGACTGGTTGCGGTGGGCAAGGTGTCTTACGCTGAGGCGATAAGGAAGGTGAGTGTGTCTGGGGGGGGAGGGGTGATTGTTGAGGGAACTGCTGTTCCCAGGCGAGTGGTGTCTGCGGGCCCTCTGTTGGTCCCTACTGACTCATTGTTGGTGAAGAAAGTGGAGTTTCTGGCATTTGCGGTGGATGTCTTGTATCATGCTAAGGAGGTCGTCAAGCAACCGGATGTCATCCAACTGCTGACCCAATCTACAGTAAAGTTTTTAGATGTGGATGTTGATCCAATCTTATATTTAGTGTTTTGAAGCGGGTGGAAATACCAGTTTCCCAAGAGGCGGGGTCTAGTTTGTCAACATGACCTTCTATCTTTTACAGTGGAATGCGAGGAGCCTGATCAGTAATGGTCAGGAGTTCAAAAGGTTTGTGGTGGATATTTCTCCAGATATTATTTGATACCAAATTACTTTAATTTTAGTAGGGCTGACTGGGATGAATTTGTTGCGGTGTGTATCATGAGGGTTTACTTTGTTTTAATGTGGTGGATGTATGGAATGACACACTGTCCACAATGGTTTCTGTTGAGGCATTGCAGGCTGTTCCCAGGAAGGGGCCTGCGGTCCCAAGGAAGGTGATTCCGTGGTGGAATGAGGACTGTGATAAGGCAGTCAGGGATAGGAATAGGGCTTACTGGGCTCTTAGACGGTTTCCGCTGGAGGCTAATGTATTGAATTATAAACAACTGAAGGCTCTGGCTAGGAGGACCATTAAGGCTGCTAAGTGTGACTGCTGGAGGGCATATTGTGAGTTGATTGGGCTTGACACTTCCCTTACTGGGGTGTGGGCCGTGGTGAAATGCATGTCAGGGCTGTCTGTTCTGGTTTTGGTTTCTGGATCGGTGGTGGCTTGTGATGGTTGTGGTAAGGCACATTTATTAGCTGAGGTGTTTAGTTATGTGCACAGTGTGGGAGTGGAGCCTGGGACAGTTAATTGGGGGGTACATGGTTTTGTGAGGGCTGAAGACAAAATTTGAATGTTTTCTTTACTATGTTGGAGCTTCAGGAGACTATTGTGGCTGGGGGCAATGCGGTGCCTGGGGGGGGATGGGATGTGGTATGGGATTTTTAGGCATTTTGAGATGAGCTTCTGAGTCTGTTCAACAGAGTAATGGGAGACAGGGGAGCTGCCGAGGTCCTGGAAGCATGCTGTTGTGGTTCAAATACTGAAGCCTGGGAAGGAGGCATCCTCACCGTTCTCGTATAGGCTGATTGCACTAACGTCAGCACTGTGTAAACTCATGGAGAGTATGGTGACTGATCGCTTAGTTCATTTACTGGAGACTCGCTCGTATTTGGCTAATTATCAAGAGTGGCTTTAGGAGGGGTAGGGGTATGATGGACAATGTGCTGGTGCTCAATATTGATGTTCACTTGGCTGTGGAGTACAATCTGGTGGGGATAGATTGTGGCATTCCTCAGGGTAGTGTGATAAGGGCGGTGTTGTTTAATGTCATGATCAATGATTTATTTGCGGAGGTGGGCTCGGGTTTTGGTTTCTAATTATAGGCAGATGATGGTGCTCGGTGGAAGAGGAGGAAGAATGTTAGGTACATTGTGAAGCAACTGCAGCATGCCTTGGGTGTTGTGGAGCGGTGGTCAGCGCTGTGGGTTCTGCGGCAAAAACGAAGTTTGTTGTTTTTGGTAGGAGCAGGAAGTTAGGGCCTGTTGCTCTGTCCCTGTATGGATTACCGTTGGAGAGGGTGCCGGTATATCATTTTTTGGGCATGTGGTTTGATGAGAGACTGACGTGGGGGACTCATATTGATAAGCTGGTGGCCAGGTGTTCTAAAATTATTCATCTCATGCGGTGCTTGGCTGGGCAGTCATTGGGGCGCTGAGAGGGGCGCGCTGGTGTGCATCTATCGAGCCATGATTCACTCGGTTGTGGACTATGGGCGGCAGGCCTATGGGTCGGCGGCTGTGTCCTCCTTGAGGAGGATGGATGTTGTGCAGGCTGCTGCGTTATAATTATGTTGTGGGGCCTTTAGGACGACGCCTATCTCGGCACTGTTGTTGGAGATGGGGGAGGTTCCCCTTTGCCTCCGTAGGCTGAAGCTGGGTCTTTGATACTGGGCTAGGCTGGAGGACCATGTGACTGAGTGCCCGTCCTCTGGAATTTTGGCTGTCTGTGGTGGGTGGTATTCTGTGAATTCGCAGGCTTGGGTATTTCTGGTTCAGGCTTTAGGGTTGGCAGGGGATGTGGGGTTGGCTGATGTGGAGATTGGGCTGAGACATTCTGGCTTCCTGTACCACGGTGGCTTTTACGCGAAGTTGAGGTGCATTTTGGCATAATGGAGTTGGTGAGGGCTGGAGATTCTGAGCTGGCACCCCATGTAGTAGCTGACTCCCATCTGAGGTGGGTGTGGGGCTTCCCTTCAGGTATATACAGATGGGTCTCGGGTGCTGGAGAGTGGAAGGGTCGGATTTGCGTTTCATATTCCGCAGTTGGCCGTGGGGCATGGGGTACATTTACCTGATGGCATGTCTATATTTACTGCTGAGCTCATGGCTATTTTATGGGCTTTGGAGTGGGTGGAGCAGGTTCAGCCTTCTAAGGTGGTTATCTGCTCAGACTGCTGAAGCTCTGACCGCGTTACAGCATAGGAGTTCGTCTGTGCGTTCTGATAGCCTTGCTAGTGCTTTCGCATCATGTCCACAGGGCTGGGAGTCGGCTAGGACTGGTGTGGGTGCCTGCACATGTGAGGATAGTGGGAAATGAGTGTGCGGATAGGATATCTAAGGCTTCACTAGAGTTTCCACAGGGTAGGGGGGAGGTGAAGAATAGGATTGAGGAGAATTGGGGATTCTCTGGCAAAAGAAGTGGAATGCGGACAGAAAGGGGAGACATTTGTATGGCATTAGGGGAGACATTTGTATGGCATTAAGAATGGGGTGGGGAAGGGAGGCCCTACGTTCGGGAGCAGGCAGGAGGGGGTATTGTTGGCCAGGCTGAGGTTGGGGCATTGTGGTCTGAACGCTGGGCTTTTCGTAGTGGATAGACTGTGTTAATTATTCAAGGAAATGCAGGGACATGTATAGATATTTGGCGAGCGTCAGCGTCAACTTCCTTATCTCTTAAACTATTACTGGGACCGTGTGAAAATGTCCAAAGGTGTCATGAACTTCCTCTATGCCACTGGTCTGCATGCCAGGGTGTAAGATGTATTTTTTTTTTAAAGAACGAAGCAAACAAAGAAGAAGGATTCCTGCTGGGTGGTGCATTTCAGAGTAAATAATCCACCATGAGCTTTCAAAATCACTCTGGGTTAAATTTATGGAAAGGCAGATATCAGGAAATGGGTATAGAAAGATTTAAAAGCCCTTAAATATCCCTTGGAGCACGGTTCTACATTTGTAGTAAAATATTACTTGTTTACACACAATGGAAATACATAATCATTTCGCATTAATTGTATGCACCCATATGGTGCATCAGTAGATCTTTTCTTATCCTTTACCTTGAACAAGATCACTTCCACAAATACTTCTATCTTCTAAATAAAAAATAAAGCAAAGGTGACAAAAGTCAAAATTGTTCATAAATCACATCAAAACCCAATTTTGTCTGGGTTTAAATTGACTACAATATTTATGGATATTGTTTTCATTTATTGCTACCAGCAGTATCCCTGGCTGACTGTGTAATGAGCTGCTTTGTATAACATGTTTAGTATATTAGAATGAATCACTGGATATTCCCCTGAAAACTACCGCATCTTATTCAAAAACAGCCAGGCAATCAGCAGTTGTTCTTTGTGCATTTATCCCTTACTGTTGCTCTTTCCCATGACACAGACTATACATTATGAAGTCTTCACCTGCTCAATCTCTTTCAGCCTCTTGTGGTAGTGCTCAAGTTTCTTATGTAAGTGGGAGATAGTCTGAGCAGATTTCTGGTTCTTCTTCTCAAAGACCTGCTTGATGCGTGAGGCTTGCTGCTTATCAGCATTGTGGGCAAGCTTAAGGTATTCGGCCACGTTCTCATCGCGGGCCTCCTGCTCCACGCGGATCTGCTCGGTGATCTTCAGGATCTTTTGCTGCAGGTGCTGAATGGCAGCCCGTGTGCGCTGGGGGTCGGGGGCTTCTGGGGCGTCCATGCTGATGTTCCCATCAGAGCCACCATGGCTGGCAGTGGGAGGAAGGCCCAACATACTCACCTCACCTTTATCCAGCTAAGTGCAAGGAGAGACCACAACAGGAACACATGTCTGCAACCAGCGGTTAAAACATTTGTATTTATAATGTGCAATTTGGAAGGCGTGCCAAATTTCCCAAGCTATTGCAATTGAAATTCATATTGGAGGTTACATTAAATGATGAGGATATGGCGATAGGGTGAAACTAGTTTCCCATAAAAAAACAAAAACCAGTAGCCAAGTTTCCAAAATTGGCTTATGTTTTAAATGCTGGTTTGCAGGTCGCCTTCAAACCTAGACCATAGTTACAGAGTCACAGCAGCAATAGGGGTCTCTGATAGCGTAGCGGTCTGTAATGCACCCACATTGGGTGGTCCTTTACAAGTGTGAGCTGCCTATCACAGTCACGGTTCCAAAACCTAACTGTACCAGACCAGCCTTGGTGGGGGGCCCCGATCGGGGGCAGCATTTGGCTGTCTGCCCCAGGGGGAGGGGGAGGGAAAGCTGGAACAAGCTCACCGAGGAGCGGTAGGGCGACCTCGTAAACAGGGTTGGGCAAGTTCCGTCTCAGAGGAGGCGAACATTGCCTCAAGGTATTAGCTCATCCCATGGAGGCGGGCAGCAAGTTCTTGGGGGAGGGTAAAATCAAAAGAAATAGAGGGTATAATTGGCTACCAAATTGGGAGAAAAACAGGGGAAAAAATCTGAAAAAAAGAGTTACAGCAGCAAGAGGAAGAGCAGCTAGGATAAAATATTAAAATGAAGAGCTTTGTACTAGCCATACAATTCCACACCTACACAATCAGTCATTCACTTAAAAAGGTCTAATGTTCTTACCAGGCTGCAAATATTCATGCCCACTTGCTAATTACAGAGTTCTAGATTTATAGGAGACTATGCCTTGTTATGCTGACCTGGGGTATACAGCTGCAATGCATCTGTCTGTATAAAAAAAAGTATTTTGTCAATTTTCTAGTTGCATCACTGAAGTATCTCAGCCTGTTCTAAATTTCACATTTCTCCTATTGTCCCTAACGTAAGATTCTCACATCTATTGTTTTCACAATATCTTATAGATTCTTATGCTTTTCGTCCAATCCTAAGGTTCTCCTCTGCTATGGTTCTCACCCTCCCCTAAGTTTCTGATTATTTACCTTATCAGTAACATGGTCAGGCTCCTCAGCCCCCCAGTGCAGTGTTGGGTCGATAGCCAGCAGGGAGGTGTCCGTGGTGGAGGATGAGCGGGGCCGGCTATGCTGGGGGCCCACGCTGAGGGATCCATCCTGAGCCCCACGGCGCGACAGGTGTGGGCTGCCCCCTTTGGGACCCTCAGCGGCTGGGTTGCTCTTGGTGCGGCGGCTGCTGCTGTGCAGGCTGGTGCCACGGCGGATGGAAGGCCGTGCACGAATCTGTTGCAGGACGCGGTTAAATGCAGTAGGGCGGGCCGGCAGGTCGTGCAGAGAAACTGCGTAGGAAACACGATGCATCTCAGGTGAGCGTTCTTTCTCATCAGCAGACTCATGGTCTGAGTAAGCTCCTCCTTTGCTCAACCCTACACTTGCACTAGAGTCCTGTGAGTTCTGATGCTCCCGTTCCCGCGAACGGCGACGGCTGTGGAACAGATGCTTCAGGCCATGGCCAAACATGGAGCCCTCTGACAGCTGTTGAATTTTCTGAAAAATCAGAGATACAGGTGTATTTAGAGTATTAAAATGTTATTCAACAGTTAATTATCCTAATGCAAGCAAATATTAAACCTAAACAAATGTTTTAAATGAAGAAAAAGAGTGAACAAGAGCTGAACAATGATGAGGAGGTTAAACAAGGTCACTACACCTTACTTGACCAAAGTTATTCAAGGGTTTCCTCTACACATTGCAATTGGTACTTAACTGGAACTACATATCCCTCTGCTACACATTTTACTAGACAACATTTTAGTAAACATACTGGTTAATACAATTTATTTATGTATCTCAGATTTAGCTTGAATAATTCACCAGGGGATGTTTTTCAGGTATGTTTCAAAAACACAATTTTTGACCTGTGACTTTGCAAAGGCCAATCAAAGGTGAGAAAGGGACTGTGCCCAGAAGACTCATCCTAGGTTCAGTTCAGCACCTCGTTTGACTTGTAATAAATACAGGGTTCCCACTCAAATAAAATTTCCATTTTCCATGACAATGACAAATTTAAGGTTTTCAATTACATGGACTTTACTTTCATAACTTAACACGTTTTGTTGCCAGTGCAAATACACATCTCATTGTGTGTGTGTGAGAACAGCCGTGGCAGATGGCAACAGCGGTGGCAGGGGAACAGACATTTTGCTGTAATGTTATCGGAAAAGAAGAACAAAATATATAACTAAGCTGACTGCACCATAACTCAATGTGTTCAATGGGTTAAATGGGATATGTTATAGCGCTGCCCAGTTAACACATTGAATTGGCCCGAGTCTGGTTGAGTTACAGTGCAGTCGGCTCAGACTCAGGATCAGCAAATATCACTCGGGCCGACTTCAGTTCAGAGTTCAGTGGGGTAGCATGATTATCGGTTGAGGCGATACGGGCTCAATTCTGGGCAGTCATTCAAAATGGATATGGGCCGATTAATAAAGACTAGGAGTGAGGGAGTCGACTCAAGTGTTTTTTGCCAGTGCTTAAGTTGCCAGACAAGAGTGAAGTTTTTACAACTTCAGCACAGCCCAAATCTGGAATGGATGCAGATTTCTTTTCCTAAAATGTTACTATTAATATACGGTAGGTACAAATATTCATTGCACAAGATATGTTTTTAAATACTTTGCTAGCTAATAGCTAACTGTTTTGTATGGTCCAGAAGTGGTAAAATACAGAAGATTTAGCTATAGCTAACCATTTTATAGGTTGTTAACCTGATGGGATGTTTTAAATGCACATTATTGTCAATTATGATGCATGCACTCAACATTTTTTTCCATGGGCTGATCCCTGATTGTGTTCGCATCCTAGCCACACCCCTGACAAAAAGCATTGGTTGCTAAGAAGGAAAACATTGTGTGGGATGCATCATTTTACACAGTGTGAATGGGTGTTATCATCATACATATATGTTTTAATAGCAGTAACATTTAAACATATTTACAGCTCATGTTCATTTTTCTTTTAATAAAAATTCTGCTAAATGCAGGAGTATATTTTGACAAGTATAGCCAATGTAGCCACCTAATTAGTTGCCTTGTAGAAAGACAATTTCTGAAATCAAGGTAATATATTAAATTAATAGATTACATGAGGAAAAGGGCATATTTCACACCTAACAATGGTGCATCTTCTTCTCATGCTAGCAACAGTACCTAGCTGCAGTACCTAGCTAAAGTAAGGTGCCTTTTTCCTTCACCAGACACATGCAACATGTCAGATTCCACAGGCTCTGGAGTAAAAGCACTTTGTGGATTTCTGAAAAAATATAATATTGTACAGTGAGTAGTGACAATGGTACAATTACATGGACAATGAGTTAACACTTACAATTTAAGTTACATGATCACAAATACAGACATACCGTAGCTAGCTAGTTATTGATAACAATCAGGCAGGTTTCCCTGAAGTCGATGGGTCTTTGGCATCCAATTAAAGGATGAATCACACTAAACCAAACCAAAACTAATATTTCACATTCTCATCATCTGCAATTGAAATAAATGTGTACAACTGCCCAAAAATGAGTGAGTGCAGTAAAATTAATTCTGTTCAGAGATTTTAAACATATATAAACAACTAAACTTTTAAGTTCCAATTTGCTAAATAAATCATTCAGACTAGGTGTGTATTCATGTTCTGTAAATAAAGTCAAAGGAAACAAAAATCTGTAGCTTTTTTACGTGTGGTAATATTAGCAATAAATTACAGAAGACTAATATTCTGATGAAGTGTGCCATCATAAGCATATTTCTATCCATTTATTTTGGACATATTAACAGATGACAGATTATAGGTTGACTGTTAGTGAAGAATTAATAGCTTTGATAAATTCAGTACATTCAGTTAAGCCTTTTACACACCTTTTAGCACATATCACTGTGGTCCAATAAGCATATTACTATGATCTTAATAATTAATGATCTACTGTGTATTTTAGCTAAATCCAATCCAATCAATCACTCCAATAAGTGAGCTAAAGACAGCAACACATGATAGCCTACTACTTTTACTTCTACTTCTAGTACACATAACTAACAATTGCTATTCAACTTACTTCAGGTCTTTTGAATGTACTTACTTGGAATACCCCTTTTCAAACCCCTTTGTACCTGACCATTTGCAGAGCCAAAACAAGGGAATTTCTTGAGGATATTTGATTGAGAATGGATGTTTAGCATAATTTTCAAGTCAGGATATGTGTCCAAGCCCAGTTTTACCCAGTGCCCCAGCTCAGCCTACATATTTCAACATACTCAAACATTTTCTAATTCCTTATTTTCTTAATAAGTACAGTACCATAATTTAATAGCATCACCTCCAAAGGCATCCAATTTGTAAAGTCTCTTGACATTCTCATCATTGTAGCATTACGCATTCACTGAATTTCAGTGTTTGTTGTGTTAATGTACACTACCGGTTAAAAGTTTTAGAACATCCCAATTTTTCCATTTTTTACTGAAATTTAAGCAGTTCAAGTCCAATGAATAACCTGAAATGGTACAAAGGTAAGCGGTAAACTGCCAGAGGTTTAGGTTTCCAAAAACTGAAAAATAATGTAAATTTCAGAGTTATAAAAAAAGGCCCCTTTCAATGGGTTAACAACTTACAGCTGTTCTGCAGCAATGGAAGTAAATTAAGCCTTGAAAGTTGATGCAAAACAATTCCTACAGGTGTCTCAACTTTTGTTGATTACTTACAAACCCTCTGTCTGTATAAAAGCAGTGTTGAAACAGACTGTGTTACTACACCCTCTGAAGCATTATTTGGACAATATTGCACTGCTGGAAGTAGTATATTGCTATCATAATGGTAAGAAAAAGGCCATTAACAAAGGAAGACAGACAGACCATTATAACCCTAAAAGGTGTAGGTCTTTCCTTTAGAGAAATTGCAAAGAAGGCCAAGGTGTCAAATCAAATCAAATGTATTTGTATAGCGCTTTTCACAATAGAATTGTCACAAAACGCTTAACAGAGGGGGAACCCAGGCCTAGACCCCCCCCAAAAGCAAGCCTAAAGGCAACAGTGGCAAGGAAAAACTCCCTTGGTAGGGAGAAACCTTGGGAGGAACCAGACTAAAAGGGGGGGAGCCCATCCTCTTCTGGCCGGCACAGGGTATGTCCCAGTGGCGGGCCGTGCATTTCACACCTAGGCCTTCAGTAGTGCTCCGTCTGAATCAATCCACCCCTCAATAACTATTTTATGGCTATAAAAGCCATCTTATTGTTATGTTTTGAGTGTCTGTTCGGTTTGTTTTTGCACTTTGTTTATTTATCTTTCTTCAGTCATGCACTTCGGGAAATTCTATGTTTCGGTTTTTCCGTCTTCATTTCTAATCTCGTTTTACTTCCTTCTTACTTTCTAATTACACTTTGTATATATTAGTTAGATGTATATAGTACTAACCAACTAATCTACTAACATTAGGGATTTAGATTAAGTTACTAACACTACTAATCACTAATTATCTCACGCTTCTAACTATCGCTGTCATTCTCTCTCGTCCTATCTCTGTACGCTTCTCACGTTCCGCTTTATTTGCATGCAGATTTCTTTATGCGTTCCTCCTCCTCCCTAAAAAACTGAAACATAGAATTTCCCGAAGTGCATGACAAGACAAGGAGAGGAACTCGAACAGGAACAATGACAGACGTGGAACAGAACGAGAATGAAACATGACTGAAAAAAGATAAATAAACAAAGTGCAAAAACAAACCGAACAGACACCCGTTGCCGTTGCATCGAAGATAGATAACTCGTGTATCCAGAATAAATGCCTTTACTGAAGAAACAAACCCGGGGTGCTACAGCTGCGACACACATAAAAAATCATCAATAATAACCTCATAAAATTGCAATATTATTTAGGAAAATAGCAACATTTTACTCACCAAAAATCCTTATTATTTGTACACAAAATCCAGCCCCTTTCTTTCCTCAAAAGAGTTCAATTACTCTGTCGTACAGATTATCCGTGTGTTTCAGTTCCATCAAGAAGTCCTTTTCTATCGCCATCGAAGCTAATGCTGAAAGTCGAGCCTGCCCTGTCGTATTTCTGGCATAAGTTTTAATTCGCTTTAGGGCTGAAAATGTCCGCTCAAATGTCTGAATCACAGACTGATGTTAATTATATTTTGCAATTATATGCTTTAATATGAAAATACACGTCTGGAAGCAGCGCAACCAGAAAAGCTATGAAAGGAAGCGGACAGACCATTTGGAATTATTTAATAAGTATTCATGGAAAAAATATAATTAACATCAGTCTGTGATTCAGATATTTTTTAGGCCAGCAGAGAAGGCCTTGCAGGCCCTGATGGCCCACCACTGGTATGTCCAAAAAAGACCATGTCATGGTCAGTCCAAGGTGGCTCAGGGCTGAAAGACTTTGCCCCTCCTGAGTTAGGTAGTCAGCGGGGGGGGGGGCTAAACCACGCGGAGAGGGTCCAGATCCAGGAACTGGGGTTGGCGTGGGGGTGAGGGTTGAATGGGGGCAGCTCACACTTCTCGCAGGATCTAGGGCTCGGGGGCAAGTGCCCCCGAGTCAGAGGCCGAGGCAGAGAAGAGAACATGCAGTGAGTAGTTTCCTACACCATCAAAAGGCACTTGGAAACTGGAGGATCTCTGACAGGAAGAGGTCTGGCAGACCCAAAGCCACAACAAAATCAGAAGACAAGTTTCTGATTATAGCTTGCATGATAGGCGGCTCACAGGAAAACAGCTTCAAGCACAGCTTAACACTGGTCGAAGTAAGGAAGTCTCAGTTTCAACTGTGAAGAGAAGACTTCCAGCTGCAGGTTTGGCAGGTCGAGTGGCATTAAGAAAGCCCAATAAGAAAAAGAGGCTTGCCTGGGTCATGAAGCACCGCCAGTGGACTACTGAAGACTGGAAGGTCTTATGGACCGATTAATCCAAATTTGAAATCTTTGGTTCATCACGCACAACTTTTGTACGCCGTTGAGTCGGCAAAAGGATGTTTCCTCAGTGTGTGACACCAACTGTCAAACATGGGGGAGGAAGCGTGATGGTCTGGGGCTCTTTTGCTGGATCCGGAGTCGGCAACTTGCACAGAGTGACTGGCACCCTGAAGCAAAAGGTCTACCATAGCATTTTGCAGCACCATGCAATATCCTCTGGTCTACGCCTAGTTGGTCAGAGGTTCATCCTACAGCAAGATAATGACCCAAAACATACCTCCAGGCTATGTCAGAACTACCTTAGAAGGAAAGAACAAGACGGTAGGCTTCAAATCATGGAATGGCCAGCACAGTCTACAGACTTAAACCCCATCGAGCTAGTTTGGAATGAACTGGACAGAAGGGTGAAAGCAAAGCAACCTACAAGTGCAACACATTTGTGTGAACTTCTGTAACAGTGTTGGGAAGAACTTTCCAAACAATATTTGATTTCCATTGTAGAAGGAATGCCACGAGTGTGTTCGGCTGTTATATCTGCAAAAGGTGACTACTTTGATGAGTCAAAAATTTAGATTACATTTTGTTAAACAAAACAATTCCATAATTTATTTTTTATCTCCAATTGTTTATTTGTTCTATGCTTTAATTTCAGAGTACAGAGTATTTTCCACTAAAAACTGGAAAAATGGAGGTGTTCTAAAACTTTTGACCGGTAGTGTACTTTGGAGATCATACAGCACTTTTTTTTTTACCTCGGAGGGCCTATGGTTACAGGTTATGTGCAGCACACATGTCCACTCAATTCGTGAGTTGGCAATCCTGTATATTAAACCTGCTCTTGGGTCCTCCTGCAATAATATTTGATCATTTCTGCTGTTCTGCTGAATCTTCTGTACTTCATTTAACATCAACCATTGCAGCTTTTTCAGTCAAACCGGTTTCTTTTTACGTCGTGCCACATGACATCATGTGACATTATTATAAAGGATTTTATGATGTGAATAGTGATTCAGCACACCCTATGGCAGTCTGTTTGTTGGTACAGTATAAGTGCAGTGCTTGCTTACATGTACAGGAGGTGAACAAAAAATTGAAACATAAGTGTTCCAACAGCAAAGGATTCCGTTTTTTCCATTACGGAACACCTTTTCCTGGCATGATTTGGGTGTACTCATACGCTTAGAAGGCAAGGTCAATGTCAACTTAACAGTACTGAGTGATGTCCCTTTCTGCAGGGAGGGTTGTCTTCAAAGATGACAATCCCCCTATCCACAGCCACCCAATGGTTTCAGGAGCATTATCCATAAGTCATAGCTTCAGTCACCAAACTTGAACAATGCCTGCAGCTTTCTACATTTACATTTTAGCAAACACATATCCAGAGTGACTTACCCAGTTCACATACAAACTATTTATACAGCTGAATATTTACTGAAGCAATTCAATAAAGGGTACGAGAATCAAACCTGCAATCTTTGCACCCAGTTCCCTAACCATACTACATCATTGTCTAAATAGTTTTATCATGAATTGTGTTGACAAAATTAACACTGGCCCAAATATTTCTTTAAATTACAAGAAATTTGCCAGAATGCACATATATTCACCATCACTGCATGCATGCACAAATGCTTTCTCATTTGTTAAACGTTTTTATTACAACTCATTTATACATTTTTATTCCATATTTTAATGATCACACTTGTATCATATACAAGTGAAGCATACTGCCAAAATATTCAGTAAGCTGCATAGAACAGACAAGCAGAAAATTTCACATTAGCTTGAAATATGCCACAATTTTCTTGTTATTCCTTTTCTTCTTCTTCTTATTATTATTATTGTAGCTTATTGTAAACCAGGCTAGATTTTAGGATTTGTGAACAGAATTGCTACAGACACTGTTAGGTTAATCTAAACATTGTACATTTTATTCTATAAATACTATGCACATTTCTTCTTCTTTCATGTGTATGTGGCATGGGATAAGGAGAATCTGGAGAATATTTGATTAGCCATGCACATGTAGACAATTCGATTTTGTCAACATCATGTAAGAATTTTATTGAAAAAATATTTGGAACCGTAGCTGCATAGTAGAATGCTGTCGAACAAGGATGTAAGTATCAGGCAGCATCCTTTCATTTGACACATAGCCAGGGTCACACCTGCTTCAATCTAGATTGTATGGAATGCTATGGTAATCTATTGGTTCCGAAATGGCTCAGCGATTGTCAGGTAAGAACGTGATCAAAACCGATCCTCTATATATGTAGAGTATGTGGGGAGAATTATTTATACATTTTACAATTTAGTAATTTGGCAGACGCTTTTATCCAAAGCGACTGACAGAAGTGCATTAAAATGGCTGGAGAATCATTGCTAGAGCTATACATCATTAAACTACAGTCCAATCATTGTCATCGTCGAAATTCATGCTGCAAAACCTGTAATACAAAGGGAGAGAAAGGTAAGATTTTTTAAATATACATTTACAGTAAATTTCCTGTCTTTGCTTATTTATCAAAAAGAGAGAAAACCACTTGCAGGTAAATATTTCTCTGCAAAATCGGAATTTACAATTTGACTGGAGGATCTAACAGAGTGATGACAGATTGCCTGCTGAGAGCTATTTGTCATCCGTGTTGCAATTTTCATAAAAGCGGGATCACCGGTGTTATTCAGAATTCATTTTACAGTGTAAGCCTACCCATATCAGCTACATGCTCTTATTTTTAGACAATGGCCGTAATGACAGTTTTGATATGAATTATTTATAATTATAACCAAGTTTAACTAAGTTTACATATTGTATAAATATTATTTGTATAACTCACTTGCAAATGTTTCACTTAGACTGGAATACTTGTATTTTATGCTCTGTGAAAAAAACTAAAATCACATTGAACAAAGACTAATTTTTGTTGTCAAATATTTGAATACTTAACAGCTCTGAACTTGTCGATGCTGATTTGATCCTTTCAAGCACATCCCAAACGTGTAGGTAGCTTTATGTGCTCATCTCAAATTGGCATTCCCTAAAGGCAATGACATCTAGAGCACAATGAACTGTATCACTCAAGTTAAGATGTGCAGTATTCAAATTAATTCAATTATACTTGACTTAAAGTCCCCATCCAGTTGTTGTTTGGTTATAATGACAAATAATCTTGAGTCAACAACAAAATGCCTCATTTTTTTCCCCATAATTCTGAAACAAATAATATGCTGCTTTGATTTAATCTGCCAACAATTTCACGATAGACTGTGGGTGTTCCTTCATTTCTTACACACTGCATCATGCATGATGTAATTTTTTTCTCATATCCTCCTCACACACACTCCTCTCTCATCCTCCTTTCACACACACTACTCACTTCATCCTATGTCACACACAGTCCTCTCACATCTCCCGGTCACACACATCACATACAACATCTAGCCAGCAATCCTTAATCATAGCAATTTTCGTAGCCAATTTTGACATGCAATCAGAATTCCGGATCAGACTATCTTTATGGCAGTGTTGGACAGATTCAGCCCTATGTTTGAGCCTGAATTAGATTCCAACCCAGAGGATGGACATTTTGAACAAAATCATCAAGTCTGTATGCATAATTACACATTTCAGTGGCAAGTTATCTTATTCTACTTGCAATACTACTAGCAATATCCAGCGTTGTTGTGATGAAGAAAAAAAAGAAAAAGAAAAAGAGCGTTCTGATTAGTCGATCAAGGTGGGGATTCATGTAAGCAAGCATCAAGTAGGAGAGTGGCATGTTTGTCAATGCAAAGGAGCATCCACAACTCACAACTGAAAACTGCAACACTGGAAATGTTACATATTTTTGAAGGTAATGAGGGCATAGCTTCATGGTGGTTGTATAGCGCTAGACTGACTATAACAAAAGCCTAATTATCATATTTGTATAGAATTTGTTGGTCGTGCAGGGCAAGGATTGGCTTATTAAAATGAGAATGATTCTTTACATCAATAACCTCGTACCTAAGCCCACCCCTCAAATACTGGTGTCAACGACTGACTTAGTAGAGTAAAATTTCTCACACAACTTTGACAATATGTAACACAAATAGTGGTGGGAAATGTGTAATAGCCCATCTCCACAAAGGACACGACTTGAATCTGTACGCTTTTGTTCCATTTTTATTTCTTAGATGAATACATGCGTCTTTCTGCACACCTTCCCAAATGTCTGCCAGGTAAATTCCCCATTATATTTGCCACCTACAGTCAAAACTCAACTGCCCTATCGACACAAACAAGGCAACCAACTTGGAAGAACACACAAACACTTTGCAGCAAGAATAGTAATGCATTCTAATAAGAACAACTATGTGACTTTTCCATGGTTATGGAAACCCCGGAACAATCGTGGAGTTTGAAAATGGGAGTTTCTCAGCATGTAAAGGTTATGGAAAATAATGTACAAAGAGTTAAAAAGAGGATTGCTCCACCTAAATCATAATTACAGTGATAAACGATTGATTAGCTTTAGCGGTTACACATTGGTAACACTCTGCTGGTTCTATTTCATTTGTTAACTATTTAACAATTCAAAATATTTAGCAAAAAGGTAGATGTATCTAGTTAGATAGATCTTTAGTTTGCTTATTCCATTTTTTTGGGGCAAAATGTATATTGAAAAAGCAAAGTGAAAGAAAATTCTAATGAAAAAATTATATATTTCCCGTGTGATTGATCAGATTGAATTGCTCCAAGTAGCACACAGTAATATTGCTGCATCACAACCTGCTTAAGCCTAAACTTATAATATTTTGCCAAATCTTGTATCATTGTCTTATCTGGCTCTCTCCTGCATCACAGCAAAGCCCACACCTCACATGAGAACAAAAGGTAATCTCAAGAGTGTGTAACGTGGTTGCTCCACTTTAATTTGACTCCTCAAAGAACTAGAAGAGTTGGGATTTACCTTTTTTTTAGAACAATTGTACAAATGTGTTTCAGATTTTTTTCCATGTTTTTCTCCCAATTTAGTGACCAATTATACCCTCTATATATTTTGATTTACACTCTCCACACAAACTTGCCACCTGTCTCCATGAGGCAAACTAATTCTCTGAGGGCAGCGAACTCCACTTCCTTCAAAACTGAATTCACCCACCCACTTTCTGGAGACACCCTTACACGCTTCTTAGCGAGTTCATGCCGGCTTATCTCCCCCCCTCCCCCTGGGGCCAATCGGGGCTCCCCACCAGGGCCGGTCTGGTACACTCAAGTTTTGAACCGTGAGGGATTGACCTTTTTGACTAAAAAATTACAACCAATTGTAAGGAGTTGTCTTGTAGGCAACACCCCAAACCTGCCCACACGGAATGATTGACAGGTTAGCACTTACAAGAGAAACAAATTAAAAGCAGAACAACAAAAAGCAATTCAAATAATATGCAAATAAAACAAGAAAAACTATTTAAAAGGACACTGGAAAGCAATGCACTTGAGCACATAAAAATCAATGCAAGGATTTTTCCTTTTTATTTTGTACGTGTGACAATTACACAATAAAAAATAAAATCTTCATGTCCGTCGTGAAAAAACAAGCATATCATTTAACATTTTATATTGTGTCCAATTTGGCACAAAAATGCTCCCATAGTTTTCAGTCTATTTCCTATTGACGTCATTGGGCTTGAGATGTCTGGAAACTACATCAGTGTTGTATATATGTAGACTAAATCGAACGAACGAAAAACTAACATTTCCTGAACATTTAGAAAACTACACAAATGTAATTTCAACGTTCACTTCAAACACTCAGAACTTATGAAAAAACGTTCATCTTGGTAACTAACGTTCTCTCGAACCTAAAATTATTCTAGGAATATGTAAAAAGAAGGCTATATAAATCACTTCCTAGAAATGTTATAGTAATTCATTTGACGTCAATTCCCCATCACCTTGAGGGAACGCTTACTACAACTTACCATCGCTAGACTGTAAATATCTACAGGCAGCAATAAAAAACGTTACACCTGTCATGCGCATATTGCGGTGTGGTACGGACCACGCCTTTAATCTTATGTACAATACAAATCATGCACGCAGAAGCAAGGGAAATACCTTTAAATCTGGTGGTTTGCTCCTGGTTAAAACGGTATGCTGATTCGGAACCGTGCTGCTTAAATCGGGATTGCCTCCAGGGTTGTCCCCGTGTTTCACCTCCACGATAAACACACTAGGTGTATCTTCATCTCCCGCCCTACCCCCAGTGGGGCTACTGTTGTCCACAACGGAGGTGAAGTCGTCCGATTTGCAACGTTTCATCCTTGATTGTATATTTAGGCTGCTAAAGAACGTTGCTAACGTTAACAAGATAACATTAATTGTTTAGATAATGTGTCAATGTTATTCAATAAGGGAGATGTAAATCCATATTGGATTTGACATGTCTTGCTAGGGAGTTCAGCATCACAGCCAGCAAGCTAACGTTACACAGAGGGTAACGATCAAACGTGGCTAAGGGTGAGCTAGTTAGCCATCAAAAAGATAAGAGAAATGGCATTTGAAAGGCAACTCGTATGAGGGTGACTAGCAGCTCCCTACACCAAATTACAATATCGCTAGTCAACGGTAAGCTAAGGAAGTTAGCTGTCAAGATAATTAATGCCAATTAGACTAGCAAGTGGTAAGCTAACGTCACGATCAAGCTAACGATAACGTTACTGCATAAACTAGCTAAACTTTATGCTACTAGTTGCCACCGCTTACTCTAGTCTAAGAGGCACATACCTAGCTAGCGTAGCTTCAACAAGCGACCAGCAAACTTAAGCGACTAACGTTAGCCTCCTTTACTGAAAACACTAGTCGGCATACCAGCTAATAATATTAGCTAGCAAGCTAATTTGTCTGAATAGCGAATTAGCTAGCTCACCAGGGAGCTTGCAGCTGTTGATATTAGCGAACGTTAGCCAGCTAGCTAACTTTAATATTAAAATTACATTCTAAAGAAACAAAAATAAAACAAACGCACACAGAAATGTTCTCCAGTTGTCTAGCTTGATATTGGCTAGAGTTTACGCCTTACAACTATAATTAACTAGCTACAAGGTAGCTAAACACAGTATTGCAGAAAAGACCCAGTGCGCATAGCAAGCTAGGTAGCGAAGCACCTCATCAATTATTGAAAGAGCGACAGAACCGTAGCGACTGAGCAAACATTTGGCAGGTGTATTTAATAAGCGAACAAAGTTGACTCCCATCACGAGTCCTCTGAACACGTTACATTATGACTCTTATTCCACTGGCAATGATAAATGTAACTCTCCGTTAACTATTAGCCACCTAAGCTAGCCAGCCAGCTAACTGCGAGTTCCGCAGGTACTATTAAGCTTTCAAGATGGTAGGAAACCATTTAGCCAAGAGGATGTCATCGGGGAAAGGCCAATCATATTGCCCCTGTTATGTTACCTATCATAAAGATTGGCTTTGTTTATGACCAATCAGATGCTCCCCATAGAACACGACATGTATTCATGTATTGTTGCCCCGCCACGCAATTTCATAATACCAGGGAACATTTGCTATTACCTGACACAATACAGATACCTCTCTGGTATTACGGATAAGTTGGCACTGAGTTTTGTCACTCGCTCTCGCTTTTGATTGGCTCTGAAATTCAGAGCGGAAAAGGGGAGAAGGAAGATATTTTCTGTCATTCTCGCTCTCAAAATTGAACTCTGAACTTCTAATCCCCTCCCACTTGCTTACGTTCTTACGTAGCTCTCTCAAACACCAGAATGGCTGTTACTCGATATCGTCGGTTCCTTAAACTCTGTGAAGAATGGCCGAGAGACGAATCTAAGAAAGGCCGGGATTTGGGGACTTTTTTACGACAGAGGGTGGCCCATGCATTTCGGGAGGGTGAAAATACACAGGTAACGTAGCTAGCAGCTGATAATTCCAACTAAACACAAAAGTACTGCCAGTGGTTCTATGGCCAATGTCAGTGTCCGTGACCGCAGTTGCTAGGAAATTTGGAAAAATAATTCTAATTATATATATATATATATATATATATATATATGTATGAAATAATATAATTTCAGGTTTATACGTTTAAATGCTTGCAAGCTTGGAGTGATGCGTTATTTGGCAGCTTTTGAAAACTCGTCTCTTAAGTGGCCTCAGGTTTGTTAATCATATAATGTTAACGTTGGCTTGCCTGCAACAACACTGGCCCGCTGTGTAAACGACAAGCTTTAACTTTTCGCGTGACAGTAAAGTAAGGGAATAATAAACAATTTGAAGCATTCTATTTTAGATTGCATTTAATATTCGGTGGTTCCAGTAATTTCACCAATCATGCTTCACAATTACATCCTGTGGCAGACGAGCGTTATCGTCATCACTACAGATATTGCATGTAGACACTCGCTATCCATTCAGCATAAGTTACAGCAGGGGTTTCAGACTCCAGTCTTGGAGGGCCACAGTTTCTGCTGGTTTGTGGTGTTTCAACACTTACCTGATTCATTTAATTCAATGATAAGTTAGAGTATACAGCCATTGTTACCAAGGCCTACATTTCTGCCGATTGAAAAGAAACCACTAAAACCAGGGCCGTGCACAGACATTTTGGGGGGCTCAAGCAAAAAAAAGAAAAAAAAAAAAAAAAAAAAAAAAAAGAAAAAAAAGGGCACTCACCCCACCGACACGCACTATTCCCACCCCGATGTTGCCACACCGCCGCCATCCATAATCACAGACTATGTTCATAACATGGGACCTGTTTAAATTCTACTGAAACACATTATTCAATGAAGAAACCACAGATTTGATATAGTAATGCAAGTCAGTCAGTGTTCAGTTGTTTAGACCAATTCAGTCACATTAGATCAGTGGTTTCTTTGAGAAAGAAAGTTAGGAAGGATGATATTGAATGGCATTCAAACAAAAAACTTTTATTTTAACAGGGAAACACACTGCTACATGCCCAAACAATAATACACTTTTAAACATCACGTTTTTAGAAAACTGGCTATAAAGAAAATGGGGTGACTACACTAAACTAGCAAAACTGCAAAACGTAACTACCTGCTTCAGAAATTAATTGCATATTTGTAAGTTGTCCTGCATGATGGAGATAATGTCGTTTGAATGACAATTAGACTGGCTTACTTGCTCGCCAGTACCGAGGCTAGTAATTACGAAATTACAGCGTGAAGGTGGCAAGTCCTACTGACCTACTTCATAGTTTTTTTTAACGGATATATAACATAAAAAATAAGTGTTGTTTAATCGTGGTTTCACAATTAAAACAGAGCCTACCTGAGTGATATCATTCACCGTAACTGGGGCTTGGGATGCGGTGCTTTTCATGACAAGTTGTATTCGGAATGTTGGAAGATGCGACGTTGATTGATTGATTGAGACAAAACCATTTGGAAGGGGGGGTTGGAGAGCGGAGTACTTTTTTAATTGATAAGGTGTATATTTTCGTGGGTACTACTATACATTTTCCTCTTTATATGTGATTAAAGGAAAAATTAAATACAATTAAAACCCGCCAAAAAAAGGGCACCTTTTGACTCCGGGCAAAAGGTCAGAGGCTCAAGCCCCCCTTGGGTCCAACTCAACTTGAGTTGACACCCCAGAGTTACGGTGTTGGCTAATGTTTAGCATTGGCTAGATATTTCGATTAACGTTCATGTTTGGATATTTTGGAACATTCTCTTCTCCATTCGTATACGATTAATTAAAACAACCGTATGCAAGCCACTTTCCCCCTAGAGTAATGTCAATATTTATTAAATGTAATTCTGTCATTTTTACAACCAGTGAACCAATTAATTATTTCACACAAAATGCTCAATACATTTTGACTTTATTTGACAGTATTTACAATTTAAGTTAATTTAAATTATGAAGTCAAGGGTCAACTAAAACCATATTCCATGGCCTCAGTGACCAGATCTCGACCCAATTGAACACTTAAGGGACAATTCTGGAGTGCTGCCAGACACTTGTAGAATCTATGCTAGGGTGCATTGAAGCTGTTGTTGTGATTTAAGACACTTTTACATAAAAACATAAGAATACATAATAACAAGAACGGGTCATTCAGCCTATCTAGGCTCATCATGTCCTAATCTAAAGAGTATCTAGTACTGCATCTAGCCTGGACTTGAATAGCCCAAGTTTTTCTGCCTCTACTACCTGGCCTGGCAAGCTGTTCCAGGCATTGACAACTCTGTGTAAAGAAAAACGTCCTAATATTACATTACATTACATTACATTACATTACATTACAGGCATTTAGCAGACGCTCTTATCCAGAGCGACTTACAGTTTACATTTAATATCTGTGTGGAATTTGCCTTTAACTAATTTCCACCTGTGGCCTCTTGTTCTGCTGACCCCACTTATCTTAAAAAATATTTGGTATTTCACTTTGTTAATCCCTTTTAGGAATTCCATTTAGGAATCAAATCCCCCCCGATGTCTCTGTTTGCTAAGCTTAAATAGATTGAGTGCCTTAAGTCTATCCTCATAACTTTTACCTTTCATACTAGGTATCAGTTTAGTTGCCCTTCTTTGAACTTTTTCCAGAGCTAATATATCTTTCTTGTAGTGCAGTGCCCAGAACTGCACACTGTATTCTAGTTCTAATTTTAAGTAAGTAAGGCAGTTACCTGTAGATCCGAATCAGGCTTTAGACTTGTATCCATAGCCACTGCCTTGCTATGTGCTGGAGAAAGGTATTAATGGTTAACCATTTTATACGCTACAGGTGGGGGTTCTGAGCCAGAAGGTGGACATTTTATGGGGCCGTGAGATGCATTATTTTAGGACTGGTTGAACTACAACATTGCTGGGACACTGTACGATGCCTCCCAATCCACTGTTTGCTCTTCACTTGCAAACCAGGCTGGAGCTACTTTCCACATTCCACATTTGGAAAGAAATGACCTGTCTGAACAATTATCCATCTAGCTGGCTGTTATTTTGTCAGTTCTAAATCTTTTTAGTCATAACAGGCTGTACAAGTTAAAAACTCTGGTCCTGTTTATGATTTTATTGTTATTTCACCTTCAGATATCAGACCCAGAGAAGTGTGACCAGATGTATGAGAGCTTGGCTCGCATCAACAGTAACTTCTACAGAGAAAAGGTAAGCCCAATATGGTCAGGGCATTCCCTCTCTAATTTCTCGAAAAACTCTTAATTTTTTATATCTGTAATAGGAGATTCTGGTATCAGGAAGTCTAATTCTTGATATCAGAAAACCACATTTTTGATACTTGGGATTCAGCGTCGTTTACCGAATTGTAGATAGATGGAGGAGAAACTGTTCCCTCTTTAGGTTGAGAAATTGTAGGAAATTAAAAGGAGTCGATAGACGCATGGATGTAAAATTGATCTAAATACAGATTGTATACCTTTAATACCTTTAAAACTATCTGTGACTCCTAAGTTACTTAAGTGCACAACCGCAACAAAAACATTGATGGGGAAAAATCAATGATGGCGGATAATTCATAACCCTGTGGTCTACTGTGAAAGGGACAACAGCTTGAAAAAAATGTCCTATCCCAGATGTATATGCATGAACGTGCTTTTCCACATCGGTTTATTGGCTATATGTAAGTTAACTATAAACTATAACTATAAATAAAACAAAAAGGCAACTTGTGAAGATGGCTGCCATTCTTAACCCCCTGAGGTCCGTGCTAAGCTTTTAGATGTTTTTTGATTTTGGCATGGTCTGATATTTATCTCAATTTCATCAATTTAACACACACTTACTCCAAAGTGTTTGATATTTTTATTTGAAGGACAATCACAGCTACATTTGTATGCCATCAATAGTTTGGTCAGTATCATATGCAGCTTGTAAATAGATCTACAAACACACAAGTTAAAAATAGTAAATTTTTCTGCTGTCACAAAAGATGTGAAAGCACACACTAAACTATAGTGACGAATTGTTTTGCCAATGTGCGTTTGTTCACCAAGGTCTTGGTTATGTAAGGGTGTGAAAATAGTTTAGCACATCTGAGATCTAAATAGCTAAAAACCTGTTTTTATCAGAACTGGTCACATTTATTTCAGGCTGTGGGAGGGCTAAATGCTAAATTCCTGAATATTCATTATTCATTGTCCACACCTCTAAGATCTGTCAGATGGGCCATCTCTCTCTCTCAAAGGCCATCCTGAGACCCAAGGAAAAAAAAAGTGTCTTCCAATTAAACTTTTTGTGATTTCATGCCTCTTTAGAGTTAAAACAACCATTTAGATTTTAAATGGCTAAGCAATATTTGAGTTACCATTTCTCCTTTCACGACAAGCGCTTCTTGTCAGCAGCCGCCATTTTGGCTCTTTGTTACGTTGCAACACGCGGAATGTTTGGCGTCACAACACGCGATATTCATAGGCTATATTTTCACGAGTATTTGAAAACAAGCGAAATAAAATTAATATCAGCATAGACTGTTGCTGGCAGATTGCAAGCGTAAACACAGACATACGATATATTTTATAACATTTTACGCTGTTTGAAAAGTATTTTCTGTGCCTATTGCAATTTGTTACATTGCAACATGCGGAATATGTAGTCACAAGACGCGGAATTTATATATATTTTCACGAGTATTTGAAAACAAGCGAAATAAAATAAATATCAGCATAGACTGTCCTCTTCAGTTTGTGTTGTTTATGCCGGCGTTTTCACACATGGCCCGACGCACTTCCCCGAAATTAGCACCTCGTTAACATGTCAATAGAAGGGGGACGTTACTAAAAGGTAAAAACAGAATAAAAAGCAAGGTTTATTTTTGGTCTAATTAAGCTAATTTAAAAATCCCATTTGATTTGCCAGTGCTCAAATCGGAAAGTCGCGATTCTAAGGTTTCTGTCAATGTTTTTGTCGCGTGTGTATGATAAAATATCGCGAAGTTAGAAATAGTAATATACTTGTATTGCTGCTGGGATCGGCGCCGATCCAGCCGACCTCAGGGGGTTAATTGTATATATTAATTTCTAATCTCTCACTTAAGAACATGAGACCATACAAATTCATAATGATGAGAACAGGCCACTCGACCCATCTAAGTTTGTCATTAACCTACAGGGTATAGAATATCCAGTACTGGACCTCAATACGCATTGACAGTTGTTTAAAAAAAAGTACTTCCTGATATCAGTGTGGAATTGACCTTTAACTAATTTCCACCTGTCCCCTCTTGTTCTGCCAGCTGAACTAAGCCTGAAAAAACCTTTGGTAGTTCAATTTGTTAATCCCTTTTATGAATTTAACCCCCCGCCCCCACATGTCGTGGGACAAACGTAATGTAAAAACGATAGAAATGTGTCGCAGAGGAGCATCGCGGAGGGTGTTGCGTACAGTCGTGGCCAGATAGTAAAATGTTAGCTACATACAAAAAACTAGCTAGCCAATTAGTTTCAACCTCAATGGACATTGATACACCAATGAGGCAGATAACTAACTAGTAAACCAAAACAGTTCGCTTATGAAACAAAGGTTTTTGCTTGCTTGTTTTTATAATCTCAAGAAATCTGTCTTCACTTTTTCAGTTTCTATAAATATAAAACAGTTCTAACATGCATGTATTGAATAATAATCAGTAAACATTGGGGCATGTGAATGCAGGGGTGGATATACACAGGGTTTTTCCTGGGAATTTTTAGGACTTGGCGTGGCAGACACAGCAGGGATGGTATATGGCTACTCTTGAGTTTTTTAGTGCTCTGGAGTGGACTGAATTTTCTAAATTGGTTATGTCCTCCAAACCATCTACTTGTCAATTAGACCCAATCCCAACAAAACTTGTTAAATAACTTCTTCCTGTTATGGGGCAATCCATGCTAGACATTATTAATCTGTCTCTTTCATCAGGTTATATGCCAAATTCTCAAAAAGTGGCAGTAATTAAGCCACTTTTAAAGAAATCAAACCTTGACCCAGAAAATCTCAGTAACTACAGGCCAATTTCTAATCTTTCTTTTCTCTCAAAAATTCTAGAGAAAGCTGTAGCTCAGAGACTGACTTCGTTCCTGACATCAAATGACATCTATGAAACTTTTCAGTCAGGATTTAGGCAACACCATAGCACTGAGACTGCTCTTATTAAAGTTGTCAATGACTTACTGATATCAGCTGACTGTGGATGCATCTCTATTCTTGTGCTTTTGGACTTGTGCTGCGTTTGACACAATAGACCACCAAACTCTTCTGAGCAGACTTGAAAACCTAGTTGGACTGCGTGGACAGGCACTCTCCTGGTTTAAATCCTACCTATCAGATAGGTATCAATTTGTGCAGTTAAATGACAAGCCCTCTGCTCTCATCAAGGTGGAATATGGTATCCCTCAAGGTTCTGTTTTGGGGCCATTATTGTTCTCCCTTTACATGTTGCCACTTGGTGATGTCATTCGTAAACATGGCGTACATTTTCACTGCTACGCAGATGACACACAATTATACCTATCAATGAAACCTGGTGAAGGACAATTCGAGCAGTTGGAGGCCTGTTTTAAAGACATAAAAGACTGGATGTCAGATAATCTTCTATTGTTGAATACTGATAAAACAGAGATGTTGGTCTTGGGGCCCAAAAACCTCAGAAGAGGGTTATCTGATTTATCTCTTAATCTGGATGGTTGCTCTGTTGCTGCAAGTTTGGTGGTAAAAGACCTTGGTGTTACTATAGATCCTGTCCATAGTCACATCAAAAACATTTCCAGAGTAGCCTTTTTCACCTGAGGAATATTGCCAAAATTAGGGGCTTCCTGTCATTAATAGATGCAGAAAAATTGGTACATGCCTTTGTTACATCTAGATTAGATTATTGCAATGCATTACTGTCTGGCTGTTCTAATGCCTCACTCAGGAGCCTACAACTCGTACAGAATGCTGCTGCAAGGATCCTGACTAGAACAAAGAAATATGAGCACATTAGTCCTGTGTTAGGGTCACTTCACTGGCTTCCTATAAACTATCGTGTAGACTATAAGGTACTCCTCTTAACTTATAAGGTGTTGCATGGACTTGCACCCTCTTACTTGACGGATCTGCTTCATCCGTACAATCCCCCACGTTCACTTCGCTCACAAGATGCAGGCAACTTGGTAGTCCCTAGAATATCAAAAATACAGCAGGTGGCAGAGCTTTCTCTTATAGAGCTCCTTTACTGTGGAACAGTCTACCCATCTCTGTGAAGGAGTCAGACACGGTCTCAATTTTCAAGTCTAGGTTAAAAACGCATCTCTTTAGTCTCTCTTATAGTCATTAGGTGCAGATGTGGAGGGGCGTAGCAATAGAGCCTTCTGGTGCAATGAGCTATCCTTACTGTCACCAATCATAAGTGATGATCCGCCCCTATCAGGACTGCTGATGATGTGGTGGGATGGTCTCTGAGTGCCCTCATGGCTGCGTGCTCCCTGTGCCACTCACCTAATTAGTTATGCTGCCCTAGATTACTTCTGCTGGTGCAAAAGTGTTATCACTACTCTTCCCCCTGATCCGGTGTGATATTTATCATAGTCATAATTGCACCTTTCCTCTTTTCTCCCCGGCTTCGTGGCACCTGCCCGGAGCTCACCTGCCCAGAGTCAACCCCCCACCCCTGCCATGTGTTAGCCGGATGCCGCTGGCCCAGACCCTAGCTGCTGGTTCCATCCCCCGCCCTGCCCTGGTATCTGGAGGGATGAGGTCCACCCCACTCCTACACTTAGAATGCCCTTCCAGTGGTCTGTTAAGCCACATGAGCCTCAAGGACTATTTGTGTTGTTTTTCTCTGTATCCCACAATTTTCCAGGAGTTCATCTCGACCGCCTTTTAAGGGGTCAGGGAATAATTTTCCAGTTTCCTACATTGGCTCCAATGGTTTTCTGGTTTTTTGATTCCCTCTGGAAAATGCCAATTGTGAAGCGCTGTGTGACAACCTGTTTGTAAATGGCGCTATACAAAAATAAAGATTGATTGATTATATAGAGGTAAAATAAGTTGATAAAGTATCACTTGCTAGCTAGCTCTGTTCGCGGAATGAAGGAATATACTTGACACTGGCTAATGTGTATAACCTAAATCGAGAACAGGGATGTTGCGAGATGAGTGCGCATGCTCAGAGCCTGGCAAGCGAGGATAGTGGCCGGGATAAATTAGCCTACCTCCGTGAAAAATCAATAAGTCAATATTGGTAAAAATCGATCACAATGTTAGGCACCTGACAAGTTGGGAATCACTGAGATAGATGAAAAGTTGTATCAGATTCTGAACTATGATCATCTGCATCTAAATAGACTTAGGTCATCACCTCTTCTATCCTGGGCCTCTTTTTAAAGAAGGACAATATCTTCTGTATTGTCAAGCTGAAAATCAAATGAACTGGCCTTATCCTACACTATAATTTTACACTATAAAATAGGCTATCTATCTAGGCTATTTGCAATCTCTCCGTCACTCGCCTTTCAGAGACAGTAGGTCACCGTGGTGGTGCATCCAAATGAATAAACTTGCCGCCTCTACATCCACAAGAACGCTGAATGTGGTAGCATGCGCCATGTAAGAAGTATGAAATGGACACTGCAGCAGATGAAGTACAATATTTTCATAACCTTTTTTCACTCTAATAGCCTATTTTCTATTTATTTCATGTTACCGCCTAGTAGCTGTCGGCGCAGACACTGCAGAGGTTAAAGCCTCCATGTATCAATGCCAGATTTTTTTCCATTTTTTATACTGTCCATTTCTTTTAGGCGGTCGAAGAAAACACTTAGGCGGCCCGCCTAAGCATTAGACAGGCAGGGAAAACCCTGTATACACATGCTGATATTAGGTAATTTAATGAATTTATATCAGTGCATTTATATTACTCATGATACCGCGGTACCATGATTACCACAGTATTTTTCAGGATGGTTATCATACCGTCACAAACTCATACCACTTATAAAAATATCTGCACAAAGATGGAGTACTCTAGAGTACTCTAGGGTATATGCCAGTGGGGCCTGCTGCCTTATAAGTTTTTGTGTTTTTTCTAGTACTTCTCCATCCCTTATCACAATATCCTCTAGTACACTCTGTACATTGAATGTACTTGTAGGCATATTTATAACCTCTTCTCTGGTAAATCTCTCAACAACTCATCAACTGCTTAGGGTATCAGCAATATCCTTATTATTATTATCCTTCCTTATTCTTAATGCAGTTAACCTCTTCCTTAACTTTACACTACTGGTCAAAGGTTTTAGGTTACCCAAAACTGAACAATAATGTAAATTTCAGTTATAAAAAAAGGCCCTTTTCAGGGAACAAGTAATGGGTTAACAACTTGCAGCTGTTCTGCAGCAATGGAAGAAAATTAAGCCTACTACTTTTACTTCTACTTCTAGTACACATAACTAACAATTGCTATTCAACTTACTTCAGGTCTTTTGAATGTACTTACTTGGAATACACCACAGTATCAAACCCCTTTGTACCTGACCATTTGCAGAGCCAAAACAAGGGAATTTCTTGAGGATATTTGATTGAGAATGGATGTTTAGCATAATTTTCAAGTCAGTATATGTGTCCAAGCCCAGTTTTACCCAGTGTCCCAGCTCAGCCTACATATTTCAACATACTCGAACATTTTCTAATTCCTTATTTTCTTAATAAGTACAGTACCATAATTTAATAGCATCACCTCCAAAGGCATCCAATTTGTAAAGTCTCTTGACATTCTCATCATTGTAGCATTATGCATTCACTGAATTTCAGGTAAATTTTAGAAGATCCCCATTTTTCAATTTTTTACTGAAATTTAAGCAGTTCAAGTCCAATGAATAACCTGAAAAAAAGGTAAGCGGTAAACTGCCAGAGGTTTAGGTTTCCAAAAATGGAAAAATAATGTACATTTCAGAGTTATAAAAAAAGGCCCCTTTCATGGAACAAGTAATGGGTTAACAACTTACAGCTGTTCTGCAGCAATGGAAGTAAATTAAGCCTTGAAAGTTGATGCAAAACAATTCCTACAGGTGTCCCAACTTTTGTTGATTACTTATAAACCCTCTGTCTGTATAAAAGCAGTGTTGGAACAGACTGTATTACTACACCCTCTGAAGCATTATTTGGACAATATTGCACTGCAGAAGTAGTATATTGCTATCATAATGGCAAGAAAAAGGCAATTAACAAAGGAAGACAAACAGACCATTATAACCCTTAAAAGTGTAGGTCTTTCCTTTAGAGAAATTGCAAAGAAGGCCAAGGTGTCAGTTAGAACAGTTTCCTACACCATCAAAAGGCACTTGGAAACTCTGACAGGAAGAGGTCTGGCAGACCCAAAGCCACAACAAAATCAGAAGACAAGTTTCTGAGAGTCAATAGCTTGCGTGATAGGCGGCTCACAGGAAAACAGCTTCAAGCACAGCTTCACACTGGTCGAAGTAAGGAAGTCTCAGTTTCAACTGTGAAGAGAAGACTTCCAGCTGCAGGTTTGGCAGGTCGAGTGGCAGTAAGAAAGCCATTGCTAAGATGGCAAAATAAGAAAAAAGAGGCTTGCCTGGGCCATGAAGCATTTCATCACGCAGGGTTTTTGTACGCCGTCGAGTAGGCGAAAGGATGGTTCCTCAGTATGTGACACCAACGTGATGGTCTGGGCCTCTTTTGCTGGATCCAGAGTCGGCGACTTGCACAGCAGGGTTTCCGTTATCCGGTAATTACCAGGTTTTTACCGGGAAAATCTGTTGAAACATATTTAAATCTCTCCGGTCATAATGTCCGGTGAAAATAATTCCCTCTAAGCACAATTTGAATTGTATTAAAACAGGCTAAAATGTAAAATTAAATTTCCACATATCCTTCTATTAAAAAATGAATCTTCATTTTTTTAATGAATGTGTAGGCTATAGGCTAGCCTATGCGATGAACAAAATAATCGTTACATTTGTTTCATTGTTGCTTCACTCTGATAAAGCGCACACTCAGATTGAATGCCGTAGCCTGCCTAACCACCATAACGGCAAACAGCGACGAGTGAGAGAGATCAGACATGGCCAAACAAGCCAGAGGGTTCTCTCTGCAGAACCGAATCAAAACAGCGCAGCGAAGTCGCCATGGGGAGGACAAGGTCACAAGGCTTATGCGCATTGCAAGTTGTGGAGAGACACTTGGCACCTTTTAAGTGGGCAGCTGCACGCTTCACTGCTGCGAAAATGGTATGAGCCTGCTATAGGTATTTTTTTATTTTTATTTTTTCCCCCAAAGAGTTTTCCCTTGAGCCGCCACCTTACCGTGGTGGAGGGGTTTGCGTGTCCCAATGATCCCAGGAGCTAAGTTGTCGGGGGCTTCATGCCCCTGGTAGGGTCACCCAAGGCAAACAGGTCCTGGGTGAGGGACCAGACAAAGCGTGGCTCACAAGACCCCCATGACGACAAACAAAAATGGAAATACGTTTCCCTCGCCCGGACGCTGGTCACCGGGCCCCCCTGAGCCAGGCCCGGGGTAGGGCTCGAGGGCGAGCGCCTGGTGGCCGAGCCTACACCTGGGGCTCGGCCGGGCACAGCCCGAAGAGGCAACGTAGGACCCCCTTCCCATGGGCTCACCACCCATGGGAGGGGCCAAGGGGTCGGGTGCAGTGTGAGATGGGCGGCGGCCGAAGGCGGGGCCTTGGCGGTCCGATCCTCGGCTGCAGAAGCTAGCTCTAGGGACGTGGAATGTCACCTCTCTGGCGGGGAAGGAGCCTGAGCTGGTGCGGGAGGTCGAGAGGTTCCGGCTAGATATAGTCGGCCTCGCCTCGCATGGCATGGGCTCCTTGAGAGGGGTTGGACTCTCTTCCACTCTGGAGTTGCCCCTGGTGGGAGGCGCCGAGCAGGGGTGGGAATACTTATTGCCCCGGCTCGTTGCCTGTACGTTGGAGTTCACCCCGGTAGACGAGAGGGTAGCCTCCCTCCGCCTTCGGGTGGGGGACAGGTCCTGACTGTTGTTTGTGCTTATGCTCCAAACAGCAGCTCAGAATACCCACCTTTTTGGAGTCCTTGGAGGGGTGTTGGAGAACACTCCTTCCGGGGACTCCCTCGTTTTGCTGGGAGACTTCAATGCTCACGTGGGCAACGATAGTGAGACCTGGAGGGGCGTGATTGGGAGGAACGGCCCCCCCGATCTGAACCAGAATGGTGCTTTGTTGTTGGACTTCTGTGCTTGTCACAGATTGTCCATAACGAACACCATGTTCAAGCATAAGCGTGTCCATATATGCACCTGGCACCAGGACACCCTGGGCCGCAGTTCAATGATCGACTTTGTGGTCGTGTCGTCGGACTTGCGGCCGCATGTCTTGGACACTCGGGTGAAGAGAGGGGCGGAGCTGTCAACTGATCACCACCTGGTGGTGAGTTGGCTCCGATGGCGGGGAGGATGCCGGTCAGGCCTGGCAGGCCCAAACGTATTGTGAGGGTCTGCTGGGAACGTCTGGCAGAGTCTCCTGTCAGAAGGAGTTTCAACTCCCACCTCCGGGAGAGCTTCAACCATGTCCCGGGGAGGCGGGGACATTGAGTCCGAGTGGGCCATGTTCCGTGCCTCTATTGTCGAGGCGGCTGACCGGAGCTGTGGCCGCAAGGTCGTTGGTGCCTGTCGCGGCGGTAATCCCGAACCCGCTGGTGGACACCGGCAGTGAAGGATGCCGTCAAGCTGAAGAAGGAGTCCTATCGGACCTTTTTGGCCTGTGGGACTCCAGAGGCAGCAGATGGGTATCGGCGAGCCAAGCGGAGCGCGCGGCCGGCGGTCGCTGAGGCAAAAACTCGGGCATGGGAGGAGCTCGGTGAGGCCATGGAGAACGACTTCCGAACGGCTTCGAGGAGGTTCTGGACCACCATCCGGCGTCTCAGGGGGAAGCAGTGCACTGTCAACACTGTGTACAGTGGGGATGGGCGCTGCTGACCTCGACTCGGGGGCGTTGTGGGTCGGTGGAGGGAATACCCGAAGACCTCCTCAATCCCACCGACACGCCTTCCAGCGAGGAAGCAGGGTCTGGGGACTCGGGGTGGGCTCTCCTATCTCTGGGGCTGAGGTCGCCACGGTGGTTAAAAAGCTCCGTGGTGGCAGGGCCTCGGGGTGGATGAGATCCGCCCGGAGTCCCTCAAGGCTCTGGATGTTGTGGGGCTGTCTTGGTTGACACGACTCTGCAGCATCGCGTGGACATCGGGGGCAGTGCCTCTGGACTGGCAGACCGGGGTGGTGGTCCCCCTCTTCAAGAAAGGGGACCGGAGGGTGTGTTCCAACTACAGGGGGATCACACTCCTCAGCCTCCCTGGTAAGGTCTATTCAGGGGTTCTGGAGAGGAGGGTCCGTCGGATGGTTGAACCTCGGATTCAAGAGGAGCAATGTGGTTTTCGTCCTGGTCGCGGAACTGTGGACCAGCTCTACACCCCTCCGCGGGGTCCTGGAGGGTGCATGGGAGTTTGCCCAACCAGTCTACACATGTTTTGTGGACTTGGAGAAGGCTTTCGACCGTGTCCCTAGGGGAGTCTTGTGGGGGGTGCTCCGGGAGTATGGGGTACCGGACCCCTTGATACGGGCCATTCGGTCCCTGTACGACCGGTGCCAGAGCTTGGTCCGCATTGCTGGCAGTAAGTCGGACTTGTTCCCGGTGAGGGTTGGACTCCGCCAGGGCTGCCCTTTGTCACCGGTTCTGTTCATAACCTTTATGGACAGAATATCTAGGCGCAGCCGGGCGTTGAGGGGGTCCGGTTCGGTGGCCTGAGGATTGGGTCACTGCTCTTTGCAGATGATGTGGTCCTGTTGGCTTCATCGGGCCGTGACCTCCAGCTCTCGCTGGAGCGGTTCGCAGCCGAGTGTGAAGCGGCTGGGATGAGAATCAGCACCTCCAAATCCGAGACCATGGTTCTCAGACGGAAAAGGGTGGAGTGCACTCTCCGGGTCGGGGAGGAGATCCTGCCCCAAGTGGAGGAGTTTAAATACCTCGGGGTCTTGTTCACGAGTGAGGGAAGGATGTAGCGGGAGATCGACAGGCGGATTGGTGCGGCGTCGGCAGTGATGCAGACGCTGCATCGGTCTGTCGTGGTAAAGAGGAGCTGAGCCTAAAGGCAAAGCTCTCGATTTACCGGTCGATCTATGTTCCTACCCTCACCTATGGTCACGAAGTTGTGGGTAGTGACCGAAAGAACGAGATCGCGAATACAAGCGGCTGAAATGAGTTTCCTCCGCAAGGTGTCTGGGCTCTCCCTTAGAGATAGGGTGAGGAGCTCGGTCATCCGGGAGGGGCTCAGAGTAGAGCCGCTGCTCCTCCGCGTCGAGAGGAGCCAGATGAGGTGGCTCGGGCATCTGGTTAGGATGCCTCCTGGACGCCTCCCTGGTGAGGTGTTCGGGCACGTCCCACCGGGAGGAGGCCCCGGGGGAAGACCCAGGACACGCTGGAGAGACTATGTCTCTCGGCTGGCCTGGGAACGCCTCGGGATTCCCCGGAAGAGCTGGACGAAGTGGCCGGGGAGAGGGAAGTCTGGGTCTCCCTGCTTAGGGCGCTGCCCCCGCGACCCGACCAGGAAAAGCGGTAGAAGATGGATGGATGGATGGATGGAGTTTTTATTTTGTTTTATTTTATCTGAGAAAAGGTCTAGTGAACGGAAGTTATTCGATTTCAAGTCTGTGATTAAAATGTTATGAGCCAGATAGGCCTACATGTAACTTTTTGTTTGTTTGCAAATAGTTTTTATCTGAGAATATGTAGGCCTAAAGCTGAAGGAAATTCTTTGTGTTTACGTGTTGCCCCAATGAATGTAGGCTAGCGTAATATTTATTTATTTATTTATTTTTAAAATAGCATTATGCACGTGAGTCTATTGACGGGACTTATTTTATTTGGAATATAATGTATAAGCAAAAGTAGCCTACTTTTCAATAAAAAATATTATAAATCTACATGCCTTGATGATGTCATTCTTTATATAGCCTGCCTATCAATTGTTTTTAAGCTCAATAAACACAGATAATATTTGTCCGGGACATTGAAATCTTCCAGGACACTTGGAATGGCACCAGTTTTTTCTAATGGAAACCCTGTTGCACAGAGTGACTGGCACCCTGAACCAAAAGGGCTACCACAGCATTTTGCAGCGCCATGCAATACAATCTGGTCTATGCCTAGTTGGTCAGGGGTTCATCCCACAGCAAGATAATGACCCAAAACATACCTCCAGGCTATGTCAGAAAGAAGAAAGAAGAAAAGAAAAAGACGATAGACTTCAAATCATGGAATGGCCAGCACAGTCTCCAGACTTTGAGCTGGTTTGGGTTGAACTGGACAGAAGTGTGAAAGCAAAGCAACCTATGAGTGCAACACATTGCACAGAAGTGGGAACTTCTGCAACAGTGTTGGGAAGAACTTTATAAACAATTTTTATTTTCCATTGTAGAAAGAGTGCCACGAGTGTGTTCGGCTGTTATATCTACAAAAGGTGGCTACTTTGATGAGTCAAATTTTTTTATTCAATTTTGTTGAACAAAACAATTCCTTGATTTCTTTTTTTTAATCTCCAATTATTTTTGTTCTATGCTTTAATTTCAGAGTACATTGAAACATTCAACTGCGGAAATTTCAATAAAAACTGAAAAAATTGAGCTGTTCTAAAACTTTTGACCGGTAGTGTATGTTTTAACTGCAATTTCAGAAAAACGAACAAAATAAACCCCACTTAGGATTACTTTTTGCATCTTGGGATATTTTAATTTCAAAGAGTCAAAGATGCATTTAGTTCTTATTTCTTATTTTAGCCTTAGCCCACGTTATAATCTATGTTTCTCTCGAAATGATTTTTTTATACATTCTATATAATGTGATAATGAGTTTTCAATTAGTAAGAAAATAGAATAGCCTCTTTTTTTTTTTTGCCAAACATTAAAATTCCTATTAATCTCTGTAAATCATGAAAATAGTGTCACTTTAATTTATTTTTTCATTCATATAATTTGCAAACATAATCAAAAAAAATATTATATACGTATACAGGGTTAAACCCAATGATGAAAACACCAAACAATATATGAATATTTATTCGCTAATGAGGAGATGAGGAGTTGGGCTGCCCTTTGCCTTCAGAACATCTTCAGCCCTTCTTGGAATGTTGTTATAGTTTTTAACTGTTTCTAGTGGGATATTAGACCATTCTTCAAGAATGAAAGCCTCCGGTTCTTTGAGCAATTAAGACAGTGGAAATCTACACAGCATTCCGCACTACGTTCCATAAAGTTTCAAGGCTGTTTAGATCTGATGATCGGCAAATCTTTTTTATATGCGTGTGCCTTTGTACATATTTCCACTTTTGAAATGTAGTTTGGTTGTCATGTTTAAGGTTGAACGGAAAAGCCACCAAAAAATATGCTAGTCCACATTGCCATGCATAGCAAAATGATACCATCTACATTTCTTTATAATAAAGTATTGAGACCATACATTTCAACAAATACAAGATTTACAATAAAGGAAACATACATTATTAAGCAAATTCATTGTTGTTTTTTTTCCCCTCTCCAAATTCGGAATGCCCAATTGCATTTGTGATGATGTCATATTCTCTAGTATATAAAGCAACATTTTAGTTCCCAATCAGTTGTTTTGTTGATATCACACTTTTTATTGAGCACAAGTTTAGGCTACATATAATTGCATTTGAATGCATCATCAAATTAAGTTTTCAGAGGATCGAAAACTATCCCAGGAAAGTCTGTTTCTGAAAGTCCCATAAAGCGGTGCTCAAACTTGTTGCAATAGAGAGTAAAGGGTAGGGAGTGAGTACTCCACTACATATCTTGCTTCGTGTGATGGGACATTGCTTGTGTCCTGGCTAATTAGCTAGAAGTTGGTTCAAGTGAAGGCATTTTTCTTGGTAGCTAGATAGATGGCTAACTTGCTACTTATGTCTTAATAATTTCTTAAGGAACTCATGAAGACACCCGTAACCACACAGGCTAAGCAATACAGTAATAACTGGATTAAGGTTTAACTCTGCAGGATTAGCATCTCAAAAGAATGGATGCTGAATAGAAGCATTAGCTAATTGGCTAGCTTAGTTAGCTACCAGGCTGCCAGCTTAAGCCCTTATTTGTTAGTCTCGACCCAAGATGTTGGAAGACCCCCCTCTAGAGCATCTGGAAAGGGAAGTTGCAGTTTCTGAGTTTGGTTTCCTTTTGTGCCTTTGCAGTTCCCCCGTGCAAAGGACACAAGCTTTACAGGTGTGACAGTGGAAGAATGCAGAGTACTTTTATCTACAGGTAGGAAACCTTTTCATTAACAGTACAGGAACAACTAAGTGACTTTTAACTAAGTGGCTAATCCTGTGTTTAATGAGACTTGATTGTTTCTTAACACCAAGATTTGTAGTGAAAGTTAGCACAAAGTTCATGTGACGTTTTCTTCTCAGGCAGTATGCAGCAGATGGATGAGGAAAAGAAGGGTTTGTGGAAAACTCTGATGGAACGGTTTTCCTCAAAATCCCCAGAGGAGGGCACTGAAAAGAGCCCAGAAAAGTAGTACTCTTCAAAGTAACAGACCTCCACTCGATATATTTGCTTCTCCTTCATTACATTTTAAAATTAAAAGCTTTGTTTTCTCATTAGAATTGGAGCTTGTCTTTTTTTGTAAAACAAAGCAGAAATATTTGGCTCATTTTTATGGAACATCAGAATCAATTTTGTGAAGTTTTATGTTGGTCCATATACCCTGACGATATTTGATCAGCAGTCTTACGGGTGACCTGCTATGAGAGAGCTGGGGAAGCTTGCAGGGTACAAATCCTGCAGGTAGGGGTCAAAGTAAATTCCCAATACTGCAGGTAAGGATAAAAATTAATTCCCAGTACAGCAGGTAGGAGTAAGATCCCAATACTGCAAATAGGGGTAAAGGTAAACAGTGGTGAAAATAACTTTGTAAGTTCCTCTATACCCTTTGCATATTACAGTATACTTTTAAAATGTTATCCCCCCAAATTCGTTTTCCAGGACAGGAACCTAAGACCCAAAATGAATATAGCCTTGTGGGGAGAATCTGTGTTTTGCATGGGGATATACACTCTGTGGCCACTTTATTAGGTATACCTGTACACCTGCTCGTAATGCAATGATCAAATCAGCCAATCATGTGGCAGCAACTCAATCCATAAGAATACATTTACATTTTAAGCATTTAGCAGATGCTCTTATCCAGAGCGACGCACAAGATGTGCATTAATACACAATCATTGTTCACACAAGAGATCAGTGTAGTGATACAGTAATAGACATCGTTGTTGGCAGCTGCATACCATACCTGCTGGGCAGGGCACTGTTACATTTACATTTTAAGCATTTAGCAGACGCTCTTATCCAGAGCGACTTAGAAGAATGCATAAAAAGCAGAGAGCGGTCAGAGGAGAATGCCCAGACTGGTTCAAACTGACAGGAAGGCGACAGTAACTGAAATAACCACGCGTTACAACAGTGGTATGCAGTAGAGCATCTCTGAACGTACAACACGTCAAACCTTGAAGTGGATGGGCTACAGCAGCAGAAGACCACACCGGGTTCCACTCCTGTCAGCTAACAACACACAGGCACAGGCACACCAAAAGTGGACAGTCGAAGATTGGAAAAACGTCACCTGGTCTGACGAATCTCAGTTTCTGCTGCGACATGCAGATGGTAGGGTCCGAATTTTGCGTAAACAACATGAATCCATGCATCCATCCTGCCTTGTGTCAACGGTTCAGGCTGCTGGTGGTGGTGTAATGGTGTGGGCAATGTTTTCTTGGCACACATTAGGCCCCTTAATACCAATTGAGCATTGTTTAAATGCCACAGCCTACCTGAGTCTTGTTGCTGACCATGTGCATCCCTTTATGGCCACAGTCTACCCATATTCTAATGGTTACTTCCAGCAGGATAATGCGCTATGTCACAAAGCACATGCCATCTTAAGCTGGTTCCACAAACATGACAATGAGTTCAGTGTACTCCAATGACCTACACAGTCACTAGATCTCAGTCCAATAGAGCACCTTTAGGATGTGGTTAAATGGGAGATTTGCAACATGAATGTGCAGCCGAGAAATCTGCAGCAACTGCGTGATGCTATCATGTCAACATGGACCAGAATCTCAGGAATGTTTCCAGCACCTTGTTGAATCCATGCCACAAAGTATTCAGGCTGTTCTGGGGGCAAAGGAGGGTCCTACCCAGTACTAGAAAGGTGTACCTAATAAAGTGGCCACTGAGTGTAAATGATGCTTCCCTCGTTTACAGTATGAAATTCAGAACTCCTAAACACACCTGTACCAGCAACACAAAACATACAGCAATCATCTCATCATTTATCAGTCAACTTAATATTGAAGAAGTATGAAATGATATTACATTTAAAAAACATAGTTAAGTGTGTTCCAAAATCTGCACATCCACACAGGCTGATGCAATGGGATGGGGTACACTAAAGTCTAGTCCCTCTTGGGCTCAGGGTTGTCCCTCCAGATGCAGTAGTTCAGACCGATGGCAAGGCACAGCCACATCAGGTATGGGGTCATGAGCAGCGTGGCCGGCTGACTGATGGGGTACCAAGAGACCATGGTGGCCCCCACAGTCCTTGTGAGAAGCACAATCTCAGGGCCTGGGTGAAAGAGTGTATGATGTGTGTTGGGGGAAGCACTTCACGCTTTCAGGATTGATGACTTCCATAAGATTAAATAAACAATAAAACAGTCCTTTGATGTGTCACGTTTTTTCCATGAATTTAAATGTCCTCACACCCAATTAAATTGAGTTGCAATTCTAAAATGTGGAACATGAAATCCTATATTGTCAGCTGTGAAGCATTACATTTACATTTGATATTTTTGGCATTTAGCAAACACTCTTATCCAGAGCGATGTACAATGAGGGCATTTAAACATAGCAAGAACAATCATAGCTGTGAAGCCTCCCAATATTACCCCAAAATGATCAAAACGAACTCTGGGAAGCTTATGCTGTTGCCATTTAACACATTGCAAATGCGAAGAGATGCAATCTAGCTAGCAACAGTGTGATCAATACGTTTTTTTTCTGGCGGGACACAGAATGGTTACCTAAAACTGCCCCAAGCCCCCCCAAAATTGAGTATAATTAAGAAATGAAGCATTGTTGACTTGGAATGAAACTACCTGTTTTATATAACGAATGCATCTACGATCACAAAGAGTTAAAGTTGGTGTGCTTCCAAACGCAAGGGAGCATGTATGTGTACGATTGACGTGTGTGACAGTGGGCGCACATGTGGGTGTGTATGTGGATATGAATGTTTATAAAATCATAAAAAGCCCCCGGATGGCGTAACGGTAAAGGCACTCCACTGGAGTGCAGGTTGCCCACTGCAGTAGTTCGAACCCTGGCTGCGCCAGCCCGGCTCTGGCCGAGAGTCCTGTTCAGGAGCAGTAATTGGCTGTCCGTCCCATGGGAGGGAAGCCGGCATGAGCTCACTACGTATAAGAATGGCTTTGTGTGTATTGGAGTTATGGTCAACGGCTTGGCGGGGTTCTGTCTCGAAGGAGGCGGTTCATCACCTTTGTCACTGCCGGTCCCAGAGCTACGGCGATGAGCTCACAGTACGAGGGGGGGGAAAGAGGGTACAATTGGCTATTAAATTGGGTGAAAAATTGGATAAAATCTGAAAAGCGAAAATAATGATAAAAGGACAAACCGTATGTGGAGTGTGGGCACCCATAGTAGGGTGGGTGAATGTGAGCAAGAGCGTAGGTATGTGTTAAGGGCTGGCAGTGTAGTGTAATGGTTAGGGAGCTGGGCTTGTAACTCAGAGGTTGAAACTGCAGGTTCAATTCCTAGGTGGGGCACTGCTGTTGTACCCTTGAGCAAGGTACTTAACCTAAATTGCTTCAGTTATTGTTTTTTTAGGACATGTACATTGCTTTGTAAAGTTGGAAAATAAATACCCAGAAGTTGATAATGACAAGACATTGTTTACCGAATCTAAAATTGTTTACCGAGTGAAGACAAGAAGCGCTTTCATTCCGGTAGCGAACACATTTATGGTAAATCCATGTTTATATTCACTCCTATTATGTCTTGTGCTAACTAGCTACATAGCAAAGTATGTGTTTACTGTTTTTTGGTTCAATTTTCAATGCTAATATAGTTTCTTTGCTAGCTAGCCCCCTTGGATTGCATTCGTACTAACGAACAAAAGCATCATTTTACCACTACTTCCGGGCTTACAGATATGAACAGTAGCACATCTTATTTACATACTTAGTTATATACTTTTTATACATATTTTTTATGCAGTGTGATTATGCATATAATAATGCAAATTATTCTGTTTTGGTCAATTTCATGAGATGAGGATCATTCAGGATGCACAACCGTGCACCTGGGATGCACAACTGTGCACCTGGGATTCAACTGGACATCACACATTCCTTCAGCTGTATTGCCACTACTTTGCCTGACACTATGATTACAATGACCTATTTGGCCTTGGAGTAATATCTTCAGTATTCTCCATTCTTTCCCCCAGGGTTTATGAACATAACAAACATACAATCTGAGGTATTTACATGGTACTCAGTCATACAATTATTGACATATGCTATGAAAAAAATATATATATTTCAATAAATTTAGTAAAAACGCCTGTTGTTTCCTGTACTTCAGTCAACAATAACATGGTGTACCTAACTAATACTCAGACTAGAATGCCATCACATAGATCAGGGGTCACCAACACGGTGCCCGCGGGCACCAGGTCGCCCCCAAGGACCACATGAGTCGCCCGCAGGCCTGTTCTAAATATTAATAGATTAATAGAAATAAAGTGTTGAATATTGATATTATCTGTTTCCCACCTTGTTAAGTCATTGTTGATAATTATTGTGAGAAATCATTAACGTGATCAGTGTCTTCACATAGATGAGTATCATTTATCATTAATAATAATATATAACTAAAGGCAAACTGAGCAAATTTGTTATTTCAGAAGAGTGTATCAAACTGGTAGCCCTTCGTATGACTCAGTACCCATGAAGTAGCTCTCAGTTTCAAAAAGGTTGGTGACCCCTGACATAGATGCACATACAGCCGTGGCCAAAAGTTTTGAGAATGACACAAGTATTGGTTTTCACAAAGTTTGCTGCTTCAGTGTTTTTAGATATTTTTGTCAGATGTTACTATGGTACACTGAAGTATAATTACAAGCATTTCACAAGTGTCAAAGGCTTTTATTGACAATTACATTAAGTTTATGCAAAGAGTCAATATTTGCAGTGTTGACCCTTCTTTTTCAAGACCTCTGCAATTCGCCCTGGCATGCTGTCAATTAACTTCTGGGCCACATCCGGACTGATGGCAGCCCATTCTTGCATAATCAATGCTTGGAGTTTGTCAGAATTTGTGGGTTTTTGTTTGTCCACCCGCCACTTGAGGATTGACCACAAGTTCTCAATGGGATTAAGGTCTGGGGAGTTTCCTGACCATGGACCCAAAATTTCAATGTTTTGTTCCTCGAGACACTTAGCTATCACTTTTGCCTTATGGCAAGGTGCTCCATCATGCTGG
The DNA here is from genome assembly GCA_029706075.1 of Aldrovandia affinis. Classification (NCBI taxonomy): domain Eukaryota; kingdom Metazoa; phylum Chordata; class Actinopteri; order Notacanthiformes; family Halosauridae; genus Aldrovandia; species Aldrovandia affinis. The sequence goes on from JAINUG010000168.1 coordinate 1,108,252, forward strand.
AAAAGGCATTGTTCGTCACCAAACTGTTCTTGGTAGAAGTTGTTGCTCAAACTGTTGCTCTCGGAGGATGTTTTGGTACCATTCTTTATTCATGGCTGTGTTCTTAGGCAAAATTGTGAGGGAGCCCACTCCCTTGGCTGAGAAGCAACCCCACACATGAATGGTCTCAGGATGATTTACTGTCATGACACAGGACTGATGGTAGCGCTCACCTTTTCTTCTCCGGACAAGCCTTTTTCCGGATGCCCCAAATAATCGGAAAGGGGATTCATCAGAGAAAATGACTTTACCCCAGTCCTCAGCAGTCCAATCCCTGTACCTTTTGCAGAATATCAGTCTGTCCCTGATGTTTTTCCTGGAGAGAAGTGGCTTCTTTGCTGCCCTTCTTGACACCAGGCCATCCTCCAAAAGTCTTCGCCTCACAGTGCGTGCAGATGCACTCACACATTCCTGAGCAAGCTCTGCACTGGTGGTGCCCTGAACCCGCAGCTGAATCAACTTTAGGAGACGGTCCTGGCGCTTGCTGGACTTTCTTGGGCGCCCTGTAGCCTTCTTCACAACAATTGAACCTCTCTCCTTGAAGTTCTTGATGATCCGATAAATGGTTGATTTAGGTGCAATCAACTAGCAGCAATATCCTTGCCTGTGAAGCAGAACAATAAAACTCGAGACTAAGGGATGCAATGGAGTGTCGGGAGGGAACAGTCCTGGATCGTGATATATAATATACATCACTAACCCTAACCCTAACCCAATAAAATGAATAAACTAATACAGAAACTTAACCCTGGTGCTCTGTTTGTTTTCCTGTAACAGCCAAGATATTCCTGGGTCAATTTGACCCAGGAATATCATTGGCATCTTTAATTCTCCAAAAATGGTCAGAAACCCCAAAATCCTGATAAACATTGTTTGTACCTCTTATTACTATCAATTCAATCAATATTTAGTGGAATTGTGTTATTCACCTCTCACAGATCATGGTTCCATTAGGATAATTCACTCGTTTTTTTCACAAAAATACACATTCAAACACATTTTTCTGTACATTGTAAAAACCTAGATATAAAATACATTAGTTTTGCATAACATACAATTTTTTAAATTATGTTTTGCATTTTCCACTTTTTTTTTTTTTTTTTTTTTTTTCCATCAGGTGATGTTGATAAATAAAGATGACACCTCTTCTGTTCAAGTTAAAAATTATATAATAACTACCATCTAGTTTTTTTTTGGAACAAGGCTTCATGATATCCTCCACAACAGCTATATAAACACTACAAAACTGATTTTGACCATTTTAGACAATTCTGAAGGTCTCTCTAAAAAAGAGTGTATGCTTTGGTACTCGGGTCCGCCGTGACCTGTTTCAAGTTAAAATTATATAATAACTACCATCTAGTTAGTTTTTTTGGAACAAGGCTTCATGATATCCTCCACAACAGCTATATAAACACTGCAAAACAGATTTTGACAATTTTAGACATGTGCTGCCTCCTTTCAATATGAGCTGGTCAGCCACTACAAGAGTGAGTGCCCCCTGCTGGACGCTACTGAGCATGACTGCTCATGCTCCACTGCTGCCCACAAGGCAGTGTGTGTGTGTATGTATGTATGGGAGGGAGTAGGCAAGACCAATATGTATCACATTTGCACTTCTGACCCCTTTTAGCCTCCACTTTCACTGCCGGGTCCGATTGACCCGGTTACAAGTCTCTGTGATATAAACATGCAGGGGGGGTTGCAAATATATTACATGAACCATTTTCATTTTACATGTTTATTGCACTAATTAAGGTAAGCAGAAGAAGTTTCATACAAAAATGTTTTTTTTAAAGTATTTTCTCCTTGATTTTCAACTTTGAAACTTTGTCAATTTGACCCCGAATGTCACAGGAGGGTAAAGGAGATATTATTTTACTACAAAAAACACACCCATAAAGAACACAAGAAACTGGACAAATGTACTTTCTCCTCATCTTATAACTGCCAGGAGATGTGTGGTGTGCCAGGTGTGGCCTTTTGAATAAAAATGTATCTTTCCAAACAGGAAACGTAAAGATATGAAATGAAGATATGTATTTTTAGTTGGGAAAATGGAAAAACATGACTAATGAATGTTTATAACCCACCAGAGCAAGGACCAGACAAATATATACATACAGCTTAGAGGCTAAAGGCCCAACTGTACTAGGATAGCTGAACTTGATCATGAATGCTAAATTTGATTGCCAAAGTGACTCAAAACACAAATTGGTAATTGGAAATTGGTCCAATTACAATATGAGATCATATTGTAATATGCCATTATGAAGGCTGAATAATTCTTACTTTTGGGCAAAGAATTTAATATAATCAATCAGTATTTGAAACTCAATGGAGAAGTTAGCCTGTTAACATTAAGCGGTGGAGCACAAAGCCATTACTTATGGAGAAATCATTTATTTAGCTTAATTTCAAAAGAAACGAGTGGAGTTGGAGAATCAAATTGAACAATTGCAAAATGAACATAAATTATCAGGAGGAGCAACATTAAACATGTTAGAAAGAGCAAAAACATTTTCTTTATAAATTGAGCACAAAAATAATTGAAAAGGCATTACTCACTACATTTTAAGCATTTAGCAGACACTCTTATCAAGAGCGACTTACAAGATGTGCATTAATACATGGTAGGAACAATCATAGTTTGCGCACAAGATCAGTGCAGTAATACAGCGATAGACATTGTTGTAGGCAGCTGCATACCATACCTGTAACACTGGGAAGGAAAAAGTTAGTCATTTTTATTTTTACATTTTTTATATTAAACAAATATATTATGACAACAGTTCAAAGCCATTGGCATTTTTAGCATTCAGACTGAAAAGGCAAATTAAAAAGCCAGTATAACTAAAAGTTGTATAGCCCAGAATCAAATGACCTGAAGAACTCACAATTAGAAAAATACTTTGAAAAACTTGGAATCCCACAAGTAGCTGATGCTCAAAATGCAATTAATAAAATCCATAGCAGAAAAATAAATTTGAACAAAGATACAAAATTCCCAGGTAGCAATTGAGTTGCAAATTCTATAAGGAATTTAAAAAACAACTATCCCCAATTTTTTTAAGGCCTTTAATTGGGCTCTGAATAAAAAAAGATTGGGCAGCAACCTGTAGATAGATAGATAGATAGATAGATTGTTTATTGTCCTTTTCAGGAAATTTGTTGCCACAGTCTGTACAGAGAAAGCCTCACATAAATTACATAAATTACATAAATTACATAAATACAAATATACACACCACTATTACATACATACATTAAATATGCGCCCACATGGGTACATCCACATTTTTACCAACATACACAGTCATACTCATCTATACATGATTTTTACCGAGGTATTTTGTTTAATGATGTTATGGCAGAGGGGACAAAACTCCTGCCAAAGCGTGCCCGTTTCCAGGCAAGGGTTCTGTATCTGCGACCTGATGGAAGTAGTGTGAAGAATGGGTTGAGGGGGTGGCTGGGGTCATGTGCAATGGTACGTGCTCTGCGTGTAATGGCTCTGCTGTTGAGGTCTGAGAGGTTGGGGCGTGTGAGTTTGTTCCTGTTGGAAACAGTTAGAATGTTGAAAAAACAAGGGGAACAGTAAAGGAGAATGGGTTGAATTATACTTTGGTAAAGCAGTAACAGAAGGTGGGGGGCAACAGAAAGTGCTCCGAGTTTGCGGATGGCAGAGAGTCTTTGTTGGCCGCGTTTGTGGATGTCAGTGGTGTGTTGATCAAAGCTCAGTTTATTGTCCAGGGTGAGTCCAAGGTATTTGTAGCACTCCACCATCTCAACTGCTTTATTGTTGATACAGGTGGGGTTGTGGGTGGAGTTGTGGGCTGTGCTGTGTGTACTGGAAGTAATGAACAGTTATTTTGTTTTTGCTACATTCAGCTCCAGGTAGTTGTTACTGCACCACTGTGTAAAATGGGAGATGGAGTCTTGGTAGCCTAAAACAGAGTTATTGTCATTGAGGAGTGCAAGTATGACAGTATCATCAGAGTATTTGAAGTATGTAGTGATGGGTGAGGAACTGACACAGTCATTGGTATAGAGGGTAAACAGGAAGGGGCTCAGGACACAACCTTGTGGGGCTCCGGTGTTGGTGATGGTTGTTGAAGATGTTACAGTGCCCACTCTAACGGTTTGTGGTCTTTCACTGAGGAAACTGTGTATCCAGTGAGTGAGAAGTGGAGGGACATTGAGGTGGTGGAGTTTACTAATCATCTGGTGTCGCTGGATGTTGTTAAAAGCAGAACTAAAATCGATGAAGAGGAGTCTGGCGAAGTTACTGGGTGATTCCAGGTGTTGCAAGAGGGAGTGGAGGAGGCATGCCACAGCATCCTCAGTCCCTCTTTTGGCCTTGTAGGCAAACTGGTTGCTGTCCAATTGTGGTCCGACAATTGGAAGGATGATGTTAAGCACCAGTTTTTCCAGGCACTTCATAAGTATTGAGGTGAGTGCAACTGGCCGATAGTGGTTTAGCTCTGAGGGGCGGGGTTTCTTGGGTACCGGAATGACGGTGGATGTTTTCCACAGCGTGGGCACTGAAGCTGTCCTGTAGGATTCCCAGAAGATGGAGTGCATGATGGGAGAGAGCTCCGTTGCACAGTCCTTGAGCACCCGCGCCTGGATGCCATCCGGCCCTGGAGCCTTGCCTGACTTGCACCGGCTCAGCTGCCGGCACACGTCCTCCACTGTGAAGGGAGCAGGGTGTACTGGCTCCGGGATGGGCAGGGTCTCCAGTAGCGCCTTGCATTCCTCTGAGCAGTTGATGGTGTCAAACCGTGTGTAGAAGGTGTTTAGGTCTTCTGCAAATGAAGCAGGGTCAGTTATTGCAGCTAACTTGGGTTTTGTCCAGTGAGTGTCCTTACTTTTTGAAAAGCTTCTCTAGTGTTCATGGTGCTGAATTCCTGTTCAAGTTTCTCTTTGTATTTGATTTTGGCCTTGAAGATGTCATTCTTTACTTGGCGGCTTATGATTTTGAGTGAAACCCAGTCCTGCTGTTGAAAGGCTTTCTGTTTTTCCCTTAACCTGTGGTTAATATGGTGAGTAATCCAGGGTTTGGAGTTTGGATATTTTTTGAATGACTTAACTGGTATGGTTGTGGCAATGCAGAACTTAATGTAGTCTGTAATAACGGAGACCCTCTCATCTAAGTTGCCATCAAAAATGTCCCAGTCTGTGCAGGCCAATGAACCCTGCAGTTGTGTAATGGCGTCCTCCGACCACTGGTTGACGCTGTAGGTCTGGGGTTTGTGACGCTTCAGTACCGGTTTGTATTGTACTGTAACTTATCATAACAGTAATACAGACAAACAGATTAGCACAACTTCTACCAAATAATATAGATGAATAACTAATAAAGAATAGACTATGAACAGATAATGTAAGATGCACAATAAATGCAATAGATCTCTTAACAAAAGCAAAATATCAAACATTATTATAACATAAGATGCTGAAAAAGCATTCGGACATGGACATGCATATTTTAAACGTGTAGAACATTTTTATTCCATAATACATTTATTCAACTACTGCAGGTAATTAAAAGTCCAGATACTAGAATAATATTAAATAGAACACTATCCAAAACATTTAAATTAATTAGGGATACAATTACAATAATATTAATAATTAATATTAGTTTTATGCATGGAACCATTAGCTGAAAGCATGACAAAAAATACAGAAATAAAGGGAGTCATGGTAGGTAAAGGGGAACACAAAATAGCACTTATGTTGATGATGTAAATGTATATTTAACAACTAAATAAGTACCTGCCCGATTGGCAGAAAGATGACATCACCAGGATACCCTCTGACCGCAGGGGACCAATTGGGCAGACAAACCCCTCCTTGCAGAGTATTGAATGTAGTGGGCTGTATGTAAACACATAACTAATAAACCTTAAAGGTAAATGGGTGGGATCTCTCCCCACCCACTGACAGAGTTTAAAAATGTGTTTGAATTTTCTTTGTTCAGGGAAATGCATGGTTGGTTCAGAGAAGTCTCCCGGTGCGCATCGTGATTAAAGTGGAGGTTCTACTTGGCAACCCTGGTGTCTGTCATCCCTGAGGATTTCTTTGGTTTTCCGTACCGCTGTTCAAAATTGTTTTCTCAATAAAAGGCAATAAAATGTAGGACTCTAGTTTCAAAGCAGAATGCACAGAGAGAGTTTCTTTGTGCCTTAACCCTCTGAGGTCCGTGCTAAGCTTAGAGAAAGTTTGTGATTTTGGCATGGTCTGATATTTATCTCAATTTCATCAATTTAACACACACTTACTCCAAAGTGTTTGATATTTTTATTTGAAGGACAATCACAGCTACATTTATATGCCATCAATAGTTTGGTCAGTATCATATGCAGCTTGTAAATAGATCTACAAACACACAAGTTATAAAGAGTAAATTTTTCTGCCGTCACAAAAGTTGTGAAAGCACACACTAAACTATAGTGACGAATTGTTTTGCCAATATGCGTTTGTTCATCAAGGTCTTGGTTATGTAAGGGTGTGAAAATAGTTTAGCACATCTGAGATCTAAATAGCTAAAAACCAGTTTTTATCAGAACTGGTCACATTTATTTCAGGCTGTGGGAGGGCTATATGCTAATTTCATGAATATTCATGACCACACCTGAGGCTTGTCCACACCTGTAAGATCTGTCAGATGGGCCATCTCTCTCTCAAAGGCCGTCAGACAAAGAGAAAAGCCATCAGAGTAAGCAATAGTGAGCCATGCAGAAGACAGAAAAAAAAGAAGTTTTTATTTATTTGGGAAGATTCATTGAAAACATCAAACTATATACAAAAAATTCCAAATTAAAACATGGTGAGGCAATCTGTTCTTTCATGGTCTTTGGTGTCACTTCTCAAAACAGTTTCTGGTCAACTGTAGACACAAGGGAACGTCACAAACCGCTGTTTCCCCGACATCTTGCAGAGCACGCATTTCTTGCAACCAACAGAAGCCAATTTGCCACATGATCAAAAGTAGCCCGTTTTCTGGGTTTAAGATATTTATCGTTAAACGTCTGTAGGAAAACGAAAGCAAAATCCGTGTCTGCGAAGACACGGAAAGACAAACAAAACAAAACAACCAACGATCACAAAGTAAACAGGTAAATCCAAAACATATCCAAAAACTCGGTATAAACTAAACACTGGGAATCTAAACAACAACAAGCACACGAACAAACAAGTTCTCGAGAGGCAAGAAACATTAATCACAATAGGTACTATCAAGCTAAGCTAGATAATGTCCAAGCGCCGAAACAGAGAATGCCAGCTGGTTAAATATCCTCCTGTTAATTATTTGCAGTAGTTCGCAATGATTCTGATTGTTTCCGCATAGCGTCACAAGACGCGGAATTCATATATTTGGAAATAAAATAAAATAAATATCAGTAGTACTAAACTGCCCGCCCAAAGTCACACACTCTAATATTTCGTTGGACCGCCTTTAGCTTTGATTTAGCCGTGGCATCATTTCGATAAGCTTCTGCAATGTCACAACATTTATTTCCGTCCAGAGTTGCATACATTTTTCGCCAAGATCTTGTATTGATGATGGGAGAGTCGGACCACTGCGCAAAGTCTTCTCCAGCACATCCCAAAGATTCTCAATGGGGTTAAGGTCTGGGCTCTGTGGTGGCCAATCCATGTGTGAAAATGATGTCTCATGCTCCCTGAACCACTCTTTCACAATTTGAGCCCAATGAATCATGGCATTGTCATCTTGGAATATGCCCGTGCCATCAGGGAAGACAAAATCCATTGATGGAAAAACCTGGTCATTCAGTATATTCAGGTAGTCAGCTGACCTCATTCTTTGGGCACATAACGTTGCTGAACCTAGACCTGACCAACTGCAGCAACCCCAGATAATAACACTGCCCCCATAGGCTTGTACGGTAGGCACTAGGCATGATGGGTGCATCACTTCATCCGCCTCTCTTCTTACCCTGATGCGCCCATCACTCTGGAACAGGGTAAATCTGGACTCATCAGACCACATAACCTTCTTCCATTGCTCCAGAGTCCAATCTTTATGCTCCCTAGCAAATTGAAGCCTTTTTTTCCCCGATTAGCCTCACTGACAAGTGGTTTTCTTAAGGCTACACAGCTGTTTAGTCCCAATCCCTTGAGTTCCCTTCGCATTGTGCATGTGGAAATGCTTTTAGTTTCACTATTAAACATAGCCGTGAGTTCTACTGTTGATTTTTTACGATATGATTTCACCAACCGTTTAACTGATCGCCGATCACGATCATTCAAGATTTTTTTCCGACCACATTTCTTCATCGAAGATGATGGTTCCCCACTATCCTTCCAGGTTTTAATAATGCGTTGGACAGTTCTTAACCCAATTTTAATAGTTTCAGCAATCTCTGTTTTCTTTGCTTGATGCAGGCCAATAATTTGACCCTTCTGAAACAGATTAACATCTTTTCCACGACCACAGGATATGTCTTCCGACATGGTTGTTTAAGAAATGAGAAGCTACTCACTGCATCAGTTAGGGTTAAATAACTTGTTGCCAGCTAAAACATATTAATCACTGCAGTAATTATCCAATGGAAGGCTCTTACCTATTTGCTTAGTTAAATCCAGGGGCTGGCTTTTTTTTTGGCCAGGCAGTGTATTTTGGTAGTTTCATGACAAGAGATGATCACACTGCGTACAGGCGCAGTTGTTAAAGAGGTTACTTTAACAAGAATAAATTACCTGTGGATGGGGTGAGGGTTCCGATCATTATGGTGAATCAGATCACCAGCTTTTCCCCCCTGTAATACTGTCCCTTTAATGCCATAACAAACTGGTAAATGGAGTACATAATTGGAAGGCGTATCATGCTGCAATTATTAAACTAAACTGAAGTGCATGTGTATCCGTTTAACAGGAAAGCACTTTTCCCAGTAGGAAACGGGTATAGTTTCCCAGGAGGAGGAAGAGGAAAAGACACACATGTTAGTTTAGTTTGTGCATTTTCATCAAAGCTACATGTATTCAAATGTGTTTATTAACAATATTAACTACATTTCATTGATGCTCTTGTGACACTCTGCATAGTATGACCAGATGTTCCGCACTTTGACTCGTTGTCCCGCATAGTAAAATATATTTGTTGTTATTTTATTAAGTAATATTTGTTACCCCCCGCTCAACAATATAATCGCAAACACCATTTCAACATTTTCTTGTTGTTATTTCAACTACTAAAGCATTTTAAATGAATACAACTTTTTATAACATATAAAATAGGGATATGATCCCCTGGCCCACAGCTCAACAATATCGTCAGCAATCGCTTCATTATTTTTCATTCATTATTATTCCTTGTTATATTCACACCCCTGTAATCAGTCATTTGCGGTTCCTCCCTTGGCCTTTATAACAGAAAGTAGTCATCTTCTGTAGTGTCACACGAGGTTATGGAACTTTTTGGGGAGGATCCTCAACCGTTCCTCCATGCTGAATTGTTGTAGTTCCTTCAGATCCCAATTTGGTAGCCAATTACACCGGCTATTTTTCAAGTCAATCCCCCCCGTCGTAATGTAAATTCGCTGCCGTAGCCCTGTGACCGGTAGTAATGAGGGCGAAGTATCGTCTCCTCCGAGATGGCACCCATCATGCCGTAGACCACAGGATTCAGGTCAGGAGACTGAGATGGCCACTTCAGGACATTGATCTTGTGCTCTGTAAACCATTTCTTAGTTTCTTTGGATGGTAGCTTCCTGACAGAGGGAAGAAGGTTTTTGGACAAGATGTCTTGGTACAAGCTGGAGTTAATGGTTCCATTTATTTTAATAAGGGCCCCAGGGCCTGTGGATGCAAAACAACCCCAAAGCATTAAAGATCCACCATGTTTCACCGTAGGCATGAGGTGCTTGTCAACATTACTTGCATTCTTTGGACACCAAACATAACGCTGATGTGAATGTCCAAACAGCTCGATTTGGCCACAAGACATGGTTCCAATTGTAGTTCAGATGTAGTTCGATGAATTCAAGGCCACTTTTTTGTAGTGTGGGTCGACGGTGGAAGAGCCACACGCAGATTTCACGGGTATCTAAAAGCTGGACGCAAGCGACTAGCCACTCTAGTGGACAAACTCCACGGGAATAAACCCAACAGAAACAACCCTAGTAGGGCGAACGCTCCTCAACGAGGTGTGTGGAAAACAAATAGCTATAGACTTTAGCTCTGGGGAACAATAACCCCGACAAACAAAGAGTACAGATAACTAAATAAGACCCTTCTCTCTTTAACTGAGAGAACCACAGAGTGGTAAGCTAACCCTTTGTGTTTGGAATAATACAAAGTACCTTCTCTCTTTAACTGAGAGACCACAGAGTGGAAAACTAACCCTTAGTTAGATGTACCGGCTAGAGTGTAATAATGGTTTACACAGAAGCGTTTGTATGAGGAAAACGCAGAACTTAAATAGGAGGCGGAATGAACACTGATAATCCACAGCTGGACGTGATCGGAAAACACACCGACGAAAGACCATATAAGGAAGGTGGCTATAACAATGATTCCTCACACAAAACCAAAGAAAACAGGCTATCACATGGTCAAGCGCCCTCCAGCGGCTGAGCAAGGTAAAACCGTGAAATTTTTCATGGATTGTCTTCAAAAAAGCTTCCTTCTTGCAACTCTGCCATAAGGCCATTGTCATGTAGGCATCGTTGAATGGTAGCTTTAGACACCTTGTAACCCCAAGATGGCAGGTTGTTTTGTAGATCTTAAACTGTGCCTCTTGGACTTATTTTTGCCTCTCGAACCATCCGTCTCACTACAAGATAGACTTGTGTCCTCTACCTGGCAGGTTAGCCACTGTTCCAGTGACCTTAATTTCCAAATAATTGACAACAGTGGAAAGCGATATCTTTTAAATTTGTAGCCATCTGTCTGATGCTTTCAGGGAGTTCTTTGCCTTTCACCATGATGATGGTTGACCACAGTATTTTCAAACGTTCCCTCCTTTTTATACCCTAGGGCAGGGGTGTCCAACCCGGTGATCACGAGCTACCAGTAGCTCGCGGCCTGCATATAAGTAGCTCGCCAAGCAATTTTGAAAGAACAGAATTTTTTTGCGCTGAAACACAAAAATTCCTACAAATAACCTGAAAGTTTGCAGCTTCTATCGGATAGTAGCCGCGAGCCACGTCGATATGATCCCACCCTTGATTAGTCATGGCTGGCTGAAAATGCCCACTGACATACACATCTGCCAATCAATGCACACCTGTCAACGTCAAACACCAATTGTGTACCTTGTAGTCTTTTGAAAAAATAAAAAACCCACCATGCGACGCGTGCAGTCTTTTGAACTTGAACCTGGGAAAGAGCAATGTGAGCGCCATGGAGCAGTTAGCAACTAACTAGCAAAACTCTAGCGACTAGCGAAAATAATTTAGTTTGAACATGAACGCTGAGGCAGTGCCAGCCAAAAAAAAGCAGAAAACTTACAATTTTCATAGAGTGGGAGAATTTGTTTTTATTTTGTTGTGTCAAAAAGTGTGCTTGATATGCGGTGGTGCCGTTGCTGTTGGGAAAAGAGGGAACATTGAGCACCACTATACCACACTACACAAGGTTAAATTTGAGCGTGAACGGGACAGAAATCTTGTCCGCCATATCGGACATTCAATCCCGTTGCTCGCAGGATTTCTTCCCTTTCAGGAGACGTCCAACAGCATCTGGAACGGGATCTGGGTACGTGCTGTCGGAACAGTGAAGTTAGAATAACTGGATTCAGAGAATGGTCTATTCTCTGAATCCAGTAGCCTTAACAGTGAAATGCCCTTGTTTAAATACTGAACACAAGTAGTATTACGCGTTAAAAAAACCCTCACTTATCCTACATGTAAAATATATTTATTTGATTTAATATAATAATTGCGACACCGAATACCAATTATCAATTAAATCTCCAAATTCGTTGATAGGCAGAGCAAACTGGTGGATCAACCTTCATAAAAACTCACAATTAAAATTAACAGCTGGTTTATTCAGTTACAACAGTTAGACAAAACATTCAATGTCCAATCTACAGACGTAGGTTCAATTACCTTAACAAATAATAAATCGGAACATCCAATATGTAGGGTTTAGTTCTGTCTCCTCACATATGGAATATTTATCGCTACCGTTTCACAAGCTTGCTCGTACCACATCAAGCTCCGCACTCATCTGGCCGCTAAAGACGCTAGTTCCAAAGTGGATATTCCGGCTTGACAAATACTAACTTCTAAACATAAAATTGACATGTAACAATCACAAAAGAGATGAAATGGAAGAAAATTATACCAAACCAAGCTTGTGTCTCTCCAAGAACAAACACACGCATGCAAGGTGTTGGCTGGCGCCAGATCTTTCAAGAGAGAAAACAGGACAGAGACTTGTAGAGTTCCCACCAAAATCTAAAATCGTGTCACCAGCAGGTCAGACTTTAAGTGTTGAGGGCGGGGGAGCGGCGGGGTTGGCTCACTCCCTTCTTAGCCCATAATTTACAATTTGGGGGAGAGTTCCATGGCAAGCCAGGTTCAGAACCCCTTTTTGTATTTTTGTTTTGGGTCACTTACTACCACAAGTTATATTTTCAAGCTCGACATTGATATGTTCCTCTCATGTTGAGAATCGTGGCGATATCAAACATCACTAGGGCCTGGTGAAGCCAGCTTCATTTATACCAAGATGTTGGTTGAGCTGATATTTGGGGAGGCATAATATGCTCAAGAGCATTGCTACCAAGTGAGGAGGCCAATCATACCATGTTGACCTCCACTTTAATCTGGTGGGCCATAATTATTTTCTCCATGATCCATAATATTCAGCTCAACTGTAAGTATAAATCTGAAGTTGTGGGGTGTGGCACTCGTTCACCAACCCAAGTGCCCTGGCTTCACTCACAGAGCCATAAACCTGCCAAAGATGGCCCCACTCTGTCTGCCTGCGCAGGATGGTTAAAATGCCCCCCCGACAGTGCTCTTGGTTTTCAATCCAATGCGATGAGTCAGTTGATGCTAGCAACACAGCTCAGTTAGCAGTATTCATTCGAATGATCTTTTCAGATCTCTCTGTGAAAGAGAAATTTCTGACAATATTACCAATGAAAACAACAGCCAGAGGTGTAGATATTTACAACATACTCAAAAACTACTTTGTGGAAAATACTGTGCCCTTGAATAAAATTGTGTCAGTAACCACTGATGGAGCACCTGCTATGATCGGGCGCCATGCAGGTTTCATAACAAATTGCAAAGCAGATCCTGATTTCCCCCGGTTTTTGTATTATCCACCAGCAGGCAATCTGTGCCAAAGTGATTGGATTTGACCATGTGATAACACCTGTCATAAAGATAATTAATTCCATAGTAGCAAAGGCCAAACAGCATAGGACATTCAAACTCTTTTGGAAGAACTGGCGTCAGAGTATGGTGATCTATTGCTGCATACTGAAATCCGATGGCTCAGCAGAGGACGAATCCTGCATCGTTTCCTTTCACTTCATGTCAAGAGATGAGGACACAACCCTACTATCAAACACAGCATGGCATCGCATGATCAGTTCTGTGAATGCCTTCAAAGCAAAGCTGACCCTCTTCCTGCAGCACATCCAGAGGAAAAAGATGCAGCACTTTCCCTCTCTGCAAAAAATGTTACAGGAAAATGAAGCACCTGGGACAGCCAAAAGTACATAGATCTCCTCACCAGGCTTGGTCAGGAATTTGAGGACCGGTTCAGTGACTTTGCAAACTGAAGCCCTGTGTGGCATTCATCAGCAATCCCTTCATGGAGGTGGACATATCTGAAGTGTCAGAAAAATTTAGTGAAGCTTGTATTTTGAATCCGAGAAGGAACTGGAACTGGACATGCTGTTGCTCTTGTTCCTCGGTCCATGAGGCAGGTCCGGATTCGGAACGAGACACTAGCCTACGCCGTCACTCCAGCTCTACATCTCTCCCTCCCCGTAATGTCTTCATATTGCAATAACTTGCCTGAGACTGAGTATAAAATTAAAAGCAACTGGTTTACACTAGTTGCTTAGCCCAGCAGTTACATCTGAGAAACGCTTACCTATAGCCTACTCCCAATTAGTAAATAAATAAACCGCGAATGAAAGAGGCTATTGCCCAACGGAGACGTCGCAATATTTTTTAAGGCAGAGTCGCGAACTTGGTCTAGTCACAACTCCAGAAATGAAACCACATCATTATATTCCTTTATTCAAACATAATATGCTAGGCTATATGAATGGATCACAACTTTGTTGATAATTCTAGAAGTCAACATTGTTTTAACATTGGTGCAGATAGTTTGGGGAACAATGCAGGCTATGATGCAGGAAACCGACACAATGCAAGTCACACCTTAAGTTAGCCAACATAAATACCTAGGTGGCACATAGACTAAAACGTCCATTAATAAATTAAGCCTATGTGAATGATCACTTGGTAATATGTAGCCTACTTAGAAAGGCTGTCCTTTCAAGTATTTGTATATGATTTTTTAAATGTCCTTCTGATCTGAGAAATTAACCGTGAAAGGCTTTTCTTTTTAGGCTGTTTGTTCCATGTTACCAATTAAATATTATCATTGTTGTTGATATTACGCTTTTCTTGTTTTTATTTATCCTATTGTTATACGCTCTGTAGAAGCTGTTTGTCATTTTGTGTTTTAGATTTTTGGCAGTTTTTTCTTGCACTCTACATTTCACACACTGGGTGGTAGTATGACCAACACAGAGAGCACTTATACACTTGCAACAGGAAGTTCGGCACGCGCAGGTAGAGGAAGCTGACACGGTTCTTGTGACGAACGTGATAAGGACCCAGACGCAGATCAGGATTCAGGCAAAAGAGTCGTTTATTGGGAAGCAGGGGTCAAAACCAGGAGTCAGATATAACGAAGGTACAAAATCACAATGCAGAGAGTAGTCACAAAAAGCAGTCCAAAAGATCAAAACAGGTAGGCAGATAGGCAAACAAACAGAATCGATAGGCAGGCTCGGAGTAGTAACAGAAGGGGTGTCTCGGGAAATACGATAAACTCTGGCTTTAGAAGAATAGGCTCAGGGAATAAAGATCAACTTTCTGACGGGGAAGGAACATAAACACGGAACAGATATACAAACAGGAAAGGGCAATACAATAGGAATCAGGTGTGACTGGGAGGAGAGAGAGGTAGGAACACAGGTGTAAACATTGGGAATCGTTAATCCAATAACGAGGGGAAACGCAAGACACGGACTGGGAATCATACAAACATATAGACAATAAACGACCTGGGAGATCAGGCAGACACGTGCATAGTTAGAAGGGGAGGAACGCAAAGAGAGAAGCTGCGTGCGAATGAAAGGAAAAGTGAAAAGCTAACAGGGATAGGATAATGAGAGAAAATGACAGCGATAGTCAGAAGCGTGAGATAATTAGTGATTAGTAGTGTTAGTAACCTCATCTAAATCCCTAATGTTAGTAGATGAGTTGGTTAGTACTATATACATCTAACTAATATATACAAAGTGCAATCTAGAAAGTAAGAAGGAAGAAAACGAGATAATAAGCGAAGACGGAGAAAACCCGAAATGTAGAACTTCCCGAAGTGCATGACAAGACAAGGAGTGGATCTCGAAATAACAGGAACAAAGACAGACAGGGACCAGAACGTGACAGAAAGATGAAAATGGAATACTGAATAAAGAATAATGAATAATGACTGATGAAAAATAAACAAAGTACAAAAAACAACAGAACAGACACTCAGAACATAACAGTTCTTACCAGGCAATATCACAGGCAATACCACAGGCAACAGGTGAACAGGTAACAGGTGAAGGACAAACTTGAACTTGAATTGTAAACCTGACTATTTTCATTTTCAAATAATAAATCAACAAAACGAAAGGTGTCTTCTGGACATTTAATTATTTGCCTGTGTATGGAACATGCCACCTGTGCATCAGTGGCTGTTATGGGACAGGAAATCTTTTTGTTGTTTTTGACCATTAAAAATAGCCACTACATGGTCCCTTGAAATTAGATAGGAAGGAACTGGTGAACGAATCATTTTAGGAAACTGAGTCAAAGAATCTGTGTCCCTGAAAGGAACCATAACGCCCACCACTACTAGCTTGCTACTTTAGAAAACATTGATTATTACCGCCCCGGATGTTTGTAATGTAACCAATCAATACCTCAAATGTGTTTGATTGTGCATTCAAAATGTCAATCAAATTTGCCTTGCATTTTTCCACAGCTTTACTGATTCTTTCAGATTTGTGTTAACCACTCAATTTGTATAAACACTAAAAATAAGTGTTTTCATGGCAGGTGGTTGATTTCACAGCAAAAGCACAATTTCACGGCCCGTGCCACAATTTTCACAGCCATTAATTTGGTAGGGCCCTAATCAGGGCCGCGTTAAGCCTCCCCTGGGCCCAGGGCTAACACACCTCCCGGGGCCCTATGTCCACGATTTTCAAATGGAAAAGTAAAAGCACATTGACGCGACCAGGCCTGGCAACGATAAAGACATGCCGCAAATTAGACAAATAGGCCTATGACAAAGGATATCAGAAGTAGATAGTGAATATGTTACAGAATGGGACCTACAATTGAAAACTTTGAACATTGTAATGTATTAAAAGCCGTCAAAGAGTACCGACTCTTATATTACAGTGCTCTCGAAATATTCACATCTGTTACCCGAACGCATGAGTTCAAGTTCAAGTCATGACCAACCTTGCCCAGCATGGCAGGATAATGAAAGGGAGTAGTAGCCTAGTGTACAAAGTAGGCCTACAAACCAGAAATTTGACCACAAATGACAATGCACAAAACAATACACTTCCCGTTCAACCATTAGCATCAACAAAACAAGCATTGATATAAATTATTTAATGTTACTCACCTATAGGACAAAGTATCATACTTTGTGTAAATTAATTGAGCTACCGTTTTAATTTCAACATGTAGCATTAACACCTGCATCTACAATAAATGCGAATGTATACAGCAAACTTCACATAATTTAAGTTTATACTGGCTTTAAAAAAATACTTTTCTCCAACCATTGCTACAAATTACAGGCCAACTTGCTAGAGAACATTAGGCTATTAAATTGCGTTGTTGTTGTTCAGCTAGCTAACGTTACTTACTTAGCAACCCAACTAAGCTATTCGGTCATGCAAAATTAGCCCACTTCGTTTTCTTCAGTTGAACTCGAATTAAGATGAATTTATCTGAAATAGTTTGTTGACAGTTATAAAATGGTGGTTGCTTGGGGGGGAATAGGTTACAACATGTTTTTTTGCAGCGAACCCCGTTATAAATAGTAATTTATTACTTTCTGGTTGGACATCTGAGGTTATAGCTCTAGCTAAGTGTGGGTTTGCTCGCCAATTTCAGCAACTAAAGTATCAAAATGTTATCGCACGTGAAATTGACATAGGTCATTTTCTAATTTCACTAAAGCAGAACGACAGCGCGCATACATGTAGCGACGTAATTGCGCCGCGCGACAGGTTTACCTCTGCTCGTGACGGTTGCGACAGGACAATGTGGACTACCACAGGTGGGAAAGTGGACCAAAATGTACAGTAACAGTCAAAACACCATAAAACCGTATTCAAAAATTCAATGTAGGCCTAAAGTAATCTACTATTCCCGGGGCCCCCTAGTGGCCGGGGCCCTGGGCTGCAGCCCATGTTGCCCAATAGGTTAACGCGGGCCAGGCGCTAATGATATATTATGATGTAAGGACGGATTTCTCCTCACGCTGGACTTTGATTCACTAACACACAAACTCTGGTTCAGCTGAAGGAGCCTTGTTGACCCACAGCACATTTGGCATTCCAACAGGGCAAGCCTGCAATTTGGGGGTCAGAGGCCACCTCATGCCCGGTGCCATGACCCCTTCAGGCTGAAGGTCGGTCAAGGGGCAGGACACTATTAATGTAGTGGCATAGCACCCTCATGTGCAGCCCAATGTCAAACATAATCCCAAACGCAGCATGATTTTTCTGAGTAAACAAAATGTAAAATGTAGAACACTACAAACTGTAGGAATATATGTGTAGATGTGTGTAAAGGTGTAATGTGGATGTGGGTATGATATGTACCTCTGTGGATACATGCATGTATGTCGTTTCATGAGCATCAATTGATATATATACAGGGTTCTATGGGTAGTAGAAATATTCTTTAATAATATTAAGTAAGCTCCGTTTTTATTTATATGCTTGGCATGAACCACAATCGAATGGTTCAGAAATTATAATCTTTTCAGATTTTTCTGGGGAAAACTCTGAACCGTTCGATTGTGGTTCGTGCCAATGCATTATTATTAAAGAATATCATTTTTGGAACTTTTTTAGCATACAATATACCTCATTACTTATATAGTTTATTTTATATGATCTCTTTTGTTTATCTTTATTAAGGGTATAAATAAGAACAGAGTGTACTATATACAGTGAGCACCATAATTAATTGGACAGTGACACATTTTTTGTTATTTTGGTTCTGTACTTTAGCACTTTGAATTTGAAAGGATACAATGACAATGAGGTTGAAGTGCAGACTGTCAGCTTTAATTTGAGGGTATTAAAGCTGACATCCATATCGGATTAACCATTTAGAAATTATAGAACCTTTTGTACATAGTCCCCCCCATTTTCAGGCACCATAATTCCCTCATGGCTGCGTGCTCCCTGTGCCACTCACCTAATTAGTTATGCTGCCCTAGATCAGTGGTTCTCAACCTTTTTTGTGATCTGTACCACTAAAATATTTTCAACAATCCCCAAGTACCCCCTACCCATGATATTTATCATATATCATAATTGCACCTTTCCTCTTTTCATATACCCCGCAGCCAACACAGATATTTTGATTTTTTAAAAACATTTTATTAAGATTCACCATTAATAATTACAAAAGATATTTTGATAAATAAAAAAATTATAATTTAAGATTCATCATTAATAATTACAAAACAAAGCCAGCAAATCTGCAGGAAATAAGAGCCCAGGGTCCATCACATTTCAACTTGAAATGCTTTTATTTTGAGGCAAAAAACATGTGTTAGTACCACGGATGCCGCTGGCCCGGTTGAGAAACAATGCCCTAGATTATGTCTGCTGGTTCCTACTCTTTCCCTGATCCGGTGTGATATTTTTATAGTCATAATTGCCTTTCCTCCTGGTGGCACCTCTGGAGCTCATGAGAGTCAACCCCCACCCCTGCCATGTGTTAGGATGCCCTTAGCTGCTGGTTCCATCCCCGCCCTGCCCTGGTATCTGAGCCTCAAGAATGCCCTTCTGGTGGTTTGTTAATTTGAGCCTCAAGGACTATTTGTGTTGTTTTTCTCTGTATCCCACCATTTTCCAGGAGTTCATCTCGACCGCCTTTTAAGGGGTCAGGGAATAATTTTCCAGTCTCCCACATTGGCTCCAATGGTTTTCTGTTTTTTTGATTCCCTCTGGAAAATGCCAATTGTGAAGCGCTGTGTGACAACCTGTTTGTAAATGGCGCTATACAAAAATAAAGATTGATTGATTGATTGATTGATAATTCATTGGACAGTTTAACATAATGTAGAATAAAGTAATCATTTTGAATATTTGGTTGCATATCCTTTGCATGCAATGACTGCTTGGAGTCTGCGATGCATAGACATCACCAGATGCTGGGTATCTTCCCTGGTGATGCTCTGCCAGGCCTGTACTGCAGCCATCTTCAGTTCCTGCTTGTTTCGGGGACTTTTTCCCTTCAGACTCCTCTTCAGCGTGTAAAATGCATGTTCAATTGGATTCAGATCTGGTGATTGACTTGGCCAGTCAAGGATTTTCCACTTTTTGGCCGTCAAAAACCCCTTTGTTGCTCCAGCAGTATGTTTCGAGTCATTGTCTTGTTGCATGATGAAGTGCCATCCAATGAGTTTGGAGGCATTTGGTTTTATCTGAGCAGATAAAATATTTATGTAGACTTAGGAATTCATTGTTCTACTTATGTCTGCAGTCACATCATCGATGAAGACAAGTGAGCCCATTCCACTGGCAGCCATACAAGCCCAAGCCATAACGGATGAGGTGGTATGCTTTGGATCATGGGCATTTCCTTTTTTTCTCCACACTTTCCTCTTCCCATCACTCTGGTACATGTTAATCTTTGTCTCATCTGTCCACAAGACTTTATTCCAGAACTCTTGGGTGCTTTTTAGCAAACTGTAATCTCGCCTTTCTGTTCTTCAGACTTATCAGTGGTTTGCATCTTGTAGTGTACCCTCTGTAGTCCTGCTGGTGTAGTCTTCTACGTATGGTATACTTTGACACATCTACACCTGCATCCAGGAAAGTGTTTTTGATCTGTTTTTGGGTCGTTGTCAGGGGGGTTTTATTCACCATAGAGAGTATTCTCCGGTCATCCACTACAGTGGTCTTCCTCGGTCTACTGGGTCTTTTGACATAATTGAGTTCACCAGTTGTTTTTTTCTTGTTAATGATGAACCAAACTGTTGACTTGGGCATGCCCAGGCTTTTTGCAATGTTCATGATTGATTGATTTTCATTTCTGAGCCTTGTGACAGCCAGCTTAATTTGCATCGACACTGCTGTCTTCCTCATATTGCCTCAAATTGACCTCATTACAGGAAACGTGTTCCGTGTGGTACCATACTGGTTATCAAATGGCCTTTGTGATCTGCACTGGTGGGACGATACTGGTTTCACTTGTCCAATGCCATGATGAGTGATTACAACCCGTGAGTTTGTTTAAACAGGGCTTGATCTATGGGGACGTAAGGGGGTTTAACTTTATTCATTACTGCGGTGTTATAGTGTTTGTCACAACTGAGTTTAAATGATCGCTTACTTGATTGTCTTTTAAGTGTCGTTTTGTTGGAGTCATTGGATAGCCCAAGCCTACTCCCTTGTTTTGCTTCGTACTGTGACTTGCATTAATCAATCGTGTAGTGTTTTGTCCGACATGAATGTTTGCGTTATACACTCCTAAGCTCCGCAGTTTTTCGCATGTTACTGGTGTGTGCCATAAGTGCATTAGTCCTTGCTATTTTTGTAACAATGTTGAATTTGTAACAATGGTTGAACGAAGTATTATCATGCGTTGTGGTTACTATTAGGTATGTTACAATTCGGGTGCGCAGTGGTGCTTTAGATGTGCCGGTGTCTCTGCGCGAGCGATTACGAAAGGTTATGCGCGTCCCCCAAAACTGCAGGCTTTTCATTGGCTGTCGTTTTTTCTTTCACCATTCGTCTGCGATATAACGTAGTTAAAAACTCGATCCTTCGCCTTGTTTCCGAAATTTGATTAAACATTGCTCGGTTTGGTCATACGCTACGCTTCAAAGTCAGACTTGTGTTTAGTGCTTTCAAAGTCATAGATCGCAAGTTCAGGACTAAATAAAAGGTATCCAGGACGGTAATTTAACATTTTATCTTGTTTCTGGTGAAATTTCATTGAAATCTGTCGATGCGAAATGCTATATTTTTGACCCGGAATGTGAGATAACTTTGCCCAAATGCTCACTGCCTGCCGTGGTTTTTGCCGTGTCGCGGCAGGTGCGCAACATGTAATTATGTGATTAATTGATTATGTAATATAATTTCAAATAATTAAAATTAAGATATATATCATATCTTTTTTAGAATATCTTTATTTTTAAGAAAGTTATGGCCATTTATGTTATTGGATCACAGCTTTTGTTTCAAGCCCATTGAAAAGCAATGGGGGTCAATATGCAAATTTTCGAGTGTTAAAATGACCATAACTTCCTTAAAACTTAACATATGAGAATGAATAAGGTATCAAATTTTCATGCTCTATCTGGAGCATCTCAAAATGTCAAAATTTTGTAACATACCTATTACTATGTCTGATCCTTGTCAGTGTGCTATTCTCTATTTAGGATTCCCATTCTGTGTAAAGGTAATCTGTGTTTTCTTGTTGTAATTGAATGTATTCTGTTTCTAGTCGGTATTCTAGTCGAAGCCGTGGGCTTTCTCAGTTACATACAAATCCGCATGTTTGTCGGGACTCGCTGTGGAGTGAGGGCTATTTAAAGTTGACACTATGGCCGAAGCCGTAGTTAATTTATACATCTTGCGATGCACTTGGACACATCTTCAGTGATATTACTTGGGGTCATCGGGTGTTTCGGGTCTTTCAACAATCAGACACCCTCACTCAGGCGACCCAGCCGGGAGTGATCAATTCCCGGCTTGTGTCCAAGTAGCATGCGACCACGGATCGCCCTTTCTGATCCACAGCCATCTAGAGGCCTTTTCTGCTGCCTCTGTGCTGGTTCTGATGGCCTTCCTTTTACGTGCACCTGTGATGCCCAGGAGACTGTAGGCCTTGCACAGCAACTGAGCTGTGAAGCCTCTACAGCCCACCTCTATGGGCACACACCGAGCACGCCACCCCCTTCTGCGGCAGTCTTCCACCAAGTCTGCGTACTTGGCTCTCTTTCGCTCATTGGCTTCCTCCATCCGCTCTTCCCAGGGAACTGTGAGCTCTAGCAGGACCACCTGCTTTGATGTTTCAGAGAACAGCACAATGTCTGGTCTCAGGGTGGTCTCTGCGATGTTTTCTGGGAATCGGAGCTACTTCCCTAGATCCGCCTTCATCTGCCAGTCAGGTGCTGTTCCGAAGACCCCTACTGCTGCCTTTGGATGAGGCTTGGGCTTCTCTCCTGCTCTGACAAAGGCGATCACCTGCCTTGCCGGTCGGAGGCGCTTGGTCTGATCTATGGCGCTGCAGATGGACTCAGCAATCACCTTCAGCACCTGGTCATGGCGCCAGCGGTAGCGACCTTCACCCAGTGCTTTTGGGCAACAGCTGAGGATGTGCTCAAGTGTTCCTCTTCTGAGGCACAAGGGACATGCTGGTGAGTCAACCTTGCCCCAGCAGAAGAGGCTGGATGGACTGGGCAGGACGTCATAGACAGACTGTATCAGGAACTTTATGCGGAAAGGCTCAGCCTGCCACAGCTCGGACCAGGTGATCTTGCGGTCTGTTGCTTGTTCCCATCTTGTCCATGCGCCTTGCTGCCGCATCCCCACCATCTGACTTGCGCGCAGCTCCTCGACCCCAGCTCTTACCTCCTCTTGGACCAGTTGGCGTCTGTCTTTGCCGTGGGCTTTGTCATAGCGAGTTGTTGGAATGCTACCAAGCCCTGCTCGGCCAGACGCCACTGGCCCCACCAGAACGCTGTGGCGTAGCCGTGACTCAGCCTCGTCCACTGCATCCTGCGCCCTCCACTTCCTCCCAGTCCTCACGTCGATGCCAGCCTGGGAGACTTTTGGGTCACTGGACTCCCTGTACTGCAGCACCTCCCTTGCACGGGTAACCTTAAACTCCTCACTCAGGCTGCTCATGGGGAGTTTCAGTTTGCTCTTCTTCCCGTACAGAGCAATGCTACTCAGGCTTCGTGGCAGGCCCAGCCACCTGCGGAGGTGATGGCTAATCCTCCTCTCAAAGCCCTCAACAGTGGACAGTCGGAACTCGTAAACAAGCAGGGGCCACAAAATCCTGGGGAGGATGCCTTGGTAAATCCAGGCCTTGAATTTACCTGGGAGCCCTGACCTGTCCACCATTGCCAGCCATGCCTCCAGCTTCTGGTTTGTGGCCTTGATGGATGCAGCGTCCTTCAGAGTGCAGTCAAAGGTCTTGCCGAGACTCTTGATGGGTTTCTCGGTGACTGATGGGATCTGGGTACCTTCCAGAGAGAAGCAGAACCGGTCAGTCACCTTCCCTCTCTTCAGTACCAGGGACCTGGATTTTGCTGGCTTGAAGCACATCCGGGCCCAAGTGATGAGCCTCTCCAAGCCCTGGAGGATCCATCTGCACCCCGGCACTGATGTTGTTGTTACTGTCAGGTCGTCCATGAAGGTTCTGATGGGGGGCTGCCGAACTCCGGACTTGGTTAGAGGGCCTCTGCACTCTACCTTGGCTGACTTGACCAGCATGTTCATGGCCAAGGCAAAGAGGATCACTGAGATAGTGCATCCAGTGATGATCCCTTTTTCCAGCCGATGGCACTCTGATGTGCCTGCCCCAGAGGTGACTCTCAGATTGAAACTGTGGTAATAGTCCAAAATGAGGTCCCTGATCTTGCCTGGGACATGGTGCTGCTCCAGTGCTGTTTCCACCAACTTATGGGGTATGGACCCATACGCATTGGTGAGGTCCAGCCACAGCACTGCCAGGTCACCTTTTCCTTCTCGTGCCTCTCTGATGAGCTGTGTGACCACTCCTGTGTGTTAAAGGCATCCTGGCACCTTTGGGATTCCACCCTTCTGCACAGAGGTGTCGATGTACTTATTCTTCAGGAGGTACTCGGTCAGACGTCGGGCAACGATACTAAAGAATATCTTCCCCTCAACGCTGAGCAGCGAGATGGTCCTGAACTGCTCGATGTTCCTTGAGTTCTCCTCCTTAGGAATCCAGACACCTTCTGCGAATCTCCATTGTTAGCCTACCTTCCCCCTCCTCCAGATAACCCTCAGGATCTTCCACAATGGAAGGAGCCTGGGACACCTCTTGTACATTTTGTAGGGCACTCCACTGGGTCCGGGGGCTGAACTGGCTCTGGCAGCCTTGACAACCTCCTGGATCTCCTTCCAACTGGGCTCCTTGCTGTTGAAGTCAGTGGTGGATGTGGATGGTCTTATCAAGGCTGTGCATTCCCCTAGGTCAGGGGTCGGCAACCTTTACTATCAAAAGAGCCATTTTTGGCCCCTCTCCCACTACATAAAATTCATCTGGAGCCGCAACACCTATTTGACCCTTAAAATGAAGATAACACAGTGTATAAAGTTTTGTAGTTATACTATATATACAGAGGGATTGACATTTATTCAAAAGCTTATTTCTAGTATGTTTGACAGAAGTTATCAAGTTTTTAAGGCAAAAGGAGGTCATACAAGATACTAATTAATTCCAATTTTTTTGTCCATAATATCATGGAAAAATCACTAAGAAAACTAAAAAACATATTATAGGAACTAAAATAGGAAATAAAATGTGGATGTGTAAATATGTGTGTTTTTGTCACCCACTGTAAAAGAACTATAGTTTGTTGTATTTGTGAAATTATAGAACAACAAAAAGAAAACTGTTGACATTTTATTGCTGTTTTTACCTGTTATAACAAAGGAAAACCTCAAACTCTTATGAAGAGGAGAAAAAAAGCACTGGCATGTGTAGACCTACTTTGAAATAAAACACAGAACCATGCAGGTCTATTTGAGTCCTTCCCTTATTTGCATAACAGCGCTGTCTGCTCAATATCGTTTACATCACTTGACTCATCACAGGCGATTGAGTATGCTGGAGCTGAATTAATCTCCTCAATTTGTTGACTGGTAATGTTTTCTGCCATCTTAAATCTTAATGGTCCTGTCCTTGGCGGTCTTTGCATAGAGAGGCATATCTCAAATTTTCTGAACAATTTCACGTTTGTTTTTGAAGTCCGACAATAGATGTTCTGATATTTTAATTAATGATTCTTTCATGTAGCTATTCTCCATCTGTGAACGGCTTTCCGCGCCTTACTATCTCCTGAGCTGCCACAAAACTAGCAGCAGTAGTTGAGTTTGGAGATTTGATCCACTTCTTGAAAGTAGATTTGCTCTGCTCAGCTTTCGCAGCAGTTCGAAATCGCTTTTTTTCTTTCATCTCCAGCTTGGTACTTTTCAGCAAATGCTGTGTGTTTGTTCTGGAAATGTCTTTCAACATTACATTTTTTGTTGTTTGCTAATTTCTCACCACATATCAAGCATACAGGTAAGCCCACATCGTTAGGAGTGAAAGCAAATAAATCTGTCCATGGTGAATTAAACTCTATTTTCCTCCGAGACTTTTCTTTTTTTGGATTTATCCATGGTTAGCTTACCGGGGTTGGAAACTCAAGATTAGCCACCTTCAGACGGCAGGGAGCCAGGGAGAGGCGCCGGGGATGTGACGCATTTTTAATTGACGAAATATTAAACACTTTTTTTATGTCAGTGTCACAGTATCACCTCGATCTCCAAAATAAGGTGTTCCCTTAAAAATTTAATAAAATAGCCGTTATTTATTTCCATAAAGTGCGCAGGCGTCGACCAGGACGGTCGCTTGTTGCAGTTGCTCCGCTCGTTTTTGCACTCTTTGTTATTTATAGTTGTATTAATCGCTCTTTTTTTTCTACTTTAACGTGTATACTATATTATTAGTAGTATACCCATCGGGAACCGTGTGGTTCAGAGGAATTTGGACCGTATTTATGATCGGATTACTCCTTATAGTGAGACTCGCTCAGGGACAACAAACCCAGCAGCATGGCGCTATTGTTTACAGTAGGGAACAGCTGATGGGACTCCGCATGCCGGCCGGCGTAGCGGAGATGACGCACCAAATTCCTGAGGAACTAAAGAGGAACTCCCGCAGCATATCTCCCCTCTATTATCATGGGCAACGTGAGATCGCTGGCAAATAAGATGGACGAGCTAACGGCGTTAGCCAGGAGCCAGGCGGAGTTTCGGGAGTGCAGCATCATGTGTTTCACAGAATCATGGCTACACAAGGACATCCCCGACAACAACGTCTCCGTGGACGGCTTTCAGACGGTCCGGGGTGACAGGGATTGCATCGAGAGCGGTAAGCGTAAGGGAGGAGGGCTCGCTGTTCTTGTTAACAACAAATGGTGTAATCCCGGCCACATTACAATCAAGGAACGGCTTTGTTCTCCGGACACTGAACTGTTAGCTGTGGGACTCCGACCATATTATTTGCCTAGGGAATGGTCGCATGCTATTGTTGTGGCCATATATATTCCCCCCTCTGCTAACCCGACGTCGGCGTGTGAAATCATACACAGCGCCATTGCCAGACTCCAGACCAAACACCCGAATGCCCTTATAATTATTTCGGGGGATTTTAATCATGTCACCATGAGGAAGACACTACCCAACTTCAAGCAGTATGTTAACTGTCCTACCAGAGGGGAAAAAACGATTGACTTGCTATATGCTAACGTGAAGGAAGCGTACTCCTCGTCTCCGCTCCCCCCTCTGGGAAGGTCTGACCATAATCTGGTGTACCTCAAACCCACTTATGTGCCTCTAGTGAAAAAACAGCCTGTGACCACAAAGTCAGTGAGGAGGTGGTCTGAGGAGGCGATGGAGGCACTTAGAGGCTGTTTTGAGGTGACTGACTGGCAAGCACTTAGTGAACCGCACGGAGATGACATAGATGGGCTCACTGGGTGCTTAACTGACTACATAAACTTCTGTGTGGACTGCAATGTCCCAACAAGGACCATAACAAGCCATGGATTACAAAGGACATTAAGACCATACTAAATGCTAAGAAGAGGGCATTTAGGGCTGGGGATAAAGATGGGGTAAAAACAATCCAGGGGGAACTGAGAGTGACAATCAGAGAGGCCAAGGAGAAATACAGGAGGAAGCTGGAAGGAAAACTCCAGCAAAACAACATGAAGGAGGTGTGGAGTGGTATGAAGGCCATCACTGGGTTCAAGCAGGCTGGGGGCCGGGGGGTGGAGGGTGGGGTGGATAGAGCCAATGAATTGAATCTGTTCTTTAACAGGTTTGATGTTGATGGCCCTGTGTGCCCCCGACTCGTCTGACGGCAGCCTGCAAACACCTTCCACTCCACGGCACCCCCTCCCCCCTCCCGATGGCTCACAGACTGATACACCCCTACCCCCTCTCCCCCCAGTCAACACCCCGACCCCCAGTGACGAGGCTACTCCCCCCCAGTGGCTTCCTGACTGGCGACGCCACCCCTCCCCCACCCACGATGGCCTTCACAGCTGCTCAGGTGAGAAGCCAGCTGAAGCGTCTCCACACAAATAAGGCGTCTGGCCCGGATGGTGTCAGCCCCAGGGTGCTTAAAGCTTGCGCCCCCCAGCTGTGTGAAGTGCTTCAACATTTATTCAACAAGAGCCTGAGTCTTCAAAGGGTCCCCGTGATGTGGAAGACGTCCTGCATCGTCCCTGTGCCTAAAAAGCCACGTCCCAGTGGGTCCAATGACTATAGGCCGGTGGCATTGACCTCGCACATCATGAAGACCCTGGAGAAATTGGTCCTGGAGCAGCTCCGGCCCATGGTCAAAACATTCCTTGACCCCCTCCAGTTCGCCTATCAGCCCCGACTTGGAGTTGAGGACGCTGTCATCTACCTGACCAACAGCGCCTACGCCCACCTGGACAACCCGGCTAGCACTGTGAGAGTCACGTTCTTTGACTTCTCCAGCGCCTTCAACACCATCAGGCCGGCACTACTGGGTGAGAAGCTGGCGGAGATGCGGGTGGATGCCCCCCTCGTATCCTGGATTGTTGACTACCTGTCTGGCAGACCACAGTATGTGCGCTTGCAAAACTGTGAGTCGGACAGGGTGGTCAGCAACACTGGCGCACCGCAGGGAACAGTCTTCGCTCCCTTCTTCTTCACCGTCTACACCATGGACTTCACCTACCAGACTGAGTCTTGCCATCTTCAGAAGTTTTCTGATGACTCAGCGATAGTTGGATGTATCAAAAATGGTGATGAAGAAGAGTATCGGGCTGTGGTGGGTAACTTTGTCACATGGTGTGAGCGAAACTACCTGTAGCTCAACGTGACAAAAACAAAGGAACTGGTGGTGGACCTGAAGAGGGTCAAGTCACCGGTGACCCCTGTTTCCATCCATGGGGTCAGTGTGGACATCGTGGAGGACTACAAGTACCTTGAGTGTACATTGATAATAAACTGGACTGGGCTAAGAACACAGAAGCTCTCTACAAGAAAGGACAAAGCCGCCTCTACTTTCTGAGAAGGCTGAGGTCCTTCAACATCTGCCGGACTATGCTGAGGATGTTTTATGAGTCGGTGGTGGCCAGTGCCTTCCTGTATGCTGTCTCGTGCTGGGGCGGCAGACTGAATGCAGCGGATGCAAACAGACTCAATAAACTGATCCGCAAGGCCAGGGACATTGTGGGGCTGGAGCTGAGCTCCCTGACGGCAGTGTCGGAAAGGAGAACGCTGTCCAGGCTGCATTCCATCATGGACAATACCTCCCACCCACTCCATGACGTGCTGGTCGAACACAGGAGCACGTTCAGTGCAAGACTGATCCCACCCAGATGCACCACAGAGCGACACAGGAAGTCATTCCTGCCTGTGGCCATCAGACTCTTTAACTCCTCACTCTGAGCACCAGCCACTCTGAGACTGAGCCAGCCAATAGGATAGCTGTGGAACATTTAACATTTACATCTACGCCATAGTGTAAAACTAGAATCCACCGGGCTAATGGAAATGAATGTGCAATCAACCTCAATGTGCAATAACTACAAATTGACACATACTGTACATAGAATAGTACCTTAAGCGGATGCTACTTATTTTTACTTATTTTACTTATTTTTATTATTATTATTACTAGCATTATTGTTATTTTTTTCTTATTGATTCTCACGGTACAAACAGCCCTATGTCTTGAGAATGTTTGAATGTTTGCCGTTGATGTATATACTGTGCCATGTATAATATGTGATATGTCTGAGTGCGAGCAACTGTAACTTGTCCCAATTTCCCCCCGGGGATCATTAAAGTTTTCTGATTCTGATTCTGATTCTGATATTATTATTTTTCATAGCTGTAGGGAGTCACTGCAGAGGGGCTGAAGAGCCGCGGGTTGCCGACCCCTGCCCTAGGTCATCCTCCCTCGCTGCATCACTGTAGATGTTGCGGAGATGGTGGTCTACTTCCTCTTTGGAGCAAGTGAGGTGGCCACTGCGTTTCTGGCCTAGCAGATGCTTAGTGAACCCGAAGGGGTTTGCAATGAAGGCAGACCGTTTCTTGGCCCTCTCTTTCGCCCGCCTTCTGTGCCATTCTGCTCTGTGAAGAGTGATGAGCTTCTTCCTGAGGATGCTGCGGAGTTCTGCCTGCGCATTCCTCTCTTCCTCACCTGCTTCCTTGAACTGCCGCTTCAGTTTTCGTAGCTCCTGCCTTAGCTGGCTGATCTTCTCTGCCCTACGGTTCTTCACATAGGGAGTCTTGGTACCCCGTTCCTTCACCGTACCAAACCTCTAAGCAGCAAGGCTGATGATGATGGTTGTCATCGTCTGGAGCTTCCTGTCAGCGTCCCCCTTCGCCGTTGCTTCAAGGATTTCGTCCACATCATCATCAAACAGGAGCCATTCTTTCTCCTTGTTGGCAGAAGGCCACTTAACCCGTCGATTTCCTCCTACTCTGCTTTGGAGTGGAGCTGCTGGCACATGGAGGTTCCGGGCACTGTGGGGTGACTCCAGGCCTGGCTCCTCCTGCGTCTCACCAGGAGCTGTTCCTGTGCGCTGTACCACCTGCTCCCTCATCAAGCATTTCATTTTGGCCTGGTGGATCTTCAGGCCACGTGGGGTTTTGCAGACCTTTCCACATACGCATTCTGCACTTGTTGTCGATATTCGGTTTGCTTGGGTCGTTGCCTGTGTGTCCGTCCGGTTGGGGTGCTCATCCTCCCCCCCTCTCGGGCACCCCTGGGGGTATTTCTCTGTAAGGCTTTCCGTAGCTACTATGGGCTCTCCCTCTCAGAAGCTGCAGTTTGGGGTGCTAACCCTCCCTGCCCCGGTTGCCGTCTTTCCGTGCTGTCCGCTGTCTCTCCAGCTGTCGCCACACTATTCGCGGTAGTCATCCAGCCTGTTCCTGAACGTCACTGGCCTAGCCAGATTGAACTAGTTAATTTATACATCTTGCGATGCACTTGGACACATCTTTAGTGATATTACCTGGGGTCATCGGGTGTTTCGGGTCTTTCAACAATCAGACACCCTCACTCAGGCGACCCAGCCGGGAGTGATCTCGGCTTGTGTCCAAGTAGCATGCGACCACGGATCGCCCCTTCTGATCCACAGCCATCGTGAAGCTTGCTGAAATAAAATTTGAATGAAAGAAAATGTAAATCGCAAAGGAACTTGAAATTGCAAGGATCAATGAAAAGCTCAAATAAAAAGAATTGGCTTTAGCTGATGAAAAGGTGAAATTAGAAGTTCACAAACAAAAAGATGCAGAAGCGTACCGAACTCACTGCTTGGAGTTAATTTCAATCGGAAAGCTAGAGTCATCTGTGTTATCTGGTGGTGGTGATATAGATGAGCCCAATTCATCTGGCAATAGGAATGCTGTACATAATTTAAGATTGGTTCCTAGATTCAATGACTGAGATCTGGATACTTTCTTTACTCTATTTGAAAGAGTTGCTGCAAATAGGCTCTGGTCCGAAGCTGATCAGAGTCTGTTGCTCCAATGTGTTGTGAACGGTAAGGCCCAGAGGTTTTTACTGCGTTGGATTCCAACACCCTCGAGTCCTATTCACGTGTTAAAGATGCGATTTTGCAGACCTACGAATTAGTCCCTGAAGGTTATTGGCAGTGATTTAGAAATGTAAAACGCGCTGATAAGCAGATCCACGTTGAGTTTGTGAGAGATCTGATGGTTCAATTTGATCACTGGCGTAAGGCCTCCAAAGTGACTGAGTATGACGAACTTTGCAATTTAATTATTTTAGAACAGTTAAAAAATATGATTCCGGAACAAATCGCTACTCATCTCAGCGAGAGCGCAATGTCTGATCCGATAGAAGCTGCTGCTATGGACGATAATTATGCACTCCTTCACAAGCACACTTTTCGTGGTCTCCGTCAAAAAAGGAAATGGAGCATTTGACCAGTGGAAAAATAATCACCACGGCAACCCTCCCGCTGTGATATCTGTCCCTGGTACCGATGGCAATAAAATTTGTCATGCATGCAAAAACAAAGGTCATTGGAAAGGGGAATGTCCCATTTTTAAATCTGACCAATTCTCCCCGTCTAAAAATACTCTGGTGTTCTCCAAGCCTGCTATTTTGGCAGTACAGCCACGTGCTGACACTGTTCATGCCACTGGTTTTATACAAAACGTCCCATGTCGGCCCAGTGTTCCTGACCCTGATTTTGCTCCTTTTATTAATGACGGTTTTGTGTCTTTGCAGGGGTGTCAGGAGAGAAAGCCGGTGTGCGTGTTACGGGATACAAGGGCTTTACAGAGCTTCATCTTAAATGGTGTTTTGCCTTTCGATGATGAGACTGCTACTGGGGAGAGCGTGATGGTTCACCATATAGAAATGACTAGAGTGAATGCTCCTTTGCATAAAATTCACCTATGTACTGATCTAATACAGGGTAATGTCATTGTAGGAGTGAGACCATCCCTACCTGTAGAGGGTGTGCAAGTTATCCTCGGGAATGATCTGGCCAAGGGTTTTGTCTGGAAAGACATTACTCCACCTCTGCGGTTGAAAGCCGAGCCGAGAACGTCTGAGGAGCTGGATGAGGTTGCCGGCCGACACCCGCAGGTTTTCACAGCCTGTGTGCTGACGCGCTCCATGGCCAAGCCCGAGGCGGAACAGCCATGTGTTATGGATACAATCCTCACAGAGGGTGAATGCTCTGATGTAAAGATTTCTTTATTTGTCGTTGTCTTTGTACACTTGCGTGCATAAAAAAAACCGAAATATCATTCCCCCCAGCCCTCAGCAGTACTACAGTAAAAGACAACAATCACAAATAGGCTCAAATATAAAAAACATAAAACAGTTTGCATAAAAACAACAATGGAGCAGCAGCTGCCCAGTGGCAGTTTGGTAAATATTAATTAATATATTAATACTCTGCAGTATATTAAATTACGCAAAATTACACATATTAAATTACACAGTATATTAAATTGTAGTGAAATGTAGTGTAAAGTGCAGGTTCAGTTCAGTAGTAACAGTGTCTTAAAATGAGTAGGAGGGAGAGGGCACAGTCTGTTCACCATTCTGACTGCCTGTGGAAGGAAGCTGTTCAGCATCCTTTGGGATCGGGCACGGAGGCTCCTGTACCTTTTCCCCCGATGGCAGGAGGGAAAAACAGTCCATGGAAAGGGTGGTGAGGGTCCCTTATGATGCTGGTGGCCCTGCGAGTGCAGCGCTGGTTGTAGATCTCCAGCAGGGACGGGAGAGGGGCACCAATGATCTTACTGGCTAACTTCACAATCCTGCTCAGCTGATGTTTCTCCAGTGCCTTGCAGCTGCCGAACCAGGACGTGAGGCCATAAGATATGACAGATTCAATGGTGCCCCTGTAAAAGGTGGTGAGATGGGGGGCAGGGAGGCCTGCCTTTTTCAGACGCCGGAGGGGATGGAGCCGCTGGTGAGCCTTTTTACGGATGGCCGTGGTGTTGGTGGTGAAGGTCAGGTCGTCTGCCAGGTGGATTCCCAGAAACTTGACGCTGCTGACTCTCTCCACTGCGGTGCCTCCGATGGTCAGCGGCATGTGGTGGAGCTTGCCGGCCCTCCTAAAGTCAATCACCATCTCCTTTGTCTTGTCGGTGTTGAGGAAGAGATTGTGTGAGCTGCACCATGATGTAAGTTGCTCCACCTCATTCCTGTATGCAGACTCATCATCGTTCCTAATCAGACCCACCACTGTTGTGTCGTCTGCAAACTTGATGATGTGATTGCTGTTGGATCTGGCAGTGAAGTCATGGATGAGCAGGCTGAACAACAGGGGGCTCAGTACACAGCCCTGAGGAGACCCTGTGCTCACTGAGATGGTTCTTGAAGTCAGACTGCCCACCTTGACTCTCTGCTGCCTTTGTGACAGGAAGTTGTGGATCCAGCTGCAGGTTCCAGCATCCACATTCAGCCACCTCAGCTTTTCTACCAGCTGCTGTGGAATGATGGTATTAAACGCTGAGCTGAAGTCGATGAAGAGGAGTCTGGCATAGGTGTTTTTATCTTCCAGGTGTGACAGAGTGAGATGGAGTACAGTGGAGATGGCGTCTTCTGTTGAGCGGTTAGCTCTATATGCAAACTGTAGAGGGTCTAAGTCTGCGGGGAGGCGGTCCTTGATGCGCTGCAGGATGAGCCGCTCAAAACACTTCATGGCTATAGGTGTAAGAGCCACAGGGCGGAAGTCATTTAGGCAGGCTGGGTTTGACTTTTTTGGCACAGGTATAATAGTGGCACTCTTGAGGCAGGTGAAAAAACATATTTTAACTGCTCGGCGCACTCCCTCACCACACTCCCGGGATGTTGTCCGGCCCCGCTGCCTTGCGTGGATTGACGCTGGCGAATACTTTTTTCACCTCAGCTGCTGTCACCTGAGGTATCTGCTCGCTGGGTGATGGTGGGAGCATCTGTGCCTTGTTGCTGTTTTTAGCCTCAAAACGTGCGTAAAAGTCATTAAGCCTGTCAGGTAATGTAGGGTCTGTGTGGCTCGCCTGCGGGGGTGGCTTGTTGTCAGCGATTGTGTTAAAACCTTGCCACAACCGCCGTGAGTCTTGGTTGTCCTTGAAGTGGCTGCTGAGCTTCAGCCCATACAGCCTCTTCGCCTCCCTGATGCCCCGGGACAGATGTAAAGGTGATTACTCTATCTCCTGATGTACCCATTAAGCCACAGCCAAATTAAGCTTCACTCTCCCCCTTGCTCACAGTCTCCCGTGATGAGCTGATAGCTGAACAGAAGTCTGACCCTACTTTGACTACTTTATTCGACATGATTCATACAGTCGCCAAACTTGAGAAAACTCAGCCGGGTTACTATATGTAGGATGGTTTACTGTTGCGCAAATGCCTGCTACACCCCACTGTGTTAGACGATGCCCAAATCACGCATGTTGTACTGCCATTGCGGTTCGAAGGGGTGGTGGTGCGCATGGCACATGCTGGTTCTTCTGGGCATTTGGGTGTTCGTAAAACATACGACCGTGTTCTCCGTCAATTATATTGGCCCAAATTGAAATGCGACATTTCAGCGTATGTTAAGGCGTGTCATGTTTGCCTGGTCTCCGGTGGACCGGATATTGGGGTTCGCCCCGCACCTCTCAAGCCTATCTGTGTGGTGGAGGGGGATCCTTTTGATTGCCTGGTTTTGGAGGATGTTGGCTCCCTTCCAATGTCTCAGGGAGGAGATCGGTGTTTGTTGACTGTGATGTGCAGAGGCACTGGATGTCCTGCTGCCTTCCCTCTCTGCGCAATTGGGGCCAGGAACATCATTGGAGCACTTGCTTCATTTTTTTCTGTCTTCGGCATGGCCGGGACGATTCAGGCTGGTCAGGGCTCGGGTTTTGCCTCCCGAGCATTTTCTCAGTTTTTGAGGGAACTACGCATCTGTCTACGCTACGAGCTACGCACGTGTCACCCCCAGAGTCAGGGCGTTCTAGAACGCTTTCACCTGACTTTAGAGTCCATGTTGCGGTCTTATTGTGTTGAGCTTTCCCGTGATTGGGAGAGTGGATTGCCCTGGATGTTTCTGGCCATTCTTGAAGGAGTGCAGGAAAGCACTGGTTTTAGTGCGAGCGACTTAGTCTTCGGACATACTGTGAGGGGTTCATTGCATTTGATTGCTGATGGGTGGAAGCAGACAGAACCCCCTAGGAGCCTATTGTCCTATGTTGATGACTTCCGTCTGAGGCTGTGTAGAGCGTGCGAGTTGGCGAGGGAAGGCCTATCCATTGCACAGTCTAGGGTGAAGTCCTGTTGTGATCGCAGGGCTGAAAGCCAGCCTGGTGATCGAGTGTTGTTGCTGTTGCCTATACTTGGTTCCCCATTCCGGGCCGGGTGTGGCGGTCCTTGTGCTGTGGAGCGTCGTGTGTCAGACTTGGATTATTTGGTCTATGCTCCTGATCGAGGGAGGAAGTTTCAGTTGTATCACATTGGCTTGATGAAGCCTTTTTGTACTCCTCGGTCTGCTACTGTTGGTGCAGGGGATGGGGAGATCGATGTGGCCGTGGGGGCCATGGGGTCGTTCGTTTGTCCAGGCCGGTGAGTTGTTGGGTCGCTTGGCTGTTTCCTTCGGTGACAGTGTTGCTGACAGCCTCCCTGATTCTGGCAAGACTGAAGACCTTGGGTTGCCAGGTGGGCCCGTGTTTCGGGGGCGATTTAAAGGTTCTGGGTGTCTCGCCACGTTGGAGTTCCAGTTGTCTTGTCTGGCTGGGGAGCAGCGCTCTGGCATTGTCGGTTTGATTAATTCACATTTGTCCTTGTTTGCCGATGCGCCGTCCCGGGCCAATGTGGTTGAGCGCGACATCGATGTTGGTGGTGCTGAACTGGTTCAACTGCTTTTTTGCCGTGTCCCATTTGAGAGGCGGAATCTTAGCAGTGGAAGTGGGGTGTGTGCTTGGGAGTGGAATTGCTGCACCTGCCTCATCGCCATGGGCTTCGCCATGCCTGTTGGTGGCTGAGCCTGGCAGTGCATTTGGATTCTGTACAGATTTTCAGAAGGTTAACTCCCTCACCAAACCTGACTCGTACCCTCTTCCACTTATAGAGGATTGTGTCGATCAGGTTGGTAACGCCGCTTATGTGACAAAGCTGGATCTGCTATGTGGTCACTGGCAAGTGCCACTGTCTAAGCGTGCGAAGGAAATATCTGCTTTTATCACTCCCGACAGCTTATATTCCTATGAGAGAATGGCCTTTGGTTTGCGGAGTTGTGTGTTTTGGCTGCCTCATAGGCCAGCCTTAAGTGGGGAGGTGTTATGGTTCCTGGTATATTTGTGCTTGGTCCCTGTTGTTGTTGTCGTCTGCTTTGTCTTTCTGTGCAGGACAGTGTTTGGCCAGCAGGTGGCGGGGCTTAATTGATAGATTGGAGGACCAGTTCTATATAAGGCCGGACGGTGTAGGTAGTCTACCCTCTGCCAGTCCAGCCGAATGGACTTTATTCATTAATCAATTATATTATTTTGTTATTAGTCTACTTGTGTAATAAATCCCTTTTTTGCATCATAACTCGCCTTGTTTTGACTTTGTTCGGTCCACCCGACCTTGGATCGCAACAATATATATATATATACAGTGGGGAGAACAAGTATTTGATACACTGCCGATTTTGCAGGTTTTCCCACTTACAAAGCATGTAGAGGTCTGTAATTTTTATCATAGGTACACTTCAACTGTGAGAGACGGAATCTAAAACAAAAATCCAGAAAATCACATTGTATGATTTTTAAATAATTAATTTGCATTTTATTGCATGAAATAAGTATTTGATCACCTACCAACCAGTAAGAATTCCGGCTCTCACAGACCTGTTAGTTTTTCTTTAAGAAGCCCTCCTATTCTCCACTCATTACCTGTATTAACTGCACCTGTTTGAACTCGTTACCTGTATAAAAGACACCTCTCCACACACTCAATCAATCAGACTCCAACCTCTCCACAATGGGCAAGACCAAAGAGCTGTCTAAGGACATCAGGGACAAAATTGTAGACCTGCACAAGGCTGGGATGGGCTACAGGACAATAGGCAAGCAGCTTGGTGAGAAGGCAACAACTGTTGGCGCAATTATTAGAAAATGGAAGAAGTTTAAGATGACGGTCAATCTCCCTCGGTCTGGGGCTCCATGCAAGATCTCACCTCGTGGGGCATCAATGATCATGAGAAAGGTGAGGGATCAGCCCAGAACTACACGGCAGGACCTGGTCAATGACCTGAAGAGAGCTGGGACCACAGTCTCAAAGAAAACCATTAGTAACACACTACGCCGTCATGGATTAAAATCCTGCAGCGCACGCAAGGTCCCCCTGCTCAAGCCAGCGCATGTCCAGGCCCGTCTGAGGTTTGCCAATGACCATCTGGATGATCCAGAGGAGGAATGGGAGAAGGTCATGTGGTCTGATGAGACCAAAATAGAGCTTTTTGGTATAAACTCCACTCGCCGTGTTTGGAGGAAGAAGAAGGATGAGTACAACCCCAAGAACACCATCCCAACCGTGAAGCATGGAGGTGGAAACATCATTCTTTGGGGATGCTTTTCTGCAAAGGGGACAGGACGAATGCACCGTATTGAGGGGAGGATGGATGGGGCCATGTATCGCGAGATCTTGGCCAACAACCTCCTTCCCTCAATAAGAGCATTGAAGATGGGTCGTGGCTGGGTCTTCCAGCATGACAACGACCGAAACACACAGCCAGGGCAACTAAGGAGTGGCTCCGTAAGAAGCATCTCAAGGTCCTGGAGTGGCCTAGCCAGTCTCCAGACCTGAACCCAATAGAAAATCTTTGGAGGGAGCTGAAAGTCCGTGTTGCCCAGCGACAGCCCCGAAACTTGAAGGATCTGGAGAAGATCTGTATGGAGGAGTGGGCCAAAATCCCTGCTGCAGTGTGTGCAAACCTGGTCAAGAACTACAGGAAACGTCTGATCTCTGTAATTGCAAACAAAGGTTTCTGTACCAAATATTAAGTTCTGTTTTTCTGATGTATCAAATACTTATTTCATGCAATAAAATGCAAATTAATTACTTAAAAATCATACAATGTGATTTTCTGGATTTTTGTTTTAGATTCTGTCTCTCACAGTTGAAGTGTACCTATGATAAAAATTACAGACCTCTACATTCTTTGTAAGTGGGAAAACCTGCAAAATCGGCAGTGTATCAAATACTTGTTCTCCCCACTGTATATGTGTGTGTGTGTGTGTGTGTGTGTGTGTGTGTGTGTGTGTGTGTGTGTGTGTGTGTGTGTGTGTGTGTGTGTGTGTGTGTGTGTGTGTGTGTGTGTGTGTGTGTGTGTGTGTGTGTAGGTCCCAGGGTTCACTGGGACCCTGACCAAGGCAGGAGAGAAGTGCAGGGAGGACAAATGCAATTATAGGGGCACACCCGTTTGTAAAATGAACCTTAGAACTGTTAACGGTTCTCTAGACTCCAGTGCATTTATATTTACATTTTATATTGTAAGCATTTAGCAGATGCTCTTATCCAGAGCGACTTACAAGATGTGCATAAATACATGGTAGGACTATCATAGTACGCGCAAGAGATCAGTGCAGTAATACAGCGATAGACATCATTGCAGGCAGCTGTGGACCATACCTGTAACACTGGGTACAGTGCCTTTAGGAGGGGGCATAATTACCATGCATTTCCTTTGCCCCTGTAGGGAATCTGTGTGATGGAGTAGCAGTGGGAGTGTACAACACTGTTGGCCAAATCTTACTGAAGGGTAATGTGGAATATGGGCGGTTTTGTCAGAATGGCATTTAAGGGAAGCCTAATGAGATGTTCGGGTAGCATTGCTTAACAATCTCCTGGCTTTTCCGTACTGAATTATTTGGGTTATGTACATTTTCAGTAACTGTCAACATGACTGAACAAATTGTGTTTTTGTATGTAAAGAGTGTTTCAACTCCTCTTCTTGACTATGCAACTGTTGCTTTCAATCCACAGCTCCAAATTACGATTTTGTTCTGTTGTGTGAGCCTACTAGAACCACTGTGTCCAGCCTGAAGTGTGACGGTGTCCTAGTCTCCCTTGATTTAGGCACTGTGCTATGTATTTTGTGCCCTGGACCCATGTCCCAAAACATCTGTGACCTCTCTCTGGGTTGGATGCAAGTCCCAAGAACTCTGAGATCCAACCCTGGCCAGCATAAGTGCCAAGACCTCTGAGGTCCGTGCAGGGAGGATACAAGCTATATGACCTCTGAGATCCGACCCTGATGGACACATTACATTACATTACAGGCATTTAGCAGACGCTCTTATCCAGAGCGACTTACAGTTTACATTTCTTTACAATCCATTTATGCAGCTGGATATTAACTGGAGCAATTCAGGTTAAGCACCTTGCTCAAGGGTACAATGGCAGTGTCCCACCTGGGGATTGAACCTGCAACCTTAACGTTACAAGGTCCCAGCTCCCTAACCATTATACCACACTGCCTGCCCGTGACACAAGTCCCAACACCTCTGAGATTGGCAGGGCAGGAAGGACACAAGTCCCAAGACCTCTGAGATCTGTATCCAGTGCAATAAAGTTCCAAATCCTCTGAGTTTCAGGGTAGATACACATCACAAGACCTCTGACACTCAAATCAAATCAAATCAAATTTATTTGTATAGCGCTTTTCACAATTGAATTGTCACAAAACGCTCAACAGAGGGGGAACCCAGGCCTAGACCCCCCCAAAAGCAAGCCTAAAGGCAACAGTGGCAAAGAAAAACTCCCTTAGTAGGGAGAAACCTTGGGAGGAACCAGACTAAAAGAGGGGGAGCCCATCCTCTTCTGGCCGGCACAGGGTATGTCCAAAAAAGACCATGTCATGGTCAGTCCAAGGTGACTCAGGGCTGAAAGACTTTGCCCCTCCTGAGTTAGGTAGTCAGCGGGGAAGGGGGGCTAAACCACGTGGAGAGGGTCCAGATCCAGGAACTGGGGTTGGCGTGGGGTGAGGGTTGATGGGGGCAGCTCACACTTCTCGCAGGATCTAGGGCTCGGGGGCAGGTGCCCCCGAGTCAGAGGCAGAGAAGAGAACATGCAGTCAGAAAAAAGCAGTGCTATAGCCAGTAGCATTATGTAAGAGCAGGGGAGCACAAGCATAGGACAATATACAGATACAGATAGCCCCAACAGGTGTAAGTTATGGCAGCATACCTATTAGGAGAGGGACAGAGAAAACACGCAGCCAGTTC
Source organism: Aldrovandia affinis (assembly GCA_029706075.1). NCBI lineage: Eukaryota > Metazoa > Chordata > Actinopteri > Notacanthiformes > Halosauridae > Aldrovandia > Aldrovandia affinis. Next base: position 1,148,798 of record JAINUG010000168.1, read on the forward strand.
CAAACCATCCACACCTGATCAAGGATAACCAGCATAACAGTGGTGGTAACACGTTGAGGTGACAGTATGGAAAGTTTCTCACTCCGTAAGACACTAGGGCACGGCCTTCTCCATCTCTCCACCTAGACTATGTTTGGCAGTAGGCTAGGCTGAAAATATGTTTTTAATCTACACTTAAAAATTGAAACTGTGTCCGAATCCCTAACATGCCTTGGTAAACCGTTCCACAACAGAGGAGCTCTAAAAGAGAAGGCTCTACCACCAGCTGTGCTTTTCAAAATTCTAGGGAGTAATAGATGGCTGGCTTCTTGTGAACAAAGCAGTTGTGTCGCCTTATAAGGGGCAATCATTCCGGTCAGGTATAAAGGTGCAAGTCTGTTCACTGCTTTAAAAGTTAGCAACAGTACTTTATAATCAGCCTGATATTTAACAGGAAGCCAATGTAGTGATGCTAACACAGGAGTAATGTGCTCATACTTCTTGGGTCTAGTCAAAATACGTGCCGCTATATTCTGTACTAGTTGAAGACTCTTTAGAGAGCTACTAGAGGAGCCGGATAATAAGGCATTACAATAGTCTAGCCTCAATGCGACAAAAGCTTGCATCAAGGTTTTTGCATCCTCTAATGACAGAATGTGCTGAATTTTAGCTATGTTTCTTAGGTGAAAGAAAGCTACTCTGGAAGTGTTTTTAATATGAGTGTCAAATGTAAGGTCCTGATCAATAATAAAACCAAGGTTCTTAACCATTAGACTTGATGTAACTATGCAATCACCTGCATTTAACTGCAGATCCAACTTCCATCCATCCATCTTCTACCACTGATCCGGGTCGGGTCGCGGGGGCAGCAGCCTAAGCAGGGAGACCCAGACTTCCCTCTCCCCGGCCACCTCGTCCAGCTCTTCCGGGGGAATCTCGAGGCGTTCCCAGGCCAGCCGAGAGACATAGTCTCTCCAGCGTGTCCTGGGTCTTCCCCGGGGCCTCCTCCCGGTGGGACGTGCCCGGAACACCTCACCAGGGAGGCGTCCAGGAGGCATCCTAACCAGGTGCCCGAGCCAACTCATCTGGCTCCTCTCGACACGGAGGAGCAGCGGCTCTAATCTGAGCCCCTCCCGGATGACCGAGCTCCTCATCTCTAAGGGAGAGCCCAGACACCCTGCGGAGGAAACTCATTTTGGCCGCTTGTATTCGCGATCTCGTTCTTTCGGTCACTACCCACAACTCGTGACCATAGGTGAGGGTAGGAACATAGATCGACCGGTAAATCGAGAGCTTTGCCTTTAGGCTCAGCTCCCTCTTCACCACGACAGACCGATGCAGTGTCCGCATCCTGCCGACGCCGCACCAATCCGCCTGTCGATCTCCCGCTCCATCCTTCCATCACTCGTGAACAAGACCCCGAGATATTCGAACTCCTCCACTTGGGGCAGGATCTCCTCTCCGACACGGAGAGTGCACTCCACCCTTTTCCGGCTGAGAACCATGGTCTCGGATTTGGAGGTGCTGATTCTCATCCCAGCCGCTTCACACTCGGCTGCGAACCGCTCCAGCGAGAGCTGAAGGTCACGGCCCGATGAAGCGAACAGGACCACATCATCTGCAAAGAGCAGTGATCCAATCCTCAGGCCACCGAACCGGACCCCCTCAACACCCTGGCTGCGCCTAGATATTCTGTCCATAAAGGTTATGAACAGAACCGGTGACAAAGGGCAGCCCTGGCGGAGTCCAACCCTCACCAGGAACAAGTCCGACTTACTGCCGGCAATGCGGACCAAGCTCTGGCACCGGTCGTACCCTTCTTGAAGAGGGGGACCACCACCCCGGTCTGCCAGTCCAGAGGCACTGCCCCCAATGTCCACGCGATGCTGCAGAGTCGTGTCAACCAAGACAGCCCCACAACATCCAGAGCCTTGAGGGACTCCGGGCGGATCTCATCCACCCCCGAGGCCCTGCCACCACGGAGCTTTTTAACCACCGCGGCGACCTCAGCCCCAGAGATAGGAGAGCCCACCCCCGAGTCCCCAGACCCTACTTCCTCACTGGGCCGCGACAGGCACCGACGACCTTGCAGCCACAGCTCCGGTCAGCCGCCTCGACAATGGAGGCATGGAACATGGCCCACTCGGACTCAATGTCCCCCGCCTCCCCCGGGACATGGTTGAAGCTCTCCCGGAGGTGGGAGTTAAAGCTCCTTCTGACAGGAGACTCTGCCAGACGTTCCCAGCAGACCCTCACAATACGTTTGGGCCTGCCAGGCCTGACCGGCACCCTCCCCCACCATCGGAGCCAACTCACCACCAGGTGGTGATCAGTTGACAGCTCCGCCCCTCTCTTCACCCGAGTGTCCAAGACATGCGGTCGCAAGTCCGACGACACGACCACAAAGTCGATCATCGAACTGTGGCCCAGGATGTCCTGGGCCCAGTGGACATATGGACACCGTTATGCCTGAACATGGTGTTTGTTATGGACAATCCGTGACAAGCACAGAAGTCCAACAACAAAGCACCACTCTGGTTCAGATCGGGGGGGCCGTTCCTCCCAATCACGCCCCTCCAGGTCTCACTATCATTGCCCACGTGAGCATTGAAGTCCCCCAGCAAAACGAGGGAGTCCCCAGAAGGAGTGCTCTCAAACACCCCCTCCAAGGACTCCAAAAAGGGTGGGTATTCTGAGCTGCTGTACGCGCTCTTGCGCGTACTATGATTGTTCCTACCATGTATTAATGTACATATTGTAAGTCGCTCTGGATAAGAGCGTCTGCTAAATGCTTAAAATGTAAATGTAATGTAAAATGTATTCGGAAATCTAACAGCACCAACATGTCGTCTGCTGCCTAATTGTTTCCTCATTATTATTATTATTATTATTAGTAGTAGTAGTAGTAGTAGTAGCCTAGTAGTAGTAGTATTACCAGATTGAACACATTGCTTAGGCTATACGTAATGGTTTGCACAATAAATGTATTAATAAATTAAAACAACATAAGCTAGGCTACTTGTGGAAAACAAAACAAAAACACACATTGTTTTTTCCAAAACTACCCATATTAGCATAATTGACACATCCTTGAAATGTATTTAATACATATTATAGTTCCACGCGTGTAAAACATTTCGGTCAATCTGTAGGCTATAAAATGTCCAATAATGCAGTGGTTTTCAAGAGGAAGAATGGCAGCATTGTCACTTTTCGAAGATATTGCCAACCGCGCAATAAGAAGGGAACGAGTTATTAGAGATTTTGACCTCAGTTTTAAATCAGACCACTTTTTATTTACGTCCTTCAGGGACCTTTGCTGCCCCCGCACCTCGTTCACAGCCTGGGCTACAGACTAACATGCCACATACTTGGTTTTACTGGTAAAGCTACTGGAAAGGCTCCCAAACAGCGTCCCTGCACGCATCTGCACCTCCGCCAACAGGACCTCAATTTCGGCCTCGCTAAAATTCGTTTTCTTGCAGCTCGCCATTATCAAGTAGAGGATTTGTGTTTTGATTCGTGCTCCTTTATATGCTAATTATATTAATTAGGGGGCGTTTACAAGGCGGAGATCTAAAACCATTCACCTGCGCACAAGATCATTTGCAATTTATAGATTTCACATCTGGGGGACTGGCGTACGCATGTTTTTTGTGTGCGTACGTTCAGTTTCTCTGAATCACACTTACGCACATTTCAGAAATGATCTTAGATCAAATATAGGATGGTTTCTACGTAACGTTTTATAAATGAGGCCCCTGGACTCCGGTGCATAATTATTCAGCTCAGCACCAAGGTGTATGCATCAGGTAACTTGGTAAACTCTGGCAAACACATAAAAGATTAGAGTAATGAATTTGGCATGCAACAGTGGTGCATAGGCTTACACAACAGCCGGGTACACACTAATCATTATCTTTTAACCTTTTTCCGCCCCTCATTAAATAATTCCTTCCTTACAATGATTATAATTATGTATTATTTATATTGGTGCAATATTTTGATATATTTCTTTTATTTTGCTCATTTTAACAGCTGTCGCTGTTTTAGTTTTAAAAGTTGATCATGGTAAATGCCTGTCAGTTACTTAAAAAAAAAAACATTTTATTGCTAATTTAGTGTGTGTCTCATGGGTAACAACATGTTGTAGTGTGATTCTCAGTGTCACAGAAGTGAATTGTGCAACTTGGAGACATTACGAGACACTGAGCCATCACATTAGTATCTGTTTTGTGAGCAAAATGATGATCCATAATGGTTTGGGTGATAGAAACAGGTTTTATAGTCATCAAAACATTTTAGTATGTTTTCCACAAAGTGAATAGAAGTCATTTGACCACCTTGGATAGGTTTTGGGACACTTGGCGACCACTTGTGACACCACTCACTAAAAGGCCTGTAGTTCATGAGTTCTTGGGTCTAGAAGTCTATCTTTTTTGCACAGACTTAGTTGGCATGTTGTACAAGGCATGCAGAGGTATATCATGAAATGTGAGACTTGAGACTCATTTATTGCTTTTCAAACTTGAGATTCTACACAAGAAACATTAAAGTAGGCATTTATAGTTATGTTTGATCTTCAGTCCTTTGGGATGTGTGCTATTTGAGTAAACCCCTATAAACTACAATGTGTTTCCTTTCAAATGATACCAAATGTAGGCATGTGGCCATCACAGTACTTGAGCTATAAACTGTCATATTTGGATATGTCCAAATAAATGTGAATGCACAAAATAGGGGGTGATGATTAAGGGATCACTCATGCTTTTGGAAGTTAAACAAAATGTGAGTTTTCTAACTTGAAATGAGAAATGTTTCACTGCTGTATTGAATGACCATTCAGCCTATTTTGATCATAAATTCATTACATTACAGGCATTTGGCAGACGCTCTTATCCACAGCGACGTACAACAAAGTGTTAACCGTAGTCAAGAACAGTTTCGCTGAAAGCCATTCTAGAGGGAAGTACAATTCCAGGTGCTAGGAGCAACCACATAGTTAAACTAGGACCCTGTAGGAACAGTGGGTTCGGAAAGTATTCAGACCCCCTTAAATTTTTCACTCTTTGTCATATTGCAGCCATTTGCTAAAATCAATTAATTTCATTTTTTTCCTTGTTCATGCACACACAGCACCCAATATTGTCAAAAAAACACAGACTTGTAGACATTTTTGCAGATTTATTACAAAATAAACACTGAAATATTACATGGCCATAAGTATTCAGACCCTTTGCTGTGACACTTGTATATTTAACTCAGGTGCTGTCCAATTCTTCTGATCATCCTTGAGATGGGCCTACACCTTCATTGGAGTCCAGCTGTGCTTAATTATATTGATTGGACTTGATTTGGAAAGGCACACACCTGTCTATGTAAGGTCCCACAGTTGACAGTGCATGTCAGAGTAAAAACCAAGCCATGAAGTCCTAGGAACTCTCCATAGACCTCCGAGATAGAATTGTGTTGAGGCATAGATCTGGGGAAGGGTATAAAAACATTGCTAAAGCATTGAAAGCACCCAGGAGAACAGTGGGCTCCATCATTGTGAAATGGAATAAGTTTGAAACCACCACAACTCTTCTTAGAGCTGGCCGTCTGGCCAAACTAAGTAACCAGGCAAGAAGGGACATGGTCAGGGAGGTGACCAAGAACCCAATGGCCACTCTAAGAGAGCTTCAGAGTTCCTCTGCAGCGATGGGAGAACCTGGTAGAAGGACAAACATCTCTGCAGCACTCCCATCAATCAGACCTTTATGGTAGTGGCTAGACGGAAGCTACTTCTGAGTGAAAGGCATATGACAGCCCACCTGGAGTTTGCCAAATGGTACTTAAAGGACTCTAAGAGCATCAGGAAAAAGATTATCCGGTCTGATGAGACACAAATTGAAATTTTTGGCCTGAATGCCAAGTGCTACCAGTCTGTGTTTTTCTGACAATATTGGGTGCTGTGTGTGCATGAACGAGGAAAAAAATGAAATTAATTGATTTTAGCAAATGGCTGCAATATGACAAAGAGTGAAAAATTTAAGGGGGTCTGAATACTTTCCGAACCCACTGTAAATCTGTAGCCACGATTCAAAGGCAGCAATAAAACAACCAGTGCGGAAAATATCGGCGAAATAATGCCTAAACCTAATACAATACATAAACAAGTAGACATGAGTGCAATACCAGACAGCTATGTCCCTAAGTAACAAAACCGGACTACAGGGAGAGGTGCACCCTGAAGAGGTGAGTCTTCAGTCGTCGCTTGAAGGTGGCCAGGGTCTCGGCTGTTCTGACTTCCACGGGAAGGTCATTCCACCATCGAGGAGCCAGCCAGCACCGAAGCACAGGAGACGCCAGGCATCCTGAGGTAGCAGAACAGGTGGTCTGGCAGGTGTGTAGGGTTTGAAGATCTTGAGGAGCCAGGCATCCTGACTGCCTGGTAGCAGACCAATGTGGTCTAGCAGGTAGCCAGTGGAGGGTTTGAGCAGATCTTCTGGGAGGTATGTTGTGGGCTGATCCCTTGACTGCCTGGCAGATGCGGAAGGCCAGCCAGAGGCATTGCAGTAGTCCAAGCGGGACTACCATTGTTTGGACCAGGAGCTGGGTAGAGTACGTGGTAAGGAAGGGACGGATTCTCCTGATGTTATACAGGAAGAATCTGCACGCCCGGCTTACCGCTGCGATGTTCTTTGACAGGGACAGCCTGTTGTCCATCACCACACCGAGATTCTTCGCGCAGGGTGATGATGTCACCAAGGTGTCACCTAGAGAAATGGAGAAATCAAGGTGGGGAGAGTTTAGAGCAGGAATGAAGATTAGTTCTGTTTTACCTCGGTTGAGCTTTAGGTGGTGACTGTCCATCCAGCTCTGAATGTCCCTCAGGCAAGCAGAGATGCGGGTCGAGACCTGAGTGTCTGATGGGGAGAAGGAGAGAAAGAGTTGAGTGTCATCAGCATAACAATGGTAGGATAGGCCGTGGGCAGAGATTACAGAGCCAAGGGATCGGGTGTAGAGAGAGAAGAGAAGGGGACCGAGGACTGAGCCCTGTGGAACCCCGGTGGGGAGGGATCGAGGCGGTGATACTTTACCAGCCCAGGCGACCTGGAAGGAGCGGCCAGAGAGGTAGGATTCAATCCAGGCGAGGGCTGTACCACAGATCCCCGTAGCTGCCAGGGAGGACAGGAGGATGGAGTGCTCCACAGTGTCGAAGGCAGCCAAGAGATCCAGCAGGATCAGGATGGAGGAGAGGGAGACTGCTCGTGCGGTGTGAAGTGCCTCATTGACCGAGAGGAGAGCAGAGCCCAATCCTGCAGGAGGAATTCTTTGTTTAGTTCATTTACATCTGGGAATTCAGGAATAATGAAGAGTTTTGCACGGGATATGAATTTGGATCCAGTAGGTGACAAGGAACTGTAGTATAGCTACTACCTCTTTACGAGTAATAAAGGCACCACAAATCCCCCCAAGGTGAGGGAGCGCTGTCAGTCCCAGCATAGGAGCCCACATTACTGCAGAAACAGAAACAGCTGGTAAATCTGCTGTATATTTAGGGATTCAAAACTCACAACCAGGGATGGCCATTCTGAGCACTTACAGTGCTTGAGTACTCAACAGTGAAAAAAATCTTAAAATTAAGCTCCACATTGCTGATTTACACAAATGCATGAATGACAGAGAAGTTTAAAGAATATCACACGCACTGCATTTTTTCACCTCCGTAACATCTCCCGACTACGCCCCTTTACTCTCCCACTCCAGTGCAGAAACCCCAATCCATGCATTCGTCACCTCCCGTTTGGACTACTGTAACGAAATACTCTCAGGACTACCCTCCAAGCTCATCAATAAACTGCAATTTATCCAAAACTCAGCTCCACGAATCCTCACATGCACCAAATCCAATGACCACATCATTCTCACTCTCATTCAGCTACACTGGTTATCGGTCCAGCTACACTGGTTACCATCCACATTGATTTCAAGATTCGTCTCCTCACATATAAAGCCCTACACAGCCTTGCACCCCCCTACCTCTCCGATCTGCTACAGGAATACACCCCCACCCGCAGTTTGTGCTCATCCTCAGCTGGTCTCCTCTCCATCCCACCAACCTGACTCAGCACAATGGGCGTTCAACTCCGCTGCCCGCATTCAACTCCGCTGCCCGCAGACTCTGGAACTCAGTCCCCACACACATCAGACATGCAGAGACACTACCCTCCTTCAAAACACTACTCAAAGCCCACCTATTCACCATGGCCTACCACTGACACTTCTCCCATTTCCCACTGTAAACTGTCTCCCATTGTACTATATATTATGTTGTTCATGTGTTGACGTTGAGGTCGTCCTTATGTTTGAACTATTTTTTACCATTTATTTTTTATTTTTGTACCTTGACTGTAATTCCTGTGTTGTTTTTATTTACTTTTATGTAAGGTGACCTTGGGTGTCCAGAAAGGTGCCAAATAAATAAAATGCATTACAGGCGCTCCTCACTTAACGACCGAGTTCCGTTCCTACAACTAGGACGTTAAGCGAATTGGTCAATAAATGAGGAGCCGCCCCTTACCGATATTTCAAGCATACTGTACTGGTAGTGGGTTTGTGTCAACCATCTTTAGATATTGTTTTAATGTCACCATTGCACCATTTATAACATTTTTAGTATATTTTTAAATGTTTATACAGTAGTGTACTGTATACTGTAATAAACAGAATAGAGGAAATCAGCTCTAATATACATTACTTAGGTTTGCATACTGTAAATACAGGTAATCGTTTTTATTTATTCTGAAGGTCTAAAGCAGGGGTCCCCAATTACCGGGCCGCGGACCAGTACCGGTCCGTGGATCATTTGGTACCGGGCCGCACAGAAAGAATAAAAACGTTAAAATTTTTATTTTATTTCCATTTTATTGACTATCGCAGTCTGCAGGGTGTTTTATTTTGAAAAATGACCACTTCCGTCTGTGCCTCTTTTCCGCACTTGTCTCAGTGGCAGTTTTTTTCCATGCACCAATAAATTAAGCCCACAAGCTAACCCTAGCAAAAATGAGTAAAAAACCAACATTGCTGGAGAGCTTCTTTGAAAAGGGGGAAAGACCCAATGATGAGACTGCCAAAAAAAAGAAAGCTGCATTTAAAAGAAGTTGAGTTGAGTTGAGTCACATTTACATTATAAATGTAATTATTAAATTAATAATTAAATTATATAATATGCACTTTATTGTGTTTTGTTATGCGCGTGATTCTCCCCCTCCCGGTCATTGGAAAAATTGTCTTGCATGAAACTGGTCCGTGGTGCAAAAAAGGTTGGGGACCACTGGTCTAAAGGAAACTCCAACTTGATAACTTTGTTTTAATTTGCATAACTCTGTACATATTACAGAACATAAAAATACAATCAGTGATAATTACTGCGAGACTGAGAAAGGGTGATGCGAGATGAGATGCTTGACGCTGAGACGCCACGCTGCCGTTTCCACGACCAAAGTTCTCGTACAGAGTACAATACCGACTGGTCGGAGAGCTGGTCGTAAGTCCACGCGGTCGTTAAACAGGTAGGTCCTTAAGTGAGGAGTGCCTGTATTATTATTATTATTCCCTTGTTTCTCTCCGAGGTGTCCTTTTTATATACTCTGTACAGTCGCTTCTTTTGACTCAAAATCTCCAGTAAAGACTTAGTCATCCACTGTGGAGACATTTTATTATTTAGGACATCCTATTTCCTTACTTTTGCAATGAATTTACATTGTTATCTACAATAACCATTTTAAATTTAGTCCATGTTTCATTCACAGTTCTCTTAAAAAAATTATACACTAAGATACACTATGTACAAATAACTACACTATGATCACTTGTTCCTAGTGGTTCTACTACCTCTCAGCTTCAAATTCTTTCAGGATTATTACACAAAACCATTGATGTATTTATTTCCCTCTTGTAGGCTGAATAACAGACTGTGTCAAATAGCAGTCATTAATCACATCTAAAAACTCCTCTTCACATTTATCTGACACTACTTCCCAATTAATAAAGGGGTAATTGAAGTCACCCATTATTACCGTCTCTCCATTCGCACAGGCTTGTTTTATGTTATCATAGAGCATAGTATTTATGTTGCAGTCAGAAGCTGGTGGTCTATAGCATGCTCCTATATTAAGGCCCTTCTCATGATCTCCCAGCAGTCTAATCCAGATGTCTTCACAGGGAATTAATGAGTTCATTCCTGCACATTAAGATTGTCTTTCACATAAAGGGCCACTCCCCTTCCTCATTATACATTAATCCCTGTCCACTGCACCAAGCCATGTTTCAGTAATCCCAACAATGTCATAACCCCCATTCAACATGACGGCCTCCAGTTCCAAAAAAATATATTTATGCTTCTAGCATTCAAACACAGGAACTTCAGAGTATTACTCACACTTATAGTGTCCTTCCCCTCCAAACTCTCTATTCAAATTATGATCAAAAAGATCTTTATTAATTATATCCTTATAGTTATTATTATACTCCGCCCTGGTATCTTCCATCTGGGCAGTCTGTACCTCCCTATCCTTAACAATACTACTAATTTACCTCCCCCCCCCTCCGGTTCAGGTGTAGCCCATCCTGCTTTTACAGGTCACCCCTGTTCCAAAAGGAGTCCCAGTGCCCCATAAACTTGTACCCCGCTATCCTACACTAGGTTTGCAACGTGTTAAATCTCCATATAAAATTGGTACTGCACGTGGTACTGGCAGAATTCCCAAGAAGACCACCGTAGAAGTTCTGCTCCTGATCTTTGATCCTAATTCTATAAATTTGTCCTGGCGAACCTCAAACCTACCCTTACCTATGTCATTGGCTCCAACATGGGCCATCACCATTGGATACTCTGGCCAGAAGCTTGTCCACATGTTCCAGAAGGTCTCCAACCTGGGCATCAGGCAGGCAACATTCCATTCGAGACTCCTTTTCCCACTAACAGACTATACTGTCTACACCTCTAATTGAGTCCTCCACTATAACTAACTCCCTTTTCCTGGGTGGCGTGGCCGCCAGGGTGCCCTGAGGCTAATCAGTCCTCCCACCCACAGAGGGCTGGGCTAGATCCTCTTCCTGCAAGGGCTGGAATCGGTTAGACACCCAAACTCTGGAGATGCCGCCCCTGCATGTGCATGTCCTTTTCTATGCTTACGCCCCACTGTCACCCAACTCTCTCCTTACCTGCTCTAGAGGCTCCCCCCCCAGCCAGCTTTGGCATGCATGCTAACTTTCTAAAGGGCGTACTAATAAGTTCCTGGAACGTATTATTCCGCAGTTAGGCTTCGAGATCAAGAATCTTGCTCTCGAGATGTTTCACAAACTGACAACGGTCGCAGATGAAAGCCTCCTGGTAGTCTCCTACCAGAAACACAATCATATAATTAAATGTAAAATATTTACTTATTTGTTTTCACATTGATTTCTTTATATATTTCTTTATATATTTAATTAATTAATGAATATTGACACATTTCATCTGTGGTGTGAAACGGGAAATAATTAAATCTGCCAACATCATCCAACCAGTGGGTGGGATCTAACATTCGATTGGTAGTTGAACTTGGCTTAATTGCTCTTGCCTACTGAAGTGTTTTTAATATGGTGCCCCCTGCGCTGGATGTCTATGAAATTTCGTAGTAATGTCGTAGTAAGAAAAATGATGGTACTAGCGGACCTAATCAAAGCAAATGGAGGATTTTATAGAAGTGATTGTAATGCCAATGTTGCCGCAGGTAAATTTTTTGTCTGCAGGTTGAATTTTCTATAAATTAATCATTAAAAACATAATTTCAATTGTCATTGTACATTAGTCACCATCCATTGGTTCAGTCATATGACAGTTCAAGGCAGAGGTTGCCCCTAAGTACAGGATATGAGATCAGATAATTATACCCAAATCCTAATCTTAACCATTTTGCTGAAATAAGTTAAACTGGCCTTACATCAGCTCCAGTCAACTTCCACCTACACCGATAGGAGATGCTGATTGGAAAAGGAGTGCATGGTCAACTGTAGCCACAAACCTGTTCAACAGACTGCTACCAACCTTTCTCCCTGCCAGCAGTAACACGAACAACATAGTAACACTAACAGGACAACTACATTGCTACTGTAGTAAACACCAATGTTTTAATACATTTTATAGCCACAGACTGTATCATACATTATTCTAATGCCTGATTGATAATTATTGTAACTTTATTGTTTTTGACAATATTTAACAGCAGGACTGGCTAACTAGTCTTTCTTTTATATAAGTTTGGCAGCTGCAGTATGAAATACATTTCAGAGTAGAAACTGTAGATTCTGGAACAAAGTGTTATGGAGATGAGACAAAGATCAACCTATACCAGAGTGATGGAAAGAGGAAAGTGTGGAGAAAAAAAAGGAACAGCTCATGACCCAAAGCATATCACCTCATGGTGGAAGTGGTGTTATGGTTTGGGCATGTATGGCTGCCACTGGAACTGGCTCACTTGAGTTCATTGATGATGTAGAAATGCAACAAAACTCATTGGATGGTGCTTCACCATGCAGGAGGACAATGATCCCAAACATACAGCCAAAGTTACCAAGGAGTTTTTAAGGCCACAAAGTGGAATGTTCTTGACTGACCAACTCAAACACTCAACCCCAATACAATTTAGGATGTGTTTCACTTGTTGACGACCATATTGAAGGCAAAAAGCCCTCGAAAAACAACCAAGAACTGAAGATAGCTGCAGTACAGGCCTGGCAGAGCATCACCAGGGAAGATACCAAGCATCTGGTGATGTCTATGGGTCGGAGACTTCAAGCAGTCATCAATTGCAGAGGATTTGCAACCAAATATTAAATATGATGACTTTATTTAAGTTTGTGTTCATTTGTCCATTTACTTTTGATCCCCTAAAATGGGGGGGACTATGTATAAAAAGCTGCAATTCCTACACAGTTCACCCGATATGGATGTAAATACCCTCAAATTAAAGGTGACAGTCTGCACTTCAGTCATTCATTTCAAATACAATGTGCTGGAATACAGAGCCACACTGTGTGCACTGTACCTACTGTTCTCTCTACACTAAGCAAGCTAGCTAGGTTTGATCGTATGGTGATCATCGAAAACTGTATGTTTTACAAATTTCAACCATTCGAATGTTTGATCCCGCCCACTGGATTTGATGGATGATGTTGACAGATTTAATTATTTCCCATTTCACACCACAGGACAAAATGTGTGTAACAATATGAATTAATTAATTAATTAATATAGTAATTAATATAGAAATAATGAAATATATAATGAAATATATTGGAAATATTTTACAATTAATTATTTATGTTGACATTTCACTTTTTATTTAATATAGGTGTGTTCCCAACACGTCTTCTAAAAATGAAACACCCTTTGAAGCCAGAGTAACGTGGAGTCTTGAACGCAGACGACAGGACAAGAGACTTGTAGTTTACAATTTAATAACAAACAAAGCTCTTCTTACAAATCAGGTCGAATGTATAAATGTATAATGTAATGCCGAATGGTCAAAAAACTGTGTCGCTATCAGGAGCTGGCTTCATCTAACTAACCGGAAGCTTGATCTGCATCCCACAATGCTGCACATAGGTCACGTGATTAATTCTAGATTCACAGTTCTAAATAAAGAAATGTTCTATCTCACTTGTCTCTGTGTCTATTTTTAAACTAATGAATTCTAAATGTACTTATACCATGAAATTATCATGTCAGTCTTTTTAACTAAATTATCAAACATGAAAATATTAATATATCAATATATAAAATATGAACTACCGATACGGTATATAAATTAGCCGATTCCTAAACGGCCCCTACATTATCCGGCCCCTAATTGGTTAGGCAGGAGGGCTAAGCAATTAATACCTTATAAACTAAACAATTATGATGTCTATGAACTGACAAACATAAAGTCTCTTGGGGACTATTCTAACTGAAGTCCTCTCTTCTCAGGCTGCTGCTTCTTCTAGCAGGCACAACTTGCTTACTGGTCTCTCCAACATGTTGGTCTTGGTCTTTATCTTGACTCTTCGTACCACCCCGCTTGAATCCGGTAGTGTTTCGACTACTCTTCCCAGGAGCCAGGAGTTGCGTGGGGAAGTGCTGTCCACTAGGAGCACGACATCTCCAGTTGCGAAGTTTCGTCTTGGTGTTGACCATTTCTGGCGCTCTTGGAGGAGTGGGAGATACTCACGAGTCCATCTAGTCCAGAACAAATCCGACAAGTACTGGACTTGCTTCCATCTTTTCTTTGTGTACATGTCGTCTTTGTTGAAGATGCCTGGGGGCATGTTAGGTTGGGACTTCAACAGCAACAAATGGTTGGGTGTCAGAGGCTCGAGGTCGTTCATGTCATCCGAGATGGTGGTGAGCGGTCTTCCATTGATGATGCTCTCGACCTCGCACATCGTCGTCTGAATACAGTCGCGTTTATGGCTTGCTCCTTCATGATAGAGCTGAGGATTCTTCTGACTGTTCGAATCTGTCTCTCCCAAACACCGCCTTGGTGGGAGGCTGCTGGGCTGTTGAATATCCATTTGATTTATTTTGGTTGTAAGGCTCTTTCGATCTTGTCATTATCCAGTTGTTGGATTGATTCTCTCAATTCTCTTTCGCGGCCACGAAATTCGTGCCGTTATCCGAACGCATGATGGTGACTTGACCTCTGCGGCATACAAAGCGTCGGGTGCGTTTATGCAAGAGTCTGTGTCGAGGCTGTCTGCGACTCTATGTGTATGGCTCTCAGGGTAAGGCAGGTGAACAACACGCCGTATCTCTTGACTGTACCCGGCCCCGCTTTACATCAAAGGGCCCGAAGAAGTCGACGCCGGTGTTGGTAAATGGGGTTTATCGGGCAGGAGGCGATCTTCAGGTAAGTTCGCCATCTTCTGCTCCCCGACCTTTCCAGTGACCCTGCGGCACACAACACACTTGTTGAGTAGCTTTCTGATTGCAGAGTTGGCTTGTGGGATCCAATATTTGCGTCTTAGCTGCGCCAGGACATAGCTGCGTCCGGCGTGTCCTGTCCTTTGGTGGATGTCTGACAGGATCAGTGTGGCAACTCTGCTGTGTTTAGATATGATGGCTGGGCGTTTGGCGGTCTCTGGCATGGCTGACTTGTTGAGTCTTCCGCCGACCCTCAGGATGCTGTCTTGAAGTATAGGGTCTAGTCTGAACAACTGACTGTTGCGACTAACTTGCTTTCCCTTCTGTAGTACTTGGAGTTCTTCGTTGAACTGTTGTCTCTGAACTTGATTATTTCTGACTCGGCTGCGACCAGATCATCCAAGGTAAGTGGTTTCTTTTCCCTTGTTGATTTGTATTTCTTCATGTGATGTTCTAACTTTGACCTTTGCTTTTCATGGTCTTTTTCTGCTTGGATGATGGTTCTTGATAACTCCTTTCTTTCATCTTTCAGTTGTTGCAGAGTTCTCTTTAGTTTTAGAATCCAGGCCACAGCTCGTTTTAGTTTATGCCACTCTGAGTAGTAGTCGATCAGCTTGTTCATTGGTTCTTTGTCCTCTTCGACTTTGATTGTGTTGACTGTCGCCATGTTCTTGACCTCAGGGTCGTTTTGAAGGCTTTCCTTCCTTTGCATGGGTTGCTCCGGCCAGTCAGACTCGTTGTTCAGCAGGAAACTTGGTCCGTCGATCCACGTTCTTGACTGTGCCAAGCTCTTGGCCTTCAGGCCCCTGCTGGGTAGATCCGCTGGGTTTTCTGTTGTTCTTACATACTTCCACTGGGAAGGCTTGGTGGCTTCTCGGATCACGTTGATTCTGTTTGCCACAAAGGTTTTGAAGCGAGCAGTGTCGTTGTCTATGTATCTGAGCACCGTAGTGCTATCGGTCCAGAAGGTAGACGGCTGTAGCGGAACTTGGAGTTCTTGGTGCAGCATCTTGTCTATCTTCACGGCGATGACTGCCGCTGTCAGTTCTAGTCTTGGGATCGTGACCTGTTTGAGTGAGGCCACTCTCGACTTGCCCATCACGAGGGAACAATGCTTCTTGCCTTGCTTGTTCTCCAGTAACAGGTAAGATGCGGTGCCATAGGCATACTCTGAGGCATCCAAGAAGTGGTGCAACTGCGCTGAAGCAGTGCGTCCGAAGTCGGCAGGTTTCAAGCACCTGTTCACTTGGAAGTTGGAGAGGTAGGTAACATCTTCTGTCCATCCTTTCCAATCCTCTGCATGTTTTTCACTGATGTCTTCGTCCCATCCACTTTGCTCCTTACAGAGATCTTTCAGCAGGAGTTTAGCGGGCAGGATGACCGGTGCCAGTAGGCCGAGGGGGTCGTAGATGGAGTTGACGACGGCCAGGATTCCCCTTCTTGTCATTGGCTTGTCCGGCAACTTGATGCTGTAGGTGAAAGCATCTGTTTCTGTATCCCACTGTATACCGAGCGCTCTCTCGACAGGTAGAGCTTCAGAGCTGAGATCCAGGTTCTTTGTTTCTTTAGCTCTCTGTTCTTTGGGAATGGACATGAGCACCTTTCTGTTATGGCTCGTCCACTTTGTCAAAGTGAATCCTCCGCTGGCACACAGGGTGCGAAGGTCTTTAGCCAAGGTCATTGCGTCATCTTCGGTAGGCACGCTCTTCAAGCAGTCGTCTACGTAGAAGTTGTTTAGGACTGTCTGGACGGCTTCTGGGGACGCAGTGTCTTTGTGATCCTCAGCGGTCCTCTTCAATGCATATGATGCGATGCTGGGTGACGAGGTGGCGCCAAAGAGGTGCACCATCATTCTGAACTCTTCCATGGGCTCGTTCAACTTGCCGTCGGGCCACCAAAGGAAGCGTTGGAGGTCTGCGTCATGTTCAGGTACCTTCACCTGATAAAACATCGACTCAATGTCAGCCATCATCGCAACTGGCTCCTCACGGAATCTTAAGAGGACACCAACCAGCGTGTTGGTCATGTTGGGTCCCTGTAGTAGTCTACTGTTCAGAGACTGGTCTTGAAAGGAGGCGGCGCAGTCGAAGACTACTCGTATCTTTTCTCTTCTTAGGGTGATACACCCCGTGGTGTGGTATGTAGGACACCCTGGCGTCAGCACGGTTCAGCTGGTCGTCCGAACTCGGACGGCGTAGCCTTTTCGATGACATTGTCCATGAAGCACTTGTAATCTTCATAGAAGCCAGGGTCCTTCCTGAACTTTCTGTGCAAGCTAGCCAGGCGCTGCTCCGCCATACAACGGTTCTTGGGCATTGGCAGCTTGTGGTTCCTGAGCGGCAACCCGATGCTGTAGTGGCCGTTCTCGAAGGTTGTCGTTTTCTTCACCGACTGCATGAACTGCTTGTCTTCTTGAGACATCTCTTCTTTGTCGTCGTAGTTACGCTCTGGGAAATCAGTGTTGTACTGTTGTACGAGTAACTTCTCGATTTCTGTCACTGTGATTCTGTTTACTGAGCAGTGAGGTGGTTTTTCCTTTTCACTCAGCTCCTTCCTTGTGGGTCCGTTCACGACCCAGCCAATGGCAGTCTTCACCGCATAGGGTCCTCCATTTCGACTGTTTATGACGTGCCATGGCTCCATTGCGCTTGAACAGTTCGCTCCGATAAGTAGGTCGACGTCCGCTTCTATCTCTGGCAGGCGCACTTCGCTGAGGTAGGGCCACTTCCGGATCTCTGATTGCTTGGGTATGTTCTCGGTGTGCACAGGTATGCTACCGTTGGTGTACGCCTTGGGGAGCTCGATGAACTTGCTGTCTTCCAGCCCACATACCTCCAAGTCTGATATCACGTAGCTGTTCATGGGTTTCTGTCCTCCAGGCCGATCTTGATTCATGGTGCTCAGAAGTATTTGTGTTGGTTTCCCTTTAACATTCAGTTTCTTTCGCAGGTCTTCTGTGATGAATGTCGCTGTGCTCCCCGGGTCCATAAAAGCATACGTTTCTACATGCTTGTCGCTCTTTCTTGACTTGATTTTCACCGGTACTATTGACAGCACACATTCGTTTTCTCCGGCCCCAGTGAGGCAGGTGGCCTCTGCTTGCGTGGGGACTTGTGGGCTTGCTTCTTCTTCTTCTTGAGCGCCGTTGTTCTTTCCTGAGAGGCAGAGTCTTCTTTATCTTTGTGTAGGATGTCTGGGTGCTTTAATTCACATTCCTTACACTCTGTTCTTTTCCTGCAGAACTTACTGAGATGGCCCGAAGCCAAGCACCCGAAGCATAAGCCCCTTGACTTCAAAAACTCCACCCGTTCCTTGTGCGGCTGATTCTTGATTTTGTTGCAGGTGGCTAGGGTGTGAGCTTGCTGACAGTACATACATGGCTTTTCGAAGGCGCTTCCTTTTTTATTTGGGTTTGTTGACTTCTCTCTTGCCCCTTTAGTCTTTTGGTTTTCAGCGGAGACGTTCGTTGCGAAGCTCCCTCGTTTCTCTTTCTTAGCTGGGGTAGGACGGCTGTCTGGGATGTCGCCGAAGAGGGGATCCGTTGCTATTTTGGCTTGATGCTCTATGTAGCTCACCAGGTCGGCAAATTTTGCTCTTCGGTCTCGCCTCTCTTTGATGTTGTAGGCTTCAGCGCGCCAATGCTCTTTCATTTTGTAGGGTAACTTGGATACCACTGTCCGTAGGTTGGTAGGGTTATCCATCTCCTCCAGGGACTCTATGTCCTCCATAGTGTTGCGGCATCCGATTAGGAACATTGCATAGGCATTTAGCGCCTTTCCGTCTTCAGACTTGATCTGCGGCCACTGGAGTGCCTTGTCGATGTGTGCGCTGGCGATCCGTAGTTCGTCCCCGTAATGCTTGTGTAACAGTCACTTTGCTTCTTTGTAGCCTCTGCTAGGTTGCATGTGGACGCAGCTCCGAACTAGCTCTTGGGGTTCGCCATTTGTAAATTGTTCCAAGAAGTACAGTTTATCCTGATCGTTGTCTGTCTTCTGTTCTATGGAATGTTCGAATGCTCGGATGAAGGACTTGTATTGCAGTGCGTCACCCCTGAACACTGGAATATCCTTGGTTGGTAGCTGGGATTGCTTCTGCTGCTTTACGAGCAGCTCTGTGATCACGTTCTGCTTTTGCATGACCTTCAGTATATCACCATCTCTGCTAACGTTGGAATGAGAGCTGATGTCTTGTAGAGCCATCGGTGGTGTTTGTAGCATCTGCGGCGGTGTTTGAGGAGTCGTAACATCTGGTTGAGGAGGCGAGGCGCGGGTTACGTCGTGTCTCAGGCTCCCTCTGTTTCTTGACCTTCGCCCGTGACTACTCGCACCATCTTCTGATCTTTCGTATTCATTGAGCACTTTTAGTTTCGCGCTACTTTCGGCCAATGCAGTTTCCATCTCAAGTTCTTCCTTTTTAGCCTTTATTCTAGCTATTTCTATGCTCCGCCATTGCTTTGCTTGAACTTCTTCTGTTTCGCGCTGTTTCTTTAAGGCGACTTCTTCCAGTTCGCGCTGTTTCTTTAAGGCGGTTTCTTCCAACTCGAGTCGCTGCAGCTCCGCTTCTTCTTGTTCTAGTTGCTGCCTTCTCTTTAGCGCCGTGGCGCGTTCCAGTAGCGCTGCATGTTCTGCCTCTTGTCTAACACGGGTCGCTGACACTCTCGATTCTACTGTTGAGCGGCTTACGCGAGACCCGTGTGAGCATACTGACCCAGGGTTGTGGACGCCGGTCTGCGAGGCGCTATCGTCTGGCTGGACGCCATCTTGCAGGACATCTTCCGCTTCAGGCTGCCTTTTTAGCGGAGCGTTCTCTTTCTGCCGATCAGATATGTGTGCAGCTGCGATCCATTCTTTCGCTCTTTTAATAAAGCCTATGATGGACGCCATTTTTGGTTCAAACCAGTTCTCTTGGTCTATTGCCTGTTCATCTTCAGACATAAGGCCCAGTACTTCTCTGTTAAGACATTTAAATTCTTCTAATGTACTAACAAAGTCATTTTCCATTCCATCTTGGACAAGTTCTGCATTTTGTTCATCCTTCATCAATGCTTCTGTTACATTAATTCTGGTAGACAAATCTCTTAATCTTTGTCTTCTTAGTGCAATGCATCTTTGTAATTTACTTTCCATTCCTTTTTCTGTTAGCCTACGTGACCTCTCCTTATCCTGCTCCGTAGGATTTTCCACGTTTCTTTGCTCCTTTTCCCCATCCATCTTATCAATTGCAGACTGGCTCATTTTAGTTGCATGCAATGTGTTCAAAAGCACCTTTTAATTCAAAGTCACTTTTCTCAATAAAAACAAATGCAATACAGCTTCTATTACAATGCCAGACTCTGCATGGCTGAGTCAAAGTTGCATGCGCAGGATAGCTATCAATCGCTTTAACCTTTTCAGTCGCGGAGCCTCCGTGTAGCTAGCTATAAATAGCTTTAACCTTTTCAGTCGCGGAGCCTCCGTGTAGCTAGCTATCAATCGCTTTAGCCTTCTTTTACGTTAGCTTTCTTGGCTGTAGCTTTCTATCTTCGCCACATCTCTTGCTGGCATATAGACAATATGACGATTTCTCTTTACCTTGTCTCGTAGAGTCAAAGGATTACCCGTTCTCCTACTTCAGATTGCCTCCCGTGTCTATGCTTCCAGCCACCTTTCAGTCCGGTTCCATCCAGTTCCAAGCCACTTTCTTCTCCGAGTCCGTGTGGCTCGCTAGCTAGCTTAGCTAGTTTTTTGACAAATATAGGTGTGTTCCCAACACGTCTTCTAAAAATGAAACACCCTTTGAAGCCAGAGTAACGTGGAGTCTTGAACGCAGACGACAGGACAAGAGACTTGTAGTTTACAATTTAATAACAAGCTCTTCTTACAAATCAGGTCGAATGTATAAATGTATAATGTAATGCCGAATGGTCAAAAAACTGTGTCGCTATCAGGAGCTGGCTTCATCTAACTAACCGGAAGCTTGATCTGCATCCCACAATGCTGCACATAGGTCACGTGATTAATTCTAGATTCACAGTTCTAAATAAAGAAATGTTCTATCTCACTTGTCTCTGTGTCTATTTTTAAACTAATGAATTCTAAATGTACTTATACCATGAAATTATCATGTCAGTCTTTTTAACTAAATTATCAAACATGAAAATATTAATATATCAATATATAAAATATGAACTACCGATACGGTATATAAATTAGCCGATTCCTAAACGGCCCCTACATTTAATTAATTAATATTTGCACATTATTTCCTCCATAAAATAAAAAACAAGGTGTGGTTCACACTAACATTAACTAGATAAGAAGAGGTGTTAGCTAAACTGCGTTTTTCCACCACACAGCAGGGCATGGCACGGCAGGGTAACCATCCATACCCATAACTATCCTGTTCATGGGTCGAGTCCCTGTGTCGTTTTTCTATCGCACAACAGAACCGTGAAAATAGTTAGTTAGATAGAACCGAGTTAGATAGGAGTTATCTGGTGACAAAAACGACTGTGCCGCTGTGCTGACATTGTACACATTCCAGCTCAAATTCACGAAAGCAGAACATGGCTTTCCCCATAACATTAGCTACAATTTTCTTACCTCTACCTAGGCGTTTGGGAGTCATACCAGGGGCAGCGAGTGCATGAGGTACCATACAGTGATTTCACACTAGGCTATATAATCTTTCATATTTGGCTATATTATTCGGCGTTGGTCCTCCAATGAATTGCAATTTACCATGATCACGTTTAATATCTCATATTTCTTACATCTGTTGCCTACATTTTTTCAATCGTATAAAATATTACCTATATTTGTCTTTGTGTTTACATCTGTGCTTTCATACAGCTTGTCACTGCAAAAATATGTCCAGTACCAGCTAGGAGTAGTAGTGAACGATATATCGTGTTCCGATCGTTATTCTGATATGAGCATTTGTAATATAGCACCAAACTTTGCAATATAAGTCTATAGTAACGCTCGACACTGGGAATGTTTTGTTTTACATTTGTTTCGCACACAAACTCGCAGACTAGCTCTGTCTCCCCATAACTCATTTACCAAAATTACATCCCAGAGTCAGTCCTAGCCCAAGTAAGCATCAATCTCAGATGCGTTTGAAAAAAGAAAAGCTCTCGAAGGCACAATGAAATCACAGAGGCTATCACCTTCCACCTCCAAAAGACATGATACTAATATATACTGTAAGCAAATCTTCCAGAAATTGATCCACAGGCTTTATAAGCGAAACAATCAAAGCAACCACAACAAACCTGTGGTCCAGGCAGATAGCTGAGCCATATATAAGTTTAACGGTGCACTTTATTAAGAAGGACTTTGAGTTAAGAAGAGGCTGCTTGCAAACGTTGTTTTCCCCCAGAGATCACATGGGGAAAAACATAGTGCTCAATTTTTTTTATTACCGACTTTTTAATTTTAATTTATGTAATATTTATTTTCAGTCACAACTTAAGAAAAAATCTTTTAAGGTTTAATTTATGTCTGTACTTCTTTTATTTATACAGTGCTGTGGTGAAAGAAACAGTAGGATGTCTGTGTTTATTCAGTAATGTGAACAGTTGAATACAGTTGAATAAATGTTTTCAACATTTCAGTAGGCTAAACTAATATTGTTTGGGTTCCCTCAGTTCACTTAATATAATGGCTATTCTATGTCTGGAACACATATATCAATGATACATTTTCCACCAATGTGTTTTGTTACGTCGCGTGGTATATTGCAATATGTAGCAAGATTATCGCAATTATGAAATTTTGCCCATATTGTGCAGCCCTAGCAAAGAGCTAAAAAAAATTAAATGCCAGTGTCAGCAAGATTGTTGAAACACTTTGTCATTTGACACTAATGTCCAGTTCAGATCCTTTTGAAATCAATAATCAATAGAATGAAAATCAATAGTTTGCAGTATTGCTAGATCCACCCTTAGGTCCCTGTTTGGCTCGCTAGTACCTAAAGAGAGAAGTAGCTCAATTCAGCACGGGTACTTAGGTTCAGTACGGGTCGCTTAGCGGTAGAAAAAGCGACAGAAAGTGGGAGCACGGATTTGTCACCGTGCCGCACTATATTGTGTGGTGGAAAAACACAAATAAATAGTGTAGGTGCCTCATGGCTTTTCAGGAACCAAAAAACACATTTGATTGGTAGCTAATGCGTAATGGGGATATATGAATTGTAGATATCTCATGAGGTGGTTCTAAGACTGCCATGATATATTGAGTGATTACATTACATTACATTACATTACAGGCATTTGGCAGACGCTCTTATCCAGAGCGACGTACAACGAAGTGTTAACCGTAGTCAAGAACAGTTTAGCTGAAAGCCACCCTAGTGGGAAGTACAGTTCCTAGGTGCTAGGAGCAACCACATAGTTAAACTAGGACCCTGTTGGTAAATCTGTAGCCACAATTCAAAGGTAGCAATAAAGCAATCAATGCAGAAAATAATGGCTAAGCCTAATACAATACATAAACAAGTAGACATGTGTAATACTAAGCAACTATGTCCCTAAGTTAACAAAAACTGGACTACGGGGAGAGGTGCACCCTGAAGAGGTGAGTCTTCAGTCGTCGCTTGAAGGTGGCCAGGGTCTCAGCTGTTCTGACTTCCACAGGAAGGTCATTCCACAATTGTGGAGCCAGAACCGACAGGAGACGTGACCGGGAAGCGCAGGTGTGGAGGTGCTAGGCGTCCTGAGGTAGCAGAACGGAGTGGTCTGGCAGGTGTGTAGGTAGCTACTTCTGTAATGATAGCTGTACTTCTGATAGCTACTTCTGTAATTAAATCACGGGCAATTATTTGTCTGTTTTGCTCTATTGCTATACTTTGACACCTTTACGTAGCCTGAACTGATATTAAACTCATATTTTAATATTCCTGTGTGAATTATTTCCCCTGAAAACCAAGGGTAAGTGTACCTATTGTGGCATCCCAAGGGGCAGGATGAGGAAATGGCCGCCTGCCTCTTTTATTCACTGGAGAGGAAACCAAGCAATTGGGACTGCTGAAGGTCATTCGGAGGCCTTTTTAAGTTACTGACTCCTGTCACACTTGGAAGGAGTAGGGTAGTGGTTGGAGAGAAGTGTTTTGGATTGCCATTCGTGTTTGAATTGAATTGAATTGGATTGTTTGAGGACCCCGCTTTGTGTACAGGCTTTTGGACTGTATTGAGGAACTGGAATTGGATTTAGACTATGGATTACGGACAGCGACGACAAGTAAGGATTGTGGACTTTGTGTTTTGGATTCCCCGAATACCCCGCCCTTTGTTTTGTTTTGTCAAGATTTGTTTAATAAAGTGTTGTTTTGTTTGTAATATTGACTCCTTCGGGTTATTTTACTTGCCTACGTCCTCTGCAAGGTCCGTGAGTGTCGCCCAATCCCAAGGGACACCACACTATTAACCTCACCAAAATCTACATTTGGACACAAGATATATTGCCATCATTTGTGTAGGTCAAGAAAAAGTGAAAAATTAAAAATAAATTAAAAAATTATCGCGTCCAGCGGGTTCTCTACTTGCGTCGTTGGCTCTAGCTAGCTATATTTTGTTGACAAACATTTTTTTTTCTGCAAATCCAGTTGGAAACTTTGCTCTTGGGGAAATGCACTGCTTTTGTAGCTAGCTAACATTCTCATTAGTTATTTGACGTTATCTATTTGGCCTCAGTTCACCACCAATTGTGTGACATAGGCTAGCTGCTAATCAAGTTAACCAGCTTGCTAATTAGCTACAGTATATTAATACGGATAGTCCGATACAATTTATTCAAAGTTATCAAAAGAAAATTAACCCTGCTTAGTAATGACAATTGCTGATGCACAGTTGTCTAAATGTAATACAGGCCAGGCTAACCCAGGGTCTACTACATTTAAAAAGAATCCCAGTCACTTGATGCTATATACAACATGCAATGAGAAATTACATATTACAGTTTCTGGAGCACACTTTCTTATGTCTTACAGGATCCTATCATAAGGTATGATGGTATAAACATAGGGTTATTTTGTACATCATACATGACTGCGTTGCACATTGGCCCTTGCCGATGTTTACTACATTGGTATTTATATTTGTGGTTCCCTAGTCTAGCGACTAGCAAACTCCCCCATCTGTGGTGGAGCGTCATTAAACGAACAGACTTCAAGTCGCAGCGAGTATACTGACATTTGCTCGCAACGCCGTATTCGACAGCAGTTCGACAGCCTGTGCGAACACGCCAAATTCGATTTCGTTTGAAGTATACTGAGGTCTTTACCCTACCGGCTGCAGCGTTAGCTAATGACGTTCGATACCTAAGGACTTAAGCTTAAATGGCCTCATGATGGTAACTTTAGGTACCGTACCTAATAGTTATAACGTTAACGTTACTGAAATAAATTCAGTCAATTAGCAACAGCGGTTTGCTAACAAGAACATATCAAGCTACCGTTTATCGAAAAGTATTTTGTTTTTACTTCATGCATCGGAGGTTAGAGTCCGTATCCCTGCGACATTCCACAGAATCACCTGATAGCCATGTTGCGACTAAACTCTTAACCTGAAATGTGTTGTTTAAACCGGGGGAAGTATGTCGCCGGAAAATTCCACCAACCGAAGATTGTTTTGTGCACCAAAACGACTGATAATAATAGCCTAATAATGAAAAAATGCAAAACTGAGAGTAAGGTAGGTATCCAAAAAACCCATGCTTACCTTGGCTACGTAGCTCTCTCTGTCAAAAGTGAGCGTTTCGGTAAATGTAAATTTACGCAGTAAACCTTCCCCCTGTAGTGGTTCAGGAAATGGCAGGTTTGGGCTATCGGCCGCTTATTGCAACAGGGTTAAAACTTCAAAATAAAAGTTCAATATCTGCAATGGGACAGGATTAGTATGTTGTTTATCTCAACAAGGCTCATCTCATCTCATCTTCAGCCGCTTATTCCTAGTTAGGGTCACGGTGGGGCTGGAGCCTATCCCAGCATGCATTGGGGCGAGAGGCAGGAATACACCCTGGACAGGTCGCCAATCCATCGCAGGGCACTACATACACAATTCACTCACACACTCATACCTACGGGCAATTTAGACTCTCCAATTAGCCTAACGTGCATGTCTTTGGACTGTGGGAAGAAACCGGAGTACCCGGAGGAGAACATGCAAACTCCACACAGAAAGGCCCCCGGCCTGGATTCGAACCCGAGACCTTCTTGCTGTGAGGCAACAGTGCTATCCACTGCACCACTGTGTCACCTCTCAACAAGGCTGTCAATGTAAAATATATAAAATAACCAAAACAACCAAGAAACTCATCAAAATGTATTGTGTACCTCTGTGAAGTTGGCACCCCACCCATCACAAAAATAAATAAATGATATGGCAATTGCTTGTGCCGGTTCGTGCCTTAAAAGTTTTGATTTGTGCTGGTATGTTTAAAAAAAATATTTTTTAGATATCATTTATGTGCAATTACATCATCCAGCACCCCAACCATGTCCAAATCAGTCCAAAGTGGCCTCATTAGTTCGTGGTAAATTTGTGCCATAAAATAAGAACGTAACAATACATAACGACAGACCGTTTGGCCCATCTAGACTCATCATTTCCTAGTCTAATGAATATCCCTATAGTTCAGGGTCAATGTGGGGTGTCGGCACTGTCAGCCGAGTGTTGGATCCGGCAAACATCATATGAGCCGATTCCAGCCTGCGTTCAACACAGCTGCACAAATCTAGTATGCGGAATATCGCACGGACCAATTCTGGCTTGCGGTGTTGGGCCGGATCTGGCATGATTGAATCGGGCTGATTCTGGTTACAGCTCAGTATGTTGTGAAAACTGGCAACTAAAAATTCACTACGCAACCACGGAACATTCCCTTACGTTAGCACTAGGGATGTTAATGGTTAACCGACTAACCATTTTAACCGAAAATAGGAATTTTAACCGATTAATCTTATCGGTTAAACAGTTAATTTTAAACAAATCGCAGCATAATGTTGGCAATTTAAATTTCCATGCATATCAACTGGGGTGTGGGGGAAAACAATTCTTAAATCCAACACAGAGCGTGCCACCATAACCTGATATCGTCTATGTTAGGTTTCATTTCGTTAACCTTCAGATGGCTACGTTTCGTTTCCTTAGCTTTCACATGGCTATGTTACTTGTAGGCAACGTTAGCTCTCACAGAGTCAGACCCCTGATTCTAACAGGGGGCGATTCGGCAACTAGTTGCCCGAAATGCATTGATTGTCTATGAGAGAGGGCAACTTCCAGTGATTGGCCGATTTGGCGATTTGTGGGCGTGGCGGCGACACAGAAAAGTTGAAAATTCTGAACTTTCGGGCGATATCGCCCGGTAAGAGCCAATCAAATTCATGCCTTGCTCTTTTTACCTTCCACGCGGAAACCAACACAACACCGAAATTTTGTTCCTAGTTCCGACACTTCAACATGGAGGAGAAACTGATAACAGCGGTCTGCAGTACCCCTATACTATACAATGTTTCCCTGCAGGAGTACAGGGACAAAAACAAAAAAAATGACGCTTGGACAGCGGTGGCAGCAATTGTTTGTTTCCCTGGTAAGTTTTCAATTCAAGTCAATTCATTAATTGGTAACGTTATAGATGCCATATGCCATTAGCCATTATCCAAAACCATTGCTGCAACGTGTTTGGAATAGATTGTATGATAGTAAAACACATAGTTATGTGCATAAGATATGCTCCTACCTGTATAGATAATACTTCTGTCATGGTGTACTGTAAAAAAGATGGTGAAGTTGTAGTATATCAATGACTGAATAAAGTGTTCATGACTAAACATACTGTAATATAAAAATGTTTTTCCAGTTGATGTTTGCCGCAAAAGGTGGAAAAGCCTACGGACCACCTACAGGAGGGAGATGAACAAGGAGAAGATGAAGAAGAGGAGTGGGGCTGGAGCAGTGGTTCAGCGGCCATGGCGCTACACCGAAGTAATGTCCTTCCTTCACCCTTTCATTCAGGAAAGGGAAACAAGTGGGAACATGGAGGATGGTGAGGGAGAAGAGGAAGACAGGCAGGAGTCACCAGAGGCAGTGCTTGAGAGAGAGGGAGAAAGTCAGACCCCAGGCACCACGCCAGAAAGAGAGGGCTCACAGAGAGAATTGAGAGAAGACATTCCTGTGGTGGCAGGCCCATGTACACCTACTCAAGTCCCAGCCAAAAAGAGAAAGGTGGCAGAGAAGTCAATGTCCCCATTTGAACGTCATCTCATTGAGGCTATCAATGCTACAGGAGCACAGGAAGACAACACATCTTCCTCAGATGATGAGGATATGCTTTTCTTTAAAAGCATATTGCCATCTGTTAAGAGGCTTTCTGGTCCCCGAAGAGCAGCACTGAAAATGAAAATTCACCAGCTTGTGTTTGAGGCAGAGTACAGCCAGGCTAATGATTAGACCGTCTATCAGATACACGAATATGCACTTTTTTATAAGACATCCCTCATTTGTTTTTATGTTAAAATGTGTCCCAACTCTGTCACGTCTCGTGTTCGTGTTCCCCGTAATTAGGTGTTTTCATTTATTCCATGTTTTCCTGGCTGTCTGGTCCGTGTTTTCACTTTTACCTACCTGTTCCCAGTCTTGTCATTGTATTATCGTTTTCACCTGTTCCTCATGTGTCTGATTGCAGTTAGCTGCATTCGTGTTAATTCCTGATTGTTTCTCGTTATGTCTGATGTAGTTAGCTGTTCATTTCCTGATTGTCTCGTTATTGTATTATCGTTTTCACTTAATTCCTCATGTGTCTGATTGCAGTCAGCTGCATTCATGTTTATTCCTGATTGTTTCTTGTTATGTCTTAATGTATTTAAGCTGTGTGTTTTCCCATGTTCGTTGCCAGATTGTCTTGTGCTTTGCGTATGCTTACACTACTCTCCAGCGTTTTCTCTGTTTCCTCGCGTTTCGTTTCATCGTGTTTGTGTTCGTGCTTGTGCTCCAGTGTTCGTCTTGATCTCAGTCTCGTTCCCGCTCCCCCCTGTGTTCCCTGGACTGCTTTCACATTATCGACCTTCGCCTGCCCACTGACTACGCCTTGCCTGCTCCTGATACCCCTGAAGCCCGGAACGAACTCTGCCTGTCCCCGACCATTCTTTGGATCCCTGCGTTGCTCTGATTACTCCTGCCTGACCATCGCCTGTTTAAACAATAAAATAAGTTATTGCATTTCTGGGTCCGCGCCTGGTTTTCTGGTACCAATCCTGACAAACTCAATGACTCTAGAATACTCTTTTCGGCTTTGTTCTTCTGAGGCGGGAAACAGAGATGTGTATTTGGAAATAATGTGATTGATTTAGGGAAGCCAGTGTCTGGCCTCCCTAAATCAATCAGTCTGCTCATCACTAGGGGGTGTGTGATTTATTCAGTCTATTGTATTGCTAATCAAGTCTAAATGGTTGACCTGAGTAGCCGGTTGATCACCTATCTATGTATTCTACTGGCCATTCCGGTTTCAGGAGTTCCTCTCTCTTCCTCTCAATCACCTATTCATATGTCAATGACTGACTCCATTTGGCCGCACAGATCCTTTGTAATTGTGATATGATTTACCTGTCTGCCTACAGTTCAATATCTTACAATATGGATGGTTCTAAAAAGAATGTTTGTGTTAACTGCATTTACAGTAGTTGTTGCAATAGACATTTGTGTGCTTGTGTAAACTGGAAAAAAGCTGTTGTAAGAAATGTGTACATTTATCTTTCTATCTGGAGTAATGGAGGTTTAGCTCTTTTAACCCTCAAGTGACTAACATATTTTATATACAAAAAAGACTGACTGGAGTCAGAAATACCCCAAGTTAAACTATTGAATAAAAGGGTCCAATTAATTCAAGAAAATATTTTTTTTATTGCAATATCATTAGATATATAAAAACTTTTATTTTGCATCAAAAAACTATAAAAACACAGTTATGCAACATTGTCTTGCCATGGGACCACACCCTCTGCAGAAAAGTAGGAGGCAAGTGTTTCCCTCACATGGCTGGAACCTCTCTCCATCCAGCTGCAGCTCCTACACCAGCCTGTGATATTCGCCGTGCTGCCGGCGGGTCTGCAAAATTCTGTGGACCCACACACGGGACCTCCTGCGTTTGCAGCGCAAGTAAATGGCCGCAATTGTAAAAAGCCTTCTGAGTTTGAGTTTGCGGTTCATGGTTGAAGGAAACAATACTGTTAGCCAACTAATATTTATAATAAAGATTCTCAAAATCTATGATGAACTATTCGTTTACCATGCAAAAAGTTTGTAAGCACGTCGGAAGCATTTTTGAGGAAGCCACTGGGCGATTTATTCGCCTAGTATCGGCCCGTTAGAATACGGGGTTAGTCTTTATACATTATTGCTTGAGCAATTTTCCCTTTCGCCTTATTCTTCATCATTATAGCTCGACGAGTAAGTAAACTAAAAAGGAAAATTACAGTCGGACTACTAGACACGCTACCTTTAGCAGAACAGGTGGTCTTGTTAACTAATCGCAGAAAGGAAAACGAAATGGTCAGCAAGATCCACTTTGAGTGGAAGACTTTGAAGCACTTCTCTTACATGTTAAATATAATTGAGCATACCACAGCTCTTACAAAAGTTCAAGGAAACTTGATAAGCACCCCCAACCCCACCTCAAGGAGTTACGATGACTCCGCTAACAGCCGCCAACTTCCCGGCCATAAAGTTAAAGTCTGTCCAACTTTTTTTGTCACTGAGCACCCTGACTTTGCGCCGCCAAAAGTCGCTTCACCCGCCTACCGTCACCAACTCCCATTGAAAATGATTGAGTTCCAGCTGCTATCTTTGCTTCTGGTAGATGTGCCGTCTTTAGGTTTTGACAGCAATGCCACAGCACGAATAAATGTAAAGGACTGTTGTAAAAAGTGTGCATGTTGAATATATGCCATGACATCCTTACTCTATACGTATATTGCCTTTCAAGTAGATATGACAAAAAGATCTAAAAGCCAATGTAGAATAATTGTACTGGAATGACTGTGTCAGATTGAGAGTGTGTTTAAAATAGTTTTTTTGGTTGGTTTTTTTACCTTAATTTTTCAGGGAAGCCATATTCAGATCAAAGATCTTTTAAAAAAATGTGCCCTAATTACAACAACAAGACAGAAGACATATTAGTTATGGAAACACATTCTAAAAGTAAGATCATTTACAAAGCACAGAACAAATAAACAGACAAGAACAAATAACCACATCATTAAAAGAAAGAACACTATTCTGGGAACACATCAAACAACAGTAATTTAAAAATCAACTAGCAATATAGTTTGTGCCAATTCCAAAAAGGTTTGTGCATCATTCCACATGTGTGGTGCATAACACTGAAATGCTGTTTTCCCCTGTTCAGTCCTAACACGGGGAGTCTCCAAAGTAAGCAAACCCTTATCCCTTATCGGATCATTTGTGTCTTTAACCTTTAAAAGAGAGGTTATGTAAAATGGAAGCAGATTCAGGAGAGCTTTGTAAATAATCTGTAAAAATGTTAATCCCTTCGTAAATCAAGTAATGGCCACCCAACCTTCTGATACAACGTGCAGTGATGTGTTTTGTATTTATCTCGTTATAAAACTAATGGCACTATGGTAGACTGCATCTTTCAGGGTGGAGGCCGCTGAAGGCAAATAAATAATATCTCCATAGTCTAAAACTGATAAAAATGTAGCCTGTACAACTTCTTCTCTGTTGTGTATTGCAAGGCAGGATTTATTTATATAAAAGAAACCTAACCTACTTTTTCAATTTCTTGGATAGTTCTTCAGTGTGTTTAAAAAAAAAGAAAAGTTTAAAAAGGTTGTCATCCAACCATATTTCTAGATATTTATAAGAAGGAACCCTTTGAATTTGAACACCATTAATGGAACTTATAACATTATCTTTATCTTTGCTCTGGAAAAGAGCATGTACTTAGTCTTCACAGCATTCAAAACCAGCTTGAGACCAATAAGTGCATTTTGTATGGCCATGAAATCTGATTGTACATATCTATATGCTTGATCTGTCGAGGAAGCTGATGAATAAATTACTGTGTCGTCAGCATAAAAGTGGATAGCGATATTTTGTATCGCAGTAACCAAATATAAAGCGTAAATAAAATAATTGAATAGAATAGAATTGATCCTTGCGGTACTCCTTTCCTGACAGCTAGAAAGTTCAATTGGTGACCATCAGCTACTACAGCCTGGGATCTATCAAAAAATGTATTATAACACCAGTTGCATGCATTTTCATCTAAACCAATCGATACAAGTCTTTTTCAAAGAAGGGTATGGTCAACAGTGTTGAACGCCTTCAATAAGCAGATAAATAGGGCAACACATTTTTGTTTACTATCCAGAGAGCAGACTATGTCATTCAACACTTTACAAGCAGCTGACATGGTGCTATGACAAGGTCTAAAATCAGATTTATGAGAGTTTAAGACACCAAATACAGATAAAAAAGAAGCACAACTGAGAATTCACAAGTCATTCCAAACCTTTTGCTAAGCATGACAGTTTTGAGATAGGGTGATAATTATTTGCATCACTTGTATCAGAGCCCTGACCAATTTGGTGCCCCAGACAAGATTTTAGCTGGTGCCTCTTGCATCGCAGCCAGTTCACCACTACTTCATAGCTTTATGTCTTTTGAGACTTTCTATATTTTAGAAACAAAAAAATCACAGAATTACAACAATATTAAAGAAACCAGTGCTAAATGCACTAAACATAGCAAGAATTAAAAATATAATATAAATAAGGGTATTGCACAAAATACAAACCAAAGAGAAAATATTTATGATTTGTGCAGCACACTTAAAAGAAAGTTTATTTCTCAAAAAAAATGTGACAAACCCCGGACGGGAACAGAACAGCCAGGAGACACGGAGTGGAGTTGTTGGTCTACGGACCGGATTTTATTTATTTGTTTTTCTGTCTCTACCCCTAGACGTGGGAGAGAGACAGTGGGAGTAGCAGGTTAACATATAACAAAGACCAACACAAACACAGACACAAAATCTTCACCCTACTCGCCACGAAGCTTTCGGGTAAAAACAACAAACTAAAATAACAAGTTAAAATAACCAAACTTACGGGACACCGCGCCTCTTCCTCTGGAGTTCCCCTGGAACCTCCTCAGGCACATACATATCCAGTGACCTTTCAAGTGCTTCCCACCCATTCATACTGAGACACTCGAACTTTTCAGCTCGAGTTCTTTTACCCATGCATACAGAGACACTCGCCACTCCCCACAGTGAGAGTTCTGGCAACCAGCCACCAAGACTTCCACTTTTCCAGTGAGTTCTTGGGCTGTTGCTCAGACACTCTCCACTGTCGTGTGCGAGCTCTCTTTTACTAAAACCGAGGGAGAGAGGCGGACCCTCTTCCAGGGCACCCTCTCGCTCCTCCATAATCACACCGAGGGAGAGAGGCGGACACCTAAAGCGCACCCCCTCTCCCTCTTCCCCACTCACACAGGAAGCACTCTACTCAGTCACTTTTGACAAACGCACACAAAACTCCACAAACATTAAACATCAAACATTCCACATCAAACTTGCACGGGCACTCACACACACATCAAGACAAGACTGACTGATCCCCCACTCGCCCTACCTGCTCTTAAATAGGCTTAGTTTCTGCCTGGCTCAGGACTCGTGAGGCAATCACCCAATCACAATCACAACTCACATTCTCACCCAGACACCCAATCAGCAAATTGACTTCTATATCAATTGACTGATTGACACCAATTAAATAATTAAATAATAATTAAACCAATTAAGGCCTTTGGAGCTCCCTTCCGGGTGACAGTTCATTCACACCCTGTGAGAGTGCCAAACCTGCCCCTGGAAAGTCTCACTGCTCCAAAGGCCTCTACCACATGAAACAAGACAGGCAACCATGCCACTCCCACGTGGCCGAGACCGACGTCCTCCACAAAATGTATTCCCCAAACACCTGACAGGTCTTTCCCACTTTCCCTACGTAAATTTAAGTAGGAAGTAACTGACGTTAACTCTAGCTATTTATTAAATTAGCCAACGTTATTAACGTCCAAAGTAAGCTAGCTAACAATAGAGAGGGCAGCTTGGCTCTGCTCCAACGGTAACTACTATGCAATAAACTGTTTATTTCATCACATACCTCTGTCTTTTTCCTGTTTTTCCTCCTCTTCTCTTCTTTTTCCCCCTGGACACCAGAAGGCTTTGGTCTTTTTGACATGATATTAAATGTGCCATGTTCATTCATTAGTGACTGTCAGTGTCAGTAGTTAAGATATCACGCCCATCCCCCCAGACTCAGGTAATGCTAACTAGTAGCATTTTTCCACTGGACGGTACGGTACGGCGCTGCACGGTTACCAATCCATGCTCCCACGTTTTGTTGGTTTTTCCACCGCCAAGCAACCCATACCGGACCTAAGTACCCATGCTGAATTTAGCTACTACTCCGTTTAGGTACTACCGAGCCGAACAGGGACCTATGGGTGGAACTAGCAATACTGCAGGCCATTGATTAGTCAAGCGCAATTGTCACACTAAATCTCTGACTGGCTCAGACACAACCGCCATGTTTTTTTTTTTTTGCTTCACTTCAATTATTGGTAGGCTATTATTTGAAGAGTATTACAGAGTTTGGCATTGCTTGATTCTACGACTTAGGTTTGTGTTACAAAAACTGAAACAGGTTTTCTTTGAAAGGACAAAGTATAGTATTGTCATTTTCATTCACGCAATTAGAATATACATTTTCATAGTACAACATTTTCATTCCTCAAATAGATTTTTAGAAAGATATAGGAATCACTTTGATGCATTCCGATGGTCGAGCTAAACCCAGGCCTTGGGATCTGAACTGGACAGTGTCAAATGACAAAGTGTTTGAACAATCTTGCAAATTCATAAATCGACACTGGCATTTAATTTTTTTTTGCTCGTGGCTAGGGCTGCACGATATGGGCAAAATCTCATATTGCGATAATCTTGCAACATGGCACGCGATGAAACAAAACACATGGGTGGAAAATTAGTCATTGATATTTTAACAGTGGGCAGCTAACTTCGCCACAGGAATGCTAACGCTCCTCCATTTAGTTTGTGTGTAGCATGCTAGGTGGCTACATATTCGTAGGCCATGGGCTACGAGGTCATCACATGTCCCAGGGGCCCTTGCAGCCAGCTAAACTTAGAGTGTTCGGCTAGTTATGTTCATAAATGTTGAAAGTATGAAAACCAAGATGTTGATGAGTGAAAGCCCCTTTTTTCCCTCGTACGAATTATGTGCGTTTGAGTGTATCAATCAATCAATCTTTATTTTTGTATAGCGCCATTTACAAACAGGTTGTCACACAGCGCTTCACAATTGGCATTTTCCAGAGGGAATCAAAAACCAGAAAACCATTGGAACCAATGTGGGAGACTGGAAAATTATTCCCTGACCCCTTAAAAGGCGGTCGAGATTAACTCCTGGAAAATTGTGGGTTACAGAGAAAAACAAAACAAATAGTCCTTGAGGCTCATGAGGCTTAACAGACCACCGGGAGGGCATTCTAAGTGTAGGGGTGGGGTGGACCTCATCCCTCCAGATACCAGGGCAGGGCGGGGGATGGAACCAGCAGCTAGGGTCTGGGCCAGCGGCATCCGGCTAACACATGGCAGGGGTGGGGAGTTGACTCTGGGGCAGGTGAGCTCCGGGCAGGTGCCACGAAGTCGGGGAGAAAAGAGGAAAGGTGTAATTATGACTATGATAAATATCACACCGGATCAGGGGAAAGAGTAGTGATAACACTTTTGCACCAGCAGAAGTAATCTAGGGCAGCATAACTAATTAGGTGAGTGGCACAGGGAGCACGCAGCCATGAGGGCACTCAGAGACCATCCCACCACATCATCAGCAGTCCTGATAGGGGCAGATCATCACTTATGATTGGTGACAGTAAGGATAGCTCATTGCACCAGAAGGCTCTATTGCTACGCCCCCTCCACATCTGCACCTAATGACTATAAGAGAGACTAAAGAGATGTGTTTTTAACCTAGACTTGAAAATTGAGACTGTGTCTGACTCCTTCACAGAGACGGGTAGACTGTTCCACAGTAAAGGAGCTCTATAGGAGAAAGTTCTGCCACCTGCTGTATTTTTTGATATTCTAGGGACTACCAAGTTGCCTGCATCTTGTGAGCGAAGCGA
Source organism: Aldrovandia affinis (assembly GCA_029706075.1). Taxonomy (NCBI): domain Eukaryota; kingdom Metazoa; phylum Chordata; class Actinopteri; order Notacanthiformes; family Halosauridae; genus Aldrovandia; species Aldrovandia affinis. The sequence goes on from JAINUG010000168.1 coordinate 1,184,917, forward strand.
ACGTGGGGGATTGTACGGATGAAGTAGATCCGTCAAGTAAGAGGGTGCAAGTCCATGCAACACCTTATAAGTTAAGAGGAGTACCTTATAGTCTACACGATAGTTTATAGGAAGCCAGTGGAGTGACGCTAACACAGGACTAATGTGTTCATATTTCTTTGTTCTAGTCAGGATCCTTGCAGCAGCATTCTGGTTGAGTTGTAGGCTCCTGAGTGAGGCATTGGAACAGCCAGACAGTAATGCATTGCAATAATCTAATCTAGATGTAACAAAGGCATGTACCAATTTTTCTGCATCTATTAACCCATTAAGACCAGGCCGTGAAGACCCTAACACAGGACTAATATTTCTTGATTCTAGCTGAAATTGCAGGAAATGAAGTGCAATGAGTGATTTTTTCCAGAAACCCTCATTGCAGAATAATTGCTTAGGTTTTAATAGGCGTTTTTAGCAGGCATTTTAGGTCTGAATGGGTTAATGACAGGAAGCCCCTAATTTTGGCAATATTCCTCAGGTGAAAAAAGGCTACTCTGGAAATGTTTTTGATGTGACTATCAAATGAGAGACCAGGATCTATAGTAACACCAAGGTCTTTTACCACCAAACTTGCAGCAACAGAGCAACCATCCAGATTAAGAGATAAATCAGATAACCCTCTTCTGAGGTTTTTGGGCCCCAAGACCAACATCTCTGTTTTATCAGTATTCAACAATAGAAAATTATCTGACATCCAGTCTTTTATGTCTTTAAAACAGGCCTCCAACTGTTCAAATTGTCCTTCACCAGGTTTCATTGATAGGTATAATTGTGTGTCATCTGCGTAGCAGTGAAAATGTACGCCATGTTTACGAATGACATCACCAAGTGGCAACATGTAAAGGGAGAACAATAATGGCCCCAGAACAGAACCTTGAGGGACACCATATTCCACCTTGAAGAGAGCAGAGGGCTCATCATTTAACTGCACAAATTGATACCTATCTGACAGGTAGGACTTAAACCACTTAAACCAGACTCCACTACCCCTGATCTCTGTCCATCTAGCTAAATTGTCTTCACCACTGTTTACTTGTTCAACACTATACTCTTTATTAAAAAAATAAAATAAAAATAATAATAATAATACAAAAAAATTATAATACCTTTTCCTTCCCGGTGTTACAGGTATGGTACGCAGATGCCTGCAATGATGTCTATTGCTGTATTCCTGCACTGATCTCGTGCGCTAACTGTGATTGTTCCTACCATGTATTGATGCACATCTTGTAAGTCGCTCTGGATAAGAGCGTCTGCTAAATGCTTAAAATGTAAATGTAATGTAAAATGAGAGTGCCTGTCCACGCAGTCCAACTAGGTTTTCAAGTCTGCTCAGAAGAGTTTGGTGGTCTATTGTGTCAAACGCCGCACTTAAGTCCAAAAGCACAAGAATAGAGACGCATCCACGGTCAGCTGATATCAGTAAGTCATTGACAACTTTAATAAGAGCAGTCTCAGTGCTATAGTGTTGCCTAAATCCTGATTGAAAAGTTTCATAGATGTCATTTGATGTCAGGAATGAAGTCAGTCTCTGAGCTACAGCTTTCTCTAGAATTTTTGAGAGAAAAGAAAGATTAGAAATTGGCCTGTAGTTACTGAGATTTTCTGGGTCAAGGTTTGGTTTCTTTAAAAGTGGCTTAATTACTGCCACTTTTTGAGAATTTGGCATATAGCCTGATGAAAGAGACAGATTAATAATGTCTAGCATGGATTGCCCCATAACAGGAAGAAGTTATTTAACAAGTTGTGTTGGGATTGGGTCTAATTGGCAAGTAGATGGTTTGGAGGACATAACCAATTTAGAAAATTCAGTCCACTCCAGAGCGCTAAAAAACTCAAGAGTAGCCATAGGACCCCTGTCCTGGTAAGCCTGTGCTTTCTGATCAGTGTCCGCTACAGCAGAAGGTGCCATTTTAGTAATTTCATCTCAAATTTTCTCAATCTTCTCAGAGAAAAAGTTAATGAAATCATTACTATTATAGGCTGCCGGAGGCTTAGCATTGGTTTCAATGACAACACCATCACTGGGTGAATCTCTTTTTCTCTGCTTTGGCCTTCCGTCCACAGTAAGTCAGCGTTTTCATCACCGAAAACTGACCTTTTCGAAGACGCTCTCCCAAGTAGATAAATTTGAAAACGCCGGTCTCACATTGTAGTATAGACGGGGAAGACGGAGGGTTTAGAAAATGCTGACGTATGATTGTGATCTCCCGTGCACCCCCTATTGCTCTGCCCAACCCATAGTCACGCAAATGCTAGTTTGGACGGAAAACATTTCAACAAGAAAACTGTGTTTTTAAATGTATCCGCATTAGTGTGAACATGGCCTTAGTAAAGGCCTCTACATGCTCCTGCGTAACTTGTGCAACATCTTCACGGTTCACGCAATGCAACAATGTTGCAAGCAATTTATTCTTCTGCGCAACCTATGGTGTCCTTACACTTCTGTACACTAGTAGGTGTCAATATATTGAACAAGGTCGGTAGTTTCATGAAAGCAGGGAAACTCCTGTACCTTCAAACTCCTTCAGCCAATCTTTCCTGAAGCTAGTTCATTTTATACCGTGTTGAACAAATGATGCTAGCTATCTATATCGTTAGCTACTGTTAGCGAGTTTTATTTGGCCGTGATACCAGGTTGCTAGCTAGCTAGATATAGATAGTTTTGCTTAGCTAACGTTAACATAGATATATATATACAGGTATGGTATGCAGCTGCCAACAACGATGTCTATCGCTGTATTACTGCACGGATCTCTTGTGTGAACTATGATTGTTCTTACCATGTATTAATGCACATCTGGTAAGTCAAAAAGCCTTATCCCCCACATACTTTTATTCAAATCTTGTCAAGTTCCTTGAGTCAGCGGGGCAGGCATGGACTGGCTGTTGGGATGCATAATCATTCCTGGCGGGCCAATCTGTTCAAACCTACGTAGGCCGCTCGACTGGCCTGTTTTTTTTCCATCTTTTGTGTTGAGTTTAGTGGTGTTGGAAAAATTTTGAGAAAAAGGAAAGGTTCGAAAATAACAAATATGTTCCATAGGCCTCTGGCTGATGCTGCTGGTCATACGGAGGAGAACGAGGGAGATGTTGCTGCTAAAAGGTCGAGCACCAGCGCACCACCTGAAAAAATCTGGTCAGCCGCCATTGCAACCTATAGGCTTGTTGTTACAGGAATTTAATTATTCCATATGCATTTCAGAAGTTTTTCACGTGAAGCTAATAATATATATTTTTTTTACATTTTAAAAACATTCATTATTTTTCTTTATTTTGTAGGTTATTTGATAAGATTGCCTGCATATAGCTTTACACTTGAGCAAATTCGCCAGGCTACAAACACCATTTAAATAGAAACCGTTGCGCTGCATCCAGACGTGTATTTTCATATTAAAGCATTTAACCAATCACATTTCAGCCATCATTTGTTGCCAGGGTCAAAGAAATCTGCCTGGAGGCCTTCACAATCCGTTCTGAAGGCCCTGTAGCATAAAATAAGTGTTGATCATACTGTTGCTTCAACCAATCAGATTTTGAGTTGGGGACACGAAGGCCTTCTCGAAGGCCTAGGTAACGTCAGCATATTCACACCCTTTGATTGGATAGTCAGAGAGTGTCTGACTATGATGTAATGTGATTGGTTAAATGCTTTAATATGAAAATACACGTCTGGATGCAGCGCAACCAGGGGAACAGCTATGAAAGGAAGCGAACAGACCATTTGGAATTATTTAATAAGTATTCATGGACAAAATATAATTAACATCAGTCTGTGATTCAGACATTTGAGCGGACATTTTCAGCCCTAAAGCGAATTAAAACTTATGCCAGAAATACGACAGGGCAGGCTCGACTTTCAGCATTAGCTTCGATGGCGATAGAAAATGACTTCTTGATGGAACTGAAACACACGGATAATCTGTACAACAGAGTAATTTAACTCTTTTTGAGGAAAGAAAGGAGGATGGATTTTGTGTACAAATAATAAGGATTTTTGGTGAGTAAAATGTTGCTATTTTCCTAAATAATATTGCAATTTTCCATCCATCCATCCATCCATTATCTAAACCGCTTATTCCTGGTCAGGGTCGCGGGGGGCTGGAGCCTATCCCAGCATGCGTTCCGGGCGAGAGGCAGGAATACACCCTGGACAGGTCGCCAATCCATCGCAGGGCACACACACCATTCACTCACACACTCATACCTACGGGCAATTTAGACTCTCCAATTAGCCTAACGTGCATGTCTTTGGACTGTGGGAAGAAACCGGAGTACCCGGAGGAAACCCACGCGGACACGGGGAGAACATGCAAACTCCACACAGAAAGGCCCCCGGCCTGGATTCGAACCCGAGACCTTCTTGCTGTGAGGCGACAGCGCTATCCACTGCACCACCGTGCCGCCCCTATTGCAATTTTATGAGGTTATTATTATTGATGGTTTTTTAGGTGTGTCGCAGCTGTAGCACCCCGAGTTTGTTTCTTCAGTAAAGGCATTTATTCTGGATACACGAGTTATCTATCTGCGATGCAACGGCAACGGGTGTTTGTTCGGTTTGTTTTTGCACTTTGTTTATTTATCTTTCTTCAGTCATGTTTCATGAGAGAGAATGACAGCGATAGAGACGAGAGAGAATGACAGCGATAGTTAGAAGCGTGAGATAATTAGTGATTAGTAGTGTTCGTAACTTAATCTAAATCCCTAATGTTAGTAGATTAGTTGGTTAGTACTATATACATCTAACTAATATATACAAAGTGTAATTAGAAAGTAAGAAGGAAGTAAAACGAGATTAGAAACGAAGACGGAAAAACCGAAACAGAATTTCCCGAAGTGCATGACAGAACGAGAATGAAACATGACTGAAGAAAGATAAATAAACAAAGTGCAAAAACAAACCGAACAGACACTCAAAACATAACAATAAGATGGCTTTTATAGCCATAAAATAGTTATTGAGGGGTGGATTGATTCAGACGGAGCACTACTGAAGGCCTAGGTGTGAAATGCACGGCCCGCCACTGATAAATACATATATGAACAAGTATCTTCAGATAAGAACAAGTTCAGAAATTTTGAGAATTAGTTTTATACTTGGAAGTTGTAGGGTAAAATGTGTCAATAAAGGTGGAAAAGTTCTGATTTCATGTTTTAATTTCAGGCTGTACGGCAAAAAAAGGTGAATTTTAGATGGGCGTAGACTTTAAAGGAGCACTGCAGGCAGGGCCGCGTTAAGCCTCCCCGGGGCCCAGGGCTAACACACCTCCTGGGGCCCTATGTCCACAATTTTTAACTGTAAAAGTAAAAGCCAGGCCTGTCAACGATAAAGACATGCCGCAAATTCGACAAATAGGCCTATGACAAACGATATCAGAAGTAGATAGTGAATATGTTACAGAATGAGACCTCCAATTGAAAACTTTGAACGTTGTAATGTATTAAAAGCCGTCAAAGAGTCAAAGAGACTCTTATATTACAGTGCTCTCGAAATATTCACGTCTGTTACCCGAACCCATGAGTTCAAGTTCAAATCATGACCAACCTTGCCCAGCATGGCAGGATAATGAAAGGGAGTAGTAGCCTAGTGTACAAAGTAGGCCTACAAACCAGAAATTTTACCACAAATGACAATGCACAAAACAATACACTTCCCGTTCAACCACTAGCACCAACAAAACAAGCATTGATATAAATGATTTAATGTTACTCACCTATAGGACAAAGTATCATACTTTGTGTACGTTAATTGAGCTACCGTTTCAATTTCAACAGGTAGCATTAACACCTGCATCTAATTATACAATAAATGCGAATGTATACAGCAAACTTGACATAATTTAAGTTTATACTGGCTTTTTAAAAATACTTTTGTCCAAACATTGCTAGAAATTACAGGCCAACTTGCTAGAGAACATTAGGCTATTAAATTGCATTGTTGTTGTTCAGCTAGCTAACGTTACTTACTTAGCAACACAACTAAGCTATTCGGTCATGCAAAATTAGCCCACTTCGTTTTCTTCAGTCGAACTCGAATTAAGATTAATTTATCTGAAATAGTTTGTTGACAGTTATAAAATGGTGGTTGCTTGGGGGGGAATAGGCTACAACATATCTTTTTGCAGCGAAACCCGTTATAAATAGTAATTTATTACTTTCTGGTTGGACATCTCAGGTTATAGCTCTAGCTAAGTGTGTTTCTCTCGCCAATTTCAGCAACTAAAGTATCAAAATGTTATCGCACGTGAAATTGACATAAGTCATTTTCTAATTTCACTAAAGCAGAACGACAGCGCGCATACATGTAGCGTCGTGATTGCGCCGGGCGACAGTTTTACCTCTGCTCGTGAAGCTACAGCAACAGATGAAAGTCCTCCGACACACCGAGTTGGACCGACGGCGATTTCCACTTGTAGAATCGAGCTCCCGAGACAAAGCCGTCCTTACGCAAAAGGGAACAGACTATACAAACACACTCTCACTGACACTGATTGTTGCGACAGGACAATGTGGGAACTACAGGTGGGAAAGTGGACCAAAATGTACAGTAGCAGTCAAAACACCATAAACCCGCATTCAAAAATTCTATGTAGGCCTAAAGTAATCTGCTATTCCCGGGGCCCCCTAGTGGCCGGGGCCCTGGGCTGCAGCCCATGTTGCCCAATAGGTTAACGTGGGCCAGACCACTGCCTACTTGCTCAACACTTCTTGTATATGTATCCCTGCCTATTCATTTAAAAATAATAATAATAATAATTGCCTAACCTTTTCCTTCCCAGTGTTACAGGTATGGTATGCAGCTGCCTACAACAATGTCTATTGCTGTATTACGGCACTGATCTCTTGCGTGAACCGATTGTTCCTACCATGTATTAATGCACATCTTGTAAGTCGCTTAATGCTTAAAATGTAAAGCATTTTAAAGTGCACAAGCATGGGAAATATACAGATAGCCCCGATAGGTGTAAGCTATGGCAGCATACCTATTAGGAGAGGGACAGAGAACACACACACCCGAGAGAGTTCCAAACCATCCACACCCAATCAAGGATAAAGTATGGAAAGTTTCTCACTCCATAAGACACTAGGGCACGGCCTTCTCCATCTCTCCACCTAGACTGCAGTAGGCTAGGCTGAAAAGATATGTGTCACACACCACGTGACAAACCCTGGATTGGAACAGAGCAGACTGGAGACACGGAGTGGAGTTTGTCGGTCTACGGACCGGATTTTACTTATTATTTCCTGTCTCTCCCCCCAGACATGGGGAAGAGACAGTGAGAGTAGCAGGTTAACATATAACAAAGACAAAGACAAACACAAACACAAACACAACCACAAAATCTTCACCCTACTCGCTGCAAAGCTTTCGGGTAAAAACAACGAACTAAAAGAACAAACTTATGGGACCTTTCAAGTGCTTCCCACCCATGCATACTGAGACACTCAAACTTGACAATTCGAGTTCTCTTACCCATGCATACAGAGACACTCGCCACTCCCCACAGTCAGAGTTCTGGCAACCAGCCCCCGAGACACTCTCCACTCTTCCCATGAGAGTTCTTAGGCTGTTGCCCAGAAACACTCTCCACTGCCGAGTGTGAGTTCCCTTTCAATCACACAAATACAACTGAGGGCGAGAGGTGCCCCCTTTCAGGGCGCCCTCTCGCTCTCTATCACGATCACACCGAGGGAGAGAGGCGAACACTCTTAGTGCGCCCCTTATCCCTCTTTCCCACACACACAAGAAGCACTCTACTCAGTCACTTTCGACGAACGCACACAAAACTCAACAAACATCAAACAATCCCACAATCCACAATCCACATGCGTGCACGCGCACAGTCACAACAACGACAACAACACAAGACTCACTCTAAATATGTACACACGACAATCCATTCCATACACACACATGAATGACATGACAATGACAAAAGATTAACTCTCATGACGCAACATCAATGACAAGACAAGACTAACTGATCCCCCACTTGCCCCACCTGCTCTTAAATAGGCCTAGTCTCTGCCTGGCTCAGGTGGGACTCGTGAGGCAATCACCCAATCACAATCATTCACTCACATTCTCACACAGACACCCAATCAGCCAATTGACTTCTATATCAATTGACTGATTGATACCAATTAAACAATAATTAAATCATTAAACTAATTATGGCCTTTGGAGCAACCTTCCGGGCGACAGTTCACTCTCACACCCTGTGAGAGTGCCAAACCTGCCCCCGGAAAGTCTCCCTGCTCCAAAGGCCTCCACAACATGTAAAACACAGACAACCATGCCACTCCCATGTGGCCAAGACCGACGTCCTCCACAATATGTTTTTAATCTAGACTTAAAAATTGAAACTGTGTCCGAATCCCTAACATGCTTTGGTAAACTGTTCCACAACAGAGAAGCTCTAAAAGAGAAGGCTCTACCACCAGCTGTGCTTTTCAAAATTCTAGGGAGTAATAGATTGTGAAGTCCGTGCACTGCTTTAAAAGTTATCAGCAATACTTTATAATCAGCCCAATATATAACATATAATACATAACATATAATCAGTACACAGCCTGTAAAATGTAAAGTAACATGCATGATTAGGCCTACACATACCTCCAAAAAGCCCAGCCCAGCCTGTTTTGCTGTAACACGGGCAACCATGAACATAGATGTTTTTGTCTTTGGAGCCTCTCCTGGTGATCTCTGCTCTCTCTCCGGGGGCTCTGACTGCAATGTCTGTTCTGGGTGAGGGGCTTTTTTCTTGGGGGGATGGTATATTGTTGCCCAGAAAGAAAATAGGTCCCTCTTCTTCCCTACGGCTGGACCTGCCACTTTAGATAACATCCTTGGGTTCTTGGTCACCTCCCTGACCAAGGCCCTTCTTTCCCGGTTACTGAGTTTGGCCGGACGGCCAGCTCTAAGAAGAGTTGTGGTGGTTCCAAACTTATTCCATTTCACAATGATGGAGCCCACTGTTCTCCTGGGTGCTTTCAATGCTTTAGCCCCTTCCCCAGATCTATGCCTCAACACAATTCTATCTCGGAGGTCTATGGAGAGTTCCTAGGACTTCATGGCTTGGTTTTTACTCTGACATGCACTGTCAACTGTGGGACCTTATCAGGGTTTCCGTTAGAACAAATTGGGTCCGGTCAACGTGTCCTGGAAGATTTCAATGTCCCGGACAAATAGGAGAAATTCCGGTCAAATATTATCTGTGTTTATTGAGCTTAAAAACAATTGATAGGCAGGCTATATAAAGAATGACATCATCAAGGCATGTAGATTTATAATATTTTTTATTGAAAAGTAGGCTACTTTTGCTTATACATTATATTCCAAATAAAATAAGTCCCGTGAATAGACTCACGTGCATAACGCTATTTTAAAAATAAATTAATAAATATTACGCTAGCCTACGTTCGTTGGGGCAACACGTAAACACAAATAATTTCCTTCAGCTTTAGGCCTACATATTCTCAGATAAAATAAAACAGAATAAAAACTATTTGCAAACAAACAAAAAGTTACATGTAGGCCTATCTGGCTCATAACATTTTAATTACGGCATGCTGCTAATAAAATAGAATAAAAACTCTTTGAAAACTCTTTGAAAACAAACAAAAAAAAGAACCTATTGCTGGCTCATATCATTTGACTTCTTACGCTTTTTCGCAGCAGTGAAGCGTGCAGCTGCCCACCTAAAATCAAAGGTGCCAAGTGTCTCTCCACAACTTGCAATGCGCATAAGCCTTGTGACCTTGTCCTCCCCAAGGCGACTTCGCTGCGCTGTTTTGATTCGGTTCTGCAGAGAGAACCCTCTGGCTTGTTTGGCCTCTCTCACTCGTCGCTGTTTGCCGTTATGGTGGTTAGGCAGGCTACGGCATTCAATCCGAGCGCACGCTTTATCAGAGTGAAGCAACAATGAAACAAATGTAACGATTATTTTGTTCATCGCATAGGCTAGCCTATAGCCTACACATTCATTAAAAAAAAATGAAGATTCATTTTTTAATAGAAGGATATGTGGAAATAAAATTACAAATTTTAGCCTGTTTTAATACAATTCAAATTGTGCTTAGAGGGAATTATTTTCTCCGGACATTATGACCGGAGAGATTTAAATATGTCGGACTTCAACAGATTTTCCCGGTAAAAAAAATGTAATTACCGGATAACGGAAACCCTGGACCTTATATCTAATCTAATCTTCATTCCTGCCCTAAACTCTCCCCACCTTGATTTCTCAATTTCTGTAGGTGACACCTTGGTGACATCATCACCCTGCACGAAGATCTCGGTGTGGTGATGGACAACAGGCTGTCCCTATCAATGAACATTGCAGTGGTAAGCCGGGCCTGCAGATTCTTCCTGTATAACATCAGGAGAATCCGTCCCTTCCTTACCACGTACTCTACCCAGCTCCTGGTCCAAGCAATGGTACTGTCCCGCTTGGACTACTGCAACTCGCTCCTGGCTGGCCTTCCCACTACCACTCCATTCTGCTACCTCAGGACGCCTAGCACCTCCCCCCCTCCGCACCTGTGCTTCCCGGTCACGTCTCCTGTCGGTTCTGGCTCCACGATGGTGGAATGACCTTCCTGTGGAAGTCAGAACAGCTGAGACCCTGGCCACCTTCAAGCGACAACTGAAGACTCACATCTTCAGGGTGCACCTCTCCCCGTAGTCCGGTTTTTGTTAACTTAGGGACATAGTTGCTTAGTTTTACAAATGTCTACTTGTTTATGTATTGTATTAGGCTTAGGCATTATTTTCTGCATTGATAGCTTTATTGCTACCGTTGAATTGTGGCTACAGATTTACCTACAGGGTCCAAGTTTAACTATGTGGTTGCTCCTAGCACCCAGGAACTGTACTTCCCACGAGGGTGGCTTTCACCTAAACTGTTCTTGACTACGGTTAACACTTTGTTGTACGTTGCTCTGGATAAGAGCGTCTGCCAAATGCCTGTAATGTAATGTAATGTAATGTTATATAGACAGGTGCGTGCCTTTCCAAATCATGTCCAATCAATTGAATTTACCACAGATAAGATAAGATAAGATAAGATAAAACTTTATTTATATAGCATCCCTTCCCAGCACGAGTGCACAGAGTGCTTCACAACAAGGTCACAATAAAAAATGTCAAATATCGAAATTAAAATACATTAATACATTAATGTACATTAAAATACATTAATAACCCATTAAAAACATAAAACCTTATCTCAAATATCAAATTAAAATACATGCAAATCCCACAATAAAAGATACAAAAGTGCAACAAAACAGTACAGGACAAGCAACAGCCACAAGCAAAAACGGCAGTTAAGTCCCTCAGTGCCCAAACGCCTGCCTAAACAGGTGCGTTTTCAGCTGCCCCTTGAAAACGATCACTGAGGCCGAAGCTCTCAAGTCCAGGGGGAGTGTGTTCCAGAGCCTTGGAGCTACCGCACCAAAAGCCCGGTCACCCTTTGTTTTGAGCCTGGTCCGAGGCTCCACCAGGAGACCCTGGTCGGACGACCTCAGAGACCGGCTGGATGAGTAGGGCAGGATAAGGTCGCACAAGTAACCGGGGGCTTGACCGTGGAGGGCTTTGTATGTGAACACCAGTACCTTGTACTGGATCCTGAAATGCACAGGTAGCCAATGCAGGGAGGCAAGTATGGGTGTGATGTGACATGACTTTTTGGACCTGGTGAGCAAACGGGCAGCTGCATTTTGGACCAGTTGTAGCCGATCCACAGATGATTTGTTAAAACATGTGAACAGTGAGTTACAATAATCAAGCCTGGATGATATAAATGCGTGAACAGACATTTCCAGCTCTGCATGTGACACAATGGACCTGAGTCTGAGGTGGAAAAAGCAGCTGCGGGTCAAAGATTTAACATGCTTGTCCAAATGCATAGATTGATCAAAGTTAACACCAAGGTTTCTAATATCAGAGCGGACATTTCCTTTTAGGGACCCCATATGAATTGCGACCCTTGCGGCAACACTATCTGAGGCTATGATCAGAACTTGTCTTTGCCGCATTGAGCTGGAGGAAGTTACTCGCCAACCAGTCTTCAATGGCAGATAAACATTCGTGTAGTAACACAGGTGGACTAGAATCAAGTTGTATAAACATCTCAAGCAGTATCAGTGGAAACAAAATGCACCTCCGCTCACTTTTGGGTGTCATATCAAAGGGTGTGCACACTTGTGTACATATATTCTACATTTAGATTTTTAATAAATTAGCACAAATGTCTAAAAACCTGTTTTCACTTTGTCATTATGGGCTATTTTGTATCGAATTTTGAGACAAAAAATGAACTTAATCTATTGTAGAATAAGTTTGTAACGCAATGAAACGTGGAGAGGGTGAAAGGAGTGTGCAGACTTTCCGTCTTGACTGTATAACAAAAATAGAAAAATAGTGCCTCAAAAGAGCATCAATCAAATTCTGATTCTGTACAACAACACAATATACACATTCTCATCAACACAATATATCTACACATGTATCAGGTAATACGTTTTTTCATATGGCAGTTTAACCAAAATGAAGCAAAAAATCTTTCCTTTCTGTTGCTGATGTTTGCTCGGAATTAACTGTAACTGTTTCCCTGAAGTTGGTGGAAACAAGAACTATAACTAGAACCGGAACTAGCGCTAGTTCCCGTTAGGTCTAGTTCTAGTTTTTTTGTGCAATGTAAAATGGCTATAACCTGGGTACAGTTTCGATTTTCTTTGGCCTAAAGTTTAACGTTATATTGTTCCATCTTGCGTGTTGTGAGGCAACAGTATGGCTTGATTAGGCTAAGGCAGATCCTGCTAGCCAATGTTAGCCAACCTGTCTGCCTGCCACCACATCTAGAACAACAACCCTAGCAAACTATCTTGGTATAGTGTACATCAAACAACATGTACTAGTACTTACCTCCGATGTAGCTTTCTCTCATCTGTCCTACTCCTAAATCTCCAAATGGCTGTCAGTGTCCTGCCAGCAGTGCAGTGCACCCAGATCCGTTGATCGAGTGTACGTAACATTACGTCGACTGAGCTACGTCGACTGAGCACATTTCAAACAACTAAATTTAAGTCACCATGGCAACCCTGCGGCACGCACGAATCGCGCTCCAAGGATTGACTACTGCGTGTGGGAGCAGCAAGACATATGATTCTTAGAAATTTACAGGGGAAAAAACTAAAACAGGGATTTGGGGTTTCACAGCGTGAGAAATAGGAGGTGTGGCGTGAGGGCATGTGAGCAGGGTCAATTGCGTGTCTCACGTTCAACGCGTGAAAGTTGGCAGCTCTGTTTTTAAATAGCAAAGTCAGACCACAACTTTGGATTCCCAGTTAGTAAACACAATAATGCTGATATCTGGAACTATATATTGCCCTGTAAACCAGATGATGCTGCACAGAAATGTATATATTCTGTGATATTGTACATGTGGGAGATTATACATACACTGTAGTGAAGTCACGAAGCATATTGTCTCCCGGTGTTTCTTTATTTCACAATACTAAAGTACATGTACTTTATGCGTGACAATATGCTTCGTGATAATTGAGTCCTGGCAATATTTTATTTTATGTACTAAAGATCCATGTCGCTTTTATAAAATGGGTCCATCCACAGATATCCGTTTTAGCCTCAGAAAATTACAAGAGCATTTTTAAATAGAAAGCTTTAACAGATGATGTGTATGTATATATATATGTTATTTGGTCACTGTGGAGGGCGTCGGTCTCGGCAACAAGGGAGTGGCAGGGTTGCCTTTGTGTTTGGGGTAAAAGAGAACTCAGACTGAAAAGTTCAAGTGTCTCTGTGTGCATGGGTTTGGGAAGCACTTGAAAAGTCACTGGATATGTGTATGACTGGGGAGGTTCTAGGAGAACTCCGGGCTGAAGAGGCGTGGTGTATTGTTCGAGATGTGTGTGTCGGGACAGTACGTAGAGTTCTACCCTGTCCCAGTAAGTGTTGATGTGTGTTAAATGTGAATGTATGAAGGTGGTGTGGAAAGCCGCTGACTGTCTTTGTTGTGTGCTCCCCGAAAGGGGATTCCCCCCTCGGAGGAGGCGGGCTTTCCGTTATTGTTGGTTTATTTTAGTTTGTTATTTTAGTTTGTATAAATTGTTTTTGTCCGAAAGCTTCACGGCAAGTAGGGTGAAGACTTTGTGCTTGTGTTTGTTTTACTTTAACCTGCTCTCCCACTGTTTCTCTCTCTGGGAGAGGCGGAAAAAAAATAAAGATCCGGTCCTTAGGCCGGTAAACCCCATTCCTCTGCCAGTTCTTACCATCGGCTGCTCTGCTCCAGTCCAGGGATTGTTACGTGGCGTGTAACAGTCACTAAGCAACAAGAATTCCATTTGTGAACCTAGCCAGGATTCATGTTGTCTGTTGTTTTTAAGTTAACAGCAATTTTATTTTCTATGTAGGCTACCAATAAGTGAAACAATAGATTTTTAGGATCTGGACATTAATTGAATTTATGCGGCTGAATGAGATTTCTAAAGCCTCCAATCTTAGGATTGACAGCTAACAATGTTCATCTAGGATGTTTATGTTAGTGAGAGGTTTATATGAAATTAATTTACAGACATTCTATTTAGCAGTGTTATATTGTGAATATCAGCACTGCCAGGAAGGCTGGTTAACTAATCAGCATCCAGGACTGGAACTATCCATTTCATAATATGCCATATACAATTTTCCATCAGTTCGACAAACAATAATGCATTCAATATGGAAAGAAATGTGGTTCACTGAGGCTGCTGCACCAGAGAAGTTGGCAGTAGGAATTGCAGGAGTTGTTTCAGAGTTGGTTCATAATTGGCTGCACGGGCGAATACAAAGAGTAACAGTCGGTGGGTTCATATCTGAGCTAGGTGCTGTGGGCACTGGAGTTCCACAGGGATCGGTGCTGGGACCTCTGCTCTTCCTTATTTACATAAATGATCTTGATAGGGATGTTAGTAGCAAAATAGTTATATTTTGCAGTTGATACTTGGGGGTTTGGAAAACAGTTTGGAATCAACTAAAGTAAC